>OY979702.1:19856803-21056803 GCA_963855925.1 Inga laurina | reverse complement strand
AATTCATTACATATACTCCCTCCAAGGCTCCTACATCCTTACATTAAAGACCCATTAACTGTTTATTGGAGTAATATCACATCTCGAGCTAAAGTTAGGTTGTATATAGCACAAAAACTCCAATAAGTCATATTATTTATAAACTATAAATAGTACGACTTATTTGTTAGGCTCTATATATTACATGAGAAATGAGCAAGTAATAACTAAAGTTAAGTAATTTGTACGTGGAAGAATGATTTTTGAGTTTTTAAAGCCGCTGCTGTAAATTAATTTGTGAATCACGTGTATCACACTGTTTAATTTTTTTAAAAAAGAATACATCGGGTTAAAAAATTTTGATCATTCACATATTTATTTTGTGAAAAAAATTTAAGTGATATTTTGGGGGTTGACTGAAATAAAATTGTTTCTATGGAGTTTAAGTGATATTTTTTTCATTTAAAAAAGGAACATATTTCTAACCTACATTAATATAATAGAGAATGAGAAGATTGGTAGGACTCACAATGCAAAAAATAATGGAAGTTAATTCAGGTTAACGACATTGCTACAAGTGCTACCAAATAAATTGATTATGTTCACTTTTGCATCCGAAAATGATTAATTGTGTTGGATGCAGGAAATATTTTGTTGCTGAATTTACACCTTAGCACATAAAGAAATTGAATTTTAGACTTGTCTCTGTCTCTTTTGTTTTTTTTGGGCATAAGAGTTGTCTCTTAATTGTGCGTGCGTGCAATATGTGATGAATTCCTTTGCTTTTATTTTCTCCCCCTTAAGAGAATGACGTGATTTTTTTTCCCCTTTAAGAAAACGCATTTGATATTGGTCCACGATGACGCAGAGGCGGAACACATTTCAAACCCGAACTCTAATTTTCAAAGAAAAATGATTAATAATATGAAATAATGTGACTCTAGAATAATAGAGTCGATAAAATGAGTTCAACCCACAGGCTCAACTCACAGCCTACGGATTTTGACAAGGTTAGGGTTGGGGTTTTTCTGACATGAAAATATGTGGGCAACATAGGCCCGTAACGCTCAACCAGTGGGTTGATGCGGGCTGACCCTCGGGTTTTCGGGTTGGCCCGCAGACTTTTTATTTATTTTTTATATATATAACATGGTTGCCTTGGATTTGAAGTTTGGACTTTGGTTTGTAAGCTTGTTGGGCTTGGACAGTTGAGCCGGGAAAATATTTATATGTATGTATGTATGTATGTATGTATGTATGTATGTATGTATGTATGTATGTATGTATGTATGTATGTATGTATGTATGTATGTATGTATGTATGTATGTATTTTGGTTAACAATTGGAATTTGTCCCATTCTCATTCCCACTCTTAGATGGACCTCAGTTTGGCAGTGCCAGTTTGCGTCTGTGACTTTATCAATCATCTGATCTGACTCTCAAGTCAGTCACATCATCTCTCAAACAGACCTCTATTTGACAATGAGAAATAAGGGCCTTCTATTCCTCAATGACTTATGTAAAACCTTAAAAAAATTTAAAAAACAATAAATAAATTGTGCCGGCTGGCCCGCGAACTCGCACATGTGGGTTAAGGTTGGTGATTTCCCAACCCCTGCAAGTGCGGGCCTCACCGCACAGCTCGCGTGCTGGCCCATATTACTGGCTTTACAGAATAATGACTCTGGACCCCATAGAATTGTTATCTACCTTTGGTCCTAAATATAAGATCCAGTTAACTTTTGTAGGGAGATTAAGGAAGCTAATTAAATTAGCTTAAAATATTTATTTTTATCATTTTTTTCTCAAACTAATTTGTCTGACTTATAAATTGATATATAATTTAACTATACACAATATATGATATGATTAAGCAACTTATTTAGATTCCTTAACCTCTCCAGAAAAAGCAACTAGGTCGTATATTAATGACTGATGTAGTATATTTTTTAAATAAAGACAATTTATTCAAGAAAGTAAAATGATACAAAGTTACCAACACAATGGACCACAATATAATTATATATAAAATAAAGAAAAGGAAAAATTAATCCTCGAGTTCCTCTAATTTTACCATATTTTTACTTCATAAAAAAAAAAATTTACCTTATTTTAGTCATATTTCAGTAAAGTCTTATATTGAATTCATGTCCTTGTTTCATCTTGTAAAGTCTTATTATACCCTGGTCCTTTTATTGATGCGTTTTGATCTTTTATAAAAGGCTAAAGTATAATTTTAGTTATTTGAAAAATTAATCCTGACTTTACCTTATTTTAATCATATTTTTGTAAAGTTTTATAATAAATTTTGTGTTCTTCAACATCTGTCATCCTGTAAAGTCTTATTATTTTGCTGGTCCTTTTATTAATACATTTTGATGTTTTATAAAAGGTTAAACTGTAATTTTAGTCATTTAATTTTACATGGGGTTTTATTTTGATATCTTAACTTTATAAAATGATCTTATATTGCTATAAATTTAACATTGTAATGAGGGGAAAATGCTGACTCAACAACTTATATGATAACTGAGAAAGGATGTTTAAATTTTATTTTTAAATATAATTTTAATTTTTTTGATTAATTTTAATATATTTTATGTTTTTTAGCTTTAATATTTTTATAAAAAATATTTAAATATAACTGTACTTAATTATTTAATATTATTTAAATTGGGAAAAATAGTAGATAGTTAGATTATGAGAGAAATTGAAAATTTTTTTATATTTTAATCTAAAAATAAAAAAAATACATGTTATGTAATTGTTTTAAAATTATTATTACTTATATTTAAAGTTTACCGAGAATGAAACAAAAAAGAACTTTGAAATTATAAAATATCAAATTAGGTTTGTTCCTAAGAATTGATAAATTAATCACAAGATTTGATAAACAATTCACAACTCATTTTTTGGGAAATACTTAATTTAGGATTTTATAATTTCAAAATTCTTTTTTTGTCATTCTCTCTATAATTTAAGCCTGCTTTGTCAACTATATAGTTATTATTTAAATTGGTTGAGCTTTTTTGTTAATAACCATAAAAATATTAATTATAAGAATAAAAGTATACTTTATATCATGAAAGACTAAAATAAAACCTCATACAAACTTAAAAGATTAAAAATATATTTTAGCGGTTTAGCCATTGTGAAAAAACATATTGTTGCAATTTTTCCTTTTTTTTACTGGGATTTTATAATTTTTTCAATTTAATTTACTCATTCCTATACTCATAATAGATTAATTTGTAAGTGAAATTAATGATTGGTATCGTGGCTCTTACTGAAAATACACCAGAATTAATTTCGTCACATAGATTTAAATAAAATCAAAATCTAACAAATTATTCATGAAGGCCATTATGAGACAATATTTTTATTTTATTTTATATTTTCTGAGAACTTTTATGTTTGTGCGAGTCCTATAACCAACTAAGGATAAACATATACTAACGCCATTAATTTACAATTAGTGTGACCTGACATGTCATGTTTTGACAAAAATCTTGTATTAAAGACTTCGTTAATATATCAAAGCTATATGTTTCGTAAGTATTGTTGCGAGTTCGGCTTGGGTTCCTTCCACACTATGAAGGATGGAAAAAGTAGAAATTGAAACAGAGTATGTATTATCAATATGTATTCAGGGAGGTTACCTAACCGAATAAAGGAAAATGGAAAACGTTTGTCAATAGTCTTAAAACTGAGTGATATAAGAATTCTCCAGTCAAATGAGAGATCAATGGTTGATCCCGCTTATAATCTCAAGTTCTTAGTGCCAGCTTTTTTAATTAAGACAAAATTATACGATCTGTTTGTTTACATAATGTGGTTTCAAAAATGCAATTTAAGAAAATGGAAAACGTTTTTTGTTCTAGTGGGTTATGTTATGTTTTTGCATTTTATTTTTGGTTTTTTTGTCAACGTGTATTAGTGCCTGTTTGGATTAGTGGTAGAAGCTACTTTTCCAATGTGATTTATAGTGTATGAGGTAACTATGTGAGAGGAGTTTTATCTCAACTTTTATGAACGTGTTTTTTGAACGCAAACTCAAATAGACCCTTAAGGGAAAGACAAATGGAAATGAACCTTCTATAGTGTGTTTCGCAGTCAAGTCAACAAGCCGCCACCTCATTCATTCATTCATTCAAACTCATCCCTATTTAAAGTAATTTATTCGGTTTATTGAACCGAGTTTTATATTAAGGATTGGAGAAAGTATATACATATAGGGAAAATGACACAAAAAAAGAACTTAGAAAATATAAAAGGACTGAGAGGTGCACCAAAATTCACTAATAACAGAGAAGGTTTGAGATCCCAAAGTGAAATTTTGAAATTGGAGTGTAAAGACGAAATACAAGGAAAAAGATTGAAACGCTGCTTAATATTTGTTTGGAAAAAAAGTTCACAACCACTTCTACCGAGACATGTCATCATTTTGGCAAGTAGGGGTGGAAAGAGCCAGGCCGGCTGACAGGGGCCTGCGGCCTGGCCTATTAGAGGCCTGTTCAGGCCTGGCCTGTCAGGCTAAAAGGCCAGGCCAAGGCCTCTTTATAAGCCTGTTAAAATTTTATTAAAAAAAAATGTTGAGATAATATAAAATTACAAATTTGCCACTCCCTCCTTCCTTAATTTTTTTTTTGATCGGCCCCCTCATCCTTAATTTACTAACCTAATTCCCAAAATTTCAAAAACTTGTTTTAGTTGAAATCAGCCTCCGCGAGAGCTCATGTCGCGACTCCCTCCCAGATCTGGACCTCCCAGTGTCCGACCTTTGATTCCTGTAGCCCCCTCAGCGAGTGACCGGCTTTCGGTTGAGCAGAAGTCGGCAACCAGTCCGCCGACCACCGTCCCTCCTCTCTCTGTCTTCTCCCACTCTCTCTGCCGTCTCTCACGCTCAGTCTGTCAGATTGGTGGTCTACCATTGAAGACTCTCTTCGCCGTCTCTCACCCTCAGTCCGTCGTCTCTCACCATCGAAGATTCACTGTGTTTCAGTTCAGCACTACTCTTTTTCGATGGTCCACCGTTGAAGACTCTCTTCGCTGTGTTTCAGTTCAGCCATTAGGTAAGTGTTTGTTATTTTAATTTTTTTGTTTATTATTGAAATGTGCTCTGATTCAAGGCTTGAAATCGTTAAGCTTGAGCTCTAGACTGATTATCCTGTAGATATGAATATATGTATACCATGTGTAGTGTCTTAGTTCGTCCCCTATTCTGTTGAGTTGAGATGAAATAAAAGGAAGTTAGGACCTTAAGTTGGATTCAGTTCATCCCCTGTTGGCTGTTCTGTTACATATGCCATTTGTTGGATTCAATTCGTCCCTTGTTGGCTGTCCTGTTGGTGCTAAATAATAAAACCTTCACTTGTAAAATACAGCTTGTGGTAAAAGGTTGAAGCAACTTGTAAATCATGAGTCTTGTGTAATGAAAGTAATAGTTTTAAATTTTTGTTGTTTTAGAATTAAATAATAGAATTGGCACTTGTTAGTTTTGGTTGTGGTAAAGAGTGCAACTTGAAAAATTTGAAAGCGTTGAATAATGAAAGTAAAAGTCATAAATTTTTGCCATATTAGAGTTAAATAATGGCATTGGCAACTTCAAAGTTTTGGAAGTGAGTGTTGAATAATTGAAGTGAAAGTAGCAAGCCAATGTTGTGTTAGTGTTAAATGCCGTAACAAAACCATTCTTTCAGGTTATTTATAATTTTTGCATAGCTATTCTTGAACGTTGTCCTATATTTGGTTAATTAAATTATAAAATTTTGGTTGTTTTATGTTTTAGTTCTAGTGAATGTCATCTCCCTTTGAGAGTGAAACAATGTCATCTAGTTCAGTTCCTCCTAATGCTATTGAGGTTTGTCAACAAGCACCAACTGATTCAAGTCAACAAGCTAATCAACAGACTGGTCAACAGAGTAGTCAGCAAACTAGTCAACAAACCGGTGAGAAAAATGATGGCGATGATGATATCATTAAGAAGAAGAGGCGAAAAACTTCACCTATTTGGGATGATTTTGATCAAGTTGAAACTAATGATGGGCTCAAAGCTAAATGCAAGTATTGCAAAAGTCTATTTTCATACTCAGGGAAGGGAGCTAGCACTTCCCATCTATGGAGACATATAAAATCTTGTGATTCAAGGAAGTTGAATGTTGCTGCAAGAAATAAGCAATCCATCATTCCATTTCAACCTTCAAATGTGTGCATTAATCCATTTCTAGCATCAAGTGCTAGATATTCTAATGAGAAGATGAGGGAAATAATTGCTACTGCGATCATGGTGCATGAGGATCCATTTAGCATTGTTGAGGATGAAGTATGAATGTGGGGATTTCAATATTGTAATTCTGAATTTCAGAAATTTTCTTGCAAGACAGCCAGGAGTGATTGTTTGGCTATATATGAAGCAGAGAAGAAACAATTGAAGGCCTTATTACAAGGTGTTAGCAATATTAGCTTAACTACATATATGTGGAAATCTAGTCATCAAGTGACTGAATATATGGTTCTCACTGGGCATTTCATTGATGCGGGGTGGAATCTTCAAAAGAGAGTGTTGAGTTTTGTCAAGGTTCCTGCTCCTAAATGAGGAATTGATGTAGCTGATGCTATTTTCAAGTGTTTAAAGGCTTGGGGAATTGAAAACAAAGTGTTTTCCGTATCAGTTGATAATGCTTCTTATAATGATTCTTGCTTAAGGGCTCTTCGAGACACCTTATCACTTAGTAGTTCATTGCCTCTGGGTGGTAACTTGTTTTCACATAAGATGTTGTGCGCATATATTAAATTTGTTGGTACAAGATGGCCTTGGTAGAATCAAAGACATTATAAATAATGTTCGTGAGAGTGTGAAGTATATCAACTACAATGATTCAAGGCTAAAAGCATTTTGTGATATTGTTGAGCAGAAACGTTTGAAGGAAAAGAAGCTCATTCTTGATTGTCCAACAAGGTGGAATTCTACATATGAGATGTTGCCTACTGCTTTAAAGTTCAAGGTTGTCTTTCTTGATTATAAGGAAAGAGAACCACATTACAATTATGCACCATCTGAAGAGGATTGGAAGAAGGTTGAGAAGATTTGCAAACTTCTAGAAGTGTTCAATCTAGTCACTCATATCATCACAGTTAGTTTGTGAAGGATCATGAATTAATAGAGTCCAAGAACGTTAATCTATTAGTTAAAATTGTTTTCGAAAAAAAAAAATAGTAAACTGGATTTCTGTGGCCTTTACCTCTTTGGTAAATGATGCTACTAAATTTTAAATATGCACCGCAAGTGTACGGGCCGTTGAAATAGTATAGTAACAAATCAAGGTCATCCCACAGAGATTCAAGGTAATAGATAATTAGACATTAAAATTCCCATTTTCATTTAAGTTGAGCAAATCAAAGAAAGAGATTGAAAGACAATTTAAAAAAAATATGCAAAAGAAACAAATCTAATGATTTAAAGACTTTAAATGATAAGAACAACCTAGAGTGTCTAATCCCTTCTTTAAGTTTTAGAGCATGCATTTACCCAATTAAAAGTATTTAATGTTAAATTGTTAATCTAGAGTTTAAATGAATATAAGTATCTTCCAATCACTTATACTCCTCTCTCAAGTTAAAATTGTTATTCCTAACTAATTTACTCAAGAAGCAATAAATGTCCAAATTCACTCTAATATGATTATATGGGTCCAATAGATATATTCCTATCCTATTGACAAATTAGAATAAATTCTAATCCCACATTACTTAATCCTATGGTTCAATTAAGATCCCTCTTTCAAGGATAATCTAAATTCCCCAAATTCATACTTAGTGGTGATCAAGCACTAGGTAGATAAAATAATACAAGATTAAGTAAACAAAAATTAACTCTAAGCACAATTAAATGGTTCATACATGTTCAAATCCCCAAATTAGTTCATAGCTACTCTAGGTTGAAAAAGAAATTAGCCAAACATGATTTTAATTAAACATTGGGGCTGGATTTGAATTCAGAAGCAGAACAGAGATACACGGTTGGAATGAGTCCAACATAGAGGATCCACGGCCTCAGACTGAACTTGAAGCACACCTCCGGAAGTGATAGACAGTGAAGGAAGGAGGAGTGAATGAATGGTGGTTCAAGCTTGGCTTGTTCTATTACTCCAACTCTCGCGACTCTGTTCACGGCAGTGAAGGACAATGGAGGTGGTTGTGAGTCGGATGGTCACCGAGTGATGGTGATGAAGAGGTGGTGGTGTGGTGTTTCATGAACCTCCGATCCTTGCTCCCAGCTCTGTCTTCGGTCTCTCCTAGCTGTTCCCTTCGCACCTCGAGCTCGTCGGACTTGGGGAACAAGAAGATGAACCAGAAGCTAATGGAGCCTCCCCAAGTCCGGAACCTCCAGCTGATGCTCCTCTCTCTCTCGCGATAGATGAAGATGACTGCTCTGTGAAGCTGCCTTCGATAGATGATGACGATGACCTCCAATAGATATTGCAGCTCTCTTTTTCTGTGCGTCTCCTCTATCTATATAGTGTAGGTCTCCAATTCTCCCAACTTTTCCAGATTGCCCAAAACGCTGTCGTGTCCTCTTGCTCTTCCAATTTCCAACTCAGCCCAAAAAATGCTGTCATTACCTCTCAAGTACGTGGCTTTCAATTGGTCTGGTCCAATGATTCTACTTCCATAGCCCAAAACCACGTCACCTGCTCACCTAAGGGTGGAAAACTATTTAATAATAATAACAAAAACTAACATAAAACAAAATAAATATAATATGGCATCTTTTTATTTTATTATTATTTTTCCTTCAAAATATTGAAAATTAGAATATTTAAAATAAAATCCCCAGATAATGCACCAACTATCTTATAAAATCTCAAGAAAATCATCTTAAATTAGCATTGATAACTCCTCAATTATATCAAAATGTGTCTCAAATATATTAAAAATGGGGAGTTATCAGTAAATGTAGTCCATGTCGGATTAATACTCATTGTAACTATGATGTAGATCTAGATGCTAATAAAACTTTGGTGATATCAGGTAAATGGCATGTGTTTTGTGATTGAATTGAAGTTTAATTTGGGATTTGGCTCAGATTCTTTAGTGTATATCCAGGTAATGTGGTGCAAATGATAACGAAAAGGCATATATCTCTTGCAATGTAAGACTTGTTGCTGGTTCATATCCATATTACATGATTAACATCCTTTCAGTGAATTGTGTAAGGTTGACGCACCAGAATTTTTGTTCTTTCAAAGTTCAATGCTTTGATAGGAATATGTACTAATTGAACTAGCTGGGCATGAGTCATTAATGCATTTTTTGTTGCACTCATGGTTGAGGTGTGAAAAAACTAAAAAACATAAAATGAAAATTAATGATTTTCCTTGTGGAAGTATTACATTTTTTCTGCTAAACATTGAAACAGTTTATATTTATTGATGGGGTAAAGTTTTGCATCAAGATTGCAACTCATCAAAACAAATGTTGTGTTTTGCAATACCTGCTAATGCTCTTCTGCGAGCTCAAGATCAATATGGGTATTTTTTTTTCTTTTTAAGCTGAAATCCTTTTGAGTTGAAGTTCAGCTTATAGCCTTATAGTATATCATTTTCAATGTGTATACCTTTTCTTTTTTTAATTTTTGCTGTTGAGGCAGCAATCTTTACTACACATAATGTAACTGTCATTGCAGTGCATCTATTTAGTGCATTTTTGCTTGGAGTATGAGGTGTTATGTATCTGCATTATAGGGGTGCATTTTTGCTTGGAGTATGAGGTGTTATTAAACTTATTATAGTGGTGCATTCTGAGTTAAACTGATTATAGTGGTGCATTCTGAGCTATTATTTCTTAATGTAACTTTTCATGGTACAACCATTATTAAGTTTGGACTGTTTTTGTTGCTGGACAGTCTCTCACACACTTTGTTACTGTCATCGCTGTATCTGGAATTGTGGAAGGGTAAACACACACACACACACACACACACACACACACACACACACACACACATATTTGCTTGCTGTTACTTGAATTCTATTGTGGCAAAGACTTCAAAATTAGGAATCTGAAGTTGTTGGAATTTTGGATCGCTCATTTACTTCTAAGAGCCTTGAAAAAAAAATTGTAACAAGGCATGTTTTCGGCTTGTTTGTGTGGGCCTGTTTTGGCCTGTTTAGGATGTCGGCCTGTTTGGCCTGTTTGGGGTCTTACAAATTCAGGCCTCCTTAACAGCCCACAGGCCAGGCTTAGGACATTTTGTACCTTAACAGGCCTGGCCTGTTAAGGCACAAGTCTGACCTGGCCTATTTCCACCCCTATTGGCAAGTGGTCGAGGAGGGATTTGATCTTACCCGCACTTGTATGCCAAAAACATTGATGGCCATTGGGCTGGTGGCCATCAATGACTTTCATTTCAATAGTCTATGTGATGTGCAACAAAAAAATACAAAGTTAACCCTATGGACCTAAAAAAAAATTAACTCTTGAGGGCCTGTTTGGTTCGATTGCATCATACACTTATGATGGTAACCCTTGTCACATTATCATAGGCGGCCTGTTTGGTTGGGCTTATTGATGGTAATACACATTACAATAGTAAAACGGATTGCACATTTTTTTTTGTAATTTTCATTCATAGGGGGACCCCCTATGAATATTCATTGCAGGCTTGCAATCCTTAATAAAATCTCAATTTTAACTTTGATAAAACAATTAAAAGACAAGATTTGTCCTTAATAAACAAATGGGGCAATCAAATCATTTTTTCAAAAGCCCTAACACAAGAACAAATGCACGAGTAGAAGATGAATTAATGGTGTGAATTATTTCATATGGGTAATAATCATGGGTTTATCTCATATGGGAGTTTTTCACTATATTAACTTTGTGTTTGCAGTCTCACATATTAATAGCGTCAAATCGATTTGCTGATGGCGATAATCTGACCTTCTTTCCCACTGAAACTGCTCCTTTTGGAGTGAATGACGATGGGAAGGTGTAGGAGGATGGAAGAGAAAGAGAATAACTTTCTCAATTATTTTTTTAACTTACTAATTCTTGTTTAGGTTGTGCATTGATGCTGGTATTTTGGCGGAGGAAGAAGACAATCGGAGATGGAGATGTTTTTTGCTCAAGGGGCATTTTGTACCTTTTCTAATTCTGATCCAATAAAAAAATAATAATTCTCCACATCTAGTTAATAACCAACCAAACATATTGCTGAAAATTATTATTGCATTGCACTCCATTGCATTATAGCCCATTGCATTATCAAAGGAATATGCAATTGAACCAAACGGGCCCTTAGTTTTGATTACAACTCAATCTTCAGAAAGATGGTTGAGAATTTTTTTTTTTTTAAATAATGAAGGGGCATTTCAGCTTTTTCTTGTATTTTGTCTTTTTTTGTAAAATTTTAAAATCCCTTTATGGGATCTCATATCTTCTTTGTCATTAGTGAATTTTAGTGCACCTTTCTGTCCTTTTGAATTTTCGAGATTTTTTTGTCATTTTCCCTATATATATTCTTCTTTTTCTGCCGTGATATATATATATATATATATTCTCCCTTTTGATACGCTTTATATGTGCAGTACTTTTCAAATATGGGGGCTAGTAATGGATGGATTATTGGGGCCGTGTTATGAAGATTATTTTTTTAAAAAATCCTTCAAACAATTATATTTGGTGTTTGAAAAAGTATATAATTGCCGAATATTTTGATGCCAGAATTTCACAAATTGTGGTTTAAAAGATTTTTCAAGCATAAAATATATTTTTTTGGGACCCAATCTTCTGCTTGCACTTATCCACCGCTGGATCCCTTATGATTTTTTTATTTGTGATAATTATGATTATGATTTATATATATATATATATTACATTTAATAAGTATATAAATGATGATGTATAATTTTTGGTGAGTGGCAAAGGGACGAACAGGAAAGAAATTGTACAGAATATGAAAGTCGTAGAGTTGACTGTGTAGATATGGTGAGGTCAGTATTGGAATATACTTCATTTTTTATTAAAAATTAGATAGACTTATGCAAAAGTTGCAGTAAAAAGTTCACGAAAAAAAAAACTTCAAAAAAATAGTTTGCAAAATTTGAAATTTCACCAATATGGAATGGATTGAGATGAGGAATAATAGGAAAGTATAGAGTCGGTCAGCTTCAAACTGAACGAGAGAGACAACACACAGTTAAATCCCTTGTGATTGTGATGGAGAGACCATACATATTTTAATAAGGAAATTGGGGAAAATTTTCATTGAAAAATGAAGTGGAGCGAGGAACCAAATTAATGCAATCATATATTGTAGGAATTAAGGGAAAGTAGACAATGATCAAACACAACGAAGTGGACCCAGGAACCAAATCAATGAGATCACATCGAAAGAATTAAAAGAAAGTATACAAAGATCGAACACAATTATAGTACCTATTTTGATTGAATTCAGAGTGAAACTTATATATAGTCTTCAAATTTCAGCTTAAAAACAAGCTTTTGAGCTAACTTGAGTCCAAGCTTTTTTTTTTAATTTTTGGCTTATTAGGGTGAGACTAATCTATCAAGATATCAAAACCAACTGATATCAAGCTAAAAGATTCCATTTATGTTAAGATATGAAGGAAATCGACCGGATGTTAATTGGTGTGTTAATTCTTTAGTTCATCAAAGTTATCAAATGGATAATAAAGTTGTCATCATGAATGTTACTCTAGTGAAACATAAAGCGATTCTTATAGAAGATATCAGTCATAAGCTTCCTTTAGCTAACTAGTCCCTGCGTATTTTCTTGCACACTTCTTATTAAAAAAAAAAAAAAAAGATATCAAGCTACCAGATGATGAAACGCTGAAGACATGATTGATCTAACATAAAATAAAACAAGAGACATGAAACTTGCAATGGTGAAAATGTATCAATGATTCATTACGAAAGCAAAACCAACTAATATTAAACACAAGCCTATTGCTTTGGCCAATCCAGTGTTTGATCAGTGCCATGTTAATTATATATAATATAATTACAAAAGAATTATCTTATATGTATTATTATAAATTTGTAACTGTGTTAACATTTTGAGATATGAAATTTTTATTTTATTGTAAATTTAAATTTGATTTATTTAAATAAATAAATTATATATAGTATTCTTATAACCTTAAAACATGACGTGAGTTTTTAAATAGGCTTGAAAGGTCACAAATGACCTTGGAGACATAGACTTTTAAATTTATTTAAATGCTTACATTTTAAGTAGGCTTTAAAAAATACATTTAGGCTATATTAGGTATTTTGAAGGCTTTTGCTAGAGCATAAAAAAAGATTTATATGCAAGCTCAAGCTCAAGCTCAAGCTTTATATTTTTGTTGCGGTCGGGGCTTTAAAATTATCAATATTTATAATGAGTTCTCTTTTTTTGGGTACAATTTATAATGAGTTCTTAACAAATATAATTGCAAGATATATCGAGAGTAGACTTAAAGAGGATATCCACCCCATCCAACCCCAATTATCTTAGGGAAAACTTGACCTAGCCTCACTGTAGGTAAACATCACCACAGTCTTATGTGGGCAATGAAATTAATTTCAGGAGGGAATGGACAAAAATGACACTCCTAAAAAATTTCATGCATTTCAATTGTAGGTCTTACAAATTAGGTTATTTGTTTTGCAAATTCACACTTCTATCTTGTAAACAGTCACACTTGTGAAATCCCTCTTTTCTTGTAAATAGCAATAGTGTCATTGTCATTTGAATTGTAGGTCTTGCAATTAGCTCAGTTGTGTTGTAAATTTTGCACATGCATCTTGTAAAACGCTACACTTGTTTTGTGTATGCCCTCTTGTCTCTTAAATATCACTAGTATCACTGTGATTTCAATTGTAGGTTTTACAATTGTCGCATTTGTCTTGTGAATCCGCATATCCATCTTGTAAAGCATTACACTTGTATTGTAAATTTCCTCTCATCTTGTAAATAGTACAAGTGCCAGTCATTTGTTGAGTAGGGTCATTTTTGTCCATTCCCTCCTAAAATTAATTTTATTGCCCCCCATAAACCTACAGTGATGTTTAGAAAATTATGGTGGCTTTTGAGAATATTTAACTACAGTGGGCACCTAGGTGAAATTTTCCCATTATCTTATCTCTTGGCTCATTGATCTTGGGTTCACAGTCCCCTTCCATAAGGCCCATTCATGACAGGCTCCTTTTATTACTCAAAAAACTGCGTCTACTGGAACTTTGCTTTCTCTCCCTTGACTAGTTTGACCAGGTGCGTCCATGGTATTTTGGTCTTAATCAATTTAGATTTCCTTATTTTTCATATTCTTTTTTAATTATATAGTGGCATGGGATCAAACCCATGAAGTTTGGGGGGGGGCCTAAGGCCACATAGGTTACCATTACGCCTAGTGGCGCTGGTCTCCGTATTTTTCATGTTAATTGCATAAAAAAGGTTATATTGGAAAGTTTGAAGAAATGTGACTATAATAATTAATGCTGACGCGGCTTTTATTTTTTTAGACTTGCGCCCAGATGAAGTAAACACGTTTGTGCTATTTTGTCCACAAAAAAAAAAAAAAAAAAAAAAAAAAACATGTTTGTGCTATGTTTGTTCATGTGAAGGTGCAAGGAAAATTTTGCCTATTCTATCTCCCTTGCTTATTCAATCTAATTAAAACCAATCATATATTGTCTAATTCCCTCAAAAAAATTGATCATGCTGCAATATTTGATAGCACGATGGCTTTATTCCCACCACAGGTTGAAGATGTTTATGACAAGTGCCTTGCCATGAGACTCAGCTTCAAAGACTTTAACATAACAAGCAAGAGTCATCAAACCTCTTGAGATAATACAATGAAACCTCCTCCCATGTAAATTCTCCATCCCTCAACATTAATTATACTGCAATTTAGATAATGCTCCTCTTCAACTAATTCTTACTGACAACTAAATTGACAATCTCCTTATAAATTAAAGAAGCTATGTAGCAACTAACAAGTTATTAACCGAGGTGATAAGCGGCCTCAGTCCTATAAAGAGGAAAACACAAGTTCTAATATCAAAAGTACACTTATTGAGAAGGGCGAAAGTCCTTTGCACTCTAAGCCTTGAAAGGGATTATGCTCTTGATCAAATAAAAAAGAAACTCTGTTACAAACACCATCAAGCTGTGTGATATCAAACAAGCTTGACACCACCCAAAAAAAAAAATTATTATATGCTTGCATTATAGCCTCAAGTATGACTCCGGAGGTAATTACATGCGTAACATTTAAAAGCTCCACATGATAATAACAATTTACCAATCAGATTCAAAGGCTTAGATTAACCAAAGGATAGCATATCAAGACGCGTTCAATAGGGATGTCATAAAGGCCAATGAGCATTCATCCATCTAGTTAGAGGCCCAATAAGCCTTCAAAAACATTCTAGGAAATTATAAAGGCCTGATCGACCAAATTGTGGTAAATAATGGAGCAGGGATGATAACATGAACAATTACATATGTGGAACTTGACGTGATACATAATTATAGCACTCCAAAGCCACCACATGTCATATAGTCCTTGGTATATGCACATTTGGATGCTAAAAAAGATGAGATAACATTTTAAGAGCCAAAAAAAAAATCATTTGAACTTAATACCTAAGTTATTGAAGGTTCAATATAACTATGTGCATGGAAAAGTTTGATAAAGCTATAATCTTTTATATTGAGCCCAAATACATCGTGTACTGGATCATGTGAGTTTTATAATTCAACCATATTCAATCTCAAATGGATATTTTAAAAGTCAATACATATTTATGAACGTAAATATTAAAATGAAAACGCATTTGTAAAATCCAAAAAACTGTAAGTAACATAAAGACTGGCCTCATATGACACGAATTTGCTACATATCTCCTCCCTAGCTAAGGTTAAGCTAATTGCGAGCTAAAAGTTGTATATAGCATAAAAACTCTAAGAAGTCACATTATATATGAGTTATAGTAGGACTTATTTGTTAGACTCTATATATTACATAAAAATTGAGATTCTCACTAATTAGTAACAAACATTAAATCATTTATACGTGCAAGAATGATTTGGGATTTTAAAGCCCTTACTGCAAATTAATTCGTGAATCCGTGTATCACACTGTTTAATTTTCATTTAACAAGTTATACGATATCGATAATTTATAAATAATGTGATTTTTAATAGGGAAAAGCCCAGTAAAAACTTTAAAAAGTACTAAAAATATTCGTAATTTCATAAAAGTGTTAGGCCTAATTTATCATTTTTGAAATTGAAAAGAAATGATAAAAATGCCCATACATATATTTTTAAATAAAGCAAAAGGCCTTGTTGCCACCAGTGGCGACCGTTGGGAGTAAATATTCCCAAAGCGGTGAGAGTGGGATTTGAACTCCCACCACTTGCCAAAAACATGGCCACTAATACTTTTCAATATATATTGTGCAAACAAATATATATAAGTTAACTATTTAACTTCGATTCAAACTCATTTACAAGTTTTGTTAAGGAATTCACAACATTTTATTAGACTTTAACAATTTTTGTTTATCCAGTAAAAAAGTTTACACTATCAGCTAATTTACAAATTTTATTAAGAAATTCACAACATTTCATTAAGTTTTAACAACTTCTGTTCATCCAGTAAAAAATTCACACAATCATGTCATTCACAAGTTTTATTAAGGAATTCACGAAATTTCATTAGGTTTAAAAACTTCCATTTACCAAATAAAAAAGTTACACTATCAGGTTATACGCAAGTTTTGTTAAAAAATTAAGGACATTTTATTAGGTTTTTTGAGCAACTTTCTTTTACCATGTAAGAAAGTCATATACTATTATGCCATTCACAATTTTTGTTAAGGAATTCACGATATTTGATTAGGTTTTGACAACTTTTTTTAAAAAAGCTACACTATTAGGTTATAACAACTTGTGAATTTTTTTTTATGGGAAAAAAAAAATTGTTAAAATCTAATGAAATTTGGTGAATTCCTTAATAAAACTTGTGAATAACTTGATGTATGAACTTTTTACTTGGTAAGAAAAAGTTGTTAAAGCTTAATCAAATGTAGTGAATTCCTTAATAAAACTTGTAAATAAATTGATAGTGTGAATTTTTTACTTGGCAAACAAACGTTGTTAAAACCTAATTAAATATTGTGAGTTTCTTAACAAAACTTGTAAATAACATGATAATGTAAATTTTTTACTTGGTAAACTAAAGTTATTAAAACCTAATGAAATATCATGAATTTCTTAACAAAATTTGTGAATGATTTGATACTGTGAATTTTTCACTTGACAAACAAAAGTTGTTAAAACCTAATTAAATGTCATGAATTCCTAAACAAAAACTTATGAATACATTTGAATTAAAGATCAAAAGTTTATATATATATATATATATATATAATGCCTTGAAAGCCCTTGGTGACCCAATGGCCGCCAATCTATTGGCAAACCAAGTGGTGGGGGCTTCACACCACTTTGGAAATATTTATTCCTCTCGGTATATTCCTTCCCATAGGAGGGCCGGCCACCAGAGCTCCGATAGCAGCGGCCAGTGGGGTTAATTTTTTTTTAAAATAAATATATATAATGGCATTTGTGTCATTTCCTTTAAATTTCAAAACGACAAATCGGGTACTAACATCTCTCTAGTATTATAATTATTCGTAACACTATGTTTTCATTTCTTATTTTTAAAGTTCTTATTGTGGGATTTTCCATTTATAATATAAAAAAATTTTAGCTTAAACTTACATAAAATTAATATGGATTTTCATGAGCTTGAGATCCTTGCTTACATAATTTTGTTCGAATAGGCTTAGTCCATCCTTGATGGATTAGGGCCCAAGCCTAGTTCATTTTGGGCTATTATGTAATTACAAAAAAATATGGGTCCAAATAAGGGGTTTAATCCTTATAATTTGAATTTCAAATCATAATAATTTCCATACGTGATATATAGAGTTATTTCTCACTTGGTGGGAGTCAGTTGATTTTGTTCTCAAAGAAACTTCCGAAAGCTTCTCTCTTTGTTCCTCTTCATCCGGATAGTGAATATGCTGTATAACGTGATCAAAGTTCGAGTCGGTGCTCCGATCTCATGTGGGTACTCAGTGAATCAATCGGATTCTAGGTACACCCGAAATCATACAGTTTTCTTTAATGTCTTCCCCTTATGTCCTTGATGTAATTCTTGTTATTCTTCTGATTAATACGCGCATTTGGTATTGCTCAACGATGACACGGAATATATTTCACGATTAATTGTATGAAATAACTTAACTCTAGATATTCTAGAATTATGACTCTGGGCTTGGGTATTATTATGTAGCACTGTGTACTCTTTCCTATCCATAATATAAGATATAATTGATGTGATCTTTGTCCTAAATATAAGATAAAATTTTTATATTTGTCAATCCTTTCCTTTACCTTTATTGATACACCATTAAAAATAATCAAGGAGAGGGGAGGAGGGAATAAAGAAAAGTGACTAGGGTATTTTAGAAAATACATGTCATATTAACTAATTTAACTAACTTCCTTAATCTAATTAAATTAAGTAAATATGTCTTATATTAAGGATAAGAGGGGTAATAAAGAAAAGGAAAAAGTTAACCCTCAAGTTGCTCTAACTTTACCTTGTTTTAATTATATTATTGTGGTTTTTAGCCTTTTATTGACTTTTTGTAGTTTGTTCAAATAACTGTATTCTTTCTTTCTTTTATTTTTACCAGTCAAATAAGTGTATTCACTCCACAAGTTAATCTCTATTGGGCTTATTGGCGGCTGAGGAAGGTGGTTGTGGAGATCAAGGGGACGAGAAAGTTTCTGTTCAGAGTTCATGATATGGCATCCACCAGTTGATAGCATCAAAGAATATGGCGCCATATTCGTACCCTGTTAAGTTGTAAGGGAAATTAATGAATTCTTATTAAAAATACACCTTAATTAATTATTACACATAATTTAAATAAAATCAAAATCAATCAAACTACATAGTATAAATTTAAGAAGACAAGTGTGACCATAATATTTTTTTTTTGTTTGACAATATTAAATTTTTTTTTTCAAAAATATTTTCATTTTTTTCTTTTGTGAGATTTTTTTTTTGGTTGCCAGTTGTGAGAACTTATATGTTTGTGTGTCAGTCCTATAACTAATTAAGGATAAACATGTGCTAACATCATTAAGTTTCAAAAATCCCCCTCACCTTTTTGAAAAAAGGCAAGGTCCCTCGCCGGTCGGAGCTCCGCTGGCTACTGAAGCCTCACCTGTGGGCTGGCTACTGGAGCTCCATTTGGATATAGAGACTGATAATTTGTCAATTTATATACTGAAGTTGTCAATGACACCTGATAGATCATGTATTAGTATTAAACATGCCCTGAGCGAGGGTGCCTAGCCAGGAAAATGGAAAACGTGTTTTTTGGTGGGTTATGTTTTTTGTTTTTGCTCTTTTACTTTTGTTTTGTTTTGTCAACGTGTAATAATCGTAAGACAAATGGAACTGAATACGTGTTTGGCTTTGGCAGTCAAGTCAACAAGCCGCCAACTCATGAATTCATTCAAATTCGCTGACTGTTCCTTCTTTCCCAAATTTCCTCGAATTTACTCAACCAACCCCCCAATTCAACTTCTCTCTCCCCTATAAATCTCACTCTCCCTTCCTTCTCTCTCTTCATCCCAAACCCTAATCTCCGATTCTCTCCAATTTCTAACTAAATAATTAATCCCAATCGCTTCTCCCACCTCCGATTCTCACCAATTTTTCTTACGATGAAATCATTCAGATTCGTCGCATTACCAATTCTCAGTATTCTTCTCATGGCGTTCTCTTCTCTCGGCCAAGCTCAAGATCTCGCTTCTTCTCCGGCACCTCTTCCTTCAAGTGATGGTTAGTTCTGAGCCTTTACAATCTTCCATTCTTCTTTTTTCCCCCTCATCGATTTATCCTCTAAAGTGTGATTTTTGTTGCAGGAGCTGCCATTGATCAAGGGATTGCTTATTTTCTCATGTTGGTTGCGCTCGCCATTACCTACTTATTCCATTGATTTCGGATTATTTCGATCCTCAGATTCATTTTTTATTTTTTTATTTTTTATTTTTTATTTTTGCTTCTTCTATACTTATTCCATTGAATTCAGATATTTTTGTATTGTAATTATCAATAAAATTTATTTGCAAACAAAAATATCAATAAAATTTACACACTTTCATCACTCGATAGCTGTAATTAACAATAAAATTGTACTCTTTCATCTGTCCATTTTCAGAAATGATTCCTTGTTTCTTCATTTCTTACATCTCCAATGCTTATAAATATAATTTTTAGATTTTTCTCCTGCGAAAATGTAAGACGGCCGTAAATATAGGAACTCAATAATGAGCTTATTTTGATTCTAAATGAGGGCTTCTTCACGTTGCAATTTTTTTTTTTTTTGAAAAAATAAATTAAGGAGGTTATACATCAACAGATAATAATAGGCTGACTAACGGCTCTTATAACATGGCCCTGCGCAAGGATGACACGCACAGTAAAACTAATACAAATTTTTTATTTATAACTAATTTTGTAATATTTCATTACTCAATGATTATACATTTATACGAGAGAATATTTAAATTCTTACAGTTGGAATAATCTGATAGGAACAGCTCAAAGCCCACTTGGTTAAGGCATCGATTCGTGTTACTTTTCCGATCATTGAGAATTCGGGAAGGAATCATGCGGAAATTAAACTATCCATAACATGCGCGTACAACTGGTCAAGCTTTATGGCCTTTTAGGTTATCTTTATGATGTACTTCAACTTATGTCATTAGTATATGTGATTTGGCATTTTTATTTAAAATAATTGTAGCTTAACGATTAACAAGTAACTTTTCAGAAAAAAATGGTCTTTTCACTTGGTAGTCCAACTAGCAATTACCAACAGGCTTTCTTATAGATATAGAGAAGGAGCCCCTAAAAGGGTTGGGCTCTGCGAGCCCGTCAAAAGTGGCTAGCATAAGCTGGCATGCTGCACAAGCCCGCCACGTTCAGCCTACGGGTTACAGTGGGTTGGCTCGAATTGCCAGCTATATATAGAGATAGGATGTGTGAGGATGAGAACGTACTGAGTATATAAAATAGCATATGAAGAAAACAATTTATTTAATACATGAATTAAAATACTAGTAGTACTTACTATATTTTAAGCCTGACTTCTTATTCTTAGAACATGTAGTAAAGTTAAATCAAAACACATAAACTCTTTCAGTTTCAAGTTGCATATAAATAATACTCATCGAGTTCTAAATAAATGAGTTAAGTCAGTGGTTTGGTTTTAGTCGTAAATATGAAGTCTCAATCCATTTTATCTTTAGCATTTATTAATTTTTTTCTCAAACTAATATACCTAACTTATAGAGTAATTTATAATCTAATGTTTTACATGGGTATTTTTGGAAGGTTATGTTATATTTGTTATAATTAAGTAATTTATTGCACTTATTTAATCTTCCTAAATTAATTAAGTGGTTCTTTTGCCAAAGGTGTAATTTATAGTACTTGACCATATATAAACAAGTGCGATTATTCATTTTTTATGCATAATATATTTGTTATAAGTTTTTCATTTTATAGCAATCTTTTAATTTAAAATTTTATGTTGAGTGTGCCTATATGTATAACTAAGGTTGTCAAAGTAATGAGTTTAAGCAAACTCATAACAGTGACATAAAATTGTATTATAGATTCAAATTGTAAACTTGTAAGAGTTTACTATTATCAATAAAAAGATATCAATAATGTATAATTAAATAATTAAAATATAAAAATGACAACAATTTGATTTAAATATATTTTAACTCCAAATAATTGAAATCAAATTTATCAACATTCATAATATATCTCACTCAATAAATAATTTTTTATAAAAATATATATAAAGACACTAAGTATAATCAAATTGAAAAAATTAGTACGAGTTTTAGAGCAAGTTAACTCAATTTTGTAAGTTGGAAATATAGAAATGTTATTTGGTGTATGAACTCGCGAGTTTAACTGAATTTACAACTATTACGAGTTTAAAAGTGACTCAACATAATTTTGTATGCTATAAATGTAAAAATGGTAAACTTAAAGAATTAACTCAGGAGTTTGATAATAATGTATATAACATAATGTTTAAGGTGCTATTATTTGGCATTTTCTTAAAGCAGAGGCTTTTAAAGTTATCTAATCCGACAGTATATTATTCCCTCTTTTTTAGTAAATTATTATATTCAATCAAAGATAAATTTTGGGTTAAATAAAAAACGAAATAAAAATAAATAAATGACATGTGTGTACATAAAAATTGGTTACTTCCGAAATATATACCCAAGGCAGTACCATTTTTAAAAAAAAAAAAAATTATAGACGCTTGAAATACCGCATTATAGATATTTGATTACTGGTCACATGTTTTCATTATAATCTATATATCTATTATATTATTAGAAACACTGTACAAACGGTAAGGAAATAAGGGGTTAACATATTGATTTTAGGGAAAAAGACACTTAAATACTACTTGAATTTCAAAATCCCAAATTAGTTTTGTTAATAATAAAAGTAATGGAATTGACAAAAAGAGTATAGCAATTAACAACTCAGATTTTTGGGAAATAACTGATTTAGAATTTTGAAGTTCAAGTGGTATTTAAGTGTCTTTTGTCCTTGACAAAAAGAGTATAGCAATTACATATAATTACGAAAATGCCACCGCCTCCCTTTTTAACCACCCAATTTTAAATTTGGGACGTCCTTGGGGGTGATTATATCCTAATTCTGTAGTAGTGCACTTATCACTGGCGGCTTAGAAACTATTACAAGGAAATTTTAATATGTTTCCTTAAAAAATAGAAAAATTTTAAATCTCAATAACTTTTTCTTAAGATTTAATACTCATCTTATAGTAGCCAAAAAAAAAAATCCTTGAAACTCATTTGAATATGACA
This sequence comes from Inga laurina, assembly GCA_963855925.1. Classification (NCBI taxonomy): domain Eukaryota; kingdom Viridiplantae; phylum Streptophyta; class Magnoliopsida; order Fabales; family Fabaceae; genus Inga; species Inga laurina. The sequence goes on along the minus strand of OY979702.1, from coordinate 21,033,788 downwards.
TGGACAATAAACACTGTTCCATGCACGGGGATAATAAGTTGTTAGAGTATTTCTTATATACTAAAAGCAATTGAAATTATATATGTTTATGCCCATTTATGACATAATGGTTGGGAATTTAAATAGTTGTCGGCAAGAACTAAGCTAAATCTTTTGCTCAGTTGGAAAAAAAAAAAGCTAAATTTTTGCTCAACTATATTCTTGATTCACTAACATTTCCCCCAGCTAATTTACTAATTTTTTAATTCAAGTTTGATATATGAATTCCAATTTTTTATAAGTATATATGTGTGGAAAATATTTTAACAATAAATTATTAAATTGCAAAAATTATGTACTTGTCAATATATCATGCAAAATCTGACCAAAAAAAGTATAAAATGATAATAAATCTAAATTTTTTCAGATCAAATTCTTCCAATAAAATTCTTAAAAGGCTGGAATTTAAAGATGCTAACAAATATATTGGAGTTACATTGGTGTAAATGTAACTAGTTTTAATTCTGGTATCAATGCATGCATCTTATTAATTGACTAGTTATTACTTCCTTCGGTTTTAAATATAAGAGAAAGTTGACTTTTTTTGGAAATATTAAGGAAGCTAAATGAGTTACTTAATCATATCATACGTTGTGTATCCTTAGATTATATATCAATTTATAAGTTAGGCAAAATAGATGGGAAAAAAATGACATATAAATATTTTAAAATAATTTAATTTGTTTCCTTAATTTCTCCAAAAAAAAAATTAACTTTATTTTATATTTAAGACTGGAGGGATACTGTTTAACTGATTTGCCGTGCCACATATAATCAGCTCAGTGTTGGCGACACCGGAATGATCCGGGATGGTGCGTCGGTGAGCATATGCAATACTTCTTGACCGAACCAATCCTCTCACTTGGAGATTCCGCCACCGGTCTCCGTGGTGGCTGCAACACAATCCTTCTTCTATGATCATTGCTTGTAAAAAGAGAACCTGCCGGGTGACACATTCTTCTTGTTTTTTTCTTCTTCTTGTTTTTAGCATCCTGTGTCATGCGCTTTTTCTGGGTTCTGAACTTTTTTGGGCCAAGTAAACCCAAACAACCCACTAGTCCTTCTTTGTCCTTGAATTAATGGGTATATCAATTCTAGTCTGAAAAAGAAAGAAAGGAATATGAAGAAGAAGATGATAATGATTGGAAAAGGTTGAGGGTAAGAAAAGACAAAAACTTTTTCGGTTTGGAAAGAAAAGCCTTGCTTTTCATAAAGTCTCTCTCCGCTTCGTGTATAAGAAAGTCTATGATGCAAACAAAAAAAATTAAACAAGAATATTATTCTTTGAACTCTATTTTATATCTATTTGTAGACGGTCAAAATAGTTAAAGAAAGTTAAAAAACTAAATAAATATATAAATATGGAAAGGGATTCTCGGGAGAAATTATTTATTTGTAATAGAACAAATAAATTAATTACTCATAAATTATTTCAACTAAGGTGCACCTTTTTCTAAATTAACTTAATTACTCATAAATTATTTTAGTTGAAATAATTTTAATAATTTAATAGGCTCATGAAAGTATACATTATATTTATATTTAAATTTTTAAATTTACTGCTTAGCTTTATTTTGTTATTCCACAAAACAATCGTATTTTTTTCCCTTTTTGAAGGCCAATAAAAGTTAAATAAAATTTAGGGACAAAAAACAAAGTGATTTTCAGATTATATAAAAACTCATTTTTATGGATATCTATGAGATTAATTATGTAAAATTCGAATCTATCCAGTTTATCTGTTAAGTAAATAATTTTAAATGGATTTAGATTTATCATATTATTTCCTATTTACCAAAGTTTCCTATTTTTATAATTTCGTTTGCTTGAAGCTGAAGTTAAGTTTAGACTGTGGAGATCTTTATAATAGAATTATAATTCTTCTCGTTATAGGCTTTTGTTTGTTTTATATATAAAGATAAATTGAATTAATATCTGACTTTTTTTGTTTTTTGTTTGGAAACAAACAAGGTTTTTACGCATGCAAGTCCTACTAAGTAATGACCAATCGCCTTTTTCAAAGTTATAGAGAGATAGGGACAGGCGCATCGTGGGACGTGGGCACATAAAATTGCTTGTAAATCTCCAAAGAAAACAATTTTTTAATATATACATGAAATAAAATACCATATTTATGCATGATTTTTTATTGTTGAAACATAAATAAAAATGTATAGAATAATCACATAGTATATTAAGCTTTTGTTAGTAAAATACTATATTCACTAAATATCAAGGATAGAATTTGAAATAAATAATAAAAAAACGAAAGAAAAATATGGCATGAATGTACATAAAAATTGGCCACCTCCGAAATATATACGCCCCCAAAGCAGTGACAATTTTAATAAGATAAGGGCGGAAACAAATGGCTTCTATCCTATCTGGGTTCAATAGTTTTTATTTATTTGTTTATTTTGCACCTAGTTTCTCTAGTTTGTAAACCTTGGTTGCCTTAATATTATTTTGTCTTTTTATCAAAAAAAAAAAAAAAACAAACAAACAAACATTGGCGTGGAGAAAAAACTCCAAAGTCATGGAAAATAGGAGGAAGGAAATAATATGAAGGAAAACTTCTAAAAATAGCTTTTGCATAAAAGCTTTTGCCTTCTCAGCATTTCCCTCTGGCGATCGCCAAGAATATCAAGTTTTGAAAATTTCACTATTTTGTCATGATCGCACAACAACGACATCAAATTCTATATTTCAATAAAATATACGAAGAAGTAGAAGAATAAGAACTCAGATTGGCAGTTATATTTGTTTGCGTCATATAAAATGTTCTTCTATATTTCTTGGCTAAAGTATACTTTTAGTCTTTTAAATTTGCATGAGGTATATATTTGGTTCTTTAACTTTATAAAGTATACTTTTGATCTATGATTCTAACACCGTTAATGTTGCTAATGGAAAACGCTGGTGCAAGAAATTCAAGTGATGGTTGTATAAATTTAAGTGTTGGCTTTGTAATTACAAGCTATTAATATAAAATTTAAATTGTGTAAATTGAAATATCTAAAAACCTAATGAAATGATTAAGTATTAGGAAACATTTATTCATTTAAACTTTAGATTTAGTTTAGAGCCACAAGATGAAGATATCTGTGAACCCATGAAAGCCGATCCGCAAAAGGACTGTTCGGATTTAATATTGAGAGCCCGTTTGGATTAGAGGTGGCAGAAGTGGCTTTTTTTCAATCTGACTTTTGCAAACTTAAGATAGGATAAAAGTCATATTATAAATGTGATTTGTGTTTGAATTGATAGTGGCAGAAGTGACTTTTTTTAAAAAAAAAAAGCAGTTGGAGGTAGCTTCTGGCAGAAGCAGCTTTTTTTTAGAAAAACCCATATGCAAAAAAACCTTTCCAAATGAACCATTGTGCCTCCAACTAGGCTTTTGTCCTTCAACTAGGTGTTTATTAGCTTTTTTTGCCTCATAACGCTTTCCCAAATGGGCCATGAGAGAATTGAAACTTGGTGAACCATTTGTATTTGAAATTGATGCTTTCACATGTTTGTATTTTTATTTTTTTGGTACAGCCCAATTGTTTGTTATTAGCTACGTTTCTATAAACTTCAATGAAGCGTGTTTGTTTCAAATTAATTCATAATCAAACATATAGATTGATAATTCCACACGCCCAGAAGCCATGAGAAGATATGTTGAAGAAATATATCTAGAAATATTATATGGTGACAATGTATCATCTAGTTTGTCTAAAAGAAAAATATATATGCTCATCAAAAAGTATTGTGAAGATGTTGTCATCAAGAGAAGTAAAATTGATGTTCTCATCAAAGGAGAAAAGGTTATATTGTACTCTTTTTTTCTCAACCAAAATTTTATCCTAGATGATTTTTCCGGGAAGGCTTTTAATGAGACAATTTCAATATCTATTGTGTACATTTTTCTTACCTTCATTGGGTTTTTGTCATTTTGGGCTTGTTTGGTATGAGGGAAGGGGCGGAAAGTGAGTGAAAGAAAAATTCTTTTGAGTTGAATTTTAAAAAAAAAAAGAAGAGAAAAGTGGGGTTAAAAGTTTTTAATTAATTATTTTATTCTTTTATCTTACATTCTTTATCTCTTTATTAAAATTTTGTAGCATTACTTTTCCAATTTTTTTAAATCGAACCCATAAATATTTTTCTTTCTCTCCAAATCCCTCATACCAAACAAGCTATTAGAGTTTTTCCTAATAAGATTTTAATGGGATACAATATTTGCTTAAGGGCATCATCTAAGGGAGAGTGTTATTCATATAACAATATAAGTGGGAATGTCCACAACCATTCTAGAGTTGTCTTTTATAATTTGACACCTAAAGCCATGTAATTGTATCCTATGAGATGAATGACATCTTGGGAGTTTTCTATGATTAATACATACCTTCAAATAGGTTTTATATTCTATAATTATGTAGATTTATTGTTTTTGTCATAAAAATCTTGTAAAGGAATTTAAGGACTTATAGCTTATAAATTGTAGGCATGTATCATATAATGGTAAGTTTGAATGCAATAAGAATTAGTTTCTCTCAACTCTCAAATTCTGTATTGTTTTACTCATCTGTCTCATCCCAAATATCTCTTGTATTTTCCTAATTTTCATAATAAATTCAATATAATTTAGAATGTTTCTTGAAAGGGATGCCTATGAAAAATAAGAAATCAAACACCATGTTAATTCAACAATTTAAAAAGCTTCAATTTACATAATTTTAAATATTTATCCAAGTCCCCCCCCCCCCAAAAGAAAAAAGAAAAATCCACTTTTGGCCCTCAGCCCTTTATCCTCTTCCTTGTTGAAGGGGTTGATTTATGAGGAATACAGGAATAAGAGATGAAGAAGAAAATAGTGTATAGTGTCTTCAAGGCGTGGACAACACTTTCCTTTAGACTAAATTTGCCCCCACCTATGCCTATCTTATAGGGTACCATTTACATTAATGGACAAATTTCTTGTAGGACACAATGAAGACCCTTAAGTATAGATTACACTCCCAACATTTAAGCTAAGATAACAATGACTTTTACAAAGTAATAATTTGACTCTATCTTTATGTGCACTTAATAGACAATAAGTGTGATATCTAATTGTTGTATGGTGTGATATCTATTGTATAAATGGAACGATGGTGATGGATATTTATAGGTCATAAAATATTGCCTCCTTAAAGCGGTGCCTCAACACCTTTTCAATTAGGAATTAAAGAGACATTACTTTGGTGATTTTAGTGTTATAAATCATTGCACAGCCCTTCACATAAATATATGCCTTAATTTATAAGAGCATGACTTTAAAAAAAAAAAAACATTTCTTTATTTTTAAAGATTCCAACATTCCTTTTCCGGCCAGCCGCGGCTTTCTTCCTTAAATTCTGTGTACGTAATTACTCGTCGGATCTCACTATTTGGGCTGCTCCAATCCAACTCACCCATGTTGGGACAAAGATCTCCTGCAAAATTGAGCTTTCATTCTTCCTCACAGGTAAAATACTCAAAACGGCAAAAAAACTTAAATTAATAATTAGATGTAATTCAAATTTTATTAGTAGGTTGATGGTCAAATTTCTGACGTTCCCAAGCCTATCATGTACAATTACTGTATATTATCATTCTCACTCATGAGGGGACGATGAACTATTTGGCCTTGGAGAGTTCATATATTTGGAAGACTACGTACGTACGGCTAAATTAATCTTGAAATCATAAAATTTGTTACTAAATGAGAACTTTGTAGGTTTAAAATATTTCAAAATGTAGTGAAAAATGGCTGATGAACTCAATTAAGAGTGTACTGTTGGGCTGTGTTGTTAAATTCCCATTTTTGTCTAGCTATCACTAACAAGGTAACAGCAATCACATTCACACAATACTCTTCCATCACAATTTTTTTTTTTTTCAAAATGTATGTTCGCCCATTAATTAATCACATAATCAATTTACATTAGTTTAGTGAAAAATGAAACACAAAAGACAAATATAGCATACACAGAGTAGCCTAGCAATTGGTAGTACCACTCAGGAGGATACTGTAGTTAAATATCTAAAGCATACTGCTAACAAGTTCAAACTTTACTCCTCCCATCCCAATTCATCCACAAAAAAAAAAAGACACATTCACACAATAATCCGATGAATTGGTAGTACCAATACAAGACGGAAGATTATGCGGATAATGAGCTGGCAATTTGAAATTTGGAACAAATGAAAATGCCTCAAATATGTTATGGTATATGCAGCTATATGTTAGGAATGAGTTTTGGTTCCTATCCAAAAATCTAGACCGTCCGATAGGATTTAGATAGTCTAGATTTTTAATTTTTTTTACATTTTCTTAAAAAAAATTATTTTAATAGATACAGAATCTAAAATAAAAATAATATCTTAATTAACATTTTTTTTAAAAAATAATTTTTTTTATTCAAAAATCACCCGTTTTAAAAAAAATCAAATATGGACGGTCTAGATCCAGATTTGGACAAGCTCTTGGTGCCTAGCCTTCTGGTTCCCTATATGTTATGCCTGTAAAATCTGCCGCAAGAGTTAAATTAAATAGACCATGTGGCATAAAATTCAAATACAAAAGTATTCAAGAAATTATTATTTTCCCATGAATGCATTTAATCCTATTAAAAAAATAAAAGGCATCCTTGCTCTCTGGTCAAATATATATAAAATGATTAAAAGTGTACGATACATATAAGTGAATAAACAAAAGGATAAAATTTAGATCCAGTTTCTTAGGTTCATTACATCCAGTTCGTGAATCAAAAACTGCCACCTAGATTATTTTTCCACATCAGCCATTAACCCCTTAATTAAACTGCTGTTATCGTACAGAAAAAAATGAAGCAGAGTAGCTGCGACCTGATAGACAGTGAAATCTGAGTTCCCAACAACATCAGTAACCTTTAAAAATTCGGATGCCTAGCTTTATCAAAGGAAGATCAAGATCTAGTCAGTTGAAGTACTAAAAGGTAGAATAATATGGATATTGAGATGCTCATGGGGTGGAGGAAGAGACCGCTATGTCAGAGGAAGGGATGACCTAAAAAACCAATAAAAGTTGTTTTAAAGATTCTTCAATTCCAGGTCCAAAAAAAAATGTGTGTGTATATATATATATATTCTTCCCTCGATAACCCTCCTCCTCTGTCCTCTAGCATCGCTGTTGGGGAGTAAAGGCATGAAAGCATAGTTAGATTATGATGAACAGGTCTGGAGGAAAAAAATGGACCCAAAATATATAGAAGAACAACGGAATATGATTAATTTTAACATGCTAATTGATAATAATAGAGTTTTGTTAACATCTAGTTGGATTCAAAAACTTTCGAGATTGTCATTGCCGTTGTTAGGAATTCCTACACCCCACCGACTTTGCTTCCTCTGGCACTCACTCTTGCCGCAACTCCTCTGCTTTTCCCCAGAACTTTTAGTGGGGCTAACGGTAGTTTAAGGGCTTAAGCGCTGATGTGGAAAAATAATCTAAGTGAAAGTTTCTGATTGGCAAACTGGACATATAGTGTATTTTTCTCGTTATTCCTTTATTGTTATCAATGTTTGATTAAATATTTATCTATTTAATGAATTGGATAATTATTTAAACAAAACATACATAAAAATAAAGAAATAATAAGGGAGCACTACCTTTGAAGGTGGAGATGGGTAGGTGGTTTCATGAGGGACAAAGGTTTTAATAAGATAGAGCTAAACAGGGGTTAACGAACTAATGCCGAAGGTGATTCACATACTAGTCTCTCCTAAACACAAGTATTATGTTATTTTTATACTACTTACTTTAATATTTTATTTCATATTTACCATGTATTAACTTTTTTTACTTCTTTTTCACAGCAGAAAGTGGGGAAAACTATTTTTAGAGATGTATTTAGCACCTAAAATATTTATAGGTGTAATTTTGACCCTAATATATTAACAAGGGTGCAATCATTAACCTCAAAACTAACGGATGTTAACCTCTGTTATTGCCTTGAGAACTTCACATCGATTTCCAAACAAAACGTTAGCTTCATCTCCTCAATTTCTTTTCTTCACCGTTGTCTCTTAGCTTTATCTTCTTCCTCACTCGTCTCTATCCCCCTCTGGTTACTCCAGCCATCCTCAAACCCATCACAGTCGTCCATCCGGAGCTTACCTTAGCTGGATCATCTGCTTCCCTCCGAACACCGCTCCCTCCGGTGCTATCATCTTATGGGCCTACGTCTTCTACCTCTCGAAGATTCTAGAATTCTTCGACACCCTCCTCCTCATCTTGTCAAATTCCATCCAACGCCTCACCTTCCTCCACGTGTACCACCTCTCCGTCATCGTCGTCATGTGCTACGTTTGGCTCCAAAAATCTCAGTCGTTGTTCCCGGTGGTGCTCATTCTCCGTAATGTACGCCTACTTCTTATCGTGCACACTCAGTGTTCGTCCCAAGTGGAAGAAGCTCGTCACAGACGGCCAAATCGTTCAGTTTTACTACAGCTTCGTTGTTTTGAGACTCATGATGCTCTTCACCTTTTCCAGGTCGGGTTACTCCGAGGTTTGGGGTTGGAGCTTCAAGGTCATTTTCTATGCTTTGCTTTTGTTTCTGTTTGTTGACCTCCATAAAAAAATTATGACAAGGATGACGACAACAACGTTAAAACTTTGAAGCCTTTGATTTATAGTATTTATGTGAGGAAGGAGAACAGTTAAAAAACCAGAGGGGTTTGAGGATAACTGAAGGAACCAGAGGGGGGGGGGGGAGAGATGAGTGAGGAAGAAGGTGAAACAGAGGTAAGAGATGACGGTGAAGAAGTTGAGGAGATGAACCCATGTGAAGTTCTCAACGCAATAACGGAGGTTAACATCCATTAGTTTGAGGGTGATAATTGCACCCTTTTTAATATATTAAGGTCACAATTGCACCTATAAATATTTTAGGGTGTTAATTACATACTCAAAAATATTTTAGGATGTTTGATACACTTTTACTCAAAATAATTCGAACATCCAAAATTATCTACTCACAAAGATGACTAGTGAGTCTATCTAGAGACTTGGACAGCCAACATATTTGATAGGAACACGATTATTATTAACTTTAATTATCATTTTTCTGCACTTAAAAACAAATAAGATTAATAAAATACTTCAACAATCATTAAAAAAAACATAATAAAAAGAGAGACACAGAAATTTAAAAGAATTCACCAATCAAGCCAGAGGACCTCCATACTCCACAACCTCACCAAACCTCAAGAGGAATGATGACAATGAAGTAAGAGTTTATATATAACAAATTAGGGGCAATAGAATGACCGTAATACAATTACATAAAAACTAGAGATTCCTCTATTTTCACTGGAACGGATTTGTTTGAGATGCTGGTAGAGACTCAATGGAAATGATATTATTTACAAACTCAAAATTTGAGGCCTCTATAATGCCGCCTCTACCTTATAATGATTAAGCCGACGACGACCACCACGCTGCCGCCGCCGTCAATGATGACCTGGGATCATCATCATGAAAGCCGGTATCATAATGAGTGGTGGCAACATCATGAGGAGCCGGAATAACATTGCGGTCGGAAAAGAGGCATAGTACTAATGCCCCCAAATTACAACTTCGTAAATAATGTCCACAGAACAATCAAAGTTCGACCTATATATCTCTTCCAAAGTGACTGCCACACAACATTTTAGATTAATTAGTGTGAGATACATTAAAAAATTAAATATATAAATATTTTGTTGAGTATCATGGTTACCCTATTCACAATCCCGAACCTATCATAAACCATCATTTCATTGTCATCTTTCTCCTTGAGATAATTTTCCTTTTGAAGCTCCAAGATCCGACAATTTGGTGCAAAACTAGAAGAGTTTTGCAGTAGTTGTCAAAAAAGATTAGGATTAAGGGATTGTTAATCTTCGAAAAATAGGTTCATCCAGCAATACCCCTCATCATATCCATGTTTGCAACGTCCCAAGCTTCAAGACCTTGAACTCAATCGATGAGGTTATTAATCAAGTTAGAATGAAGGACGTTGAAGTTCATTGTTGGAGGAGTTTTCAGACATTTTCTTTCAAAAATAAAGAAATATACCTTCTGTTCAATACTCCACTGAGTTGCTATTAGTCTCCTGTTATTGTTAATTACTTCGTTATTTTTATTCTATTTTATTTAATCTTTACTACTCCATTCGGTCCTAAATATAAGCTTGAGTGTTTGGAATAGCTTATTTATAAGAAATAAGCACTTGTTACATAAGTCGAGACAAAACTCTTCTCACAAACTTACCTCGTATACCGTAAATCACGAATTATAAGCATTTATTGCCCAAAAATAAGCTATCCCAAATGAGCAGTTATTTAATCATATCATATGCAGTATATTATTGGATTATATATTAGTTTATATGTTAGGCAAAATAATTTGGAGGAAAAAAAGATAAATATAAATAATTTAAAGTAATTTAATTAGCTTTTTTATTATCTCCAAAAATGTTAACTTTATTTTATATTTAAGACTGGAGGGAGTATTTATTAAATTTCTTATTTGTTTTTCACCCAAAAACTTAACAATGCAATCGCGTACCCACATAACTGAGGAGTTGACTAGTGAGTCTTAAAACCTGTACCTGTTCAACAATCAATCAAAACGCGCTATGTGGCTGTTTGCCGGCCAACACATTTGATGGAATTGTTATTGTTTTTAATTCTGCACTTAAAATAAATAAGAAAATTGATAAATAGCAAGGATTAAATAAAATACTCAAACAGGCATAAAAATAACATAATAATAAAAAGAGGGACGATAATCTAAAAGAATTCGCCAATCTGCTCTTGATTTTGTGAATTATGCGTCCCTTTAAGGCCACAACTGTAAATAAATCACATAAAAGAAGAAAAACGCAGATGGCCAGAGTATGGTTGTTTATTGTTTTTGGAGGCTTCATGGTCCCGCTCATGAGGGAAACACAAATATAAAAGTTACCCAGCAAAACTTTTTCAAGAAAGTAACAATGGTATTTGATTTTTTTTTTTTTTAAAAAAACATGTAGGCATTGCAAACTAATTGATAGAAAAATAATATAACAAGACAATTACTACAAAAAAAAAATGCTATTACCGACGGAATTACACACGGAATTATTTCCGCTGGAAAAATTACCGACGAATTTTCGATGAAAAAATTCTGTTCGTAAATTCCGTTAGAAAATTCCTTAGGAAAAATTTTTTTCTGACGGGATTACCGATGAAAAATATTCCGTTTCTAATTATTGATGAATGCAAGACGGAAAAAATTTTATCGGTAAATACTGATGAATTACCTACGGAATTTTTTCTATCGGTGATTACCGACAATTTACCCACTAAATTCCGTGGGTAATTTTAAAGAGAAATTACCGACGGGATTCGGTGGGTAATCCGTAGGTAAAGTTACTAATTTTTTATTATCTTTTAATAATTTATGTAAAGTAATAAAAATAAAAATAATCTATAACAAATAAAAATTTAAATATCATAAAATTAATATTTAATGTAATATATTAAATATATATAATATTAATAATAAAAATTTTAAATGAAATAAGAAATTAAAATTTTTAAACTTTATATCATAAAAACAAAATATATAATTATATATAAATATATATTTATATTCATATTAAATATTTAAAAAAATAAGAAATTTAAAAATTTTATATTTTATATTATAAAAAATGAAATATATAATTATATATTTAATATTATATATTGTTTTTAATTATTACATTATATATATTATTACGTGAATAAAGAAAGCAAGGTTAAAGCAGCTCAATTGGTAAATGATCAAGGGCTCAGATTTTTATTTGAAAAAATATCCTATCAGAAGCCTTTCTCATGTGGGGCCCTTAAAGGCAATGTGGGTGCTCCTGCATCCCAACCAAATTGATGAAGAGGATGGGGATGAGGTTTCAAAGATGAAGAGGAGGATCTAATATATATTTTTCTTTTAAATTTCTCTTACATTGTACTTACACTTTATTATCTTATTTTATGGATATTGATTTTGCTTCAACGTTTTTCTTTAATAGCGACTGCTTCCTTTGTACATGAATTCTTTCTGGAGCATTGTATCAAAAGCTGGTATAGATGTTAGTATCATCATGTGGTATCAGAGCTAGGTATCAGGGTTCTCTTCTTCATCGGCTGCATGGTCCTCTTCTTCCACTTTTTTGTTTGCAGCAATAAGGCGATCTTCGCCAGCAACTCCAGCCTGAGGAAGTGTCTGACATCATAACATGAGAAAGTGTCTAATATCATAAATGGTATCAGAGCTAGGTATCAAGGTTTTCTTTTCCTCCTTTATCGACAGCAGGGTCCTATTCTTCCCCTTTTTCGTTAGTAGTGACAAAGCGATCTTCACTAGCAACTCCAGCCAAAGGAGGTGTTTGAGATATTGCTCATTAAAGAGCCATATTTTTCGTCTTTGGCAACTGCTTTTGTAATCATCTTTATTTAGCATTGAGATCCAATTTCCAGCATTAGGAGGAAATGAGAATCGATAGCGTCCATCCTAACCCACTTTACTATTATTCTAGGAGACATGGCTAACACCGAGCAACTAATCAATTGAATCCAATCAAGTGCACTTTTTGCAAATAATGAGGGCATGCAAGAGCAACTTGAAGACACCATGCATACTATAGGGGGAATATTAGAGGGCACTCCAGCGGCGGATAATGGTGATCATGTAGTTAGGGTTTTAAGAGCAATGAATGTGTAGTGTTATGTGTTATGCGATAACTTCTACACAATGAAGCTTATGGTAGAATCAATAGAGACTACACAAGGTTTTTTGGTGATAGTGAAGACATCCTCCTGCTACACGACAGATGGGGATTTCAGCATACTTTAGAAGAAAGACTTGCCCGAAACAACCAGCATCATTTTTCACTACTAGTCAAACATGATGTGTCTTGGCCCATCATGCTAGGAACGGTGGTGTTGCTGTTAATCATGATGATTTGGAGCTTTGGTTAGTGAAGAAGAGATTTGGGGTCCCTTAAGGGCAGTGTGGGTACCCTCGTATCCCAACCAAATTGATGAAGAGGATGAGGGATGAGGTTTCTAAAGATGAAGAAGAGGATATAATATATATGATTCTTTTAAATTTCTCTTACACTTTATTATATTATTCTATAGGTATTGATTTTGTTTTAACATATTTCTCCAACAACGACTGCTTCCTTTATACATGGATTCTTTCTAGAGCATTGTATCACAAGCTGGTATCAGATGTTCGTATCATATTATGGTATTAGAACTAGGTATAAAGGTCCTCTTCTTCCTCTTTTTCATTGACAGCGACAAGCCCATCTTCGCCAGCAACTCCAGCCTAAGGAAGTGTCTGATATCATAACATGGTGTCAGAGCTAGGTATCAAGGTCCTCTTTTCCTCCTTCATTGGTGCAGGGTCCTCTCCTTCCTCTTTTTTGTCTAAAACGACAAAGCAATCTTCACCAGCAACTCCAGCCTAAGGAGGTGTCTGACATATTGCTCATTAAAGAGCCATATTTTCTGCCTTTGGCAGCTACTTTTGTAATCGTCTTTATTCAGCATTGAGATACAACTGCTAGCATTAGGAGGAAATGAGAATCAATAGCATCCATTCTCATCTACTCTAACTTTCCAACAACAATATTCTTGCTGATTTACATTCTCTGTTTCTCTTCCTCACCAGCTGCAACAGTTTGAAAGTGTTTAAGTTGATCGATTAGATCCTCCATCCTATCATAGCCAGCCATGTTTTTTTGAAAACAACAACAAATAATGAGATAAATTATTATAATAATAATATAAATGAATTTTCAAGAAGAAAAAATTTATCCCAGCAAGATGGAGAAAGACTTTACAGTGGACAGTCCCAAAAACAGCGCTTTGCATACCGTGCTTATCTTTTACTCATTCCCCATTTTGGGGTGTCGGTCATTTTTTTAAAAAATTGTTATGTATTCTTATTTATTTAGATTAAATTGTATTCTGCACTTTGAAATATTTGTGCCACCTTTATCTCAAAATTAATTAATTTCAAGTCCTACACTCTAAAATATTAGATGTTGGTATCATAACAAGGTATCAGAGCATGGTATCAGGGTCCTCTTCTTCTTTTTAGTCAGCAATGGCAGTGCGATCTTTATCGGCAACTACAAGATGAGGAATCTTGGTGTTCGAAGAGGGGTGAGGGCGTATGGCCACTGCTCTAAAGTGTCTAACAAATCATTTATTAAGGAGCCATATTTTCTGCCTTTGCTGGTAGCTTTGTAACCGTCTTTATTCAACATTGAGATCCAACCAACTATTATTTCGCCTTTACCGGTAGCTTTTGTAATCGACTATTATTTCTGTAATATTATGAATATCATTATATTTGAATTCGCTCTTGCACTTGCTAAGAATCAACTGCATACTCAAATCTTTGTTTGGCATAGAGTTTAGTATCAGTATTTGGTATCAAAGCTTAGTATTAGTACTTGAGAAACATGCATCATTTTGACATCACAAAGTTTGTTTGAATGATGCCAGTAGATATATCAACCGCATTTATCATGGAAGTACTTTTGACAAATAAGAATCCATCTCGCATAGATGATGGTGATGATTTTTTTCATAATACTTTGAATATCACTATACTTAAGCGCTCTCTCATACTTACTAAGAATCAGCTGCATACTCAAATATTTGCTTGATACACAGCTTGGTATCAGTGCTTGGCATCAGAGTTTGGTATCAGAAGATTGTATTAGTGGTTGCACAAGTTCGAATATCACTTCTATCATTTTAAAGAAATAACCTTTAAAAGCCACACAGAGTTCAACACAACATAATTGTATGAAGGTACAAGATTGCAAACAAACGAGTGTGTGTGTGTGTGTGTGTGTGTGATGTGATGATGATAATAGGAATGGTAGTTGAAGGAATTATGAGTGTTCCAGAATCTGAGGTACAGAGGAATCACATGTTATGATGAATCAGTGTACGACATAGAATCATTATTAAATTTCTTATTTGTTTTTCACCCAAAAACTTAACAATGCAATCGCGTACCCACATAACTGAGGAGTTGACTAGTGAGTCTTAAGACCTATACCTGTTCAACAATCAATCAAAACATGCTCTGTGGCTGTTTGTCGGTCAACACATTTGATGGAATTGTTATTGTTTTTAATTCTGCACTTAAAATAAATAAGAAAATTGATAAAAAGAAAGGATTAAATAAAATACTCAAACAGGCATAAAAATAACATGATAATAAAAAGAGGGACGATAATCTAAGAGAGTTCGCCAATCTGCTCTTGATTCTATGAATTATGCGTCCCTTTAAGGCTACAACTGTAAATAAATCACATAAAAGAAGAAAAACGCAGATGGCCAGAGTATGGTTGTTTATTTTTTTTTGGAGGCTTCATGGTCCCGCTCATGAGGGAAACACAAATATAAAAGTTACCCTGCAAAACTTTTTCAAGAAAGTAACAACGGTATTTGAATTTTTTTTTAAAAAAAAAACATGTAGGCATTGCAAACTAATTGATAGAAAAATAATATAACAAGACATATACTACAAAAATAATGCTATTACCGACGGAATTACCCATGGAATTATTTCCGTCGGAAAAATTACCGACGAATTTTCGATGAAAAAATTCTGTTCGTAAATTCCATTAGAAAATTCCTTCAGAAAATTTTTTTTTCTGACAGGATTACTGACGAAAAATATTCCGTTTCTAATTATTAATGAATTAAAGACGGAAAAAATTTTATCGGTAAATACTGATGAATTACCCACGGAATTTTTTCTATCGGTGATTACCGACAATTTACCCACTGAATTCCGTGGGTAACTTTAAAGAGAAATTACCGACGGGATTCAGTGGGTAATCCGTTTGTAAAGTTAATAATTTTTTATTATCTTTTAATAATTTATGTAAAATAATAATTTTTTTTATTATCTTTTGATAAATATGACAATTATGTCTTATATTTAAAACCAAAATCAACTCCTCAAATATGTCATATATTAAGAACTGAAGGAGCATATTTTTTATTTTTACACTAACTCTTGTTAGTAATATATCCTACCTCAAGTCCTAAATCGACCGGATTTATTTTTAGTTTAGGTTTGTCCATTTCCTTCAAATGCTAGCTAGGATGCCAAAGTTAGGATTGAAGTATGAAATAGGGAAAAAAGAGACCAATAGTAGAAACACGACAATAACAAAGGGATTCCCCACTAATTGATAACCTTTATAGGGAGGAAGATATATAAGTACTTCTGAAATATGATAATCCCAAGATGGTGCCTTGGAAGGTCTTAATTCCTATAAAGTAGTATGTAACACCCCAAATTTTATTCACCAAAAATACATTGTAATTATTTGAATAATTCAATATAATGGTGAATATTCATGAATTTGGATCTTGTGAATTTTGGAATATTCATATTCATAAGGAAATGGGAAAATTAATTCAAAAATTGAATTAAATTACAAAGGGGATAGCAAAATCATAATTTTACCAATTTAGCCCAAGATTAATTATTTTCCAATTAATTGGAGTTAATTTCAATTAATCAAGAAAAATAAAGGAAAATGTATAAATTGAATAATCTTGGTGGAATAAATTGAGATTTGTGGAATAAAGTAAAAGCCCATATTTTTCTTTTATTGGTGGATATTTAGGAGAAAGGAAATATTTACTTGGAAGATAAATATACCAAGTGGCATCATCTAAAGCCAAGAGATTAAATTATAATTGCTAAAGTTGGAGCACATGTTTAAATTGCAATAAAATATATTATGTTGACCAAAGGAATGAGATAATTGTAGAAAACTCAATTGTTAATTGAAGGGAATTGGTTCAATTACAATGGGACTTATGACACAAGTTTGAAGTAGATAAGCACAAGTTGGAAGTGGATAAGATGAAGTGTCATTAATCTAAGCTAAGAGGAATAAACAATGATTTTTTTAAATATGAGCACATGGGTTAATACCTTAAGATAATGTATCTTGGACCAAGAATCTTAAGATAATTGAATGAAGGTCCACTTGGTTTCTTAAGGACCTAGAGGATGTTTGGGCTAGAGGGAAAAAAGAGGAAGATTAGTCCAAACCTAAATGGACTTTATGACACTCATTAGAAGTAGATAAGGGTGAGTACAAGATGAGGTCATAAAGAAATTTCCTATCCATTTGTTAATTAAGAGAAATTAGGTGAGATATTTATGAAGCAAGGCTTCATCTTTCTCTTACCTTCATTTTCATCACTTGCAACAAAGAAAAGGAGAGAGAGGGAGAGCTTGGGAAATCTAGAGAGAAGGAGGAGAAATCTTAAGGTAAGACCTCGTGGATCCAAGTTTTAAGGCTTCCAATTTGTATAATCTCCTTTCTAACCTCTTCTTCTCTATGAAACACTATGTTTAGCAAGCAAATCTTGAGCTCAAGGAGAGAGAGAGGAGGACTCCTAGAGAGAGAAATTTCAAGAAC
The DNA here is from genome assembly GCA_963855925.1 of Inga laurina. NCBI lineage: Eukaryota > Viridiplantae > Streptophyta > Magnoliopsida > Fabales > Fabaceae > Inga > Inga laurina. The sequence goes on along the minus strand of OY979702.1, from coordinate 21,016,218 downwards.
TCAAGAAGGTAAATCATGCTAGTATGTGGTTGTTGTTGATGATTATGGTTGGATTTGGTTATTTTGTTGAGTTTGTAAATTTGGAAAGTCCTAATCCTAAGGGGTTATGCTGCCCAAATTTCTTTGAATCATGGTTAAGAAGTGTTTAAGTGAGTTAATCAAGGATTAGAAGTGGAAAAGTACAAGTTTTAGAAGCTAAAACACAAAACTCCATTTTTTTCCAAAATTTGACCAATATTTCGGCCAGACCAGATCTGGTAGTAGGAGTTGGATTTTCATGAAATAAATGGTTTCATTGGACTCAGTGGGCAAAAATAGGTGGGGTTACAGTTGGGCACTTTTTGGGTAGAGGCTGAAAAAACATATTTACGAAAACGCCACTGAAATCACTAAATAGGGGCTGTCAAGGGTATTTTCATAATTTGACCGTGAATTTGGCGATTTCGAGGCCGGAAATGGATTCCTTGGGCGAAAATAAGTCAGAATAGCCTTAGTCAAAATTTTGGGAAAACGTGCCATCGGGCCGGGTACGGCGGGGCCGGGCCGGGTTCCCGGGGGCATTTTTTGTAAATTTTTACCATAGACTAATATGAATACAATAAACACTATGGAAGAGCATAAAATGATACTTGGATAGGTTATGACCTATTTCTGGTACATTTAATATTTTAGGACCGATTTGGAGGCCCGATACGACACGTTCTTCGAGGCACATTTAAAAGAGGATTATAAAGCTTTGAGGTAGGGACATTATCCTTCATACGCTATGCCATAAGTTATGTGATTGTGTGGATGCCATTGTTTTGTAAATGCACTTTATTAATAACATGATTTGCCTAGAGAGAGGCTGTTAGTGCCAGAGGTGCACTTACACTGGGAGTTGGCAGAAGACCAACCGGTGTAGATTGTGGGGCTAGGCCCTACTCATGTATACATGACGATGATGTGTTTATATTGTTCATTAATTTGTGCATACATTGGCGCATGTCATATTTACTTTTCGCATTTTCTATGAACGATATTATGTCTCTACGGAGATTCTTCGGAATCTCACCCTATTTTTAAACAAATACCTCAGCGGGTACCAGTGGGCAAAAGGGCAAAGACATTGTCGTTGGAAAGTGAGCAGCGCGTGTCTCGAGGCGAGGTTAAGAACGTGGGCATAATTAGTCTATTTTGTGATATTTTGGGTGAAATTTGTAAATATTAAAACTTCCACTGTATTTTCCGTTTCCATCGACGAACAATATCATATTTGTAAACGAACGACGTTGGGATCGTAAACGAATATTTCTATTAGTATAATTGTACTTTTCTGTATGCCCATTGAATTCCGTCGTTATTACTCTTTGATTATCGAAATGGAAACGGGTGTTGACATAGTACTTGAAGACTATTTCATAATAAAGTTTTTTTTTTAATGATCTAATTGCCCTTATGTGAAAAAAAAGAAACTCCTACTATCTTAATTGTTGTCGTTATTGCTTTAGTTATTATTAAAAACCATTTTCCATTTCAATGCGTATCAAACATGTCAGTGGTCGGAGTTTTTCCATTCGCTTCCCTTTCATTCAATTACAATAAATTCTTTCTATCAAACGGGTAATAAAGATGTGGCATTGACAAAAACAACAAGGCATTGGGTTTAGCACTGGCGGGACCCCATGTATCTAAGCCCGATTTGTGAAGCCCAAGTAAATATTATATTAATGTGCATCACGCTCCCACACTTTTACAATTATAAATTAAAAAAAAAAAAAACAAGGATGTGAAAGCCATATTGCTTTATTTTTTTTATAGGCTAAAATACATAAAATTTCATGAACTTAAGCTTCTCATCTAATTCAATTTTGCAGATTGTATAGAGATGATAAAAGAGCAATAAAGGAGAATTAAATAGCAAGAGGAGAAGATTAAAGAGCAAGATATGGTTATATTTTTTAATATTTTATAATTTAGATGTTAATTTTTTTTTTATTTAATGTTGTTGGAGTTTTTTAAGGATTTACAATTAAGTTTTATTGTTTTAGGGTGACTTTTAAATGATTGTAGTTATTTTTATTATCTTAATTGTATTTATCAGGTTTAAATATTTTTTTCAACATATTTTCTATTGTTGTTGAATATTGTTGTATATTCTTATGGATTTATGATGTTTTAATTTTATGTGATGATTTTTATATTATTGTAGGTATTTTTTTATGGTTTTAATTGTGTTTATTAGGTTTAAATTTTGCCTTATAAAGAGGGAAAAAAGGCAACAAAAAGAAATTAAATTTAAGTTCTGGACTGCTTGGACCATTAGGCCCAGTTTGGTCTAGCTCGGCCTTAGGTTGGTGCTGTTTCATACAGGACCACGGGTTACCTTGTATAGCCCGAGGTCCTCTCCAGACCCAACCTTAGGATGATCTGAAACCTAGTCTGGTCTGGTCCGGTCTGTGGACATCCCTATCAATTGCATTATAAAAGTTGTAAATTGCATGTAAACAAATCTTAAGAGTTAACTTATATTTTTTTTGGGCATATATACAATAGATGTATGGTGGCTTAATGGCCACCTACATTTTGTGATCTAAACTTTAATTAGGCCAAAGAAAGGAAGTTAGAGTAAGTTATGAGAAAAACCCTTAACACAAAAATATCTAGTTGGAGCTCCAGCCGCCGGCCTTATTCTGAGGAAGCCCATCCTTTTAGTAAAAAATGTAAGGAGCATTTTGGTAAAAGCACCAAAATTTTGAAATCTCATATTCCTATCTTTTAACCTATTTATCATTTTGCTTATTCACACGACATTTTGGGGGTTTTGAATTTCATGAGTTTTTTTTTTTTGTCATTTTCCCTTAGATATATTATCATTTTTATTCAAAATTTTAAATCGTAATGTGTTTTATTTTTTGTATATAGTATTATAACATATAGTTAAGGGAAAATTCCAGAAAAATAAAATTCAAAATTGGAAAAGACAAATTGGTACTACGAATTTATCAAATCATAAGTCAAAACTGAAGTAGGAATTTGGAATTTCCAATTCTGACCAAATGACCAAAATGCCCTTAGTTCAGTTCACAAGTTTCAGAGGTCAATAACAACATATGTATCTATATTAACAACATCATATTTTACATTAACGACTTTACTTTCATATTTTACAACTTCATATCCCAAAAATTAGAGGGCACAAGTTTCAGGGGTCAATAACGACATCTGTATATATGTTAACAACATCAAATTTTACATTAACTACTTCACTTTCTTGTTTCACAGCTGAACTAAGGGCAATTTGGTCATTTGGTCAGAAATGGAAATCCTAAATTCCTATTTTAGTTCTTACCTAGGATTTTATAAATTCTCAGCACCAATTTGTCTTATCTCATTTTTAATTTTTTTTTTGAATTTTCCCTATAATACATATATATAATAATTAATCCAATCACAGTTCAATCATTCAATTTACCTAGGTAAATTTAATACTTGATTAATTGCACTCATGTTGAACCTTTCATACGATAAGAATTGTACACTCATATGTTATTCGATCTATATTTTTCGTAACATTTCTCACTTTCATTTCACTATCACCTTACCATTGTTAATTGCAGAGAATTCAGAAGTCATGTTAAGCGTCAACTCATGATCCGTACACAGACATCCTCGGAAGTTGATAGGAGGGTCCACAGAGAATTCCCGAGTTGGTTTGCGCACAGAATACTAAATGACCATAACCCACACTTACCAGATTTCAGAGCTCTCGCAATCGGCCCTCTTGATCATGCAAAAAGGTTTACAACATACAATGTCAATTGTTTTAAGTTTTACACGGTTTCACAGGATCAATGACTGCAAACTCAGAATTTGGGTGTTTGTGGCACATTTGGGACAAGGAGTTATGCGAGCAGCAGTGACGCCAACATGTAGTTTGGAGGTGTCCCTTATTATGGCAAGCTTCTTGATGTGGTCGAACTTAATTATCAAGGCCGTTTCACCGTGACGCTGTTCAAATGTTTGTGGGCAAATACCACTACTTCTCGGGGACTGACAACTGACGACTTAAGGATCACATCAGTCAATTTCTCACGGCCGATTCATACTGGTATTTCTCAAGCTGATGAGCCGTATATTCTAGCTTCAGAGGCAAATCAGGTTTATTATGTCGAGGACGAGAGGCACAGGGATTGGCACATGGTCGTTCATTTAAAGCCACGAGACCTTTATGACATGGGTGAAGGCGATAACATCGCCTACGAGAGTGAGTCATTTCAGCCAGCCAATTTTGAAAACTTCTTCCCTGAAGGCGATGACAATTTACCTCTACTGCGGTGAGTTTTTTTAAGTCCACGTCACTTAAATTAAATTTTTTAAATTTAATACAACATCCCTAACAATAATTTTTCTACATAATTTCTGTAGGTATGACGATGATGAGTGATCAAATTCAAATTATGATTTTCTCTTTAAAAAAGACTGGAAAAAAAATTTTAAAATAAAATTTTAAAAACAAAAGTTAAAAAAAATAAAATAATATTTGTAGCTGTTATTAAACCGCTACAAAAGTAACAATAACCGCTACTAAATAAAAACCGCTACAAATAGTACGTGGATCTCTATAAATACCCTTACCACAACTCATTTCAAACACTCTCCAATTTCTTTTCACCTTACCTTTCTTTCATTTACAACTTCTTTTATATGAGTAGAGGAGCTGAATAATATGATCACATATGGTAACAAGTTTGTTTATTTTTTTTACAATACTTGTTTCCTTTATATAAAATTTATTCTCACGATTTTTTTTTTCCAGATATTTTAGAGCTGTATCTCATTTTCAGCTATTTTTCATATACAATTACATTATATTAGACAACATAATAATTCCTTATTACCTACGTATCCTTAATAATATTATTAATATAATTTTTATACTAATCCAATTAAATTAAAATTTTCCTTTTAATTTATTAATAAGCTAATTAAATTAGATAAACTAATAAAAAAATAAATTATTTAATTTAATATTAAAAGAATAGAAACAAATGATCGTATATTTTTAAATTTTTTTTAAAATATTTGTAGCGGTTATTAAACCGCTACTAATAAACACGCCTTTTTAAACTCAAATTAATTTTTTTTGCGCTAAATTTGAATTTCATGAAATTAGTAGCGGTTTTATAACCGCTACAAATGTCATAAAAATTCAAAATTAGTAGCGGTTTATTAACCGCTACCAAATTAAAAAAATGTCATATTTCTTTTCCCGCCTTCTAAATTTCAATTTTTTATATTTGTAGCGGTTATATAACCCCTACAAATATCTCCGAAAAACATTTCATTCATGGGGATGTTGTAGCGGTTTTTGGTAACTGCTATAAAGGATGTAACGGTTATTTTCCGTGAGTAGCGGTTTTATATAACCACTACAAAACCGCTTGCAACATACGATTTAGTAGCGATTTTCCTAACCGCTACTAATGTTGTTTGTAGCGGTTAAAACCGCTACTAATATCCATTTTTAACCGCTACTAAATCACATTTTTTGTAGTGGCTCAACTCACAGCCTGCAGATTTCGACAAGGTTAGGGTTGGGGTTTTTCTGACATGAAAAAATGTGGGCAACACAGGCCCGCAACGCTCAACTAGTGGGTTGATGCGGGTTGACCCTCGGGTTTTCGGGTTGGCCCGCAAAATTTTTATTTATTTTTTTTATATATAACATGGTTGCCTTGGGTTTGGAGTTTGGACTTTGGTTTGTAAGCTTGTTTGGCTTGGACAGTTGAGCCGGGAAAATATTTATATGTATGTATGTATGTATGTATTTTGGTTAACAAATGGAATTTGACCCATTCTCTTTCCCACTCTTAGATGGACCTTAGTTTGGCTGTGGCAGTTTGGGTCTGTGACTTTATCAATCATCTGATCTGACTCTCAAATCAGTCACATCATCTCTCAATCGGACCTCTATTTGGCAATGAGAAATAAGGGCTTTCTATTCCTCAATGACTTATGGAAAACCTTAAAAAAATTAAAAAAAAATAAATAAATTGTGCCGGTTAGCCCGCGAACTCGCACATGTGGATTAAGGTTGGTGATTTCCCAACCCCTGCAAGTGTGGGCCTCACCACACAGCCCGCGGGCTGGCCCATATTACTGGCTTTACAGAATAATGACTTTGGACCCCATAGAATTGTTATCTACCTTTGGTCATAAATATAAGATCCAGTTAACTTTTGTAGGGAGATTAAGGAAGTTAATTAAATTAGCTTAAAATATTTATTTTTATCATTTTTTTCTCAAACTAATTTGTCTGACTTATAAATTGATATATAATTTAACTATACACAATATATGATATGATTAAGCAACTTATTTAGATTCCTTAACCTCTCCAAAAAAAGCAACTTTAAGTCTTATATTAATGATTGATGTAGTATATTTTTTAAATAAACACAATTTATTCAAGAAAGTAAAATGATACAAAGTTACCAACACAATGGACCACAATATAATTATATATAAAATAAAGAAAAGGAAAAATTAATCCTCGAGTTCCTCTAATTTTACCATATTTTTACTTCATAAAAAAAAAATTTACCTTATTTTAATCATATTTCAGTAAAGTCTTATATTGAATTCATGTCCTTGTACTTCTTTCATCTTGTAAAGTCTTATTATACCCTGGTCCTTTTATTGATGCGTTTTGATCTTTTATAAAAGGCTAAAGTATAATTTTAGTTATTTGAAAAATTAATCCTAACATTACCTTATTTTAATCATATTTTTGTAAAGTTTTATAATGAATTTTGTGTTCTTCAACATCTTTCATCCTGTAAAGTCTTATTATTTTGCTGGTCCTTTTATTAATACATTTTGATGTTTTATAAAAGGCTAAACTGTAATTTTAGTCATTTACTTTTACATGGGGTTTCATTTTGATATCTTAACTTTATAAAATGATCTTATATTCCTATAAATTTAACATTGTACTGAGGGGAAAATGCTGACTCAACAACTTATATGATAACTGAGAAAGGATGTTTAAATTTTATTTTTAAATATAATTTTAATTTTTTTGATTAATTTTAATATGTTTTATGTTTTTTAGCTTTAATATTTTTATAAAAAATATTTAAATATAACTATACTTAATTATTTAATATTATTTAAATTGGGAAAAATAGTAGATAGTTAGATTATGAGAGAAATTGTTTCATTAAAAAATTATGAGAGAAATTGATTTTTTTAATATTTTAATCTAAAAATAAAAAACATACATGTTATGTAATTGTTTTAAAATTATTATTACTTATATTTAAAGTTTACGGAGAATGAAACAAAAAGAACTTTGAAATTATAAAATATCAAATTAGGTTTGTTCCTAAGAATTGATAAAGTAATGACAAGATTTGATAAACAATTCACAACTTATTTTTTAAGAAATACTTAATTTAGGATTTTATAATTTCAAAATTCTTTTTCTGTCATTCTCTCTATAATTTAAGCCTGCTTTGTCAACTATATAGTTATTATTTAAATTGGGTGAGCTTTTTTGTTAATAACCATAAAAAAAATTAATTATAAGAGTAAAAGTACACTTTATATCATGAAAGACTAAAATAAAACCTCATACAAATTTAAAAGACTAAAAATATATTTTAGCGATTTAGCCTTTGTGAAAAAACATATTGTTGCAATTTTTCCTTTTTTTTACTGGGGTTTTATAATTTATTCAATTTACTTTACTCATTCCTATACTCATAATAGATTAATTTGTAAGTGAAATTAGTAATTGGTATCGTGGCTCTTATTGAAAATACACCAGAAATAATTTCGTCACATAGATTTAAATAAAATCAAAATCTAACAAATTATTCATGAAGCGGATTATGCGACAATATTTTTATTTTATTTTATATTTTCTGAGAACTTTTATGTTTGTGCGAGTCCTATAACCAACTAAGGATAAACATATACTAACGCCATTAATTTACAATTAGTGTGACCTGACATGTCATGTTTTGACAAAAATCTTGTATTAAAGACTTCGTTATATCAAAGCTATATGTTTCGTAAGTATTGTTGCGAGTTCGGGTTGGGTTCCTTCCACTATGGGTGTGTTTAGTTCAATTTATTGGGTAGAAATAAGTCCGTTTTTGGGCAATAAGCCCAAATAAAAACGTGTTGCGTTTTTGCAGTGTTTGGTTCAGCTTATTTTAATTGTATCACGGGTAGAATAATCTACTTATTAAATGTGTTTGGAAGAGCTTAAATTTGAGAAATAAGTCCTTATTACGCAAGCCGAGAAAAAACTCCTCTCACATACTTACCTCGTATACTGTGAATCACGAATTATAAGCACTTATTGCCCAAAAATAAGTACAGCTTTTCTATTAAGTCACTTATTACGTAAGTCGAGATAAAACTTCTCTCACATACTTACCTCGTATACCGGAAATCACGATTTATAAGAACTTATTGTCTAAAAATAAATTGCTCATCCAAACATAAATCACATTACAAAAACTGACTTTTCTATTAAGTCATTTTTAATAAGTCAGAATCATAATAAGTCATTTTTCTTACCGCTATCCCAAACACACACTATGAAGGATGGAAAAAGTAGAAATTGAAACAGAGTATGTATTACCAATATGTATTCAGGGAGGTTACCTAACCGAATAAAGGAAAATGGAAAACGTTTGTCAATAGTCTTAAAACTGAGTGATATAAGAATTCTCCAGTCAAATGAGAGATCAATGGTTGATCCCGCTTATAATCTCACGTTCTTAGTGCTAGCTTTTTTAATTAAGACAAAATTATATGACCTGCTTGTTTACATAGGGTTTGTTTGGGAGTGTGTTGGCAATCCAAAAAAGCCCATCTGGCCACTAAAATCAGCAAAAGCCCATCTAGTTGTGTTTGACAAAGCTTTGAGTATGAATGAGCTTTTAGCAAAAACGGAGCTTTTGTCCAAAGCAACTCCAAGTAGCTTCTGCTGTCCGAACGCTCTGCGACACTGGTGCATACTTGTTGGGAGTTCTAAGCATATCATTCAATTTCTTGAGAAGAATTATTTATATTCTCTCTCTCTCTCTCTCTCTCTCTCTCTCTCTCTCTCTCTCTCTCTCTCTCTCTGTGTGCCAGATATGCATATTCTATCTATATATTCATAGAAAAGCCAACACCTAGCTATATAAGATTGGATTGCAAAATTCATTCGCAGCATCAACACCTGCCTCCAATCTTACTAGTTAGAGTATCATGTGCGTGACACAATCACTACAAAAAAAACATCATTTAGTAGCGGTTAAAAATGGGTATTAGTAGCGGTTCTAACCGCTACAAACAAGGTTAGTAGCTGTTACAAGAACCGCTACTAAATCGTATGTTGCAAGCAGTTTTGTAGCAGTTATTTAAAACCGCTACTCAATCAAAAATAACCGCTACATCATTTGTAGCGGTTCAACTTCACCGCTACAACACCCAGAAATATTTGTAGCGGTTATATAACCGCTACAAATATAAAAAATTGAAATTTTGAGAGCGAAAAAAATGACTTTTTTTGTAGCGGTTACAAACCGCTACAAATATAAAAAATTGAAATTTTGTTGGAAAAGAAATGACATTTTTTTTATTTTGTAGTAGTTTAGAAACCGCTACTAAGTTTGAATTTCTTAAAATTAGTAGCGGTTTTAAAAACCGCTACTAATTTCATGAAATTCAAATTTGGCGCCAAAAAAATTTAATTTTAGTTGTAAAAAGGCGTGTTATTTAGTAGCGGTTTAATAACCGCTACAAATATTTAAGAATTTTTTTATAAAATATACAATTATTTGTTTCTGTTTTTTCAATATTAAATTAAATAGTTTATTTTGTTATTATTTTATCTATTTCAATTAGGTTATTATTTAATAGTTTAACTTATTAATAAATAAAAAGGAACAATGTAATTGAATTGGATTAGTATAAAATTTATATTAATAATATTATTAAGGATAGGTAGGTAATAAGGAACTATTATGTTATCTAATATAATGTAATTGTGTATGAAAAATAGATGAAAATGAGATACAGTTATGATATATCTAGAAAAAAAATGGTTAGAATAAATTTTATAGAAAGGAAAGAAGTATTGTAAAAAAAATTAAAAATCTTGTTACCATATTTGATCGTATTATTCAGCTCCTCTACTCATACGAAAGAAGTTGTAAATGAGAGAAAATGAAAGAAAGGTAAGGTGAAAAGAAATTGGGGAGTGTTTGAAATGAGTTGTGGTAAGGGTATTTATAGGGATCCACGTAGTATTTGTAGCGGTTAGTGTAGCGGTTATTATGTAGTAGCGGTTATTTGTATTTTTGTAGCGGTTTAATATTTATAGTGCTATTTGTAGTGGTTATATCCATTTTGTAGCGGTTATTCATTTAGTAGCGGTTTTGTTTTTATTTGTAGCCGTTTAATAACCGCTACAAATATTATTTTAATTTTTTTTAAATTTTTTTTTACATTTGATTTTAAAATTTTTTTTGCATTGTTTGTAAAGACAAAAGAGATCACTCATCATCGCCATCCCTACAGAAATTTTGTAGAAAAATTATTGTTATTAATGTATTATTAATTTTAAAAAATTTAATTCAAATGACGTGGACTTAAAAAAACTCACCGAAGTAGAGGTAAATTGTCATCGCCTTCAGGGAAGTAGTTTTCAAAATCAGCTGGCTGAAATGGCTCACTCTCGTAGGCGATGTTATCGCCTTCACCCATGTCGTAAAGGTCTCTTGGCTTTAAATGAACGACCATGTGACAATCCCTATGCCTCTCGTCCTCGATATAATAAACTTGGTGTGCCTCTGAAGCAAGAATATACGGCTCATCATCTTGAGAAATACTGGTATGAATCGGCTGTGAGAAATTGACTGATGTGATCCCTAGGTCGTCAGTTGTCAGTCCCCGAGAAGTAGTGGTATTTGCCCACAAACACTTGAACAGCGTCACCGTGAAACGGCCTTAGTAATTAAGCTCGACCATATCAAGAAGCTTGCCATAGTAAGGGACGCCTCCAAACTGCATGTTGGCGTCACTGCTGCTCGCATAACTCCTTGTCCCAAATGTGCCATAAACACCCGAATTCTGTGTTTGCAATCCTTGATCCCATGAAACCGTGCAAAACTTAAAACCATTGACATTGTATGCTGTAAACCGTTTTGCATGATCAAGAGGGCCGATTACGAGAGCTCTGAAATCTGGTGAGTGTGGGTTGTGGTCATTTAGTATTCTGCGTGTAAACCAGCTCGGGAATTCTCTATGGACCCTCCTATCAACTTCCGAGGATGTCTGTGTACGGATCTTGAGTTGACGCTTAACATGACTTCTGAATTCGCTGCAATTAATAATGGAAAGGCGTTAGTAAAATGAAAGTGAGAAATGTTACAAAAGATATAGATCGAAGAACATGTGAGTGTACAATTCTTACCGTATGAAAGGTTCAACTTGAGTGCAATTAATCAAGACATGTCTATGTGCTTGCAACTTCTCAGTTGCCGTTAGTTTGAAGTTCTCAGTTGCTCCAATTGGTTTACCAACACGAGGGATAAATTCTCCTGATGTCGGTGCACGTTTAGGACAATCGTCAACACGAGGCGGGTGGTTGAAAGCCGTCTCAAGATCATCAAAGTACCTTGAGCAAAAATATAGCACCTCATCCTCACGTAAGATTTTAATTTCCCAAGGAACCTACGAAGTACAGAAGAGAAAATTGATATAAAATGATGAAAATGACGAATAGCAAACATTAAATACGGATAATAAATTAAAGCACGTATTTAAAATGAGTACCTCTCAATCGGATACATCCAACGATATTGTACTGGTCCAGCGAGCTTTGTTTCATGAACGAGGTGGATTGTGAGATGAACCATCATAGTAAAAAAGGACGGAGGAAAGATCATCTCCAAATGACAAAGCGTAAGAATGATTTTCGACTGCAGCTGATCGAGCTCCTCAACGATCAAAACCTTAGAACACAACTTCCGAAAGAAAGAACAAAGTTCCACCAAAACGATGGAAACATCGGGAGGAAGTGTATTCTTTATAGCCTGAGGGATTAACTGCTGCATAAGAACATGTGAGTCATGAATCTTCAGGCCAGCAACTTTTTGAGCCTGCAAGTCGACACATCGAGAAATGTTGCTTGAATACCCATCAGGAACTTTTAATTTCTTCAACGTCGCGAGGAACACTTCCTTGTTCGGTTTTGTGAGGTTAAACTTTGCCGGTGGAAATCTGTCATGCTCATCTGACCAAGCGTCTTCACGAACTCTCATGTCGCGTAAATCTTTCCTCGCTTGAAGGTGATCTTTTGTCTTGCTCGTTAAGCATCGTATATAGCACATTGTCGCAAACATTTTTTTTTCAATGTGCATTACATCAAGACTGTGGCGAAGTAAATTAGATCTCCAATATGGAAGCATGAAGAAAATACTTATCTTCTTCCATTGCTGACGCACCGAAGTCCTGCGCGTCTTTTGGTGAGTTTGTGTTGAATCGTCGCTTTTTCCAAACTCGAAGCCAACATGCTCAAGCTGCTGTAAGATATCTGTATCGGATAAAGTCTGAGGTGGTCCTCTTTTTTCTGGTTTCCCATTGAAGTGATTCCGTTGCAATATGAACTTATGCGTTCCATCGAGAAACCTCCGATGCCCCATAAAGCACCACTTTCGGCTATGGGGAAGGTGCAATGCGTCAGAGTCAAAATTGCAAGCTGGACACGCCGACCCAGTATGCACATTCCAACCAGATAATGTGCCAAGGCCAGGAAAGTCACTAATCGTCCACATCAAGGCTGCACGCATGTTGAACAAAGTCTTGCTGTAAGCGTCGTACGTCTCCAAGCCGACATTCCACAGGTCAAGCAATTCCGTAATAAGCGATTGGAGATACACATCAATGTCATTGCCCGGTGCCTTTTTGCCTGGAATGATCATAGACATAATGAAAGAGCTTTGTTTCATACACATCCAGGGGGTAAGTTGTAGGGCACTAAGACTACCGGCCAAATACTGTAACTTGTGCTAAGATTCCCGAAAGGATTGAAACCGTCGGTCACCAAACCAAGCCGAACATTTCTGGGGTCAGTCGCAAAATCTGGAAAGTCGTTGTCAAACGTTTTCCAAGCAGCTGCATCCCGCGGATGTCTTAATTTACCGTCTTCGTTTTTATCAACGGCATGCCACCTCATGTGCTCAGCAGTTTTAGACGACATAAATAATCTTTGTAGACGAGGTTTCAAAGGGAAGTACCTGAGAATCTTTGCAGGTTTCTGCTTCTGCTTTTTCTCCTTCCGAATTGTCTTGTACCTCGATGTGTGACATCTCTTACACGTCTCCCTGCTGGAATCGTCTCCCCAATACAGCATACAATCATTTGGGCATGCATCAATCTTTTGATAATTCAACCCCAACCTGTTGATAATCTTCTTGGCCTCGTAGAACGTTGTGGGAATCTCGGCGTCGGGGGAATGCATCTTGTAATAAGTCGAGCAACATCGACATTCCCTTATCTATGATCCCATACAAGCACTTGATATGATACAATTTGATCAAGAAAGATAATTTAGAATATTTGTGACTACCTTGATATAAAGGACGATTTGCTTCATCCATCAAGCTGAAAAAATCCCGAGCTGCTTCATTCCCCATAAAAACCGGCTCAGAGCCGTGCACTTCTTCGTTGAAGTTGTCGCGTTGAAATCCAAACGCATCACGCACATCATCATTCATAGGATCGTCTTCATTTACTTGAACGCCTACTTGAGAACTTCGAGGAAGAGCATCGTCATATCTAATGCCGGCCTTCTCACCATGAACTGCCTAGAACGTATAGTCCTCAGGGAAAGGCTTCACAAGCAAATGTTCCTTCACAACATTTCGTGCATGCCACTTCTTGAACTTGCATTTCCGACATGGACAGACGATCTTGCCGTTACAGCTGGCGTGAGTGAATGCAAAATCCAAGAAACTATCTAATCCGTACAAATATTCAGGAGAATTGCTCGGCAACCTGATCCATGATTTATCCATAGCTACAAGTGAGAGAGAAGAAAGTATAGAGAAGAAGATGAGTGAGAAGATAATGACGAATGCCAAGAACCTTATATTCTGAAATTCTAACGTTTATAAATTTGTAGCGGTTCTAAAACCGCTACACTAACCGCTACAGTTATAAAATATTAGTAGCGGTTATATATAAAAAACGCTACTAAGTTTCAAGCCGTTACACATTGGTGGGAAATTCAAAATTTATATTTTGAGTATTTGTAGCGGTTATGTATTAAAAACCGCTACTAATTTTCAAGCCGTTAACATTTGGTGGGAAATTCAAAATTTACTTGTTTAGTATTTGTAGCGGTTATATATATAAAACCGCTACTAACATTAAAGCCGTTGGACAGAAAATTAAAAAATAATTTTTAATTTGTAGCGGTTATACATAACATAACCGCTACAAACGTGCACAAAGGCGGCAAATTTCAAAATTCAAATGATGAGTATTTGTAGCGGTTCTTATTGTAAAACCGCTATAAATATATACATATTTGTAGCGGTTTCTATTGTAAAACCGCTACTAAGATATATATAGTTGTAGCGGTACCACAAGAGAAACCGCTACAACTTTATATATATTAGTAGCGGTTTCTATTTGAGAACAGCTACTAATATGTATATATTTGTAGCGGTTTGAAGTTAAAACTGCTACAAATATATATGCTTTATTTTTTTTTAATTTAGAAATATAAATAATTATTGCAATTAATTCATAAATTAAACAACACGATCTAATAATATAAATATAATTATATTAAACCCAATAAGAAAGTTCTGAAATACAAACTTATATATATATATATATATTTACAAATGTTTCAACAAAAAAAAGTCCTAAACTAAGTAGCTGGGGGCTGATCATCTGGTGCTCCCTCAGGTCCTGCTGGATCAGGCCGCTGCGCAGAGTGAACCGCACCATCGTCATCAGTAGGAGGAGGAGGAGGAGGAGGAGGAGGAGTAGTAGTAGTAGTACTCGGGACAACGTAGCGAGGGACAGGGGGAACCTCTGGATGCTACTCGTTCGGGAACATGCGACTCCATGCCCCCTCGAGCATGTTGTTCGCGATCTCACGCCACTGCGTCTGCTGAGCGTAGATCATATCAGCGTGCAGCTGCATCTACTGTATATGCTGCACCTGCATCTGCTGCTGCTGCTACGCCATCTGCTGCTCTAAATCTGACCGCAGCTGGTCAATAGACTCGTCCCTCGGACGTCTGACCCCTTTAGAGCTGCCAGCCTCAGAGGCGGCGCTCCTGCCGTAGACCATGCTGGGTCTGGCGCCTATCCCCATCCCCCGCACGCGTCCGGGGTGCTCAGCCTGAGCCAAACCCGCCTTCAAAGGGAGCCGTCGGGTCCACTGACCCCTGTGACTCCTCAGGCTGGGTCTGTCGCAGCTCAGCCTACAACTGCTACATCCGCTCCTGTCATTTTATGAAACAATGATTAATTAGCATTTTTCATTATTAACTTGGTTTTATAAAAAATATAATAATAAAATTACTTACAATGGCCGCGTCTGCCTGCTGAGAGGTCGCAGTCCCGTCACGGTGTCTGTGTGTAATGGCGTACAACTCCCCGTAGTCCGTCTGACGGTTCTCCTGCTGTGCCTTCGTCTTCTGAAACAATTACACAAATAAATTAGTATTATGAAATAATCAGCTAAAAGTAAGTGATATTTTGAAAAGTTATCAGCTCGCTATAGGTCACAGCAAAGGTCTTCGATCCTGCTGTGTGGTGGATCGTCTGCTGCGCTCGGATCTCGGCGTTCCTCTAAGCAAGCTCCTGGAAAAAAAAAATTAAATGTATTATAATTTAAATTTAAATACAAATTAAATTGAAATTATAATTTAATATTTAACAATTACAAAATTATATATAAAAAATCTAATAAATACATTACCTGCGCCTCAGGCCTCCTCCTGAACTGGACGAAACTCACCAGTCGTTCGGCGGCATGCCGTCCGGACGCTCTCGATCAGCTGCTCCAGAGGCATCGTCCCGTCCTGATCCATCTTGTGGAAGAGACGGTTCCTCCTGTTCCTCCAGGCGTCACCCATCTTCATGAGGGCGTACCTCTTCCGGTTGGCCCGGACGGCAAATCGTAGCTGAAAAAAGATTATTTAAATATTAATAATTACAAAAAACATAATAAATAAAATATTAATTAAATAGAATTAATTACAAAAAATATTAATTAAATAATTTTAATTACCTGAACCACCTCCTCCCAAGCCAGGTCCTTCGGCCCCTTCGGAACGTGCCTCCACGTCCTGAAGTGAAGGGCGAACCGCATCTAGTTCCCGCCCAGGTCGTTCAGGAAGCGGTTGAGCAGGTGACCCCCATTGTGGATGGGCTGGTCAGTGCCCTCATTCCATGTCACTATAACTCGCAAGCTCCGGTCTAACTTGTTCACACCGGTCACGTCTAGCCTCCTTGTCGAAACGTTCCCCTGCTCGTCTGCACAGTTTACCGCACGTTAGATAAATTGTAATTCAAAGTTAACATTTCTAATTTAAATAAATAATTTACTAAATTAAAAAATTAATTTACCTTCGACCTGCACCTCAAACCCAATGGACCACGAAGACGACCCTCATGGGTTGTTCTGCTCCCGAGCGTCCTCCTCATCGAGGAACTGCTCCATCTCCCTGAACCCAATCAGGATCTCGAACTCCTCCTCGTTGAGGAAGTCCTCAACGCTAATATCTGGCCCCCAACCTCAGGCACCTCTGGTGCGGTCGTCTCCTGTGGGATCGTCTGCGGTGCCTGTGGTGGGGTCGACTCCTGTGGGGGGATGGGCTGAGATGCCGCGGTCACCCTGCCTCCGCGCTGACCCCTCCCTCTGCCCCCTGCCTGGCTACTACCACCCCGTAAAATCGGTTTGGGGATCTCAAGGGCCTTCCCCTTATCCTCTCTTGAAGCCATATCAACTGTACAAATCAAAACAAAAATAAATTAGTCACATTATTATGCAAAAATATAATAAAAATACAAATATAAATAAAATACGTGTTATATACGTACCTCAAGTGCAAATACTGAGAAATACTGTAGTAAAAACTCCTGCACAGACGTCTGAACGCTCAAATCTTAGCGAAATCACTCAGAGAAGCTCCAGGAATTAAAATGAGCAAAAGGACGAATGAGGGAGGCGGAGGCCTTAAATAGGCCAGATTTTAGTAGCGGTTATTCAAATAACCGCTACTCTAACCGCTACAAATAATTAAATTTGTAGCGGTTTAACAATAACCGCTACAAATTATGACAACGTTTGAAATTCTGTAGCGGTTATTGCCCAGAACCGCTACAAATTTTGAGACTCTTGAACTTCTGTAGCGGTTATAGGGGTATAACCGCTACAAAATGCTAACTTTTGGTATTTTGTAGCGGTTCTCTTGCTGTAAGCACTACAAATAACCGCTACACTGTTGGCGCGCCAAGTGGCGGGAATATTGTAGCGGTTTCTGTGCATTAACCGCTACAAAATCACCGCTACAAGTTTTCGCGGGAATTTCGCGCCAAATTTGTAGCGGTGTTTTGTACAGAACCGCTACAAAAAAAGCTTGCCGCTACAAATTTGTAGCGGTTTACGTAAAAACCGCTACAAATACGATAATTTGTAGTGGTTTAATATAACCGCTACAACTTCACCGCTACAAAATACCTTTTTTTTGTAGTGAATCAGAGACCAACTTATTAGGGGTAGATGATCCAATAATGAGACATTTCATGTATGCATTCTAATTTAAATATAAATTTATCCTTTTTTAATTAAATACTATCGTGTATTTTTTTTCATAATAATTGCACCTTTTTTATTTTATCTAGTTTTTTTAAAAAAATTCATTTCAATTATCACAATATATACAACTAATATATATATATATATATATATTATTCAATAAAATTCATGCCTTTTTCAGTCATTTTCCATCTAAACGGGCTTTTCAAACGCTAATCCAAACAGATTTCAAGTTAGAAAAAAGTCACTTCTGCCACCGCCAATCCAAACACAAATCACATCTAAAATCTAACTTTTTTCTATATGACTTTTCCAAAAGCCCATCTAGAAAAAAAGCTCCTTCTCCGCCGCTCATCCAAACACGCACATAATGGAAAACGTGTTTTGTTCTAGTGGGTTATGTTATGTTTTTGCACTTTATTTTTGTTTTTTTTGTCAACGTGTATTAGTGCTTATTTGGATTAGTGGTAGAAGCTACTTTTCCAACGTGATTTACAGTGTATGAGGTAATTATGTGAGAGGAGTTTTATCTCAACTTTTGTGAACGTGTTTTTTGAACGCAAACTCAAACAGACCGTTAAGGGCAAGACAAATGGAAATGAACCTTCTATAGTGTGTTTCGCAGTCAAGTCAACAAGCCGCCACCTCATTCATTCAATAATTCAAACTCATCCCTATTTAAAGTAATTTATTCGGTTTATTGAACCGAGTTTTATATTAAGGATTGGAGAAAGTATATACATATAGGGAAAATGACACAAAAAAGAACTTAGAAAATATAAAAGGACGGAGAGGTGCACCAAAATTCACTAATAACAGAGAAGGTTTGAGATCCCAAAGTGAAATTTTGAAATTGGAGTGTAAAGACGAAATACAAGGAAAAAGACTGAAACACTGCTTAATATTGGTTTGGAAAAAAAGTTCACAACCACTTCTACAGAGACTTGTCATCATTTTGGCAAGTGGTCGAGGAGGGATTTGATCTTACCCGCACTTGTATGCCAAAAACATTGATGGCCATTAGGCTGGTGGCCATCAATGACTTTCATTTCAATAGTCTATGTGATGTGCAACAAAAAAAATACAAGTTAACCTATGGACCTAAAAAAAAAAATAACTCCTGAGGGCCTGTTTGGTTCGATTGCATCGTACACCTACGATGGTAACCCTTGTCACATTATCATAGGCGGCCTGTTTGGTTGGGCTTATTGATGGTAATACACATTATAATAGTAAAACGGATTGCACTTTTTTTTGTTGTAATTTTCATTCATAGGGGGACCCCCTATGAATATTCATTACAAGCTTGCAATCCTTAATAAAATCTCAATTTTAACCTTGATAAAACAATTAAAAGACAAGATTTGCCCTTAATAAACAAATGGGGCAATCAAATCATTTTTTCAAAAGCCCTAACACAAGAACAAATGCATGAGTAGAAGATGAATTAATGGTGTGAATTATTTCATATGGGTAATAATCATGGGTTTATCTCATATGGGAGTTTTTCACCAGATTGACTTTGTGTTTGCAGTCTCACACATATTAATAGCATCAAATTGATTTGCTGATGGCGATAATCTGACCTTCTTTCCCACTGAAACTGCTCCTTTTGGAGTGAATGACGATGGGAAGGTGTAGGAGGATGGAAGAGAAAGAGGATAACTTTCTCAATTATTTTTTTAGCTTGCTAATTCTTGTTTAGGCTCTGCATTGATGCTGGTATTTTGGCGGAGGAAGAAGACAATCGGAGATGGAGATGTTTTTTGCTTAAGGGGCATTTTGTACCTTTTCTAATTCTGATCCAATATAAAAAAAATAATTCTCCACATTTAGTTAATGACCAACCAAACAAATTGCTGATAATTATTATTACATTGCACTCCATTGCATTATAGCCCATTGCATTACCAAAGGAACATGCAATTGAACCAAACGGGTCCTTAGTTTTGATTACAACTCAATCTTCAGGGAGATGGTTGAGAACTTTTTTTTAAATAATGAAGGGGCATTTCAGCTTTTTCTTGTATTTTGTCTTTTTTGTAAAATTTTAAAATCCCTTTATGGGATCTCATATCTTCTTTGTCATTAGTGAATTTTAGTGCATCTTTCTGTCCTTTTGAATTTTCGAGATTTTTTTTGTCATTTTCCCTATATATATTCTTCTTTTTCTGCCGTTATATATATATATATATATATATATTCTTCCTTTTGATACGCTTTATATGTGCAGTACTTTTCAAATATGGGGGCTAGTAATGGATGGATTATTGGGGCCGTGTTATGAAGATTATTTTTTTTAAAAAAATCCTTCAAACAATTATATTTGGTGTTTGAACAAGTATATAATTGCCGAATATTTTGATGCCATAATTTCACAAATTGTGGTTTAAAAGATTTTTCAAGCATTAAATATATTTTTTTGGGACCCAATCTTCTGCTTGCACTTATCCACGGCTGGATCCCATATGATTTTTTTTTTTTTTTTGTGTGTGATAATTATGATTATGATTTATATATATATATATATATTACATTTAATAAGTATATAAATGATGATGTATAATTTTTGGTGAGTGGTAAAGGGACGAACAGGAAATAAATTGTACAGAATATGAAAGTCGTAGAGTTGACTGTGTAGATATGGTGAGGTCAGTATTGGGATATACTTCATTTTTTATTAAAAATTAGATAGACTTATGCAAAAGTTGCAGTAAAAAGTTCACGAAAATTTTTTTTTAAAAAAATAGTTTGCAAATTTTGAAATTTCACCAATATGGAATGGATTGAGATGAGGAATAATAGGAAAGTATAGAGTCGGTCAGCTTCAAATTGAACGAGAGAGACAACACACAGTTAAATCCCTTGTGATTGTGATGGAGAGACCATACATATTTTAATAAGGAAATTGGGGAAAATTTTCATTGAAAAATGAAGTGGAGCGAGAAACCAAATTAATGCAATCATATATTGTAGGAATTAAGGGAAAGTAGACAATGATCAAACACAACGAAGTGGACCCAGGAACCAAATCAATGAGATCACATCGAAAGAATTAAAAGAAAGTACACAAAGATCAAACACAATTATAGTACCTAGTTTGATTGAATTCAGAGTGAAACTTATAAATAGTCTTCAAATTTCAGCTTAAAAACAAGCTTTTGAGCTAACTTGAGTCCTAGCCTTTTTTTAATTTTTGGCTTATTAGGGTGAGACTAATCTTTCAAGATATCAAAACCAACAGATATCAAGCTAAAAGATTCCCTTTAT
The DNA here is from genome assembly GCA_963855925.1 of Inga laurina. NCBI lineage: Eukaryota > Viridiplantae > Streptophyta > Magnoliopsida > Fabales > Fabaceae > Inga > Inga laurina. The sequence continues at coordinate 20,995,115 of OY979702.1, read as the reverse complement.
GTTAAGATATGAAGGAAATCGACCGGATGTTAATTGTTGTGTTAATTCTTTAGTTCATCAAAGTTATCAAATGGATAATAAAGTTGTCATCATGAATGTTACTCTAGTGAAACATAAAGCGATTCTTATAGAAGATATCAGTCATAAGCTTCCTTTAGCTAACTAGTCCCTGCGTATTTTCTTGCACACTTCTTATTTTAAAAAAAAAAAAAAAGATATCAAGCTACCAGATGATGAAACGCTGAAGACATGATTGATCAATAACCTTAACATAAAATAAAACAAGAGACATGAACCTTGCAATAGTGAAAATGTATCAATGATTCATTACGAAAGCAAAACCAACTAATATTAAACACAAGCCTATTGCTTTGGCCAATCCAGTGTTTGATCAGTGCCATGTTAATTATATATAATATAATTACAAAAGAATTATCTTATATGTATTATTATAAATTTGTAACTGTGTTAACATTTTGAGATATGAAATTTTTATTTTATTGTAAATTTAAATTTGATTTATTTAAATAACTAAATTATATATAGTATTTTTATAACCTTAAAACATGACGTGAGTTTTTAAATAGGCTTGAAAGGTCACAAATGACCTTGGAGACATAGACTTTTAAATTTATTTAAATGCTTACATTTTAAGTAGGCTTTAAAAAAGACATTTAGGCTATATTAGGTATTTTGAAGGCTTTGGCTAGAGCATAAAAAAAGATTTATATGCAAGCTCAAGCTCAAGCTTTATATTTTTGTTGCGGTCGGGGCTTTAAAATTATCATTATTTATAATGAGTTCTCTTTTTTTGGGTACAATTTATAATGAGTCCTTAACAAATATAATTGCAAGATATATCGAGAGTAGACTTGTAGATCGATATCCACCCCATCCAACTCCAATTATCTTAGGGAAAACTTGACCTAGCCTCACTGTAGGTAAATATTTTCCCAAAACCCCCGTAACTTTCTAAAACATCACGACAGTCTTATGGGGGCAATGAAATTAATTTCAGGAGGGAATGGACAAAAATGACACTCCTCAAAAATTTCATGCATTTCAATTGTAGGTCTTACAAATTAGGTTATTTGTTTTGTAAATTCACACTTCTATCTTGTAAAGAGTCACACTTATCTTGTGAAATCCCTCTTTCCTTGTAAATAGCAATAGTGTCATTGTCATTTGAATTGTAGGTCTTGCAATTAGCTCAGTTGTGTTGTAAATTTTGCACATGCATCTTGTAAAACGCTACACTTGTTTTGTGTATGCCCTCTTGTCTCTTAAATATCACTAGTATCACTGTGATTTCAATTGTAGGTTTTACAATTGTCGCATTTGTCTTGTGAATCCGCATATCCATCTTGTAAAACATTACACTTATATTATAAATTTCCTCTCGTGTTGTAAATAGTACAAGTGCCAGTCATTTGTTGAGTAGGGTCATTTTTGTCCATTCCCTCCTAAAATTAATTTTATTGCCCCCCATAAACCTACAGTGATGTTTAGAAAATTATGGTGGCTTTTGAGAATATTTAACTACAGTGGGCGCCTAGGTGAAATTTTCCCATTATCTTATCTCTTGGCTCATTGATCTTGGGTTCACAGTCCCCTTCCATAAGGCCCATTCATGACAGGCTCCTTTTATTACTCAAAAAACTGCGTCTACTGGAACTTTGCTTTCTCTCCCTTGACTAGTTTGACCAGGTGCGTCCATGGTATTTTGGTCTTAATCAATTTAGATTTCCTTATTTTTCATATTCTTTTTTAATTATATAGTGGCATGGGATCAAACCCATGAAGTTTGGGGAGGGGGGGCCTAAGGCCACATAGGTGACCACTACGCCTAGTGGCGCTGGTCTCCGTATTTTTCATGTTAATTGCATAAAAAAGGTTATATTGGAAAGTTTAAAGAAATGTGACTATAATTAATAATGATGACGCGGCTTTTATTTTTTTAGACTTGTGCCCAGATGAAGTAAACACGTTTGTGCTATTTTGTCCACAAAAAAAAAAAAAAAAAAAACATGCTTGTGCTATGTTTGTTCATGTGAAGGTGCAAGGAAAATCTTGCCTATTCTATCTCCCTTGCTTATTCAATCTAATTAAAACCAATCTTATATTGTCTAATTGGCTCAAAAAATTGATCATGCTGCAATATTTGATAGCACGATGGCTTTATTCCCACCACAGCTTGAAGATGTTTATGACATGTGCCTTGCCATGAGACTCAGCTTCAAAAACTTTAACATAACAAGCAAGAGTCATCAAACCTCTTGAGATAATACAATGAAACCTCCTCCCATGTAAATTCTCCATCCCTCAACATTAATTAGATAATGCTCCTCTTCAACTAATTCTTTCTGACAACTAAATTGACAATCTCCTTACAAATTAAAGAAGCTATGTAGCAACTAACAAGCTATTAACCGAGGTGATAAGCGGCCTCAATCCTATAAAGAGGAAAACACAAGTTCTAATATCAGAAGTACACTTATTGAGAAGGGCAAATGTCCTTTGCACTCTAAGCCTTGAAAGGGATTATGCTCTTGATCAAATAAAAAAGAAACTCTGTTACAAACACCATCAAGCTGTGTGATATCAAACAAGCTTGACACCACCCAAAAAAAAAAAAAAATTATTATATGCTTGCATTATAGCCTCAAGTATGACTCCGGAGGTAATTACAAGCGTAACATTCAAAAGCTCCACATGATAATAACAATTTACCAATCAGATTCAAAGGCTTAGATGAACCAAAGTATAGCATATCAAGACGCGTTCAATAGAGATGTCATAAAGGCCAATGAGCATTCATCCATCTAGTTAGAGGCCCAATAAGCCTTCAAAAACATTCTAGGAAATTATAGAGGCCTGATCGACCAAATTGTGGTAAATAATGGAGCAGGGATGATAACATGAACAATTACATATGTGGAACTTGACGTGATACATAATTATAGCACTCCAAAGCCACCACATGTCATATAGTCATTGGTATATGCACATTTGGATGCTAAAAAAGATGAGATAACATTTTAAGAGCCACAAAAAAAAAAAAAAAATCATTTGAACTTAATACCTAAGTTATTGAAGGTTCAATATAACTATGTGCATGGAAAAGTCTGATAAAGTTTTAATCTTTTATATTGAGCCCAAATGCATCTTGTACTGGATCATGCGAGTTTTATAATTCAACCATATTCAATCTCAAATGGATATTTTAAAAGTCAATACATATTTATGAACGTAAATATTAAAATGAAAACGCATTTGTAAAATCCAAAAAACTGTAAGTAACATAAAGACTGGCCTCATATGACACTAATTTGCTACATATCTCCTCCCTAGCAAAGGTTAAGCTAATTGCGAGCTAAAAGTTGTATATAGCATAAAAAATCTAATAAGTCACATTATATATGAGTTATAGTAGGACTTATTTGTTAGACTCTATATATTACATAAAAATTGAGATCCTCACTAATTAATAACAAACATTAAATCATTTATACGTGCAAGAATGATTTGGGATTTTAAAGCCCTTACTGCAAATTAATTCGTGAATCCGTGTATCACAAAATTTTCATTTAACAAGTTATACGATATTGATAATTTATAAATAATGTGATTTTTAATAGGGAAAAGGCCAGTAAAAACTTTAAAAAGTACTAAAAATATTCGTAATTTCATAAAAGTGTTAGGCCTAATTTATCATTTTTGAAATTAAAAAGAAATGATAAAAATGCCAATACATATATTTTTAAATAAAGCAAAAGGCCTTATTGCCACCGGTGGCGACCGCTGGGAGTAAATATTCCCCAAGCGGTGAGAGTGGGATTTGAACTCCCACCACTTGCCAAAAACATGGCCACTAATACTTTTCAATATATATTGTGCAAACAAATATATATAAGTTAACTATTTAACTTTGATTCAAACTCATTTACAAGTTTTGTTAAGGAATTCACAACATTTTATTAAACTTTAACAATTTTTGTTTACACAGTAAAAAAGTTTACACTATCAGCTAATTTACAAATTTTATTAAGAAATTCACAATATTTCATTAAATTTTAACAACTTTTGTTCATCCAGTAAAAAAAATTCACACGATGACGTCATTCACAAGTTTTATTAAGGAATTCACGAAATCTCATTAGGTTTAAAAACTTCCGGTTACCAAGTAAAAAAGTTACACTATCAGGTTATGCGCAAGTTTTGTTAAAAAATTAAGGACATTTTATTAGGTTTCAGCAACTTTCTTTTACCATGTAAGAAAGTCATATACTATTATGCCATTCAAAATTTTTGTTAAGGAATTCACGACATTTGATTAGGTTTTGACAACTTTTGTTAAAAAAGCTACACTATTAGGTTATAACAACTTGTGAATTTTTTTTTATGGGAAAACAAAAATTGTTAAAATCTAATGAAATTTGGTGAATTCCTTAATGAAACTTGTGAATAACTTGATGTATGAATTTTTTACTTGGTAAAAAAAAGTCGTTAAAGCTTAATCAAATGTAGTGAATTCCTTAACAAAACTTGTAAATAAACTGATAGTGTGAATTTTTTACTTGGTAAACAAACGTTGTTAAAACCTAATTAAATGTTGTGAGTTTCTTAACAAAACTTGTAAATAACATGATAATGTAAATTTTTTACTTGGTAAACTAAAGTTATTAAAACCTAATGAAATATCATGAATTTATTAACAAAATTTGTGAATGACCTGATACTGTGAATTTTTCACTTGATAAACAAAAGTTGTTAAAACCTAATTAAATATCATGAATTCCTAAACAAAACTTATGAATACACTTGAATTAAAGATCAAAAGTTTTAATATATATATATATATATATAATGCCTTGAAAGCCCTTGGTGGCCCAATGGCCGCCAATCTTTTGGAAAACCAAGTGGTGGGGGCTTCATACCACTTTGGAAATATTTATTCCTCTCAGTATATTCCTTCCCATAGGAGGGCCGGCCACCAGAGCTCCGATAGCAGTGGCTAGTGGGGTTAATTTTTTTTTTTTAAAAAATATATAATGTCATTTGTGTCATTTCCTTTAAATTTCAAAAAGACAAATTGGGTACTAACATCTCTCTAGTATTATAATTATTCGAAACACTATGTTTTCATTTCTTATTTTTAAAGTTCTTTTTGTGGGATTTTCCATTTATAATATAAAAAATTTTTTAGCTTAAACTTACATAAAATTAATATGGATTTTCATGATCTTGAGATCCTTGCTTACGTAATTTTGTTCGAATACGCTTAGTCCACCCTTGATGGATTAGGGCCCAAGCCCAGTTCACTTTGGGCTATTATGTAATTATGAAAAAATATGGGTCTAAATAAGGGGTTTAATCCTTATGATTTGAATTTCAAATCATAATAATTTCCATACGTGATATATAGAGTTATTTCTCACTTGGTGGGAGTCAGTTGATTTTGTTCTCAAAGAAACTTCCAAAAACTTCTCTCTTTGTTCCTCTTCATCCGGATAGTGAATATGCTGTATAACATGATCAGAGTTCGAGTCGGTGCTCCGATCTCATGTAGGTACTCAGTGAATCAATCGGATTCTAGGTACACCCGAAATCATACAGTTTTCTTTAATGTCTTCCCCTTATGACCTTGACGTAATTCTTGTTATTCTTCCGATTAATACGCGCATTTGGTATTGCTCAACGATGACATGGAATATATTTCACGATTAATTGTATGAAATAACTTAACTCTAGATATTCTAGAATTATGACTCTGGGCTTGGGTATTATTATGTAGCACTATGTACTCTTTCCTATCTTTAATATAAGATATAATTGATGTGATCTTTGTCTTAAATATAAGATAAAATTTTTATATTTGTCAATCCTTTCCTTTACCTTTATTGATACACCATTAAAAATAATAAAGAAGGAGAGGGGAGGAGGGAATAAAGGAAAGTGACTAGGGTATTTTAGAAAATACATGTCATATTAACTAATTTAACTAACTTCCTTAATCTAATTAAATTAAGTAAATATGTCTTATATTAAGGATAAGAGGAGTAATAAAGAAAAGGAAAAAATTAACCCTCAAGTTGTTCTAACTTTACCTTGTTTTAATAAATATATTAAGGATAAGAGGAGTAATAAATATTGTTCAAATAAATGTATTCTTTTTTTTTTTTTTTTTACCAGTCAAATAAATGTATTCACTCCACAAGTTAATCCCTATTGGGCTTATTGGCGCCTGAGGAAGGTGGTTGTGGAGATCAAGGGGACGAGAAAGTTTCTGTTCAGAGTTCATGATATGGCATCCACCAGTTGATAGCATCAAAGAATATGGCGCCATATTCGTACCCTGTTAAGTTTTAAGGGAAATTAATGAACTCTTATTAAAAATACACCTTAATTAATTATTACACATAATTTAAATAAAATCAAAATCAATCAAACTATATAGTATAAATTTAAGAAGACAAGTATGACCATAATATTTTTTTTTTAGTTTGACAATATTAAATTTTATTTTTCAAAAATATTTTCATTTTTTTCTTTTGTGAGAATTTTTTTTTTTTTTTTGGTTGCCAGTTGTGAGAACTTATATGTTTGTGTTTCAGTCCTATAACTAATTAAGGATAAACATGTGCTAACATCATTAATTTTCAAAAATCCCCCTCACCCTTTTGAAAAAAGGCAAGGTCCCTCGCCGGTCGGAGCTCCGCTTGCTACCGAAACCTCACCTGTGGGCTGGCTATTGGAGCTCCATTTGGATATAGAGACTAACAATTTGTCAATTTATATATTCAAGTAGTCAATGACACCTGATAGATCATGTATTAGTATTAAATATGCCCTGAGCGAGCGTGCCTAGCCAGGAAAATGGAAAACGTGTTTTTTGGTGGGTTATGTTTTTTGTTTTTGCTCTTTTACTTTTGTTTTGTTTTGTCAACGTGTAATAATCGTAAGACAAATGGAAATGAATACGTGTTTGGCTTTGGCAGTCAAGTCAACAAGCCGCCATCTCATGCATTCATTCAAATTCCCTGACTGTTCCTTCTTTCCCAAATTTCGTCGAATTTACTCAACCAAACCCCCCCATTCAACTTCTCTCTCCCCTATAAATCTCACTCTCCCTTCCTTCTCTCTCTTCATCCCAAACCCTAATCTCCGATTCTCTCAAATTTCTAACTAAATAATTAATCCCCTTCGCTTCTCCCACCTCCGATTCTCACCAATTTTTCTTACGATGAAATCATTCAGATTCGTCGCATTACCAATTCTCAGTATTCTTCTCATGGCGTTCTCTTCTCTCGGCCAAGCTCAAGATCTCGCTTCTTCTCCGGCACCTCTTCCTTCAAGTGATGGTTAGTTCTTAGCCTTTACAATCTTACATTCTTCTTTTTTTTTTTCCCTCATCGATTTATCTTCTAAAGTGTGAAATCTGGGTTTTTCTGATTCTATATTCTGGTGATTTTTGTTGCAGGAACTGCCATTGATCAAGGGATTGCTTATTTTCTCATGTTGGTTGCGCTCGCCATTACCTACTTATTCCATTGATTTCGGATTATTTCGATCCTCAGATTCAATTTTTTAAAATATTTTTTTTGCTTCTTCTATACTTATTCCATTGAATTCCGATATTTTTGTATTGTAATTAGCAATAAAATTTACACACTTTCATCACTCCATAGCTGTAATTAACAATAAAATTATACTCTTTCATCTGTCCATTTTCAGAAATGATTCCTTGTTTCTTCATTTCTTACATCTCCAATGCTTATAAATATAATTTTTAGATTTTTCTCCTGCAAAAATGTAAGAGGGCCGTAAATATAGGAACTCAATAATGTGCTTATTTTGATTCTAAATGAGGGCTTCTTCACGTTGCAATTTTTTTTTTTGAAAAAATAAATTACCAACAGGCTTTCTTATAGATATAGAGAAGAAGCCCCTAAAAGGGAGCCCGTCAAAAGTGGCTAGCATAAGCTGGCATGCTACACAAGCCCGCCACGTTCAGCCTACGGGCTATAGTGGGTTGGCTCGAATTGCCAGTTATATATAGAGATAGGATGTGTGAGGACGAGAACGTACTGAGTATATAAAATAGCATATGAAGAAAATAATTTATTTAATACATGAATTAAAATACTAGTAGTACTTACTATATTTTAAGCCTGACTTCTTATTCTTAGAACATGTAGTAAAGTTAAATCAAAACACATAAACTCTTTCAGTTTCAAGTTGTATATAAATAATACTCATCGAGTTCTAAATAAATGAGTTAAGTCAGTGGTTTGGTTTTAGTCGTAAATATGAAGTCTCAATCCATTTTATCTTTAGCATTTATTAATTTTTTTCTCAAACTAATATACCTAACTTATAGAGTAATTTATAATCTAATGTTTTACGTGAGTATTTTTGGAAGGTTATGTTATATTTGTTATAATTAAGTAATTTATTGCACTTATTTAATCTTCCTAAATTAATTAAGTGGTTCTTTTGCCAAAGGTGTAATTTATAGTACTTGACCATATATAAACAACTGCGATTATTCATTTTTTATGCATAATATATTTGTTATAAGTTTTTCATTTTATAGCAATCTTTTAATTTAAAATTTTATGTTGAGTGTGCCTATATGTATAACTAAGGTTGTCAAAGTAATGAGTTTAAGCAAACTCATAACAGTGACATAAAATCGTATTATAGATTCAAATTATAAACTTGTAAGAGTTTACTTTTATCAATAAATAGATATTAATAATGTATAATTAAATAATTAAAATATAAAAATGACAACAATTTGATTTAAATATATTTTAAATCCAAATAATTGAAATTAAATTTATCAATATTCATAATATATCTCACTCAATAAATAATTTTTTATAAAAATATATATAAAGACACTAAGTATAATCAAATTGCAAAAATTAGTACGAGTTTTAGAGCAAGTTAACTCAATTTTGTAAGTTGGAAATATAGAAATGGCACTTGGTGTATGAACTCGCGAGTTTAACTGAATTTACAACTATTATGAGTTTAAAAGTGACTCAACATAATTTTGTATGCTATAAATGTAAAAATGGTAAACTTAAAGAATTAACTCACGAGTTTGATAATAATGTATATAACATAATGTTTAAGGTGCTATTATTTGGCATTTTCTTAAAGCAGAGGCTTTTAAAGTTATCTAATCCGACAGTATATTATTCTCTCTTTTTTAGTAAATTATTATATTCAATCAAAGATAAATTTTGGGTTAACTAAAAAACGAAAGAAAAATAAATAAATGACATGTGTGTACATAAAAATTGGTTACTTCCGAAAGATATACCTAAGGCAGTGACCATTTTTTTGAAAAAAAAATTATAGACGCTTGAAATATCGCATTATAGATATTTGATTACTAGTCACATGTTTTCATTATAATCTATCTATCTATTATATTATTAGAAACACTGTACAAACGGTAAGGAAATAAGGGGTTAACATATTGATTTTAGGGAAAAAGACACTTAAATACTACTTGAACTTCAAAATCCCAAATTAGTTTCGTTAATAATAAGAGTAATGGAATTGACAAAAAGAGTATAGCAATTAACAACTCAGATTTTTGGGAAATAACCGATTTAGAATTTTGAAGTTCAAGTGGTATTTAAGTGTCTTTTGTCCTTGATTTTATTATGAGGCTTTAAATTGAACAGCTTAACACGATAGTAAAGAGTTTTCCCAAGTCCATTGCAGGGCTTTAATGCCAGATTTAGATTGATTTCACATTATAATGAACAATTATATATTTGTGGCATACACCACTACTACAAAAAGGGGCTATAACGTCCCAAATTTGGCACCTTTAACGTCCCAAAACGGGGGGACGTATATGTTGGGGGCGTAGTATGTTGTAAGAAAAGACGTCCCAAATTGTCATTTGGGACGTCTAAAGTCCCCCAGGGTGGGACTTTAGACATCCCAAATGTCATTTGCACGTAGCTTGAAAGACTCCTTCTTATAAGCATCAAACACATCTACGCCTTCCTCCCACAACTTCTTCAAGTCCTCAATCAAAGGCGCCAAATAGACATCAATATCGTTCCTTGGTTGTTTTGGTCTAGAAATCATCATAGATAGCATCATATACTTACGTTTCATACATAGCCAAGGAGGCAAGTTGTATATTACAAGGAGAACTGGCCACACACTATGTGTGCTAGTAAGAGTTCCATACGGATTGATGCCGTCTGTACAAAGCCCAAGCTGAAGGTTTCTCGGCTCGTTGCCAAATTGAGGGAACATTTCATCTATTTTTTGCCATTGTGAAGAGTCCGCTGGGTGCCGAAGATATTTCCCATCAGATATTCTCTCATCAGAGTGCCATCTCAACTTCTTCGCTTTTGTTGCAGTCGCAAACAAATGTTTAAAACGTGGTATTATTGGAAGATACCACATAACCTTTAAATGTTGCCTTTTACTTGTCACATCGCCACAACCACCATCTTTTTTCACTTTGTATTGTGCAGTTTTACACTTAGAACACTCACTAAGACCTCCATACTCATTTCTGTACAGTACGCAGTCATTAGGGCAAGCATGTATCTTTTTATACTCCATACCCATCGTAGACAGGATTTTCTTGGCCTCATACATATGATTTGGAAGTACATTATCCTCCAGAAACATATCATACAATAGTTCAAGCAACAATGTGAAACTACTATCGGTCCACCCACAAGTTGCCTTTAAGTTAACCAAATGTAATGTTCCCATCAGCCGCGTGTACTTACTCCCACGGTACAATGGTGTCTCTGCCTCACTCCGCAGGCTGTCATACTCCTGCGACTGCGCAAAGGATTCTGCCTCAACATTGTGAATCATTTTCTCCATTCTATCTTCACCTATAAGATCCACATCTTCCTTCTTGTGCGACGGACAATCCGTTACTTCCTCACCATGCCATATCCACCTTGTGTATCGCAGATTTATTCCATCACAAAGTGAGTGATCCTTTATGACATCAACATCCCGTCGACTCTCATTCAAACAATTGACACAAGGACAAAAATACTTCCCATTTTTTGCATGAGCATTCTTTTTAGCGAATTCAATAAATTCTTCCACCCCTTTCTCATATTCTTCACTAGTTCTCAAAGCATTCATCCAACTATGATCCATTTTTTTACCACCTATGATCCATTTTGTTACCACCTAAGGCATTTCCAATAACATTCACACGTTTAGTACAATTGTCAACGACATATGATGGGATTGCCTAATTAAGTTATCAACCCAATTTAGGATTTTAAAATATGGGCTTAATAACTTTATTGCCCCTCCTAGTCTCCTCTCTCCTCTTAAAAGGGTTTCAGTGCTATGTAACTTATTTTTTTAATAAGTATATGTATATAAACATTAATGTATAATAAAATAAATATAATAAGATTAAATTAAAGAATTTTTTTGAGGTTTGGAAGGATACTCTAGAATAATGCAAGCCAAAAGAAAAAAAAGAAAGAAAGCAAAACCCCAATTAAAAAAAAAACGAGTTTCATATTAACAAAACAATTTGAAGTTGAGTTCTTCCAAAAATAAAATTGTTTTATTGAAAATATTTAGATAAAAATCATTTAATGAATATTGGGGTTATGGTTTTCTTTTTTAGTTTTAGCTTAAATTATTCTTCATAATTCGTTTGGAATACAAGAATTTCTTTAATTTAAACAAATCATATTTTGTTTTATTATATATACTAATTAATGGTAATATACACAAGTAAATTTATATTTAAACAAGAAAATAAACCATTGCAGTGGAGTTCCCAAATACATGCAATTTAAGCAATATAAGCACACCAAACACACCAGGCTAATCTCAACCATCTCAATATAAGCAATATATAAGCACAATCTCAACCATCTCAAGTAAATTTATATTTCAAAAAGAAAATATACCATTCTGTTACAAAAAAAACAAGAAGAAAATAAACTAACCTGATCAAGGGGGCGCCCACTAGTATGCTGGAGAGGTAGAGAAGATATTGGAGATTAGAGGTGTATGCACGGTGGGGAGGTACACCGGAGGGTGGAGAAAGCAAAGAACCACGGTGGTGTGGACGACAATGGAAGGAAGGAGGTGGAGGAGAGCAAAAATCTATACTGTGGAGGAGGTGAAGTTGCAGAAGGGTCGACTGGTTGTGTGCATCCTTCAATGGAAGGTGGAGGAGGGAGGAGTTGAAGAAACAAAAAGGAAGAAGGGAGGAGTTGAAGAACAAGAAAGAGCCGACGGTGGGGGAGGAGGAAGAAGAGTAAAGTTGGGTCAAAAAAGGAGGGAGGAGGGAATGGGACGGATTAACACATGTGAGGAGGGGGAATGGGATTGAGAAGACGCATGTCAGACAAGTGTCTGATATGCACCACCAAATGGCATTTGGGACGCCTAAAGTCTGGGTTTAGGCGTTCCAAAATTGTTTTGGGATGTCTAATCCCAGCTCCTGGAGCTAAAAAAAATTTACAAAATTTATATTTCGCGCCTGGAAGCACTTTAGACGTCCCAAATTTAAATTTGGGACGCCTAAAGGTTTCCCTGCATACATATAATTACGAAAATGCCACCGTCTCCCTTTTTAACCACCCAATTTTAAATTTGGGACGTCCTTGGGGGTGATTATATTCTAATTCTGTAGTAGTGCACTTATCACTGGCGGCTTAGAAACTATTACAAGGAAATTTTAATATGTTTCCTTAAAAAATAGAAAAATTTTAAATCTCAATAACTTTTTCTTAAGATTTAATACTCATCTTATAGTAGCCAAAAAAAAAAAAAAATCCTTGAAACTCATTTGAATATGACATGGACAATAAACACTGTTCCATGCACGGGGATAATAAGTTGTTAGAGTATTTCTTATATACTAAAAGGAATTGAAATTATATATGTTTATGCCCATTTATGACATAATGGTTGGGAATTTAAATAGTTGTCGGCAAGAACTAAGCTAAATCTTTTGCTCAGTTGGAAAAAAAAAGCTAAATTTTTGCTCAACTATATTCTTGATTCACTAACTTTTCCCCAGCTAATTTACTAATTTTTTAATTCAAGTTTGATATATGAATTCCAATTTTTTATAAGTATATATGTGTGGAAAATATTTTAACAATAAATTATTAAATTGCAAAAATTATGTACTTGTCAATATATCATGCAAAATCTGACCAAAAAAAGTATAAAATGATAATAAATCTAAATTTTTCCAGATCAAATTCTTCCAGTAAAATTCTTAAAAGGCTGGAATTTAAAGATGCTAACAAATATATTGGAGTTACATTGGTGTAAATGTAACTAGTTTTAATTCTGGTATCAATGCATGCATCTTATTAATTGACTAGTTATTACTTCCTTCGGTCTTAAATATAAGAGAAAGTTGACTTTTTTTGGAAATATTAAGGAAGCTAAATGAGTTACTTAATCATATCATATGTTGTGTATCCTTAGATTATATATCAATTTATAAGTTAGGCAAAATAGATGGGAAAAAATGACATATAAATATTTTAAAATAATTTAATTTACTTCCTTAATTTCTCCAAAAAAATTAATTTTATTTTATATTTAAGACTAGAGGAGTACTGTTTAACTGATTTGTCGTGCCACATATAATCAGCTCAGTGTTGGCGACACCGGAATGATCCGGGATGGTGCGTCGGTGAGCATATGCAATACTTCTTGACCGAACCAATCCTCTCACTTGGAGATTCCGCCACCGGTCTCCGTGGTGGCTGCAACACAATCCTTCTATGATCATTGCTTGTAAAAAGAGAACCTGCCGGGTGACACATTCTTCTTGTTTTTTTTTTTTTTTCTTGTTTTTAGCTTCCTGTGTCATGCGCTTTTTCTGGGTTCTGGCTTTTTTTGGGCCAAGTAAACCCAAACAACCCACTAGTCCTTCTTTGTCCTTCTTGAATTAATGGGTATATCAATTCTAGATTTTGAAGTTTGAAACAGAAAGAAAGGAATATGACGTTTCAGACGACACTTCTTGAAGAAGAAGATGATAATGATTGGAAAAGGTTGAGGGTAAGAAAAGACAAAAGCTTTTGCGGTTTGGAAAGAAAAGCCTTGCTTTTCATAAAGTGTCTCTCCGCTTCGTGTATAAGAAAGTCTATGATGCAAACAAAAAATTAAACAAGAATATTATTCTTTGAACTCTATTTTAGATCTATTTGTAGACGGTCAAAATAGTTAAAGATAGTTAAAAAACTAAATAAATATATAAATATGGAAAGGGATTCTCGGGAGAAATTATTTATTTGTAATAGAACAAATAAATTAATTACTCATAAATTATTTCAACTAAGGTGCACCTTTTTCTAAATTAACTTAATTACTCATAAATTATTTTAGTTGAAATAATTTTAATAATTTAATAGGCTCATGAAAGTATACATTATATTTAAATTTAAATTTTTAAATTTACTGCTTAGCTTTATTTTGTTATTCCACAAAACAATCGTATTTTTTTCCCTTTTTGAAGGCCAGTAAAAGTTAAATAAAATTTAGGGACAAAAAACAAAGTGATTTTCAGATTATATAAAAACTCATTTTTATGGATATCTATGAGATTAATTATGTAAAATTCGAATCTATCCAGTTTATCTGTTAAATAAATAATTTTAAATGGATTTAGATTTATCATATTATTTCCTATTTACCAAAGTTTCCTATTTTTATAATTTCGTTTTCTTGAAGCTGAAGTTAAGTTTAGACTGTGGAGATCTTTATAATAGAATTATAATTATTCTCGTTATAGGCTTTTGTTTGTTTTATATATAAAGATAAATTGAATTAATATCTAACTTTTTTTTGTTTTTTGTGTGGAAACAAACAAGGTTTTTCCGCATGCAAGTCCTACTAAGTAATGACCAATCGCCTTTTTCAAAGTTATAGAGAGATAGGGACAGGCGCATCGTGGGACGTGGGCACATAAAATTGCTTGTAAATCTCCAAAGAAAACAATTTTTTAATATATACATGAAATAAAATACCATATTTATGCATGATTTTTTATTGTTGAAACATAAATAAAAATGTATAGAATAATCACATAGTATATTAAGCTTTTGTTAGTAAAATACTATATTCACTAAATATCAAGGATAGAATTTGAAATAAATAATAAAAAAACGAAAGAAAAATATGGCATGAATGTACATAAAAATTGGCCACCTCCGAAATATATACGTCCCCAAAGCAGTGACAATTTTAATAAGATAAGGGGGGAAACAAATGGCTCCTATCCTATCTGGGTTCAATAGTTTTTATTTATTTGTTTATTTTGCACCTAGTTTCTCTAGTTTGTAAACCTTGGTTGCCTTAATATTATTTTGTCTTTTTATCAAAAAAAAAAAAAAACAAACAAACAAACATTGGCGTGGCGAAAAAACTCCAAAGTCATGGAAAATAGGAGGAAGGAAATAATATGAAGAAAAACTTCTAAAAATAGCTTTTGCATAAAAGCTTTTGCCTTCTCAGCATTTCCCTCTGGCGATCGCCAAGAATATCAAGTTTTGAAAATTTCACTATTTTGTCATGATCGCCCAACAACGACATCAAATTCTATATTTCAATAAAATATACGAAGAAGTAGAAGAATAAGAACTCAGATTGGCAGTTATATTTGTTTGCGTCATATAAAATGTTCTTCTATATTTCTTGGCTAAAGTATACTTTTAGTCTTTTAAATTTGCATGAGGTATATATTTGGTTCTTTAACTTTATAAAGTATACTTTTGATCTATGATTCTAACACCGTTAATGTTGCTAATGGAAAACGCAGGCGCAAGAAATTCAAGTGATGGCTGTATAAATTTAAGTGTTGGCTTTGTAATTACAAGCTATTAATAAAAATTTAAATTGTGTAAATTGAAATATCTAAAAACCTAATGAAATGATTAAGTATTAGGAAACATTTATTCATTTAAACTTTAGATTTAGTTTAGAGCCACAAGATGAAGATATCTGTGAACCCATGAAAGCCGATCCACAAAAGGACTGTTCAAATTTAATATTGAGAGCCTGTTTGGATTAAAGGTGGCAGAAGTGGTTTTTTTTCAATCTGACTTTTGCAAACTTAATTAAGATAGGATAAAAGTCATATTATAAATGTGATTTGCGTTTGGATTGGTAGTGGCAGAAGTGATTTTTTTTTTTTAAAAAGCAGTTGGAGGTAGCTTCTAACAAAAGCAGCTTTTTTAAGAAAAACCCATATGCAAAAAAACCTTTCCAAACGAACCATTGTGCCTCCAACTAGGCTTTTGTCCTTCAACTAGGTGTTTATTAGCTTTTTTTGCCTCCTAACGCTTTCCCAAACGGGCCATGAGAGAATTTAAACCTGGTGAACCATTTGTATTTGAAATTGATGCTTTAACATGTTTGTATTTTTATTTTTTTTGGTACAGCCCAATTGTTTGTTATTAGCTACGTTTCTATAAACTTCAATGAAGCGTGTTTGTTTCAAATTAATTCATAATCAAACATATAGATTGATAATTCCACATGCCCAGAAGCCATGAGAAGATATGTTGAAGAAATATATCTATAAATATTATATGGTGACAATGTATCATCTAGTTTGTCTAAAAGAAAAATATATATATGCACATCAAAAAGTATTGAGAAGATGTTGTCATCAAGAGATGTAAAATTGATGTTCTCATCAAAGGAGAAAAGGTTATATTGTACTCTTAATGAGACAATTTCAATATCTATTGTGTACATTTTTCTTACCTTCATTGGGTTTTTGTCATTTTGGGCTTGTTTGGTATGAGGGAAGGGGAGGGAAAGTGAGTGAAAGAAAAATTCTTTTGAGTTGAATTTAAAAAAAAAAAAAAAGAAGAAGAGAAAAGTGGGGTTAAAAGTTTTTAATTAATCATTTTATTCTTTTATCTTACATTTTTTATCTCTTTATTAAAATTTTGTAGCATTACTTCTCCAATTTTTTTAAATCGAACCCATAAATATTTTTCTTTCTCTCCAAATCCCTCATACCAAACAGGCCATTAGAGTTTTTCCTAATAAGATTTTAATGGGATACAATATTTGCTTAAGGGCATCATCTAACGGAGAGTGTTATTCATATAACAATATAAGTGGGAATGTCCACAACCATTCTAGAGTTGTCTTTTATAATTTGACACCTAAAGCCATGTAATTGTATCCTATGAGATGAATGACATCTTGGGAGTTTTCTATGATTAATACATACCTCCAAATAGGTTTTATATTCTATAATTATGTAGATTTATTGTTTTTGTCATAAAAATCTTGTAAAGGAATTTAAGGACTTATAGCTTATAAATTGTAGGCATGTATCATATAATGGTAAGTTTGAATGCAATAAGAATTAGTTTCTCTCAACTCTCAAATTCTGTATTGTTTTACTCATCTCTCTCATCCCAAATATCTCTTGTATTTTCCTAATTTTCATAATAAATTCAATATAATTTAGAATGTTTCTTGAAAGGGATGCCTATGAAAAATAAGAAATCAAACACCATGTTAATTCAACAATTTAAAAAGCTTCAATTTACATAATTTTAAATATTTATCCAAGCCCCCCCCCCCAAAGAAAAAAGAAAAATCCACTTTTGGCCCTCAACCCTTTATCCTCTTCCTTGTTGAAGGGGT
This sequence comes from Inga laurina, assembly GCA_963855925.1. NCBI lineage: Eukaryota > Viridiplantae > Streptophyta > Magnoliopsida > Fabales > Fabaceae > Inga > Inga laurina. The sequence goes on along the minus strand of OY979702.1, from coordinate 20,977,439 downwards.
TGATTTATGAGGAATACAGGAATAAGAGATGAAGAAGAAAATAGTGCATAGTGTCTTCAAGGCGTGGACAACACTTTCCTTTAGACTAAATTTGCCCCCACCTATGCCTATCTTATAGGGTAACATTTACATTAATGGACAAATTTCTTGTAGGACACAATGAAGACCCTTAAGTATAGATTACACTCCCAACATTTAAGCTAAGATAACAATGACTTTTACAAAGTAATAATTTGACTCTATCTTTGTGTGCACTTAATAGACAATAAGTGTGATATCTAATTGTTGTATGGTGCGATATCTATTGTGTAAATGGAACGATGGTGATGGGTATTTATAGGTCATAAAATGTTGCCTCCTTAAAACGGTGCCTCAACACCTTTTCAATTAGGAATTAAAGAGACATTACTTTGGTGATTTTAGTGTTATAAATCATTGCATAGCCCTTCACATAAATATATGCCTTAATTTATAAGAGCATAACTTTAAAAAAAAAACATTTCTTTATTTTTAAAGATTCCAACATTCCTTTTCCGGCCAGCCGCGGCTTTCTTCCTTAAATTCTGTGTACGTAATTACTCGTCGGATCTCACTATTTGGGCTGCTCAAATCCAACTCACCCATGTTGGGACAAAGATCTCCTGCAAAATTGAGCTTTCATTCTTCCTCACAGGTAAAATACTCAAAACGGCAAAAAAACTTAAATTAATAATTAGATGTAATTCAAATTTTATTAGTAGGTTGATGGTCAAATTTCTTACGTTCCCAAGCCTATCATGTACAATTACTGTATATTATCATTCTCCTCATGAGGGGACGACGAACTATTTGGCCTTGGAGAGTCCATATATTTGGAAGACTACGTACGTACGGCTAAATTAATCTGGAAATCATAAAATTTGTTACTAAATGAGAACTTTGTAGGTTTAAAATATTTCAAAATGTAGTGAAAAATGGCTGATGAACTCAATTAAGAGTGCACTGTTGGGTTGTGTTGCTTCATTCCCATTTTTGTCTAGCTATCACCAATAAGGTAACATCAATCACATTCACACAATACTCTTCCATCACAATTTTTTTTTCAAAAAGCATATTCACCCATTAATTAATCACATAATCAATTCACATTAGTTTAGTGAAAAATGAAACATAAAAGACAAATATAGCACACACAGAGTAGCCTAACAATTGGTCGTACCCCTCAGGAGGATACCGTAGTTAAATATCTAAAGCATACTGCTAACAAGTTCAAACTATACTCCTCCCATCCCAATTCATCAAAAAAAAAAAAAAAAAAAAAAACAAACAAACAAACAAACACATTCGCACAATAATTCGATGAATTTAGAAATAGTTTAGTGAAAATGAAACATTAAGACTAATTAATACAAGACGGAAGATTATGCGGATAATGAGCTGGCAATTTCAAATTTGGAACAAATGAAAATACCTCAAACATGTTATGCTATATGCAGCTATATGTTAGGAGTAAGTTTCAGTGTGTAGAAATCTAGACCGTCCAATGGGATTTGGACGGTCTAGATTTAATTTTTTTTACATTTTATTTTTTTTTTTTCAAAAAAAAAACTATTTTAATAGGTATAAAATCTAAAATAAAGATAATATCTTAATTAACATTTTTTCAAAAAATAATATTTTTTATTCAAAAATCACCCGTTTTAAAAAAATCAAATGTGGACGATCCAAATTTTGACAAGCTCTCGGTGCCTATCCTTCTGGTTCCCTATATACAAAAGTATTCAAGAAATTATATTTTTCCCATGAATTCATTTAATCCTATTAAAAAAAAATAAAAGACATCCTTGCTCTCTGGTCAAATATATATAAAAAGATTAAAAGTACGAAACATATAAGTGAATAAAGAAAAGGATAAAATTTAGATCCAGTTCCTTAGGTCCATTACATCCAGTTTGCCAATCAAAAATTGCCACCTAGATTATTTTTCCACATCAGCCCTTAAACCCCTAACCCCTTAAACTGCCATTAACGTACATAAAACAAATGAAGTAGAGTAGTTGCGACGCGATAGAAAGTGAAATATGAGTTCCCAACAACTTCAGCAACCTTTGAAAATTCGGATAGCCTAGCTTTATCAAAGGAAGATCAAGATCTAATCAATTGAAGTACTAAAAAGTAGAATAATCACTACTACAAAAAAGCAAAAATGTGGTGCTTATAATTGCATTAGCTGTGGCGCTAGAGAAGTGCCACATATCTGGACGCTACTAAAAAAAGCTGTGGCGTTTGGAAGTGCCACAACATTTAATTTTTTTTTTTTTAAAAAAATACCCTCCTGTGGCACTTGCGTCAGCAAGTGCCACAAGAGACCAGACCTATGTGGTGCTTACGTCAGCAAGCGCCACATGAGACCTCCCTCCTATGACACTTCCTTAAGGAAGCACCACAGGAGGGTCCTTTTTTCTTCTTCTTTCTTTTCTTTCCTTTGGCCCTTTTTTATGCTTCCTGATTGTGAAGCTTTATATAAAATGAGTGGCTTTCGTGTTTATCATCTCCACAAATTGTCAATCTTTCTATTTTATATTTCAATCTTTTATAATTATATATATATATATATATATATATATATATATATATATATAATTTTCACATTTAAAATTCAAGTTCCCCAACAATAATGTTCTTACATTAATACTCTCCAAAGCTAATATAAAAAATATCACAATACAAGAACTTGATATGTGAACACAGTACATCAACAACTAATTAAGTAAATTAAAAGATTACCAAAAAACGCAAGCCTGTCGGCCAAAAAATTTATACAAAGCAAAAAGGCAAACAAAATAAGCTAGGTTTTTACTCTTTCCTATTAAATTAGGAACAAGAAGACAAATGATATATTACAGTTTATCTTGACTAAAAAAAATTTAAACAAAGCAAGCTAGAATGAAATAGTCTTCTTCTTACAAGTCTATTAATTGACCAGTGTAGGGAGTGGGGGACCACGTTGGCGACGCTAGCTTGAGTGACAAGGACGAGCAAATGTGGGCTACGGAGTGGAGTTGGGATCAACTGGAGTGGGGTTCAAAAGAGGAAGAAACACAGAGAGTATGAAGAAAAAGCAACAACTAAGGACAGGAGTGGGGACGGACGAAATAAAAATGGAAAAAGGGACAAGAGAATTTAATGAAGAAGAGGAGTGTGTGTGTTTGTTATGCAAGAGAAAGTGATATCTTTTACAGGGGGAGGGGCGTCGACGCGAGCTGAGGAAGAGGGAATAAAAAGGAAAAAGGAAGGGAAAAGATAAAAAGTAAAGTTAAAGGAGGGAAATCTGATTGGCGGGAGGGTTGAAAATTCACATCCAGCCAATTATGACACTTCTTTAAAGAAGTACCACAGCTGCCCGTTTTTTTTTTCTTTTTCTATTTTATTTTTTTTTAAATTTTGGGGACTTGATGTGGCGCCTGCCAAGGCAGGCACCACCCTTGGGTAGAGACCAGCTGTGGCGCCTAGTGGACTAGGCGCCACAGCTGGGTCAGTTGGGCCCACTGTGAACTTACCTTATTGACAAGTCATTGAGTGGCCATTGACAAGCTCATTTATATTAATTAAACTAGCTCCTATTGACAAGTGTATGTAACTATATTGATAAGTCATATAGTGGTCATTGATAAGTTTAGTTATGTCAACTAAAACAGCTACTCTTAATAAGTGTATGTGACAATATTGGCAAGTCGTAGAGTGACCATTGACAAGTTCATCTATGTCAATCAGATAAGTTCATATTTGGAATCCATATATTACTAAGGTCCCTGGGGACTTCTTTGATAGAGGAATCTACACTGAGACTTTTTTTTTATATTTTTCTAGTTCTTATGACCTCAGTGAGATTTTCTGTTTTATTTATGGTGCATCAACAACCTGATAGTATTTTCCTAGTGCATACAGTTCTCCCAAATGTTATTTTTCGGTTACATATAACACGTTAATCTTATTTATAGTTTAAAGTGCACCATAAATAAGATTAGGGGTGTTGGACTTGAATGTTACCTTACTTTTTATTTTTGTAGAAAAAATTCTAATTTAAAGTATATTATAATTTTAAGGGAAAATCTCATATAAAGTTGTCTGAAATAGAAAAATTCTAAATCAGGTTGTTAAACTCAACAAATCCCTAATTAAGTTATTGACCCAATTTAGGATTTTAAAATATGGGTAACATGACTTTATTGCACTCTTATAATTTACTTTGTCCTCTTTCCTTTTAAAATAGTTTTATTGCTCTATATCTTAATTTATATATATATATATATATATATATATATATATATATATATATATATATATTAACATTAATAGATAATAAAATAAAATGTGATTCCTTCAATTGGGAAGAATCAACAAGAATAATTCAAGTCAAAAAAAGAAAAATAAAAGCATTAACCCAATATTAATTAAAATATTTTTAATTGAGTATCGTGAATAAGAAAGTGTATTTTTAGAAAAACTGGACTTAAATTTTTTTTGTCAATAAAAAAATCAAACTTCATTAAATTTTTATTTGTATATTGTTATATCTAATTTGTTGTTTTACGTTGATGAAACTCTTTTTTTTTTTTTTTTAACGCTGCTAATGAAAATATTTGATATATAATTTGATATATACACACTAGTCATATTTTTTTTTATTAACATAGTCTAATTTTTTTTCATGAGAAAAAAATCTAGTCAAAAATAAAATTTTTTATTCTCAACATTCAACTGAAAATAATTTAATTGATCTTGGGTTATGCTTTTCTTTTTCTTTTTCTTTTTTTTTCCTTTTTTCCTGAATTATTCTTGATATCCTTCCATGACACAAAAATTCTTTGATTTAAGCCAATCATATTTTATTTTATTATATATTGATGTTGTATACATAATTATTGAAAAAAAAAAAGTTACAGCCACTAAAACCCTTTTAAGAAGAGAGGGAAGACTAGGAGAGGGCAATAAAGTCATTTAACTGATATTTTGAAATTTTAAATTGGTTCGATGACTTAATTAGGGACTTATTAAATTTATTAATATGATTTAGAATTTCTCTATTTTAGGCAGCTTTATATAAGATTTTCCCTAATTTTAAAATAAATTTGTAAAAAATTAACGAAATGGACCGTAACGAAAATTTTTCGGGTGGAGATTGTTCAGGGGATATAAATATTGTACTGCTGGTACTCTAGTTTTGTAATGATATTAAGGTCGTACTAAAAAAAAAATTTAAAGTATTGTCTCTATCATCCAATTTGTTGAAGCTGAACGACTCTGCTTTCTTTTCTATTCCCTAACCATTCCTTTCTAGTGAACGACTATTTTTCTTTTTTAAAATAAAATAGTATTTCGTCATCTCAAAAGTGAAATTTTTGCTGCATTTTTTGCGTACTTGTAAGACTGTTTTTTTTTTATTTATAAAAACAATGAAAAATATCCATTATTCAGTGTTCTATTTCTTTGCACCATTTGATCATCGCCATTTTCAACATTTTTTCTGGACACCATTACAACTCATTTCAGAAACTCATTGCTTGTATAGAATTATTTATTGTGAGTAAAATTTATGAGGCAATAATTGTTATTTATTCTTTTTTCGACCATCATAATAATTATTTATTCTTTTGTTTCAAAAAAAAAATTAATGTACATAATATGTTTAATCAGTACCATATAGAGATTATGGCAGAAAGAGATATCCGGCTAAGAATGTGTTTCAAGTGGACGGCGCTGTATATATAGAGATTATGAGAAGAAAAAGTTTCTGGAAATTCATGAGAAGAGTTGATACCGCAAGAACAATATGTTGCAAAAGTTGCAAGTGGATGGTGCTGTATGTATAGTGATTAAGAAAGAGAGGAATCCAGTCAAGAATGTGTTTCGGTCCGGAACCGTATTCTTGCTAAGTGATTTGTTTAGCAAGGAGAGTTAAGCATATATGCATCATCCTGAATGGTCCAAATTTTAATTTTTGTTAAAGTCTATACTTTTTTAAAACAAAAAAAAACTTATTTTAATGAGTATAAAATCCAAATTAAAATAATGATAATCTTTAACTTTTATTTTTTCAAAAAATGATTTTTTATTTAAAAAATCACTATTTTTAACTATCGAGTTTTTGAGAAATGACTTTTTTTTTTTTTTTAAATTTTAAAATCGTTAGCTGAAAATTTTAAATTTTGACCATTGAAGCTTTATTTAAACAATGTAGATCTCACAGATATTCCAGGAAGCAAGGAATTCAACCGATATTAATCATGAACCCATTGCTTTGGCCAATCCAGTCTTTGATCACTGCCATGTTAATTTATCACAAACATTTAACGTTAAATATCTCCTGCGTCTAAAGTGTTTGTCCAAGTCAAGGCTCTCTCTCATCCCTGACCCCTACTTTTCAAAATTATTGCATTTTCAACCATCTTCCCAACACCCAAATTGAATGATGTGTATGTTAGCGGTAGTATATTGAAAGATAAATGCCCCACTGTCAAGTTTAGTTTGATGGATCGAGACGAGTGAGCACGGCGTGAAGTCAATCGTTATTCGTTATGTATCACAAATTTTTCTCGTTTGTCTTATACATATTCCCCGTTAAGCTTCACCAAAGATGGTCGATCGTTAGAGTGGATGACCATGTAAGGTTATCAAGATGGAGTGAGTGAGAAAGGAGAATTTGCAAGAACGTCGTCAATATTTCACCCAAGAAATAAAAAACACAATGTTGTGCTTTATGTTGTGGTCGGGGCTACTGTTTTTACTCAGCAACTGGATATTCTCAAACTTTGCTCTCTCTCTCTCTCTCTCTCTCTCTCTCTCTCTCTCTCTCTCTCTCTTGACTAGTTTGGTCTGGTACATGTCATGAAGGGTAATATGGGTATTCATCAATCTAGTTAGAGGACCAACTAGCCCTCCAAGATGTTCAAGGAAATTATAGAGGCGTGCAAGGCCACTCAAATTGTGTTAAAGTATCAATACTTGAGAATACTTGCATGGAGAAAGACATTGATTATTACATAGATCATGACATGAAGTCATGAACAATTACATATGTGGAACTTGACGTGTCACATGACAGAGCACTCCAAAACAACCATGAGATGTATTAAATCATTGGTACATACATAATTGGATGTTGAAAAAGGCAAGACCACGTCTCAAGGGTTTAAAAGAATCATGTGAACAATACCACGTCTCAAGGGTTGAAGGTCCAATACAATTATATGATCTTGGAAAAGTCTAATAAAGTTATAATCTTTTAAATTGGGGCCAAAATGCATTGTGTAATAGATCGTAGGAGTTTTATATAACGTGATTCAATCATATTTAAGCCCAAAATAAATATTTAAACAGTTTATACAAGTTTATGAACATGATCAATAAAATGAAGACTCATTTGAAGGGTCCACGAAACTTTGAAAAATATCAAGAATGAGCTTATATGGCATCAATTCATTACATTTACTCCCTCCAAGGCTCCTATATCCTTGCAATAAAGATCTATTAACTGTTTATTGGAATAATATCACCTCCCAAGCTTAAGTTAGGTTGTATAGAGCACAAAAACTCTAATAATAAGTCACATTATTTATGAACTATAAATGGTACGACTTATTTGTTAGGCTCTATATATTACATGAGAATTCATATTCTCAATATAATAACGAAAGTTAAATAATTTGTACGTGGAAGAATGATTTTTAGTTTTTAAAGCTGGTGCTGTAAATTAATTTGTGAATCACTTGTACACACTGTTTAATTTTCTTTTAAAAGAGTATAGCAAGTTAAAAAAATTTTGTCATTCACATATTTGTTAAATTGCTTTTATGGGGTTTAAGTAATATTTTTTCATTTTAAAAATCCACATATTTCTAAAATATATTAAAATAATAGAGAGTGAGAAGACTGATGGAACCCACAATGTAAAACGCGATAGAAATTAATTTAGGTTAATAGCGTTGCTATAAATGTTACCAAATAAATTGATTATGACTACTTTTACACTAAAAAATAATTAATTATGTCGGATGCGGGAAATATTTTGTTCCTAAATTTATACCTTAACCCAAAAAGAAATTGAATTTTAGACTTGTGTCTCTCTCTCGCTTCCCCTCTCTCTATTTATTTTTTTGGGCAAAAGACTTGTCTCGTAATTGCGCGTGCGTACAATGGGTGATGAATTCCTTTGCTCTTATTTTCTCCCCCTCTTAAGAGAATGACGTGATTTTTTCCCCTTTAAGAAAACGCATTTGGTATTGTTCCCTTTAAGAGCTAACTTGAGTCCAAGCCTTTTTTTTTTTTTTTAAATTTTTGTCTTATTAGGGTCAGACTAATCTTGCAAGATATCAAAACCAACAGATGTCAAGCTAAAAGATTTCCTTTATGTTAAGATATGAAGGAAAGCGACCAAGATTCCCTTTATGTTAAGAAATGAAGGGAATCGATCAGATGTTAATTGCTGTGTCAATTCTTTAACTCATCAAAGGTATCAGATGGATAATAAAGTTGTAGTCATGAATGTTACTCTAGCGAAATATAGAGCAATTCTTATAAAAGATATCAGTCATAGGCTTCCTTTAGCTAACTAGTCCCTGCGTGTTTTCTTGCACTCTTCTTATTAGAAAAAAAAGGGAAAAGAAAAGATATCAAGCTACCACATGATGAAACGCTAAAGACATGATGACTTGAACAATAACCCTAACATAAAATAAAACAAGAGACATGAAACTTGCAATAGTGAAAATGTATAAATGATTCATTACCAAAGCAAAACCAACTAATATTAAACACAAGCCTATTGCTTTGGTCAATCCAGTGTTTGATCACTGCCATGTTAATTATATATAATATAATTACAAAAGAATTATCTTATATGTATTATTATAAATTTGTAACTGTGTTAACATTTTGAGATAGGAAATTTTTATTTTATTGTAAATTTAAATTATATTTATTTAAATAACTAAATTATATATAGTATTTTTATAAATCCTAAATAGTCCTTAAGTACTTTGAGGGAATTAAGACTTTTTCGAGGTGCCATTTTAAGATTTTTTTGGCATCCCAACCGAATTGATGAAGAGGATAGGGATGAGGTTTCCAAAGATGAAGAGGAGGATCTAATATACATTTTTCTTTAAAATTTCTTCTACACTTTATTGCCTTATTCTATGGGAATTGATTTTGCTTCAACATTTTTCTCCAACGATGACTGCTTCCTTTGTACATGGATTATTTATGGCGCTTTGTATCAAAAGCCGGTATCAGATGATGGTATCAAAAAATGGTATCAGAGCTAGGTATCAGGGTCCACATTTTCTTTATTGGCAACATGGTTCTCTGCTTACTCCCATTCGTCGGAAGCGACAAGGCGATCTTCGCTAGCAACTCCAGCCTGAGGAAGTGTCTGATATCATAACATGGTATCAGAGCTATGTACCAGGGTCCTCTTCTTCTCTTTCATACTTAAGCAAGCTCTTATACATATTGAGAATCAGATGTATACTGAAATCTTTGCTTGGTACAAAGCTTGGTATGAGAACTTTGTATCAGAGCTTGCACAAGTTCAAATCTCACTTCCATCCTTTTAAAGAGATGACCTTTAGGGTGGGGTTCATGCGAGACACGTCATTTCCTCCCAAGTTTGAGGCTTTTATATTCGTCTCTCCTATCTTCTTGTTCCTGCTTATGTGATTGATTCATAGCTGTCGTAGGTTATATCTCGTTACTAGATCATTTTGATTATGTTAAAACTATTTCCTCGTCGTAATATGTGATTATTGTGCTTAGGTATCTGAAAATCTAATCGTGAAATACATTTCGTTATGCAAATCAAGAGCATACTCAAATCTTTGCTTGGTACAGAGCTTTGTATCATTCTTTGGTATTAGAGCTTCATATCAGAGTTTGCATTAGTTTGAATATCATTTCCATCATTTTTTCTATAAAAATTATTAAAAAAATAACACTCAAAATAAATCAAAATCTTAAAAGTATAACAGTACAAGTGATACTCTGAACCGTCCCCTGTGATGTGTCATCGAAAGCTTTGACCAAATCAACTCAATTTCAATTATTTATCATTTATTTAATGGACCTATAAATGCCCAACAATCCTAAAAAACATGCCTTTCATTCTGGGAGAAATGGCTAACATTGAGCAACTAAACAAATGAATCCAATCACCTACAATTTCTACAAATAATTAGGGCATGCAAGAGCAACTTGAAGAAACCATGCATAATATAAGGGGAATATTAGAGGGCACTCTAAGGGCGGATGACGGTGATCATGTTGTTAGGGTGTAAGAGTAAGGAATGTGTGGTGTTATGTCTTATGTGATGACTTCTACACTATGAAGCTTCTAATAGAGTCAATAGAGATAGCACAATGTCATTTGGATGAAGTTGAAGACACCCTCGTACTACACGACAGATGGGGATTTCAGCACACTTTTGACTTCCCCCTAACAACCAGTATCGTTTCTCACTACCAGTTGCACATGTTGTGTCTTGGTTCATCCTTCTACATAACGAAGGTGTTGCTTTTGATCGTGATGATCTGGAGCTGTGGTTAGTGAAGAAGCGATTTGGGGGCCTTTAAGTACAGTGTGGGTGTGCCCGCATCCCAATCGAATTGATTTAGAGGATGGGGATGAGGTTTCTAAATTGAAGAGGAGGATCTAATATGTTTTTTCAATTTAAATTTCTTTTCCATTTTATTATCTTATTCTACGGGTATTGATTTTGCTTCATCGTTTTTCTCCAATGACGACTGCTTCCTTTGTACATGGATTCTTTCTAGCACTTTGTATCAAAAGCCGGTATCAGATGTTGGCATCTTAATATGGTATCAGAGCAAGGTATCAGGGTCCTCTACTTCTTCATCAGGAGCATGGTCCTCTTCTTCCTCTTTTTGGTCGGCAGCAACAGGCGATCCTCGTCAGCAACTCCAGCCTGAGGAAGTGTCTGACATCATAACATAAGGAAGTGTCTGTTATCATAACATGGTATCAGAGCTATGTATCAGGGTCCTCTTCTTCTCTTTCATACTTGAGCAAGCTCTTATACATATTGAGAATTAGATGTATACTGAAATCTTTGCTTGGTACAAAGCTTGGTATGAGAATGTTGTATCAGAGCTTGCACGAGTTCAAATCTCACTTCCATCCTTTTAAAGAGATGACCTTTAGGGTGGGGTTCATGCGAGACACGTCATTTCCTCACAAGTTTGAGGCTTTTATATTCGTCTCTCCTATCTTCTTGTTCCTGCTTATGTGATTGATTCATAGCTGTCGTAGGTTATATCTCGTTACTAGATCATTTTGATTATGTTAAAACTATTTCCTCGTCGTAATATGTGATTATTGTGCTTAGGTATCTGAAAATCTAATCGTGAAATACATTTCGTTATGCAAATCAAGAGCATACTCAAATCTTTGCTTGGTACAGAGCTTTGTATCATTCTTTGGTATTAGAGCTTCATATCAGAGTTTGCATTAGTTTGAATATCATTTCCATCATTTTTTCTATAAAAATTATTAAAAAAATAACACTCAAAATAAATCAAAATCTTAAAAGTATAACAGTACAAGTGATACTCTGAACCGTCCCCTGTGATGTGTCATCGAAAGCTTTGACCAAATCAACTCAATTTCAATTATTTATCATTTATTTAATGGACCTATAAATGCCCAACAATCCTAAAAAACATGCCTTTCATTCTGGGAGAAATGGCTAACATTGAGCAACTAAACAAATGAATCCAATCACCTACAATTTCTACAAATAATTAGGGCATGCAAGAGCAACTTGAAGAAACCATGCATAATATAAGGGGAATATTAGAGGGCACTCTAAGGGCGGATGACGGTGATCATGTTGTTAGGGTGTAAGAGTAAGGAATGTGTGGTGTTATGTCTTATGTGATGACTTCTACACTATGAAGCTTCTAATAGAGTCAATAGAGATAGCACAATGTCATTTGGATGAAGTTGAAGACACCCTCGTACTACACGACAGATGGGGATTTCAGCACACTTTTGACTTCCCCCTAACAACCAGTATCGTTTCTCACTACCAGTTGCACATGTTGTGTCTTGGTTCATCCTTCTACATAACGAAGGTGTTGCTTTTGATCGTGATGATCTGGAGCTGTGGTTAGTGAAGAAGCGATTTGGGGGCCTTTAAGTACAGTGTGGGTGTGCCCGCATCCCAATCGAATTGATTTAGAGGATGGGGATGAGGTTTCTAAATTGAAGAGGAGGATCTAATATGTTTTTTCAATTTAAATTTCTTTTCCATTTTATTATCTTATTCTACGGGTATTGATTTTGCTTCATCGTTTTTCTCCAATGACGACTGCTTCCTTTGTACATGGATTCTTTCTAGCACTTTGTATCAAAAGCCGGTATCAGATGTTGGCATCTTAATATGGTATCAGAGCAAGGTATCAGGGTCCTCTACTTCTTCATCAGGAGCATGGTCCTCTTCTTCCTCTTTTTGGTCGGCAGCAACAGGCGATCCTCGTCAGCAACTCCAGCCTGAGGAAGTGTCTGACATCATAACATAAGGAAGTGTCTGTTATCATAACATGGTATCAGAGCTATGTATCAGGGTCCTCTTCTTCTCTTTCATACTTGAGCAAGCTCTTATACATATTGAGAATTAGATGTATACTGAAATCTTTGCTTGGTACAAAGCTTGGTATGAGAATGTTGTATCAGAGCTTGCACGAGTTCAAATCTCACTTCCATCCTTTTAAAGAGATGACCTTTAGGGTGGGGTTCATGCGAGACACGTCATTGCCTCCCAAGTTTGAGGCTTTTATATTCGTCTCTCCTATCTTCTTGTTCCTGCTTATGTGATTGATTCATAGCTGTCGTAGGTTATATCTCGTTACTAGATCATTTTGATTATGTTAAAACTATTTCCTCGTCGTAATATGTGATTATTGTGCTTAGGTATCTGAAAATCTAATCGTGAAATACATTTCGTTATGCAAATCAAGAGCATACTCAAATCTTTGCTTGGTACAGAGCTTTGTATCATTCTTTGGTATTAGAGCTTCATATCAGAGTTTGCATTAGTTTGAATATCATTTCCATCATTTTTTCTATAAAAATTATTAAAAAAATAACACTCAAAATAAATCAAAATCTTAAAAGTATAACAGTACAAGTGATACTCTGAACCGTCCCCTGTGATGTGTCATCGAAAGCTTTGACCAAATCAACTCAATTTCAATTATTTATCATTTATTTAATGGACCTATAAATGCCCAACAATCCTAAAAAACATGCCTTTCATTCTGGGAGAAATGGCTAACATTGAGCAACTAAACAAATGAATCCAATCACCTACAATTTCTACAAATAATTAGGGCATGCAAGAGCAACTTGAAGAAACCATGCATAATATAAGGGGAATATTAGAGGGCACTCTAAGGGCGGATGACGGTGATCATGTTGTTAGGGTGTAAGAGTAAGGAATGTGTGGTGTTATGTCTTATGTGATGACTTCTACACTATGAAGCTTCTAATAGAGTCAATAGAGATAGCACAATGTCATTTGGATGAAGTTGAAGACACCCTCGTACTACACGACAGATGGGGATTTCAGCACACTTTTGACTTCCCCCTAACAACCAGTATCGTTTCTCACTACCAGTTGCACATGTTGTGTCTTGGTTCATCCTTCTACATAACGAAGGTGTTGCTTTTGATCGTGATGATCTGGAGCTGTGGTTAGTGAAGAAGCGATTTGGGGGCCTTTAAGTACAGTGTGGGTGTGCCCGCATCCCAATCGAATTGATTTAGAGGATGGGGATGAGGTTTCTAAATTGAAGAGGAGGATCTAATATGTTTTTTCAATTTAAATTTCTTTTCCATTTTATTATCTTATTCTACGGGTATTGATTTTGCTTCATCGTTTTTCTCCAATGACGACTGCTTCCTTTGTACATGGATTCTTTCTAGCACTTTGTATCAAAAGCCGGTATCAGATGTTGGCATCTTAATATGGTATCAGAGCAAGGTATCAGGGTCCTCTACTTCTTCATCAGGAGCATGGTCCTCTTCTTCCTCTTTTTGGTCGGCAGCAACAGGCGATCCTCGTCAGCAACTCCAGCCTGAGGAAGTGTCTGACATCATAACATAAGGAAGTGTCTGTTATCATAACATGGTATCAGAGCTATGTATCAGGGTCCTCTTCTTCTCTTTCATACTTGAGCAAGCTCTTATACATATTGAGAATTAGATGTATACTGAAATCTTTGCTTGGTACAAAGCTTGGTATGAGAATGTTGTATCAGAGCTTGCACGAGTTCAAATCTCACTTCCATCCTTTTAAAGAGATGACCTTTAGGGTGGGGTTCATGCGAGACACGTCATTGCCTCCCAAGTTTGAGGCTTTTATATTCGTCTCTCCTATCTTCTTGTTCCTGCTTATGTGATTGATTCATAGCTGTCGTAGGTTATATCTCGTTACTAGATCATTTTGATTATGTTAAAACTATTTCCTCGTCGTAATATGTGATTATTGTGCTTAGGTATCTGAAAATCTAATCGTGAAATACATTTCGTTATGCAAATCAAGAGCATACTCAAATCTTTGCTTGGTACAGAGCTTTGTATCATTCTTTGGTATTAGAGCTTCATATCAGAGTTTGCATTAGTTTGAATATCATTTCCATCATTTTTTCTATAAAAATTATTAAAAAAATAACACTCAAAATAAATCAAAATCTTAAAAGTATAACAGTACAAGTGATACTCTGAACCGTCCCCTGTGATGTGTCATCGAAAGCTTTGACCAAATCAACTCAATTTCAATTATTTATCATTTATTTAATGGACCTATAAATGCCCAACAATCCTAAAAAACATGCCTTTCATTCTGGGAGAAATGGCTAACATTGAGCAACTAAACAAATGAATCCAATCACCTACAATTTCTACAAATAATTAGGGCATGCAAGAGCAACTTGAAGAAACCATGCATAATATAAGGGGAATATTAGAGGGCACTCTAAGGGCGGATGACGGTGATCATGTTGTTAGGGTGTAAGAGTAAGGAATGTGTGGTGTTATGTCTTATGTGATGACTTCTACACTATGAAGCTTCTAATAGAGTCAATAGAGATAGCACAATGTCATTTGGATGAAGTTGAAGACACCCTCGTACTACACGACAGATGGGGATTTCAGCACACTTTTGACTTCCCCCTAACAACCAGTATCGTTTCTCACTACCAGTTGCACATGTTGTGTCTTGGTTCATCCTTCTACATAACGAAGGTGTTGCTTTTGATCGTGATGATCTGGAGCTGTGGTTAGTGAAGAAGCGATTTGGGGGCCTTTAAGTACAGTGTGGGTGTGCCCGCATCCCAATCGAATTGATTTAGAGGATGGGGATGAGGTTTCTAAATTGAAGAGGAGGATCTAATATGTTTTTTCAATTTAAATTTCTTTTCCATTTTATTATCTTATTCTACGGGTATTGATTTTGCTTCATCGTTTTTCTCCAATGACGACTGCTTCCTTTGTACATGGATTCTTTCTAGCACTTTGTATCAAAAGCCGGTATCAGATGTTGGCATCTTAATATGGTATCAGAGCAAGGTATCAGGGTCCTCTACTTCTTCATCAGGAGCATGGTCCTCTTCTTCCTCTTTTTGGTCGGCAGCAACAGGCGATCCTCGTCAGCAACTCCAGCCTGAGGAAGTGTCTGACATCATAACATAAGGAAGTGTCTGTTATCATAACATGGTATCAGAGCTATGTATCAGGGTCCTCTTCTTCTCTTTCATACTTGAGCAAGCTCTTATACATATTGAGAATTAGATGTATACTGAAATCTTTGCTTGGTACAAAGCTTGGTATGAGAATGTTGTATCAGAGCTTGCACGAGTTCAAATCTCACTTCCATCCTTTTAAAGAGATGACCTTTAGGGTGGGGTTCATGCGAGACACGTCATTTCCTCACAAGTTTGAGGCTTTTATATTCGTCTCTCCTATCTTCTTGTTCCTGCTTATGTGATTGGTTCATAGCCTGCGTAGGTTATATCTCGTTACTAGATCATTTTGATTATGTTAAAACTATTTCCTCGTCGTAATATGTGATTATTGTGCTTAGGTATCTGAAAATCTAATCGTGAAATACATTTCGTTATGCAAATCAAGAGCATACTCAAATCTTTGCTTGGTACAGAGCTTTGTATCATTCTTTGGTATTAGAGCTTCATATCAGAGTTTGCATTAGTTTGAATATCATTTCCATCATTTTTTCTATAAAAATTATTAAAAAAATAACACTCAAAATAAATCAAAATCTTAAAAGTATAACAGTACAAGTGATACTCTGAACCGTCCCCTGTGATGTGTCATCGAAAGCTTTGACCAAATCAACTCAATTTCAATTATTTATCATTTATTTAATGGACCTATAAATGCCCAACAATCCTAAAAAACATGCCTTTCATTCTGGGAGAAATGGCTAACATTGAGCAACTAAACAAATGAATCCAATCACCTACAATTTCTACAAATAATTAGGGCATGCAAGAGCAACTTGAAGAAACCATGCATAATATAAGGGGAATATTAGAGGGCACTCTAAGGGCGGATGACGGTGATCATGTTGTTAGGGTGTAAGAGTAAGGAATGTGTGGTGTTATGTCTTATGTGATGACTTCTACACTATGAAGCTTCTAATAGAGTCAATAGAGATAGCACAATGTCATTTGGATGAAGTTGAAGACACCCTCGTACTACACGACAGATGGGGATTTCAGCACACTTTTGACTTCCCCCTAACAACCAGTATCGTTTCTCACTACCAGTTGCACATGTTGTGTCTTGGTTCATCCTTCTACATAACGAAGGTGTTGCTTTTGATCGTGATGATCTGGAGCTGTGGTTAGTGAAGAAGCGATTTGGGGGCCTTTAAGTACAGTGTGGGTGTGCCCGCATCCCAATCGAATTGATTTAGAGGATGGGGATGAGGTTTCTAAATTGAAGAGGAGGATCTAATATGTTTTTTCAATTTAAATTTCTTTTCCATTTTATTATCTTATTCTACGGGTATTGATTTTGCTTCATCGTTTTTCTCCAATGACGACTGCTTCCTTTGTACATGGATTCTTTCTAGCACTTTGTATCAAAAGCCGGTATCAGATGTTGGCATCTTAATATGGTATCAGAGCAAGGTATCAGGGTCCTCTACTTCTTCATCAGGAGCATGGTCCTCTTCTTCCTCTTTTTGGTCGGCAGCAACAGGCGATCCTCGTCAGCAACTCCAGCCTGAGGAAGTGTCTGACATCATAACATAAGGAAGTGTCTGTTATCATAACATGGTATCAGAGCTATGTATCAGGGTCCTCTTCTTCTCTTTCATACTTGAGCAAGCTCTTATACATATTGAGAATTAGATGTATACTGAAATCTTTGCTTGGTACAAAGCTTGGTATGAGAATGTTGTATCAGAGCTTGCACGAGTTCAAATCTCACTTCCATCCTTTTAAAGAGATGACCTTTAGGGTGGGGTTCATGCGAGACACGTCATTTCCTCACAAGTTTGAGACTTTTATATTCGTCTCTCCTATCTTCTTGTTCCTACTTGTGTGATTGGTTCATAGCCTGCGTAGGTTATATCTCGTTACTAGATCATTTTGATTATGTTAAAACTATTTTTCGTCGTAATATGTGATTATTGTGCTTAGGTATTTGAAAATCTAATCGTGAAATACATTTCGTTATGCAAATCAAGAGCATACTCAAATCTTTGCTTGGTACAAAGCTTTGTATCATTCTTTGGTATTGAGCTTCATATCAGAGTTTGCATTAGTTTGAATATCATTTCCATCATTTTTTCTATAAAAATTATTAAAAAAATAACACTCAAAATAAATCAAAATCTTAAAAGTATAACGGTACAAGTGATACTCTGAACCGTCCCCTGTGTTGTGTCATCAAAAGATTTGACCAAATCAACTCAATTTCAATTATTTATCATTAATTTAATGGACCTATAAATGCCCAACAACCCTAAAAAATGTGCCTTTCATTCTGGGAGAAATGGCTAACATTGAGCAACTAAACAAATGAATCCAATCACCTACAATTTCTACAAATAATTAGGGCATGCAAGAGCAACTTGAAGAAACCATGCATAATATAAGGGGAATATTAGAGGGCACTCTAGGGGCGGATGACGGTGATTATGTTGCTATGGTGTAAGAGTAAGGAATGTGTGGTGTTATGTCTTATGTGATGACTTCTACACTATGAAGCTTCTAATAGAGTCAATAGAGATAACACAATGTCATTTGGATGAAGTTGAAGACACCCTCGTACTACAAGACAGATGGGGATTTCAACACACTTTTGACTTCCCCCTAACAACCAGTATCGTTTCTCACTACCAGTTGAACATGTTGTGTCTTGGTTCATCCTTCTACAAAACGAAGGTGTTGCTTTTGATCGTGATGATCTGGAGCTGTGGTTAGTGAAGAAGCGGTTTCGGGGCCTTTAAGTATAGTGTGGGTGTGCCCGAATCCCAATCGAATTGATGAAGAGGATGGGGATGAGGTTTCTAAATTGAAGAGGATGATCTAATATGTTTTTTCAATTTAAATTTGTTTTCCATTTTATTATCTTATTCTACGGGTATTGATTTTGCTTCATCGTTTTTCTCCAATGACGACTGCTTCATTTGTCCATGGATTCTTTCTGGCACTTTGTATCAAAAGCCGGTATCAGATATTGGCATCTTAATATGGTATCAGAGCAAGGTATCAGGGTCCTCTACTTCTTTATCAGTAGCATGGTCCTCTTCTTCCTCTTTTTGGTCGACAGCAACAGGCGATCCTCGTCAGCAACTCCAGCCTGAGGAAATGTCTGACATCATAACATGAGGAAGTGTCTGTTATCATAACATGGTATCAGAGCTATGTATCAGGGTCCTCTTCTTCTCTTTCATACTTGAGCAAGCTCTTATACATATTGAGAATCAGATGTATACTGAAATCTTTACTTGGTACAAAGCTTGGTATGAGAACTTTGTATCAGAGCTTGCACGAGTTCAAATCTCACTTCCATCCTTTTAAAGAGATGACCTTTAGGGTGGGGTTCATGCGAGACACGTCATTTCTTCCCAAGTTTGAGGCTTTTATATTCGTCTCTCCTATCTTCTTGTTCCTGCTTGTGTGATTGGTTCATAGCTGCCGTAGGTTATATCTCGTTACTAGATCATTTTGATTATGTTAAAACTATTTCCTCATCGTAATATGTGATTATTGTGCTTAGGTATCTGAAAATCTAATCGTGAAATACATTTCGTTATGCAAATCAAGAGCATACTCAAATCTTTGCTTGGTACAAAGCTTTGTATCATTATTTGGTATTAGAGCTTCATATCAAAGTTTACATTAGTTTGAATATCACTTCCATCATTTTTGTTATAAAAATTATTAAGAAACACAACACTAAAAATGAATCAAAATCTTAAAAGTACATTGGTATAAGGGGAATATTAGAGGGCACTTCAGGGGCGGATGACGGTGATCATGTTGCTATGGTGTAAGAGTAAGGAATGTGTGGTGTTATGTCTTCTGTGATGACTTCTACAATATGAAGGTTCTAATAGAGTCAATAGAGACTACACAATGTCATTTGGATGAAGGTGAAGACACCCTCGTACTACACGACAGATGGGGATTTCAGCACACTTTTGACTTCCCCCTGGCAACCAGTATCGTTTCTCACTACCAGTTGAACATGTTGTGTCTTGGCTCATCCTTCTAAATAACGAAGGTATTGCTTTTAATCGTGATGATCTGGAGCTGTGGTTAGTGAAGAAGCGATTTGGGGGCCCTTAAGTACAGTGTGGGTGCACCCGCATCCCAACCGAATTGATAAAGAGGATGAGGATGAGGTTTCTAAATTGAAGAGGAGGATCTAATATGTTTTTTCAATTTAAATTTCTTTTCCATTTTATTATCTTATTCTACGGGTATTGATTTTGCTTCATCGTTTTTCTCCAATGACGACTGCTTCCTTTGTACATGGATTCTTTTTGGCACTTTGTATCAAAAGTCGGTATCAGTTGTTGGCATCTTAATATGGTATCAGAGCAAGGTATCAGGGTCCTCTACTTCTTCATCGGTAGCATGGTCCTCTTCTTCCTCTTGTTGGTCAGCAGCAACAAGCGATCCTCGTCAGCAACTCCAACTTGAGGAAGTGTCTGACATCATAACATGAGGAAGTGTCTGTTATCATAACATGGTATCAGAGCTATGTATCAGGGTCCTCTTCTATGTTCAATATATACCTCCAAAAAGGTTTTATATTCCATAATTATGTAGATTTTTTTTGTCATAACACTCTTGTAAAGGAATTTAAGGACTTGTAGCTTTATAAATAGTAGGCATATACCAAATGATATTAAGTTTGAATAAAATAGGGTTAAGTAGCAAATTTGCCTTAGAAGTATGGGTCTAGGAGAAATTTTACCCTGAAAGTTTTTTGGGATCAATTTCACCTCAGAAGTTTCAAAACGTAGCAATGTTGCCCTTTTTTGTTAAATAACAAATGTTGACCGTTAAAAAATTGACGTTGACTGTTAATTTTTTAATGGAAAGGGAAAATTGCTACGTTTTGAAACTTCTGGGGTGAAATTGATCCCCAAAAAACTTCTAGCGCAAAATTGTTCTTGGACCCATACTTCTAAGACAAATTTGCTACTTAACCCAATAAAATGAGAATGAGTTTCTCTTTACTCTCAAATTCTCTATTGTTTTACTCATCTCTCTCATTCCAAATATCTCTTGTATTTTCCTAATTTTCATAATAAATTCAATATAATTTAGAATTTTTCTTGAAAGGGATGCCTATGAAAAATAAGAAATCAAATACCATGTTAATTCAACAATTTAAAAAGCTTCAACTTACATAAGTGATAATTTGACTTTATCTTTATGTGCACTCAAAACACAATAAGTGTGATCTCTTATTGTTGTGTGATATGATATTTGAGGTGTGAATGGACTGATGATGATGAGTACTTATAGGTCATGAAGAGGTGCCTCAACACCTCTTCAATTAGAAACTAAAGAGACATAACTTTAGTGGCTTTAGTGTTATAACTCATTGCAGAACCCTTCACATGAATATCTTAATTTATAAGAATTTGACTTCACAAGAAAAAACACATTTCTTTATTTTTAAATACTCCAACATTCCTTTTCTGGCCAGCCACGGCTTTCTTCCTTAAATTCTGAGTAATTACTCGTCGGATCTCACTATTTGGGTTGCTCTATTCCAACTCACCCATGTTGGGACAAAGATCTCCTACAAACTTGAGCTTTCATTCTTCCTCACAATTAGATGCTCAAAACGGCAAAAAAGTTAAATTAATAATTAGATGTAATTAAAATATTATTATTACATTGATGGTCAAATTTCTTACGTTCCCAAGCCTATCATGTACAATTACTGTATATTATCATTCTCAGTACTCTTGAGGGGACGACGAACTATTTGACCTCGGAGAGTTCATATATTTGGAAGACTACGTATGTAAGGCTAAATATTGAAATCATAAAAATGTTTACTAAATGAGAACTTTGAAGGTTTAAAATATTTGAAAATGTTGTGAATTGCACTGTTGGGCTGTGTTGTTTCACTCCCATTTTTGTCTATCACTAATGGTAACAACAATCACATTCACAATACTCTTCCATCACAATTGTTTTGTTCCCTTCAAAAAGCATATTCACCCATTAGTTAATCACATAATAAATTCACATTAGTGTAGTGAAAAATGAAACACAAAAGACAAATATAGCGCACAGAGTAGCCTAACAATTGGTAGTACCGCCCAGGAGGATACTGTAGTTAAATATCTAAAGCATATTG
Source organism: Inga laurina (assembly GCA_963855925.1). Classification (NCBI taxonomy): domain Eukaryota; kingdom Viridiplantae; phylum Streptophyta; class Magnoliopsida; order Fabales; family Fabaceae; genus Inga; species Inga laurina. The sequence continues at coordinate 20,955,520 of OY979702.1, read as the reverse complement.
CTAACAAGTTCAAACTATATTCCTCCATCCCAATTCATCAAAAAAACAAAAAACAAACAAAAACAAAAACAAAAACAAAACAAAACAAACAAACAATCAAACACATTCGCACAATAATCCGATGAATTTAGAAATAGTTCAGTGAAAATGAAACATTAAAACTAATCAACACAAGACGGAAGATTATGCGGATAATGAGCTAGCAAGTTCAAATTTGGAACAAATAAAAATGCCTCTTAAATCTTAGAAATATGTTATGCTATAAGCGGCTATATGTTATGCCCCTAAAATCTGCCGCAAGAGTTAAATTAAATAGACCATGTGGGATAAAATTCAAATACAAAAGTATTTAAGAAATTATTATTTTCCCATGAATGCACTTAATCCTTTAAAACAATAAAAGGCATCCTTGCTCTCTGGTCATATATATATATATAAAAAGATTAAAAGTACGATCCATGTAAGGGAATAAACAAACCCCCTGCCCCTTTACAGACTCCTTCACAAAGACACCCAACCACGTCTACGAGCTAAGAATATAGTGTTTTTTCTCTTGTTATTCCTTTATTGTTATGAATGTTTGATTAAATATTTATCTATTTAATGAATTAGATAAATATTTAAACAAACATACATGAAAATAAAAAAATAATAAGGGAGCACTACCTCTGAAGGTGGAGATGGGTAGGTGATTTCATGGGAGGGGCAAAGGTTTTAATAAGAGAGAACTAAACAGGGGTTAACGAACTAATGCCGAAAGTGATTCGCATACTCCTGCTAATAGTGTATCCTAAATATGAGTATTATGTTATTTTTATACTTAAATATTTTATTTCATATTTATCATTTATTAACTTTTTTATTTCTTTTTCACAGCAGAAAGTGGGAAAAACTTAGCATTAACAATCCAATCCCAGACCCATAAAATACACCTGACGAGCAGGAAGGCGTATAACGCATTGCGGTTGTTGATATTGTTTCTATTTTGAAAAACAATTCAAACACCCAAAATTATCTAATCACAAAGACGGCTAGTGAGTCTAGAGACCTGAACAACCAACATATTTGATAGAATCGTGATTGTTATTAACTTTAATTATCATTTTTCTGCACCTAAAAACAAATAAGATTAATAAAATACTTAAACAATCATAAAAAATACATAATAAAAAGAGAGACACAGAAATTTAAAAGAATTCACCAATGATCAAGCCAGAGGACCTCCATACTCCACAACCTTACCAAACCTCAAGAGGAATGATGACAGTGAAATAATAGTTTATATATAACAAATTAGGGGCTCTCAATAGAGTGACCCCAATACAATTACATAAAAACTAGAGATTCCTCTTTTTTTACAGGAACTGATTTGTTTGAGATGCTAGTAGAGGCTCATAATGGAAAGGATATAGGTGAAACTTTGGTTGTACAAGATATTATTTACAAACTCAAAACTTGAGGCCTCTATAATGCCACCTCTGCCTTATAATGATTAAGCCCATGATTATGATGATGATGATGATGATGCCACTGCCACCGATGATGACCCGGGATCATCATCATGAAAGCCGGTATCATAATAAGCGGTGGCAGCCGGAATAACATTGCGGTCGGAAAAGAGGCATAGTACTAATGCCCTCAAATTTCAACTTTGTAAATAATGTCCATAGAACAATCAAAGTTCGATCTCTATATCTCGGTCAAAGTGAGTGTCACCCAACATTTCAGATTAATTAGTGTAAGATACATTAAAAAACTTAAATCTATAAATATTTTGCTGAGTATCATGGTTACCCTATTCACAATCCCAAACCTATCATAACCCATCAAGCTATCACTTGAGTGCAAGGGTCCATGCTCGAGTGATGTTCTCTTTTGAAAGTTCCTTGTGCTCTTGGGTGAGCACTTTCTGCACCTCATTTTGTAGGACTCGAGTGAGTATTTGGTTATCACTCAAATGTTGACCTTTATGCTCGAGTGCTGCAAGCATTTCTTGTTTTTGTCTGTGCTCGCTATCAAGCACTCGCACGAGTGAGCTTTCATACTCGAGCGCGAGTCTATCATCACTCAAGTGAGGCCTTCTTCACTTGAGTGCAACAGTGAAAAATCAGTACTTGTACTTCTAAAAGAGAATCTTTGGGATAGTTCTTCCAACCCTTTAGGGCTTTTGTTAGAGGCAATTGTAGCTTCTTAAAGGATATTAATGATAACCAATCTAAGTGATATGAAGCCATTTGAGTATTGGAATAGAGTATGATACTCGTCCCTAATTGTGAATTATAGGATTTGATATTTGCCTTACTCGGGAGAGACCAGTGCCAGAGCATGCACAGAAGGACCAAGGTAGTGACTTTTCTCTCATGTTGTATATGATGCTTGGTATGCATGACTTATCATTGTGTTATTGTGAAATATTTTGTGTGAAAACTTGATGTTGCGAAATTGCGAGCATGAGGCCATTATGATCATATGTATGTGTTATCTGCCATAGGGCATTACAATGTGAGCAGTCGTAGGTGGTGATGCATGTCACATCTACCCCTGCCGTTGTATCTGCTATTGTAATTACCGAGGCTGTGTTGTGAAATCGTGGATTCTTGCTTTGAGAATATGCTAGTGTGGCTTTGATATGTTATGAAATGCTTTATATGAAACCTAGCTGTGGTGAAATATATGATGTGGTGCAATATAGCGTGAGCAGACATAAGGGTGATGCAAGTCATACCTGCTCCTACCGCTATAACTATCGTTGTAGTTGCTATGTGTTGTGTGATGATTTGCTTTCATGCTTTGTAGTTGTGCATACTATAAGTGATTTGTTACTACGGGGATTCCTTAAAATCTTACTCTCCCAAACAAATTTCAGATAGGGTTGGAGGTTCAAAAGAAAAGTAGGTGATGAAGGGTGGATAGAGCTCCGGGCTAGGAGTTTATTTTCGATATTGATTATCACAGTTTTATGTATTTTGGATAGTTTGTGGGAAACCATTGAATGTATATTGGAATTATGGTGTAGTATTGTGTAATCCCCTAGAATGGGAAATTGATTATAGGCACTTGTTCCATATCAACCCTTTTATTGATTAATGGAACCCAAGTGTGTTGGGAATTTACATTGTACTCTAATATTTATGAATGAAATCGTATTGTAGAGGCCATTTGTGTAATTGAAATGTGAATATGAGATCATGAGTAATCAAGTTTTGGAAAAGTTTTTGAAAAGCATGCTTTGGGAAAAATGAATTTTAATAAGTCTGAAAACATCTTACGGTCTCTAATTCCACATAATCACGTATTTATGAACTTAATCTCGGTCTATGACGTGAAGGGGGTTACACTAAATATTTGGAATGTTGATTTTAGACAATTATTTAACAATTCAAAATCTGTGAGATCTAATTTGAGTTGAAAAGTTCCAAAATTAACTCTTTAAACAATTTTTGAGTACATAAAACAGTGGGAAGGTTATAATTAATCCCTCCATCAAGATGTGCATATATTGGATTTATTTTAAATGCATAAAATAGTGGGAAAATTTGTCTAAGATGATTATTTAATCACATTTTATTGATTAAATTAATAAATTAAATTCTCATTAAAGATTTGTGCATATTTGGAATTTAAATGCACAAGATTGATATTTGTGATTAACATGCTTCTTGGGGAATAGCTACAACATTCTCAGTTGCATGTGTAAATAATGCTTTATGTGTTTTAAAATATCAACTCTATTCAATAAGTAATATTAATTTAATCAAAGTAATAGGATTGTATTTTGTAACACTCCAAATTTTATTCACCAAATATACATTGTAATTATTTGAGTAATGCAAGAAAATGGTGAATATTCATGAATTTGAACCTTGTGAATTTTGAAATATTCATATTCATAAGGAAATGGGCAAATTAATTCAAGAATTGAATTAATTTACAAAGGTGATCGAAAAATCACAATTTTGCCAATTTAACTCAAGATTAATTATTTTCTAATTAATTGAAGTTAATTTCAATTAATTAAGGAAAATAAAGGAAAATGTATAATTGGATTATTCTTGATGGAATAATTCAAGAATTGTGAAATTAGGGGGAATTATACATAATTCAATTATATGAATTATGGAATATATGAAAAACATTTTTCTCCTCTTTCTTCCCTAAAATTTGTCCAACCATGAAATAAGGGAGAAGAAATGGGTTTAGTTAGAGTAAAGAGAAGGGTGGATGGTTTGTGTAACTAGAAGGAATCTAGGCCCAATCCAAATGGACCCAAATGATGTGAAGGAATGGCATAAAGTAAGAGGGTATGGTGTAAGGTATGGTTAGAGGGATGGTGCATGCAAGGTGGAGCAATCACAACCATTGATTAAATCAAGGGCTAGGAAGAAAGATGACTAAGTTAATAAAACATTTTGCCTTCCTCTTTCAAGGCACATTTCAGCCAAGGCAAGGAGAAGAGAGGGAGAGTGAGCTTGTGAGTTTCTTTAGAGATTTAGAGAGCAAGAGGAAGCAAGGGCTAAGGTAAGAGCTTGTTTTTCAAGTGATTAAGCTTCTTATCTTGTGTAGTTCATCCTCTAATCTCTTGTTCTTTATAGGAATCATGGTTTAGCAAGCTATTCTTCAAGGTTGAGGAAGAGAGAGAGGACGTCCTAGAGTGAGAAACATCAAGAATCAAGAGGTAATTATATCAATCTCAACTTTATGTTGTTATGAAGTTGTTGTTGGTAATGGTTGGTTGGTTTATGTGATTTTTGGTTGAGTTATGAAATTTGAAAAGCTATAACCCTAAGGGGTTATGCTGCCCAAAATCCTTTAAATCATGATTATGAAGTGTTTAAGTGAGTTAACCAAGGATTAGAAGTGGAAAAGTATAAGTTTTGGAAGCTAAAAAACAAAGCTCCATTTTTCTATTTTTCCTTCAGCTTTCAGCCAGAACCAGAACTGATATTATGAGTTGGATTTTCATGAAATAAATGGATCCATTGAACTCAGTGGGCAAAAATAGATAGGGTTGCAGTTGGGCACTTTTTCGGTAGAGGCCGAAAAAGCATAATTACGAAAACTCCACTAAAATCTCTAAATAGGGGCTGTCAAGGGTATTCTCGTAATTTGACAGTGAATTTGGTAATTTCGAGCCCTGAAATGGATTCATTGGGTGAAAATATGTCAGAATAGCCTTAGCTAAAATTTTAGGAAAATGTGCCATCGGGCCGGGTATGGCGGGGCGGGCAGGAGTCCCAGGGGCATTTTGGTAAAATTTCATCATTGACTAATATAACCACAAGAAACGCTATAGACGAGTCTAAAATGATACTTAGATAGGTTATGACCTATTTCTGGTACATTTAATATTTTAGGACCGAGTTGGACTTCGGAACATCACGTTTTTTGAGGCATACTGAAGAAGGGATTTAACGAACTTTGAGGTAGGGACTATCGTCTTTCATACACTATGTGAATAATTATATGTATTTGTTACTGTATTTCATGATATGATTGCGTGCTAGAGGCACAGTACCTAGTTGTGGTTCGCTACCCAACAACGGTATATTAGAAAATCCTAGCTGTGGTCGATGACTCAGTTGAGGTATATTATCAGAAATTCTAGCTGTAGTCAGTGACTCGGCTGAGGTAAATATATATGAATCAAATAGAACTTTCATTTTTGCCTAATATAGTGCATTGCATATGTAATTTTCACATTTTATATGTCGATTGTATGTCTCAACGGGGATTCTTCGGAATCTCACCCTTTTTCAAAAATAAATATCTCAGCATGTACTAGTGGACAAAAGGGCAAGGATGTAGATACCGGAAAGTTAGAGTCACGTGTCATGAGGCGAGGATAAGATAGGGGTTATATTTAGTCTATGTTTTGGATATTCCGACGAAAATTGTAAATATTAAGTTTCCGCTGTATTTTTCTGTATTTCATCGACGAACGATATCGGTATAGTAAACGAATATTTTTATCAGTATAATTATACTTTTCTGTATGCCCATTGAATTTTGTCTTTATTACTCTTCGGATATCAAAATGGAAACGGGTGTTGACATTTTTAGTCACTTATGTTGATTAAATTAATTGGTTAAGTCCTTCATGAAGCTGGCATATACAGAATATAAGTACACATGATTGATATTTACGATTAACTTGTATGTGAGAGTGGTAGCTACAGCACCCTCTTACGACATATATAATTAATCACATATGGATTTTAGAATATTAATCTTTTGAAGGTGAGTGAATATTATTTTATTCACATTAATGATTTAGTTGATTAAATTAATTAAATTAAGATTCCCATTGACATTGTGTGTGTGTGTGTGGCATTTAAATTGTATATATTTGATATTAGTGATTAGCGTGCATATTCTGTTTAAGGAATAGCTACAATATCCTTAGGCACATGTTGTATGCATATTTAATCACTTAAGGTTTTACCATATCAAATTATGATCATATGTACAATTAGTATACACAATGGTATGATGTCTGTGATGAATATATAGAATCGAGAAGTAGCCATAGGGTACATATACTATTTTGTTCTAACAAACAAAATACATCACTCAAATAATTTAAAACACCAATTGTAATTAAATGTATGGTTATAATTAATCTTTTCCCATAGATAGATCATTATAATTGGATATTTAATTAGGGTGGAATCGAATAACATTATATTTTCTAAGTAGCCCACATTTATTAGAAAATAAAAATGCATTCTAAATTCATCAATTCGAGATAAATTCATGTTATGCTAATGTTTTTACCCACAGGTAGACTGTAGTGATACGAATTTATAATTGTATGATCTACATTTGTAAGCTGTAGCGCCCGGAATTTGGAAAACATGGAGCCGCCACCAAAATTTTAGAAAAAGGATAATTTTGGAAACCTTTTTAAAAATGGAAATTGGTCTACAAAAACCATTTAGGGTTCGGAAGTCGTTTGTGTGTGGGGAAGGTGTTAGGCACCGCACAACACCCATTCATAAGAATGGTTACCCTAAGTTAATTATTTAAAAATAAAAATGGCCTTTAACATTATTATAATTATCCAAATAAAAAAAAGAATATTTACAAAACTAAATGAAATGAAAGAAATAGAAGAAGAAAAAAAAAGAACACTTATTTACAATAAGGAAAAATATACTTATTTAAAAAAAAGAATATTTATTTACAATAAGAAAAAATATATTTATTTACAAAATTGGACTTGACATAGGATGAAAACCTAGGGCCTACGTACCCTTTAGAGGGATCAAAGCCCACGTAGTTCGGGGGGTAGAAAAGCGTGTCACTTGGTTGGTGATTTTTAGAAAAATGTTTATTTAATTTATTTGAGAAAAATATCTTTTTTGCTGGGTTTGTGTTTTTTACTTTTTTTTTCAAAAAACGTTTTTTTTATTTTCTTGTAAAAGAGAGTTTTTCCATTTTATTCTCATTTATCAAAATGTGTCAAAATATTTTTTTTCTTTTTTTCTTTTGAAAGAGGACCTAAGAAAGGGATTAAGAAAAAAAAAAAGAAAAGTAGCACAAGTTAAACAAAAAAGAAGTCAAAAGTGAGGAGATTTATGCGTACCTTTTATTCTTTGAACCCACTACAATAAGAGATAGGGTGATAGAACCACATAATAAACAAGAGGCAAGTACAATTATATTATCTATATTTATTAAGCATAACACCTAATATCATAAGAAAATAAAACAGCACATACCTCTTACCTATGTATGAGATAATTCAGTTGGACAATAAAATGCAAATCCACAAGACCACAATGAGCTAAAACACGTCCAGCAATATCATAGTATAAAGTAAAGCAATGTAATGCATATTGGATAAAGTCATAGTGCATGAATTATGAGGTAAGCATGAACCCAGGGATATTAGATGAGAGAAAAAAAAATGAGATGTCATAGTGAAATAAAAGAAAAGGATGAAAACTCAGCCACAGACCTTATCTCCTTGCTCTCCCAAAATTCTTGTCCAAATTTTTGTCCCCTTTGCTTCAACCCTTACACTTCTATTTATAGTCTCAAGGTAGGGTTTTCTTCATAAATGCTACCTTTTTTATTATTTTTTATTTATTATTTTCCCTTAATGAATGACAATGCCAATCATATCAATGAGGGGATTTCTTTTAATTTTCGTTTTTTTTTATTTTTCCCTTTCAATGATGATTGCCTATTTAGACACCGATCATCATCAATAGGAGGATTTCCTTATTTTTTCTTATTTTCGTTTTTTTTTTTTATTTTTTCTTTCAATGATGATTGCCAATTTGGACACCAATCATTATCAATTATTTTTGTATTTTTAGTGGGGCCTGGACAAAATAGGGTGTTCACAGTTGCCCCTCTTTACTTGTTTCGTAGCTGAGAAAAGTGAGAATCTCATCTATGAAGCAAGTAAAGATAAAAACACGTATTTTGTCCGGCCAGAGAACAAGGTGCCCCCCTTGGAACCAAAGAGGGTTTGGACAAAATACAGTGTCCATGCCCCTCTTTACTTGGTTCATAGGGGAGAAGAACGCAAGTAGAGATAGATGATTACCTGGAATGGAAGTAAAGCGCCTAGTTGCATAGGACTTTGGTGTGGTAAAAGAATTGTGCCAGCCGGTACTGGGCTTTGAGAGTGCCTGCTGATACAAGGCTTTGAAAGAATAGTGCCTGCTGATACAGGGCTTTGAAAGAATAGTGCCTGCCGTTACAGGGCTTTAAAAGAATTGTGCCAGCCGTTACTGGGCTTTAAGGGTGCCTGTTGGTACAGGACTTTGAAAGAATAGTGCCTGCCGGTACAGGGCTTTAAAAGAATTGTGGCAGCCATTACTGGGCTTTGAGGGTGCCTGTTGGTACAGGGCTTCGAAAGAATAGTGCCTGCCGGTACAGGGCTTTAAAAGAATCGTGCCAGCCGTTACTGGGCTTTGAGGGTGCCTGCCGGTATAGGGCTTTGAAAGGGTGCCATCCATTACTGGGCTTTGAGGGTGCCTGTCGGTACAGGGCTTTGAAAGGGTGCCAGCCGTTACTGGGCTTTAGGGGTGCCTGCCGGTACAGGGCTTTAAAAGGGTGACAGCCGTTACTGGGCTTTGGGGGTGCCTGCCAGTACAGGGCTTTGAAAGGGTGCCGGTCGTTACTGGGCTTTAAAAGGGTGCCGGCCGTTACAGGGCTTTGGGGGTGCCTGCCGGTACAGGGCTTTGAAAGGGTGCCGGCCGTTACTGGGCTTTGGGGGTGCCTGCCGGTACAGGGCTTTGAAAGGGTGCCGGCCGTTACTGGGCTTTGGGGGTGCCTGCCGGTACAGGGCTTTGAAAGGTTACCAGCCGTTACTGGGCTTTGAGGGTGCCTGCCGTTACAGGGCTTTGAAAAGGGTGCTATGAACATGTGATGCCCCTTGGAGTAGTTCTTATGAAGATGATGACGTTGATAATGATGAAGAGAACGATGATGAAATCCTAATGATGATGAAAAGGATGATAATGGCCATGATAATGAGGGGAATATCAAAATAGTGAATTCATGATAATGGTGATGACAGTGATGATAGGATCATAATGAGGATGATGAATACAATGATAATGCTGCTGATGATAATGATGATATTAGTGATGATAATGATGTTAATGGTGATGTTGATGATGGAGGTGATGACATGCTAATGAGAATGAGTGCAATAATTGTGGTGTTAAAGAATAGCCTGGCAGGTGATATTGCTCCTTCTTCATCCAGGTGCCTAACCAGTACCCCGTTACTTGCGCAGTCTTGTCGGAGGTATGAGGATGTGTATAATGAGATTCACATAGATGCCACAGCCTAGAACCCTCAGTTTAGATTGTGTCCCTTTATCAACTGTTTAACCCCACAACAAAAATTCCAGTTGGGACCTTCGCTAATGATCCTGAAATTACACAAGTTAAATGGGAGTAGAGGACACCATGTATATCAAGGTGAGTGTTTATCCAGAAAAAAGTTGTGCTTTCATTAAAAAGAGTTACCCTTATATAAATCATGACACAAAGTTTGACATGCGATTTAATAGAAGGGAAAGATATACTAAGGATGAAGATTCATTTAAAAGAAATGATCTTCCAATATTCAAGTGGATGCATGATAATGATCATATATTGGTGTAGACGTGATGTTATTAGGAGATCCTTCGCTTTTAGTTCCGTGTAGTCCCCCTGATGGTGTCGTGCTTAATTGCCAGAGATATGCACTTTTCGATGAATGATTACGGAGTCTTCCAAATAGACAAAGTAAAGAGATTCATGGGGCTAGGAGTGATAACCTTCTTCGATATTTGTTTAACCCGCTCTTTCAGGTTTTTGACTTAACAACTCCCAATTTTTTGCTCTAAATTTTGCCTAAGCCGCCCTTTCGGGTTTTCAACTTAGCGAGTTTTATTTATTTATTTTTTTGCTATAACTTTTGCCTAAGCCGCCCTTTCGGGTTTTCAACTTAGCGAGCCTCTTTTTTTTTCTCTAACTTTTATCTAAGCCGCCCTTTCGGGTTTTCAACTTAGCGAGCTTCTTCTTCTTCTTCTTCTTCTTTTTTTTTTTTTGCTCTAACGTTTGCCTAAGCCGCCCTTTCAGGTTTTCAACTTAGCGAGCTTTTTTTTTCTTGCTCTAACTTTTGCCTAAGCTGCCCTTTCGGGTTTTCAACTTAGCGAGCCTCTTTTTTTTTTTTTTGCTCTAACTTTTGCCTAAGCCGCCCTTTCAGGTTTTCAACTTAGCGAGCCCCTTTTTTTTGTTTTACTCAAACTTTTGCCTAAGCTGCCCTTTCGGGTTTTCAACTTAGCGAGCTTTTTTTTTCTTTGGCCTTGGTAAATCTTGGCCATTCATGTTTGTCAATATCAATGCCCCACCAGAGAAAGCTTGCTTAACAACATATGGGTCTTCATAATTCGGAGCCCATTTACCTCTGTCATCTTCTTGATTTGGCAGGACCTTCTTGAGGACTAGGTCTCCTACTTTAAACCACCTGGTCGTAGTTTCTTATTAAAGGCCCTTTCCACTCGTGACTGATATAACTGCTCCTGACATATTGCTGTGAGCCTCTTTTCTTCAATCATATTTAATTGTTCAAATCGAGAACGTATCCATTCGCTTTCATCTATGTCTGATTCGGCCAAGATTCTCAGGGATGGTATTTCTACTTTTATTGGAGTTACAGCCTCCATGCCATAAACTAAAGAGTAAGGGGTTGCCCCAGTTGAAGTACGCATTGTGGTACGGTATCCGTGTAATACATATGGAAGCATTTTATGCCAATCCTTATAAGTCATTGTCATTTTGCCGATGATCTTCTTAATGTTTTTATTGGCTGCCTCAACTGCACCATTCATCTGTGGCCTGTACGTGCAGAATTATGATGTTTGATCTTAAATTGATCACATAATTCTTTAACTAATACCCCGTTGAGGTTTAGTGCATTTTCAGTTATGATCCTCTCCGGTAACCCATATCTACAGATGATGTTGGCCTTTAAGAACTTGATGAAGGCCTTCTGAGTAATACTAGCAAAGGAATTAGCTTCTACCCACTTAGTGAAATAGTCAATCGGCCCAATGATATCTATTCCCCACATAGAGAATGGCCATGGAGATACGAGCCTATACATTATAGTCGAAGGGGTATTAGCTTTGTTGGCATATATCTGGCACTTATGACACTTTCTAACATAGTTGATACAATCCTTTTCCATAGTTATCCAGTAGTAACTGGATCTTTGAGCTTGTTTAGTTAATGAGTGGCCATTTACATGTGTACCGCATACGCCTTCATGGATCTCTGTCATAATCTTGCGTGCCTCCCTCATGTCTACACAGCGTAGCAATGTCCCATCAAAGCTTCTCTTATATAGGACGTTATTACTAATAAAAAAGCCCATGGCCAATCGACAATCGACAGATGGTCTTCTTTTCATTATGTGTCGCGTTTGGAGGGTAAGTACCATGCTCCATATACATCTTAATATTATAGTACCAAGGTTGCTCGTTGTGCTCTCTTCCAATATTGAAGCAAAATGATGGCGATCTTCTAGTCTCAATCTATATTGGTTGAACTTAGACCCCACAATCAAGTTGGATCATAGCTGCCAAAGTAGCTAACGCATCAGCGAAGCGATTCTTTTCTCTAGCCATGTGATGAAAATTGATTACTTCAAAGTTTTTGATCAACTCTATCAAATACTCTTGATAAGGGATCAACTTTGGGTCTTTATTACGCCATTCACCAGTCACCTGATAAATTATGAGAGCTGAGTCACCATAGACTCTTAGGTTTTTTATCCCCAGATCTATGGCAGCCTGGAGACCATTAATACAAGCTTCATATTCTGTCATGTTATTGGTGCAGCCAAATCCTAACTTTATAGCAATCGGAAATTGCTTTCCATCTGGGGTTATGATTACTGCCCCTACACCATTGCCATGCATGTTTGCTGCCCCATCAAAATACATTTCCCACCCCTTCGATTTGCTTTCCTCGATTGGATCTTCTGTAGCACATATGTCTTCATCTGGAAACTTGAAATCTAGTAGCTGGTATTCATCTATGGGGTTTTCCGCTAAGTGATCTGCTATCGTACCACCCTTAACAGATTTTTGAATGACGTATCTTATATCATATTCAGAGAATATTACTTGCCACTTAGAGACTCTTCCGGCTACATGAAGGCTTTCAAAGATGTACTTGAGTGGGTCTACTCTAGAAATTAACCAAGTGGTGTAGTAAAGCATGTATTGCCTCAACCTCCTTGTAGCCCAGACTAAACCACAACAAGTTCGCTCGATCATCTGGTAACGTGACTCACAATCATTAAACTTCTTGCTCAAGTAATAGATCACTTGTTCTCTTCGCTTAGATGCTTTAAGGCCCTCTAATATCCCTGGCCAAAATTGAGCAATACTCTGGGGAAAATCGAGGTTTTGCAATTTCAGCTCCGTAAACGGGTTCCTTTCTAATTCTAACCACTTTATTGACTATTTCATTAGGTTACAACTACCATTTAGTACCAATTTGGGCAGTATAACAGCCTAACACACCCATTTTTCATTTTTAAAATCAATGACAATCGGGTGAAATTTCATCAATTAAATTATGCACAACAGTCAGAATAGTCAATATAGAAGAGTTTGGAAGTTAACTCAAGCTCTCACTAGCTTTTCCTTGACTTGACTAAAAACCCTAGGTGTTCAACAACAGATTTTGAGCTTCCAAACCTTAAAGAACATAGAGGAGTATCTTAGGATTGGAATTATAAACGTTAGGAACTAAATCATTGGAGAAATCGGCTTATCTTGTGAGATTTCTTCCTCTTTCTCTCTCTAAGAATCTCAACATTCTCTCTCTAGTTCAGGGCTTTTTTGACGCTGAAATGCTGAAGGAAGAAGTTGATGGTGATATATTCTAATATAACATATATTATTTTAATGATTTATGGAATTTCCAAAAATTCCAAAACTTTACTTGTGTGCATAAATCCTTATGTAAATGTAACAATGTTCATTAAGCCCAACCGATATTTTTTTTTTCTTTTTGCTACATGTAGGAGACTCCTAGGGGTCCTACTCTTTGGTCTCAATTGGCTTCACAATTTATTCCGGTTACATATATACATAAAGTCTCAATTTTGATCAAAATTGCACTTTTTGTTCAAATCTTCCATAAATTCATATTTATTTGACCAAAATATTCTAAATACATTTTCCCCTTTATTTTTATTAATTAATTGAAATTAAATTCAATTAATTGGAAAATAATTAATTTAGCACTTGTTTGGCAAAATTACAAGTTTGCCATTACATTTTCTTTATCTTCGGATTTTCTGGCAGATTTCCTGCCCAATTTTTGAAAAATCATAACTAAATTTATAGATATTGTATTGGAGTAATTCTAAATGTTATAGAACCCTTATCGAGTCTAGTTTCAAGGAAAAATATAAACTCTCACCAGTTGGAAACACAATTCCCAGAATTAATTTCTTTGTATGTTGTTTCAGAAAATCTACAGTTTTTTTTGGGCTAATTTAAAAAATTCATAACTATTTATATTTAGCTCTAATTAAGTCATATAACCCATCAAATTAAATATTTGGATGTCTACTTTCACCCTATAAAATTTCATAATTTTTAAAAATTATTTGATCATCGAAAATCACATAACAATCCCTTTGCCTCACAGGAAATTTTCACTAGCAGCATATTAAATTCCCTAAAATTCACTTTTTCATTTTACATACTTATCAGGTATATTGGGGAATAAAATTTGGGGTGTTACAGTTACCAAGAATTAATAAAGTAATGACAAAATTTGATAAATAATTCATAACTCATTTTATAGAAAATACCTAATTTAGGATTTTACAATTTCAAAATTCTTTTTCTGTCATTCTACCTAAAATTTAAGCCTGTTTTGTCAACTATATAGTTATTATTTAAATTGGGTGAGCTTTTTTGTTAACGACCATAACAATACTAATATTATAAGATTAAAAGTACATTTTATATCATTAAAAACTAAAATAAAACTTCATACAAATTTAAATGACTAAAAATATATTTTAACGGTTTAGCCTTTGTATAAAAAAAACATATTTTTTTAATTTTTCCTTTTTTTTACTGGGTTTTATAGTTTATTCAATTTAATTTACTCATTCCTATGCTCATAATATGTTAATTTGTAAGTGAAATTAGTGATCGGTATCGTGGCTCTTATTGAAAATACACCAGAATTAATTTGGTCACATAGATTTTTAAAAAAATCAAAATCTAACAAATTATTCATATATGAAGCCAATTATGACACAATATTTTTATTTTATTTTATATTTTGTGAGAACTTGTATGTTTGTGTGAGTCCTATAACCAACTAAGGATAAACATATACTAACACGCTATTAATTTACAATTAGTGTGACCTGACATGTAATGTTTTGACAAAAATCTTGTATTAAAGACTTCGTTAATATATCAAAGCTATATGTTTCGTAAGTATTGTTGCGAGTTCGGCTTGGGTTCCTTCCACACTATGAAGATGGAAAAAGTAGAAATTGAAACAGAGTATGTATTATCAATATATATGTATCCAGAGAGGGTATACCTAACGGAATAAAGGAAAATGGAAAACGTTTGTCAATAGTCTTAAAACTTAGTGATACGAGAATTCTCCAGTAAAATGAGAGATCAAAGGTTGATCCCGCTTATAATCTCAGGTTCTTGATGCCTGTTTTTTTAATTAAAACAAAATTATACGACCTGTTTGTTCACATAAAGTGATTTCAAAAATGCGATTTAAGAAAATGGAAAAAGTATTTTTTTTTCTAGTGGGTTATGTTATGTTTTTACACTTTATTTTTGTTTTGTTTTTGTCAATGTGTATTAATGTCTGTTTGGATTAACGGTAGAAACTATTTTTTTAATGTGATTCACGGTGTATGAGGTAAATATGTGAGAGGAGTTTTGTCTTGACTTTCATGAACGTGCTTTTTTAACACAAACTCAAACAAACCCTTAAACGCAAGACAAATGGAAATGAACCTTCTATAGTGTGTTTCGAAGTCAAGTCAACAAGGCGCCACCTCATTCATTCATTCAAACTCATTCCTATTTAAAATAATTTATTTAATTTTCTGAACCAGAGTTTTATATTAAGGATTAAAAAAAGTATATACTCAGAGTTCACAACGACTTACTCAGAGACATATCAACGGGAATAATCATTTTGGTAAGTGGTCTATTTGATCTCACCCGCACTTGCATGCCAAAAACACTGATGGCCATTATTGGGCTGGTAGCCATCAATGACTTTCAATAGTCTACATGATGTGGAACAAAAAAATACAAGTTAACCCTGTGGACCTAAAAAAATTAACTCGTTAATTTTGATTACAACTCAATCTTCGGAGAGACGGCTGAGAACTTTTTTTAAAAATAATGAAGGAGCATTTCAGTCTTTTTCTTGTATTTTGTCTTTTTGTATAATTTTAAAATCCGTTTATGGGATCTCATATCTTCTTAGGAGAATGACGGATAAAGGACTTGAAAATTGGGAAATGATATATAGGATTGTTTTATCAAAAATTGATTAGAAAATATCAAAACAAGGTAAGTAATTACCAACTTTATCATTTACGAAATCACTCATCTATCATTTCCTAATTTTCAAGTCCTTTTTCCGTCATTCTCCCTATCTTCTTTGTCGTCAGTGAATTTTAGTGCACCTTTCTGTCCTTTTTTGTTTTCTAGATTTTTTTTTGTCATTTTTCCTATATATATTTTTCTTTTTTTTCTTTTTTTTTTTTTGCCGTGATGTGTGTGTGTGTGTGTGTGTATTCTCCCTTTTGACACGCTTTATATATGCAGTACTTTTCAAATATGGGGGCTTGTAATGGATGGATTATTGGGGCCGTGTTATGAAGATTATTTTTAAAAAAAATTCGTTTGAAAAAGTATATAATTGCGGAATATTTTGATGCCAAAATTTCACAAATTGTGGTTTAAAAGTTTTTTCAAGCATAAAATATATTTTTTGGGGACCCAATCTTCTGCTTGCATTTATCAACAGCGGGATCCCATGTGATTTTTTTATTTGTGATAATTAATATGATTATGATTATATATATATATATATATATAATACATGTAATAAGCATATAAATGATGATGTATACTTTTTGGTGAGTGGTAAAGGGACGAACAGGAAAGAAATTGTACAGAATATGAAAGTCGTAGAGTTGACCGTGTAGATATGGTGCGGCCAGTATTCGGATATATTTCATTTTTTATTAAAAATTAGATAGACATATGCAAAAGATGCAGTAAAAAGTTCACGAATTTTTTTTTTAAAAAAAAAAGTTAAAATTTGAAATGTCACAAATATGGAATGGCTTGAGATGAGGAATAATAGGAAAGTATAGAGTCGGTCAGCTTCAAATTGAACGATAGCGACGACACATTTAAATCCCTTGTGATTGTGATGGGAAGACTACTATAAAATATAGATATTATTATCCTAAAGGATGTTTTTTTTTTTAAGAAAAAGGATAGCTAAAAATAAAGGCGATGACATTTTCATAATTATAGATGGGAATTGTGTATGTTTAGACGTCTTCAATTTGAATTGGGACGCCTAAAGTCTATTTTAGGCGTTCCCAACAAAATTTGGGACGTTTGAAATCTTTTAAAATATTCAATTTTGCGCTAAAATGTGATCCAGAAGGCTTGATGGGGGACTTTAGGTGTCCCCAATATGACTGGGGACGCCTAAAGTGCTAACACACAGCCACATGACATGACCAGTGCATGTGGCCATGTGTCAGGGGAGCCAACATTAGTCGTCCCCAGTCAAACTGGGAACGCCTAAAGGTAGTTAAAATATTTTTTTTTTTTTCAATTTCTTCTTAACTAACACACTTTGTGATTTTCTCTCCTTTTTCCATCTTCTCTTTCTCTCCTTTCTGCGTCTTCTTTTTCTTCTTTTTCCAAAAAGTGTTCACCTTTTCACTTCCATTCACATTATTGTCTCTTCTTGCTCCTCCATCGATCTCTATCATCCGTCGTGGCTGCCTACTAAGAGAGCTCTACGTTCTGAGGTTGTCGTAGTTACCGTTGCTATGGCTATTGCATCGTCCCCCCCCCCTCTCTCTCTCTCTCTCTCTCAGCACCTTCGCCCTCCTTCTCACCATCGTGGGTCGTCTCCCTCTACAGGTTAGCCTGCACCACCGTCTCCCTCATCTCTATTTATATATGCTTATAGTACTTATATATGCTTTATAGCCTTGCACCATGTACTTAACCTGTTTCCCTTTGCATGTTATCCTTCTCTTGATTCATCAACACTCTAAGCTTTCCTTTTGTACTTATAATTAACAGTCGACATTATTCTTTCATTCTTAATATTTGAACTAACAAAAATAGTTTCTGGTAAAAAAAAAAACTAACTAAAATAGTCTGCCTCTTATAAGGGATATTTGAACTTAGCGTATAATAAAAAATGCTTAACTAAAATTAATTAAGAAAAGAAAGAAGAGAATTTTCTGAGTATTATTGTTGATTGATGTGTTCTTCATTTTGGTCAAATTGATTGTTGTAATATTAAGAAATGTAATGTCCAACAATTAATAGTATTCATGGAAATTATTTAATGGATTTTAGACGTCCCCATTTTAAACTGGAAACATCTAAAGTCTGGCATTTAGACGTCCTTTATTTTAAGGATGTTATTGTCATTTTTTACTACGTCGCTCACATAGACGTCCCTATATTTTCAAACGTTAAAAGGCTTAAAAAAGGAATCTTAAAAGCGTTTTTTGTAGTAGTGTATATCGAACATACATATTTTAATAAGGAAATTGGGGAAAATTCAACGATTTTGTGGTGGATGATCCATTTTTAATTCCTTATGTGTATTTTTGTCCATTTTAAAATATAATTATGTCTAACACCCCTTATTTAAAACTTCATTGGTAAATCTACACCTTAACCCTATATTTTAATAAGGACATTGGGGAAAATTTTCATTGAAAAATGAAGTGGAGCGAGGAACCAAATTAATGCAATCACAACGAAGTGGACCCAGGAACCAAATCAATGAGATCACATCGAAAGAATTAAATGAAAGTAGACAAAGATCAAACACAATTATAGTGCCTAGTTTGATTGAATTCAAAGTGAAGCTTATATAGAGTGTATGTTTAGAGCAGTAATTGCAAAAATGACTTTTTTTAATTTAATTTTTTATAATCTTATTTTTAGATAAAAATAAGATTGTGAAATATAATTTGTTTAGATTGGCGGCTACATAAATAAATTTATAAAAGTATAACTTCTTGTTAAAAAAACAAGCTTATGAGCTAACTTGAGTCCAAGCCTTTTTTTTAATTGTTGGCTCATTAGGGTCAGACTAATCTTTCAAGATATCAAGCTAAAAGATTCCCTTTATGTTAAGATATGAAGGAAATCGACTAAATGTTAATTGGTATGTCATTTCTTTAGCTCATCAAAGTTATCAAATGGATAAAAAGTTGTCGTCATGAATATTACTTTAGCAAAATATAGAGCGATTCTTATAGAAGATCTCAATCATAGGCTTCTTTTAACTAACTAGTCCTTACGTGTTTTCTTACACACTTCTTGTTAAAAAAAAGGGAAAAGAAAAGATATCAAGCTACCAGATGATGAAACGCTGAAGACATGATGACTTGATCACTAACCTTAACATACAACAAGAGACATGAAACTTGCAATAGTGAAAATGTATAAATGATTCATTACGAAAGCAAAACCAACTAATATTAAACACAAGCCTATTGCTTTGGGCAATCCAGTGTTTGATCATTACCATATTAATTATATATAATATAATCTAAATTAATTTTATAATTTATTATAAAAGAATTATCTTATATGTATTATTTGCTAACATTTTGAGATAGGAAAATTTTATTTTATTGTAAATTTAAATTAGATTTATGTAAATAACTAAATTATATATAGTATATTTATAACCTTAAAACATGGCGTGAGTTTTTAAATGGTTTGAAAGATTATATATGACCTTGGAGACATATATTTTTAAATTTATTTAAATGCTTACATTTTAAGCAGGCTTTTAAAAAGATATTTTGAAGGCTTAGGCTAGAGCCTAAAAAAAGATTTATATGCAAGCTCAAGCTTAAACTTTATATTTTTGTTGTGGTCGAGGCTTTAAAATTATCATTATTTATAATGAGTTCTCTTTTTTTTTGGGTACAATTTATAATGAGTTCTTAACAAATATAATTGCAAGATATATCCCCATCCAATCCCAATTATCTTAGGGAAAATTTCACGCAGCCTCACTGTAGCCAAAAAATTTTCCAAAACCCCTATAATTGTAGGTCTTGCAAATTAACTTATTTGTTTTGCAAATTCATACTTGTATCTTGCAAAGAGTCACATTTGTCAAGTGAAATCCCTCTTTTCTTATAAATAGTTATAGTGTCATTATCATTTCAATTTTAGGTCTTGCAAATTAGCTCAATTGTAATGTAAATTTTGCACATGCATCTTGTAAAATGTCACACTTATTTTGTGCATGCCCTCTTGTCCCCTAAATATCACTAGTGTCACTGTAATTTCACTTGTAGGTCTTACAAATTTCTTATTTGTCTTGTAAATTCACACATCCATCTTGTAAAGCATTTCACTTATCTTGTAAATTTCCTCTCGTCTTATAAATAGCACAGGTGCCAGTCATTTTTTGATGAGGGTCATTTTTGCACTCTAAGCCTTAAAAAAAATTATGCTCTTGATCAAATAAAAAAGAGGCTCTGTTGCAAACACTATGAAGCTGTGTGATGTCAAACAAGCTCAACACCACCCAAAAAACACAAAGTATTCTTTGCTTGCTTATAGCCTCAAGTATGCCCCCGGAGGTAATTACAAGCGTAACATCCAAAACCTCCACATGATAATCAATGATAGCATACCAAGACGCGTTCAATAGGGATGTCATCAGTGAGCATTCATCCATCTAGTTAGAGGCCCAACAAGCCTTCCAAAATATTCTAGGAAATTATAGAGGCCTGATCGACCAAATTGGATTAAATAATGGATCAGGGATAATAACATGAACAATTACATATGAGGAACTTGACGTGATACATAAACATAGCACTCCAAAGCCACCACATGTCCTATAGTCATTGGTACATGCACACTTGGATGCTAAAAAAGATAAGACTACATTTTAAGAGCAAAAAAAAAAAAAAAATCAATTGAACTTAATACCTAAGTTATTGAAGTTCAATATAATTATGTGCATGGAAAAGTCCGATAAAATTATAATCTTTTATATTGAGCCAAAATACATTGTGTACTGGATCATGTGAGTTTTATAATTCAATCATATTCAATTTCAAATGGATGTTTTAAAGTCAATACATATTTATGAACGTAAATATTAAAATGAAAACGCATTTGAAAAAGTCTAAAAAACTGTAAGTAACATAAAGAATGGCCTCATATGACACTAATTTGTTACATACTCCCTCCAAGCTCCAATCCTTACTATAAAGACCTATTAATTGAAGTAATATCCCCTCTCAAGCTAAGGTTAAGCTAATTTCAAGATAAAGTTAAGTTGTATATAGCATAAAACCTCTAATAAGTCACATTTATATGAGTTATAGTAGGACTTATTCGTTACACTCTATATATTACATAAAAATTGAGATCCTCACTAATTAATAACAAACGTTAAATCACTTATACGTGCAAGAATGATTTGGGTTTTTAAAGCCACTTACTGCAAATTAATTCATGAATCCGTGTATCACACTGTTTAATTTTCATTTAACAAGTTATACCATATTGATAATTTATAAATAATGTGATTTTTAATAGGGAAAAGTCTAGTAAAAGAACTTTAAAAATACTAAAAATACTCATAATATTATAAAAGTGTTAGACCCAATTTATGACTTTTGAAATTAAAAAGAAATGACAAAAATGCCTTTACATATATTTTTAAAATATTTTTAAAACAAGTAAAAGCCCCTACCGCTGGGAATAAATATTCTTAAAGTGGTAAGAGTGTGATTTGAACCCCCGCCACTTGTTTTGCCAAAAACATGGCCACCATAATGCTTTTCAATGTGTATTATGCAAACAAATATATATAAATTAACTCTTTACCTTTGACTCAAACTCATTCACAAGTTTTGTTAAAGAATTTATAACCTTTTATTAGGTTTTAAATATTTTCATTTACCCAGTAAAAATATTTACACCATCAGTTCATTCACAAATTTTATTAAGGAATTCACAACATTTCATTAAGTTTTAACAACTTTCACCCAATAAAAAATTCACACAATTAGATCATTCACAAGTTTTATTAAGGAATTCACGAAATTTCATTAGGTTTAAAAACTTCTGTTTACTAAGTAAAAAAGTTACACTATCAGGTTATTCGCAAGTTTTGTTAAGAAATTAACGACATTTTATTAGGTTTTAACAACTTTTTTTTGCCAAGTAAAAAAGTCATACTATCATGTTATTCACAATTTTTGTTAAGGAATTCACGACATTTGATTAGGTTTTAACAACTTTCATTAAAAAAGTTACACTATCAGGCTTTAACAACTTGTGAATTATTTTATGGGAAAACAAAAATTATTAAAACCTAATGAAATATGGTGAATTCCTTAACAAAACATGTGAATGACTTGATAATATGAATTTTTTACTTGGTAAATTTTTTTTTAAAGTTTAATCAAATGTCGTGAATTCCTTAATAAAACTTATGAATGAACTGATAATATGAATTTTTTACTTGATAAACGAACGTTGTTAAAACCTAATTAAATGTTATGAATTTCTTAACAAAACTTGTAAATGACATGATAGTGTAAATTTTTTACCTGGTAAACAAAAGTTGTTAAAACTTAATGAAATATCGTGAATTTCTTAACAAAACCTGTAAATAACCTGATAGTGTAAATTTTTCACTTGATAAACATAAAATGTTAAAACCTAATTAAATGTCATGAATTCTTAAACAAAAACTTGTGAATAAGCTTGAATTAAAGATCAAAAGTTTATATATGTATATATGTATATATGTAATGCCTTGAAAGCCCTTGGTGGCCCAATGGCCATCAATCTTTTGGCAAACCAAGTGTTGGGGGATCTACACCACTTTAGGAATATTTATTCCCCTCGATATATTCCTTTCCAAAGGAGGGCCGGCCAGCAGAGCTCTGAGAGCGGTGGCCAGTGGGGGTAATTTTTTTTTAAAAAATATATATCTATATATATAACGGCATTTGTGTCATTTTAAAGATAAATTGGGTACTAATATCTCTCTAGTATTATGAATATTTGAAATACTATGTTGTCATTTCCTATTTTTAAAATTCTTTTTGTGAGATTTTTCCTTTATAATATAAAATATTTTTTAGCCTAAACTTATATAAAATCAATATGTATTTTCCTTGCTTACGTAATTTTTTTTCTTTAATTTCTTCCCCTTATGACCATGGCGTAATTCTTGTTTATTTTTCCGTTAAATAGACGCATTTGGTTTTAGACCACGATGACCCGGTACACGGAATATATTTCAAAGTCAAACTCTAATTTTCAAAGAAAGACGATTAATTGTATGAAATAACGTGACTCTAGACATTCTAGAGTACTGACTCTGGGCCTGGGTAAAATTATTTAGTACTGTGTACTCCTTCCTATATTTAATATAAAATATAGTTGGGGTGATCTTAATTCTAAATATAATATAAAATTTTTATATTTATCAAGTTTTTCCTTTACCCTTATTGATACACTATTAACAATAATCAATAAGGGGAGGGGATGAGGGAATAAAGAAAAATGATTAAGGTGTTTTAGAAAATACATGTCATATTAACTAATTTAATCAACTTCCTCAATATAATCAAATTAGATAAATATGTATTATATTAAGGACCGAATGAGTAATAAAGAAAAGGAAAAAATTAACCATCAAGTTGCTCTAACTTTACCTTGTTTTAATTATATTATTGTAGTTTTGTAGTTTATTCAAATAAATGTATGCACTCCACAAGTTAAGCTCTACTCAAGTTAAGCTCTACTGGGCTTAATGGCACCTGAGGCAGGTGGCTGTGGAGACCAAGGCAACGAGAAAGTTTCTGTTCAGAGTTCATGATATGGCATCCATCAGTTGCAAGCATCAAAGAATATGGCGCCATACTCGTACCCTGTTAAGTTGTAAGAGAAATTAATCAACTCTTATTAAAAATGCACCTTAATTAATTTTTCCACATAAATTTAAATAAAATAAAAATCAATCAAATTATATTGTATAAATTTAAGAAGACAATTATAAACATAATATTTTTTTTATTTTGATAATAAATAAATTTTTTTTTCAAATTTTTTTTTTGTGAGAACTTTTTTTTTTTTTTTGCCAGTCTTTTGTGAGAACTTGTATGTTTGTGTGTCAGTCCTATAACTAATTAAGGGCAAACATATGCTAACACCATTAATTTTCAAAAATCCCCCTCACTCTTTTGAAAAAAGGCATACTTTTTTGGCGGGTTATGTTTCGTTTTTGCACTTTTTTTATTTTTGTTTTGTTTTGTCAACGTGCAATAAATAATCGTAAGGCAAATGGAAATGAAGCTTCTCCAGTGCGTGTGTTTGGCTTTGGCAGTCAAGTCAGCAAGCCGCCACCTCATTCATTTATTCATTCAAATTCGCGGACTCTTCCTTCTTTCCCAAATTTCCTCGAATTTACTCAACCAACCCCCCAATTCAACTTCTCTCTCCCCTATAAATCTCACTCTCCCTTCCTTCTCTCTCTTCATCCCAAACCCTAATCTCCGATTCTCTCCAATTTCTAACTAAATAATTAATCCCAATCGCTTCTCCCACCTCCGATTCTCACCAATTTTTCTTACGATGAAATCATTCAGATTCGTCGCATTACCAATTCTCAGTATTCTTCTCATGGCGTTCTCTTCTCTCGGCCAAGCTCAAGATCTCGCTTCTTCTCCGGCACCTCTTCCTTCAAGTGATGGTTAGTTCTGAGCCTTTACAATCTTCCATTCTTCTTTTTTCCCCCTCATCGATTTATCCTCTAAAGTGTGATTTTTGTTGCAGGAGCTGCCATTGATCAAGGGATTGCTTATTTTCTCATGTTGGTTGCGCTCGCCATTACCTACTTATTCCATTGATTTCGGATTATTTCGATCCTCAGATTCATTTTTTAATTTTTTTTTTTTTTTTTTTTTGCTTCTTCTATACTTATTCCATTGAATTCAGATATTTTTGTATTGTAATTATCAATAAAATTTATTTGGCAAAAAAAAAATATCAATAAAATTTACACACTTTCATCACTCCATAGCTGTAATTAACAATAAAATTGTACTCTTTCATCTGTCCATTTTCAGAAATGATTCCTTGTTTCTTCATTTCTTACATCCCCAATGCTTCTAAATATAATTTTTAGATTTTTCTCCTGCGAAAATGTAATACGGCCGTAAATATAGGAACTCAATAATGAGCTTATTTTTTCGACCAGAAAAAAAATAATGTGCTTATTTAGATTCTAAATGAGGGCTTCTTCACGTTGCAATTTTTTTTTTTGAAAAAATAAATTAAGGAGGTTATACATCAACAGATAGTAATAGGCTAACTAACGGCTCTTATAGCATGGCCCTGCGCAAGGATGACACGCTCAGTAAAACTAATACAAATTTTTTATTTATAACTAATTTTGTAATATTTCATTACTCAATGATTATACAGTTATAAGAGAGAATATTTAAATTTTTAAAGTTGGAATAATCTGATAGGAACAGCTCAAAGCCCACTTGGTTAAACTATCCATATAACATGCGCGAACAATTGGTCAAGCTTTATCGCCTTTGAGGTTTATCTTTATGATGTACTTAAACTTATGTCATTAATATATGCGATTTGGCATTTTTATTTAAAATATGGTAGCCTAATGATCAACATGTAATTTTTCAGAAAAAAGGGTCTTTCCATTTGGTAGTCCAACTAGCAATGGCCGGCTAACTTTCTCATAGGTATAGAGATGGAGCCGCTAAAAGGGGTTGGGCCCTGCGAGTTTGCCAAAAGTGGCGGGCTCAGGTTGGCATGCTGCGCAGGCCTGCCACGTTCAGGCCACAGGCTACAGCGGGCTGACCCGAATTATCAACTATATGTAGAGATAGGATGTGTGAGGACGAGAACGTATTGAGTGTAAAATAGCATATGAAGAAAACAATTTATTTAATACATGAATTAAAATACTAGTATTACTTACTATATTTTAAGCCTGACTTTTTATTGTTAGAAAATTTAGTAACGTTAAATCAAAACACATAAACTCTTTCAATTTCAAGTTATATATAAATAATACTCATGGAGTTCTAAATAAATGAGTTAAGATAGTGGCTTGGTTTTAGTCACAAATATAAAGTCTCAATCCATTTTATCTTTAGCATTTATTAATTTTTTCTCTCAAACTAATACACCTAACTTATAGAGTAATTTATAATCTAATGTTTTACATGTGTATTTTTGGAAGGTTATGTTACATTTGTTATAATTAAATAATTTATTGCACTTATTTAATATTCCTAAATTAATTAAGTAGTTCTTATGCCAAAGGTGTAATTTATAGAACTTGACCATATATAAACAAGTGCCATTATTCATTGTTTATGCATAATATATTTGTTATAAGTTTTTCATTTTATAGCAATCTTTTAATTTAAAATTGTATGTTGAGTGTGTCTATAAAGGTTGTCAAAGTAATGAGTTTAAATAAACTCATGATAGTGACATAAAATCGCATTATAGATTCGAATTGTAAACTCGTAAGAGTTTACTGTTATCAATAAATAGATATTAATAATGTATAATTAAATAATTAAAATATAGAAATGACAACATTTGATTTAAATATATTTTAAATCCAAATAATTGAAATTAAATTTATCAACATTCATAATCTATCTCACACAACAAAAAAATTTTTTTATAAAAATATATAAAAAGCCACTAATTATAATCAAATTGAAAAAGTTAGTTCTAGTTTTAGAGCCAGTTAACACAATTTTGTAAGCGAGAAACACAAAAACGGTAAACTTGGTATATGAAGTAAGTTTAACCGAATTTACAACTATTACAAGTTCAAAAGTGACTCAACACAATTTTGTATACTAGAAATGTAAAAATGGTAAACTTAAGGAATTAACTCACAAGTTTGACAACAATGTATATAACATAATGTTTAAGGTGTTATTATTCGGCATTTGCTTAAAGCAGAGGCTTTTAAAGTTATCTAATCCGACAGTATATTACTTTTTTTTGTAGTAAATTATTAGATTCAATCAAAGATAAATTTTGGGTTAAATAAAACGAAAGAAAAATAAATAAATGACGTGTGTACATAAAAATTGGTTACTTCCGAAATATATACCCAAGTCAGTGACCATTTTTTTAAAAAAAAAAATTAAAGATGCTTGAAATACCGCATTATAGATATCTGATTACCAGCCACATGTTTGCATTATAATCTATCTATTTATTATATTATTAGAAAAGCTGTACAAAGGAAATAACGGGTTAACATATTGATTTTAGGGAAAGACACACTTAAATATCACTTGAACTTCAAAATCTCAAATTAGTTTTGTTAATAATAAAGAGTAATTATGGAATTGACCAAAAGAATATAGCAATTGACAATTCAGGTTTTAGAAAATAACTAATTTGAGATTTTGAAATTCAAGTGATATTTAAGTACCTTTTTTCCTTAATTTTATTATGAGGCTTTAAATTGAACAGGTTAACACGATATTGCAGGGCTTTAATGCCAGATTTTGATTGATTTCATATTATAATGAACAATTATATATTTGTGGCATACACTTATAGCTGGCGGGTGGAAACTCTTACAAGGCAATTTTAATATGTTTCCCCAAAAAAGAGAAAAATTTTAAATCTCAATAACTTTTTCTTAAAATTTAATATCATCTTATAGTAGCCAAAAAAAAAAAAAAAAAAAAACCTTGAAACTCATTTGAATATGATATGGACAATAAACACTGTTCCATGCACGGGGATAATAAGTAGTTAGAGTATTCCTTATATATGAAAAGCAATTGAAATTATATATGTTTATGCCCATTTATGACATAATGGTTGGGAATTTAAATAGTTGTTGGGAAGAACTAAACTAAGTTTTTTGCTCAGTTGGAAAAAAAAAGCTAAATTTTTGCTCAACTATATATTCTTGATTCACTAACTTTTTCCCAGCTCATTTACTAATTTTTTAATTCAAATTTGATATATGAATTCCATTTTTTTATAAGTATATATTTGTGTGGAAGATATTTTAACAATAAATTATTAAATTGTAAAAACTATATACTTGTCAATTTGTCATGCAAAATCTGACGAAAAAAAATGTATAAAATGATAATAAATCTAAATTTTTCCAGATCAAATTCTTCCAATAAAATTCTAAAAAGGCTGGAATTTAAAGATGCTAACAAATATATTGGAGTTACATCGATGTAAATGTAACTAGTTTTAATTCTGGTATCAATGCATGTATCTTATTAATTGACTAGTTATTACTACTTAACTGATTTATCACGCCACGCATAATCAGCTCGGTGTTGGTGACACCGGAATGTCGGTGAGCATATGCAATACTTTTTGACCGAATCAATCCTCTCACTTGGAGCTTCTGCCACCGGTCTCCACGGTGGCTGCAACACAACCCTTCTTCCATGATCATTGTTTCGGGTGACACATTCTTCTTTGTCCTTGAATTAATGGGTATATCAATTCTAGATTTTGAAGTCTGAAAAAGAAAGAAAGGAATATGATGTTTGAGACGATACCTCTTGAAGAAGACGATGATAATGATTGGTAACGGTTGTAAGAAAAGACAAGAATTTTGCTGTTTGGAAAGAAAAGCCTTGCTTTTGATAAAGGCTCTCTCCGCTTCGTGTATAAGAAAGTCTATGATGCAAACAAAAAATTAAAGAAGAACAATATTCTTTGAACTCTATTTGAGATCTATTTATAGACGGTGAAAATAGTTAAAGAAAGTGAAAAAAAGCTAAATAAATATATAAATATGGAAAGTGATTCTCGGGAGAAGTTATTTATTTGCCATAGAACAAATAAATTAATTATTCATAAATTATTTCAACTAAGGTGTACCTTTTTCTAAATTAAATTAATTACTCATTAATGATTTTAGTTGAAATAATTTTTATAATTTAATTGGCTCATGAAAGTATACATTTTATTTAAATTTAAAATTTACTGCCTAGCTTTAATTTTTTATTCCAACAAAAAAATCGTATTTATTTTTTTTTCCTTTTTGAAGGCCAATAAAAGTTAAATAAAATTTAGGAACAAAAAACAAAGTGATTTTTAGATTATAAAAGAAAATCATTTTTATGGATATCTATGAGATTAATTATATAAAATTCGAATCTATCCAAATTATCTTTTAAATAAATAATTTTAAATGGATTTAGATTTATCATATTATTTCCTATTTACCAGAGTTTCCTATTTTTATAATTTCTTTTGCTTGAAGCTGAAGTTAATTTTAGATTGTGAAGATCTTTATAATAGAAGTATAATTATTCTCGTTATAAGCTTTTGTTTGTTTTATAAAGATAAATTGAATTAATATCTAACTTTTTTTTTTTAAACAAACAAGGTTTTTCCTCATGCAAGTGCTACTCAGTAATGACCAATTGCCTTATTCCAAGTTATAGAGAGATAGGGACAGGCGCATCGTGGACGTGGGCACATAAAATTGCTTGTATATCTCCAAAGACAACAATTTTTTAATATATACATGAAATAAAATACCATATTTATGCATGATTTTTTATTGTTCAAACATAAATAAAAATGTATAGAATAATCACATTGTATATTACGCTTTTGTTAGTAAAATACTATATTTACTAAAGATCAAGGATATATTTTGAAATAAGTAATAAAAAAACGAAAGAAAAAGATGGCATCAATGTACATAAAAATTGGTTACCTCCAAAATATATACGTCCCAAAAGCAGTGACAATTTTCTGTGTACAGCTCTTGAACCCGGGATGTCATCGTGGAATGCTATTTTTAATGAGATAGCGGTGAAACAAATGGCTCATATCCTATCTAGGTTGGATTCAATAGTTTTTATTTATTTGTTTATTTTGCACCTAGTTTCTCTAGTTTGTAAACCTTGGTTGCCTTAATATTATTTTGTCTTTTTATCAAAAAAATAAAATAAAAGAAAAGAAACAAAGAAACATTGGCATGGAGAAAAAACTCAAAAACTCAGGGAAAATAGGAGGAAGGAAATAATATGAAGAAAAACTTCTAAAAATAGTAAAAAATTTACTATTTTGGGGAGTTTTTCTTATATTCTTTTCTCCCTACTTTTTTTTGGCTCAAACTAACACTAATTAATTTATTATTATTTCCTATGAGAAGAAATTAAAGGGAAAATTGTGAATAAATACCTTTTTGACAAATTAATTGTTGAATGCTACCTTGGAAGATCTGTTGCATATAAACGGAAGATATTTTACACACAACGGAAGAATGTTTACACGTTCATATGAAAGATTTTTGCACACACGAAAGATCATTTGCACACAACGGAAGATCATTTGCACACACGGAAGATCGCTTGCACGCTTGGTAGCATTCAACAATTAATTTGCTCCAAAGGTATTTTTGGGCGATTTTCCCATTTTGAAATTCTAAAGTGTGAAGTCCACATCGGTTGGGGATAGGAACGAATGACGTCTTATATGGATATGAGTACATAATCCCTTGACATGTTTTCAAAACCGTGAGGGATAATGGAGCCCCAAAGCAGATAATTTCAAAAGCAAGTAATGAGGCGCTAAGTGGTGATTATATCTCAAAACGGACAATTTTGAGAATGAGATGATAGTGGTGCTAGGGTCTGGCTCACTTGATGTAGAGCTATTTTTCAATTTGATATGTGAATTTCATTTTTTTTCATTAAGCTATATATTTTTGGACTGAATTCTTTTTATAAGCTATATGAATCTTGAAAATTTTCACTTTTGTTGGGAACAATACTAATTGGTAACATATATAAAACAATTTACTGTAGAATATGACAACAAAAAGTATAATGATAATAAATGTAAATTTCTTTTTAAAATTAAATTCCTCTAATAAAATTCTAAAAAAATAAAACTAACAAAATAAAAAAAATTGCAATTAAATCCAGCTGAAATAACACTACTACAAAAGTTCCTATAGGAGGGCAGGCCACTGGAGCTCCAGTAGCGGTGGCTGGTGGGGGTAATATTTTCTTAAAATATATATATATATAACAGCATTTGTGTCATTTCTTTTAAATTTCAAAAAGATAAATTGGGTATTAATATTTCTCTGGTATTATCAATATTTGAAACATCATTTTGTCATTTCCTATTTTTAAAGTTCTTTTTTTTTTTTGGTATTTTCCCTTTATAATATAAAATATTTTTTAGCCTAAACATATATAAAATTAATATGGATTTTCAGGAGCCTAAACATTATTTGTTTTCTTTAATTTCTTCCCCTTATGACCGTGACGTAATTCTTGTTTATTTTTCCGTTAAATACACGCATTTGGTATTGGTCCACGATGACACCGAATATATTTCAAAGTCAAAACTCTAATTTTCAAAGAAAAACGATTAATTGTATGAAATAACGTGACTCTCGATATTCTAGAATGATGAATCTGGGCCTGGGTATTATTACGTAGCACTGTGTGCTCCTTCCTATCTTTAACGTAAGTTATATTTAGAGTTGATCTTGATCTTAAACATAAGACAAAATTTTCATATTTATCAATCTTTTTCTTTACCCCTATTGATATAACATTAACAATAATAAAAAAGGAGAGGGGAGGGGGAAATAAAGGAGAGTGATTAGGGTGTTTTAGAAAATACATGTCATATTAATTAATTTAACCAACTTTCTTAATATAATCAAATTTGATAAATATTTATTATATTATAAATCGTGGGAGTAATAAAGAAAAGGAAAAAATTAACCCTCAGGTTGCTCTAACTTTACCTTGTTTTAATTATATTATTGTAGTTTTTTAGTTTATTCAAATAAATGTATGCACTCCACAAGTTGAGCTCAACGGGGCTTATTGGCACCTGAGGAAGGTGGCTGTGGAGACCAAGGCAACGAGAAAGTTTCTGTTTAAAGTTCATGATACGGCATCCATCAGTTGCAAGCATCAAAGAATATGGCGCCATACTCGTAGCCTGTTAAGTTGTAAGAGAAGTTAATGAACTCTTATTAAAAATGCACCTTAATTAATTTTTCAGAATAAATTTAAATAAAATCAAAATCAATCAAATTATATAGTATAAATTTAAGAAGACAGTTATAAACATACTATTTTTTTTTATTTTGATAATAAATAAATTTAATATTTCAAAAATATTTTTATTTTTATTTTTTTCTTTTGTGAGAACTCTCTTTTTTTGTTGCCAGTCTTTTGTGAGAACTTACATGTTTGTGTGTTAGTCCAAAAACTAATTAAGGATAAACATATGCTAACACCATTAATTTTTAAAAATCCCCTCACTATTTTAAAAAAAAGCAAGCCGGCCGTTGCCACCACCATGCCAGCGGTCGAATTTCCAATAACAACTTGAATAATGCAATTAACCATTTGGATATAGAGACTGACAACTCATCAATCTATATATACTCAAGTTATCATTGCAATTATTTAACTTGTCAATGACTCCTAATAGGACTTGGGGAGCTTAGGTTGTCAATCTTCATATTTAAGTGCTTAATCATATTACTCAAGTTGTCATTGAAACTCCGACGGTAAGCCAGCCGGCCTGGTGGTGCCAGCCAGTGAAGCTCTAGCACCAACAAGGGTTCTTTCTTTTTGTTAAAAAAATTTGAGGGATATTTTAGTAAAAACACAACATTTCAAAATACTATATTTTTCCCTTGTGGCTTATGTGTTATTTGCATGTGTTAATCGTCTTTTAAGGTTTTCCAAGTTTAAAATTAAAATTAAAATTTTTCTTTAAAAAAAGAAGACCATGTATTAGTATTAAATAGGCACTGAGCGAGGGAACCTAGCCGAACAAAGGAAAATGGAAAACGTGTTTTTTGTTGGGTTGTGTTTTGTTTTTGCGCCATTATTTCTGTTTTGTTTTGTCAACGTGTAATAAGCTTAAGACAAATGGAAATGAAGCTTCTACAGTGTGTGCGTGTGTGTTTGGCAGTCAAGTCAACGAGCTGCCACCTCATCCATCCATTCATTCAAATTCGCTGACTGTTCCATCTTCCCCAAATTTCCTCGAATTTACCCAATTCACTCTCCATTCCTTTTCTCTCTCCATCCCCGAATCCTAAATTATTAATCTCGTTCGCTTCTCCCACCTCCAATTCTCACCAATTTTTCTTACGATGAAATCATTCAGACCCGTCGCCTTCCCAATTCTCAGTATTCTTCTCATGGCGTTCTCTTCTCTCGGCCAAGCTCAAGATCTCGCTTCTTCTCCGGCACCTCTTCCTTCAAGTGATGGTTAGTTCTTAGCCTTTACATTCTTACATTCTTCTTGTTTTTTTTTCCCTCATCGATTTATCTTCTAAAGTGTGAAATCTGGGTTTTTCTGATTCTATATTCTGGTGATTTTTGTTGCAGGAACTGCCATTCATCAAGGGGTTGCTTATTTCCTCATGTTGGTTGCGCTCGCCATTACCTACTTATTCCATTGATTTCGGATATATAGATCCTCAGATTCATTTTTTAAAAAATATCTTTTTTGCTTCTTCTATACTTGTTCCAGGGAATTCCGATATTTTTGTATTGTAATTGTAATTAAAATTTACACACTTTCATCACTTCATAGCTGTAATCAACAATAAAATTATACTCTTTCATCTGTCCATTTTCAGAAATGATTCCTTGCTTCTTCATTTCTTACGTCCCCAATGCTTCTAAATATAATTTTTAGATTTTTCTCCTGCGAAAATGTAAGACGGCCGTAAATGTAGGAACTCAATAATGTGCTTATTTTGATTCTAAATGAGGGTTTCTTCACGTTGCAATTTTTTTTTTTTGAAAAAATAAATTAAGGAGGTCATACATCAACAGATAGTAATAGGCTAACTAACGGCTCTTATAGCATGGCCCTGCGCAAGGATGACACGCACAGTATAACTAATACAAATTTTTTATTTACACCTAATTTTCTAATATTTCATTACTCAATGATTATACATTTATACGAGAGAATATTTAAATTTTTTAGGGTGGAATAATCTGATAGGAACAGCTCAAAGCCCACTTGGTTAAGGCATCGATTCGCGTTACTTTTCTGATCAGTGAGAATTCCCTAAGGAATCCTGCGGGAATTAAACTATCCATAACATGCGCGTACATTTGTTCAAGCTTAATCGCCTTTGAGGTTATCTCTATGATGTACTTAAACTTATGTCATTAATATGTGATTTGGCCTTTTTATCTTAAAAAAGGTAGCTTAACGATTAACATGTAACTTTTGAGAAAAAAAAGGGTCCTTCCGCTTGGTGTCCAACTAGCAATGACCAACCAGCTTTCTCACGTATATAGAGATGGAGCCGCTAAAAGGGGTTGGGCCCAACCAGCCCGTCAGGCTAGCATGTTGCACAGGCCCGTCACGTTCAGCCCACGGGTTACAGTGGGCTGGCGTGAATTGCCAGCTTTATATAGAGATAGGATGCGTGAGGACAAGAACGTATGAGTATAAAATAGCATATGAAGAAAACAATTTATTTAATACATGAATTAAAATACTAGTAGTACTTACTATATTTTAAGCATGACTTTTTATTGTTAGAACATTTAGTAAAGTTGAATCAAAACACAAACTCTTTCAGTTTCAAGTTATATATAAATAATACTCATTGAGTTCTAAATAAATGAGTTAAGTTAGTGGTTTGGTTTTAGTAAGTCTCATTCCATTTTATCTTTAGCATTTATTAATTTTTTTCTCAAACTAATATACGTAGCTTATAGAGTAATTTATAATCTAATGTTTTACATAAGTATTTTTTGAAGTTTATGTTACATTTGTTACAATTAAGTAATTTATTGCACTTATTTAATCTTCCTAAATTAATTAAGTGGTTCTTATGCCAAAGGTGTAATTTATAGAACTTGACCATATATAAACAAGCGCCAGTATTCATTATTTATGCATACTATATTTGTTATAAGTTTTTCATTTTATAGCAATCTTTTAATTTAAAATTTTATTATGAGTGTGCCTATATGTATAACTAAGGTTGACAAAGTAATGAGTTTAAGCAAACTTATAACAGTGACATAAAATCGTATTATCGATTCAAATCGTAAACTCGTAATAGTTTATTTTTATTAATAAATAGATATTAATAATGTATAATTAAATAATTAAAATATAAAAATGACAACAATTTGATTTAAATATATTTTAAATCAAAATAATTGAAATTAAATTTATAAACAATTGTAATTTATCTCACTCAACAAAGAATTGTTTTATAAAAATATATATAAATCCACAAAGTATGATCAAATTAAAAAAGTTAGTATGAGTTTTAAAGCAAGTTAACACAATTTTGTAAGTTAGAAATATAAAAAACGGTAAACTTTGTGTATGAACTCGTGAGTTTGACCGAATTTACAACTATCACTAGTTTAAAAGTAACTCAACTAGATTTTATATGTTAGCGAGTCTAACAACAATGTGTATGAAATATAGACATTTGATTACCAGTCACATTTTTTCGTTATAATCCATCTATTTATTATATTATTAGAAAAGCTATAGAAACGGCAAGGAAATAACGGGTTAACATATTGATTTTATTATGAGGCTATAAATCGAACAGGTCAACACAATAGCTAGCAAAGAGTTTTCCCAAAGGAAAAAACTTATATCCATTCCATTGCGTCAAGTCCATCCAGTTCTCCAATTAAAATCAGCCACTTGTCCTCATTTAACACATCACCATCTAACAGCATTTCCCTTCAGCTCTGTTAATTGCAGTCGCAGTCCCAAAATCACCTCTAAACCTTACAACCTTGCTTGCCGCGATTCAGCAATAACCAATTGACTTCCGTTCGTATGGGCTCCAGCAAATATTCACATTCACAAGTCACGACAAAACATATCACTTTTACAGGCTGATGTTGATTCTATTAATTGAAGGGATGATGGCAGCCACAAGTACAACTGAGGTGTTAAATGCGGCAAGGTTTTTAATTGACAACAAAACGTTTACTGACGCTGATTTGCGACTGCAATTAACAAAATGAAGGGAAACGCTATTAGATGGCGAGGTGTTAAGTGAGGACAGGTGGCTGATTTTGATTGGAGAACTGGATGGACTTAACAGACTGGATATAAGTTTTGTCCTTTCCCAAATGCATTGCTGGGCTTTAATGCTTAATTTTGATTGATTTCATATTATAATGAACAATTATATATATTTGTGGTATACACTTATCACTGGCGGGTAGAAAGTAGAAACTCTTACAAGGCAATTTTAATATGTTTCCCCAAAAAATAGAAAAATTTTAAATCTCAATAACTTTTTCTTAAAATTTAATACTCATCTTATAGTAGCCAAAAAAAAAGCCTTGAAACTCATTTGAATATGACATGGACAACAAACACTGTTCCATGCACGGGGATAATAAGTAGTTAGAGTATTTCATTTCATATATATGAAAAGCAATTGAAATTATATATGTTTGTGCCTATTTATGACATAATGGTTGGGAATTTAAATAGTTGCCGGGAAGAACTAAGCTAAATTTTTTGCTCAGTTGGAAAAAAAAAAGCTAAATTTTTGCTCAACTATATTCTTGATTCACTAACTTTTCCCAAGCTAATTTACTAATTTTTAATTCAAATTTGATATATGAATTCCATTTTTTTATAAGTATATATGTGTGGAAAATATTTTTTAACAATAAACTATTAATTGTAAAAATTATGTACTTGTCAATTTGTCATGCAAAATCTGACCCAAAAAAAGGTATAAAATGATAATAAATCTAAATTTTTACAGATCAAATTCTTCCAATAAAATATAATCCTGAAAAGGCTGGAATGTAAAGATGCTAACAAATATATTCTACGATGTAACTAGTTTTGTAGTCTGGCATCAATGCATGCATCTTATTAATTGACTAGTTATTACTACTTAACTGATTTGCCATGCCACGTATAATCAGCTCGGTGTTGGCGAGACTGGAATGATCCGGGATGGTGCGTCGGTGAGCGTATGCAATACTTCTTGACTGAACCAATCCTCTCACTTGGAACTTCCATGATCATTGCTTGTAAGAAGAGAACCTGCCGAGTGACACATTCTTCTTTGTCCTTTTTGAATTAATGGTTATATCAATTCTAGATTTTGAAGTCTGAAAAAGAAAGAAAGGAATATGATGTTTGAGTACATGTTTGGATTAACAGTAGAAGCTGCTTTTTCACCGTGATTTATAGTGTACGAGGTAAGTATGTGAGATGAGTTTTATCTCGACTTGCGTGAACGTGCTTTTTGAATGCAAACCCAAATAGACTCTGAGATGTTACTTCTTGAAGAAGATGATAATGATTGGAAAAGGTTGAGGGTAGCGGCCCATAGGCATGAGATGTACCTTGTGGGGGGGGTCCACGGGACATAGTCCTTTCAGGCAGTGGCCGTTTAGTCCATGGTCTATTGGATGGTCAGTGTAAGGCCAGAAATTGGAACACATTTCTTCTGCTCGTTCCTGTCCTTCACTTTAGGGTCTATCGGTGTGGTCAGTATGCCATACTGTCGAGCAGCGGAGCTTCCACTCCTTCACTAATTATGACGGTTCGCCAGGGCCTCTTTCCTCCTCCCTTTTCTACTCACTCGTAAGGGTTCCGGACCCCCACAAAGGGGAGGGGCGTCGACTGAACATCTCAGCCATTGGCGGGAATTTTGCCCGCATTCGATCCCCAATTCTTGTTCACCCTGGATAATCGTGTTGGGTGAATTGTGCCCTTGTACAATCGTGTCGGGTGAGCAACAGCCGCTTCGTCATAGTACTTACTTATGGGCTAACGGGTCACACTTTGGCCAAGTATCCTACAAAGAGACTCCCGAGAGCCAGAAGTATTAAAGGAATGACCATAGGAATGGGTGCATCATGACATCATAAGATGTCTCGCCTGAATGAATTAGTTGGTACTAGAAATGTTAGAAAAAGTGAACAAAAAGAGTAATAAGAAGTGAAAAGGACAGAGACACTTCCCAACAAGAAATCAAAGTTCCCATTGATGGTATACTTTGTGCAAGCAAGCTCTAAGATCACATCTTTGGAATAAATTCAGTTAGAACAAGAAATCTAATTAGAGATAATTTGCCCATGAGCATCATGGCGTAGGTAAAAGGGAACAAGAAGGCAAGCCCCCCATCTTCCGTATATCTTGCTCATCTGACATGGCATGAATCACCAAAACCGCACTCAGGAATAGTAATGGTTTGAAAAAAGGCGTGATTCATTAAGTGAAAGACGCTAACATAATAGTTAGAGATGCTGCAAGCAAAGATCATATAGCCTAATTGACTGCAAGTTGAATAAGCTATGACCCTCTTTAGATCGTTCTGTAATATTCTAGTGGTTGCCTTAAGGAATAACGTCGTAGCTCTTGCAAAAGTAATAACAATCAAAGCCGTAGGTGGGTATTCAAATATTCCAGTGGTTGCTCAATCCTAAGCTAGTTAAAGCTTCTATGATCATCTTCCTAGCTCTATGGAGAAGTGTGAGTGTCACTACTACAAAAAAGCAAAGCTATGGCGCTAGAGAAGTGCCACATATCTAGACGCCACTAAAAAATGCTATGGCGCTTAAAAGCACCACATCATTTTAATTTTTTTTTTTAAAATACCCTCCTGTGGCGCTTTTTGTAGGAAGTACCACAGGAAACTATGCCCTCCTGTGGCACTTGTGTCAGGAAGGTTAGACCTTTTTTTTTTACATTCTTCCTGTGGCCCTTGTTTAAGGAAGCGTCAAAGAAACTTTTTTTTTCTGCCGTATTTTTTGTTCATATCTCCCATAATTGCAATATTGCACTGCAGTATTTAAACATTTTCTATATATATCCACAACAAAATGAAGAAAAGCAAACAATAACAATGAGAGATAACTTTAAAATGATACAAACAGATGATTAATTAACTAAAGTAGTACTAAAAATAGTTATACTACCTCTGGTCCTAATTATAAGATAAAGTTGACTTTTTTGGAGAAATTAAGGAAGTCAATTAAATTACTTTAGAGTGTTTATATTTTTAGTATCCTTAGATTATATATTAGTTTATTAGTCAAATTAATTACTTAATGAAGAAAAAATATAAATATAAATACTCTAAAGTAATTTAATTGACTTCCTTAATTTCTCCAAAAAAGTCAACTTTATCTTATAATTAGGACCGGAGGGAGTACAATATATTGTGAATGAAATATAACAAATTCAACTTGAATACATAACACAACAATTGGCAATAAACAACACAAGAAAAACCAGCTAGTAAATTAAATAGTATAGCTACCTAGAGATTTGCCTAAACACATTCACACTATTCCTCGATCACTTCATTAAGTTGATGGTCAGTCAAAGTGTCACAACGTTGATCTTCATAATACTACACATATATACATTCAGCCACAAATTAAAACGAATTAAAATAAGTAAAACGTAATTATCATGCACTAATTAAATTTAATTAAAACACAATATGAAGTGCAACTAAATGTGACTTACTTTTTGAGGAATAAATGGTTGATCATGCGTAATTATATCCTTCATAAATTTCATGATGTAATACCCACAATCATTGTCATTGTGTTGGAAAGGGCACTATAATACCCACAAATTGGGCGCCACTTTTCAGTCTTTTTGTAATAGTGTGTGAGCTTTTAATGGAGAGCGTGTGTAATTATGTGGTTGCTAGGTATTTTTTAGAGGAGAAAGAAAAAGCTTAGGGTATAAGATTTGAATTTATATATTAGAATTAAACTAACCCATTCAAACTTAGCCATTAGACCTTTTTTAAACTTTCAAAAATAATTCTGCACCATGGGATTTCCTAATATTCTTTTCCTTGACCTGTAAGAATTAAATGAGATCGTGATCTATCATATATTTAGAAATATTATTCAATCACAAGATAGGCAATCAAAAGATTAACAATTTAAACCCAATAATCTGATAATTAATTCAGATTTATATTATCTCCTGAAATTAGTTAATACTCCAAATATTATCTAATAAATTCAAATTAGCCTAAAATAGTCCTCAAAATAAATGAATAAAGTGGGACAAAATATATAAAAATTATGATTTATGAACCCCCCACACTTATCATTTGCACTCCTGAGCAAAGCAATTCAAGACCAAGGGAGAATAACAAAACAAAATAAAACAAAAGCTTCAAAAGTGAATGTTTCAATCGCAAGCACAAAGTAAACTAAAGCATTTCAATGTCTCTCCTATTCAAGTGATTTTCTAATGACTCAAGAAAACAAACTTTATGGCAATTTACTCGACAAAGGGGACCTAAGCTAGAAATCCCTCACCATGGATAGTGTGTATGTCGCTCATCAATCAAAAGTGTATAGGCTTGTGTTTACACTCAAATCCACCCTATCCAGTACTCTTTCCATAGGCTTGACAAGAATTTAAATTTTCCACTACTAATAAAGCGAATGCAAGCATAAATCAAAAAGACTTTTATTAGGTTGTAATGGGGCTAAGGTTGAGAAAGAAAGAATATGGTGTTTAGGAAAACAAAGTTGAATATCTTAGAGGATGAAGAGAATTATGCAACTAAGGATATGGAATACAAGAAACCAAACCATACTTGAACTGGGTCATAACTCTTTTTTTTCTTTTCTTCAACTTTCTTGGGTTGTTATATATATGTTCTTTTGATGTGAATTTATATTGGTGATACAAAAGGCCCAATTACTCAAATATTTATGACTCAATAGCACCAAAATGCTACAAGCATGCTCAAACCAGCGGAATAGAATTTTATTGCATGTATTTTGTTTTCTTTCTTTCTTTTTCCTTTCTCTTCTTTTTCTCTCTTTTTTTTTTCCCTTTTTTGTCATAATCTTCCATACTTTTCACAATAACCCAATTCCTAATTTTATACATATTTTTCCATCCAAAACAAATTTCATGTGATGCTCTTCAACTCCTAAGACATTACAAAGGGTAGATTTTTTTTTTTTTTTTTTTTTTGGGTTATGGGGTAAGACAAAAAGATATAAAACATAGGCTCAAAGGGGCTAAACAAAATATATATGCAAAAAAAGGGTAGGCTTTTTGGTTTATCTAGCTAAAATGAGATGAATGCCTTTATCATATTTATGAATACACATGCATAAAATGTGGCCTCAAATGAGATTCAAGTCAAGTTCTAGATCAAGTAAAGATATAGGGGGTACACACTAAAAAAAATGCATTAGGCTCAAAATCTCACTAGGTCTATATATATGATCACTAGCCTAAATCCATCAAAGTCAAATTCATTGCTACTTAGTCTACTAACTCAAAACATGATCAATCACTTTTTAAATCAAGAATGCATCACACGAAAGTTACTTAAAACTTGCAATTTTTTTTGGGGTTCCTGTTTTTACTCAGCAACTGCATACACTCAAACTTTGCTTTCTCTCTCCCTCTCTCTATCTTGACTAGTTTGATCAGGTACTTGTCATGATGAGCAATATGGGCATTCATCGATCTAGTTAGAGGCCCAACGAGCCCTCTGAAGATCTTCCAGGAAATTATGGAGGCGTGCAAGACCACTCAAATTGTGTTAAAGTATCAATACTTGAGAATACTGGCATGGAGGAAGACATTGATTATTACATAGATGATGACATGAAGTCATGAACAATTACATATTTGGAACTTGGCGTATCACATGACAGGGCACTCCAAAACCACTGTGTGAGATGCATTAAATTGTTGGTGCATGCATACTTGGATGTTGAAAAAGACAAGACCACGTATTAAGAGTTTAAAAGAATCATGTGAACTCAATACCTAAGTTGTTGA
This sequence comes from Inga laurina, assembly GCA_963855925.1. Lineage (NCBI taxonomy): Eukaryota > Viridiplantae > Streptophyta > Magnoliopsida > Fabales > Fabaceae > Inga > Inga laurina. Next base: position 20,913,849 of record OY979702.1, on the reverse strand, counting down.
AGGCCAGTACAATTATATGAGAATAAAAAATTCCAATAAAGTTATAATCTTTTAAATTAGGGCCCAAATACATTGTGTAATAGATCATAGGAGTTTTATATAACGTGATTCAATCATATTCAAGCCCAAATAAATTTCTAAAAAGTCTATACATGTTTATGAATATGAAAATGAACAATAAAATGAAGAACCATTTGAAAGGTCCACGAAACCTTGGAAAATATCAAGAATGATCTTATATGGCATTAATTCATTACATATACTCCCTCCAAGGCTCCTACATCCTTACATTAAAAACCTGTTAACTGTTTATTGGAGTAATATCACCTCTCGAGCTAAAGTTAGGTTGTATATAGCACAAAAACTCCAATTTGGTATTGGTCCACGATGACGTGGAGGCGGAACACATTTCAAACTCAAACTCTAATTTTCAAAGAAAAATGATTAATAATATGAAATAATGTGACTCTAGAATAATAGAGCCGTTAAAATGGGTTCAACCCATAGGCTCAACTCGCAGCCCACGGATTTTGACAATGTTAAGGTTGAGGTTTTTCTGACCTGAAAAAATGTGGGCCACACAGGGCTGCACCGCTCAACCAATGGGTTGATGCAGGGCTGACCCTCGGGTTTTCAGGTTGGCCCACATATTTTTTATTTGTTTTGTTTATATATAACATGGTTGCCTTGGGTTTGGAGTTTGGACTTTGATATGTAAGCTTGTCGGGCTTGGACAGTTAGGCCCGAAATATATATATATATACACATGTATTTTGGTTAACAATTTGAATTTGACTCATTCATTCCCACTCTCAGATGGACATCAGTTTTGCAGTGCCAGTTTGTGTCTGTGACTTCATCAGTCATCTAATCTTACTCAAATCAATCTCAACATCTCTCAAACGGACGTCTGTTTGGCAACAGGAAATAAGGGCCTTCTATTCCTCAATGACTTATGGAAAAGCTTAATAACATTTAAAAAACAATAAATAAATTGTGGAGGCTGGCCCGCGAACTCGCACATGCGGGTTAAGGTTGGTGATTTCCCAACCCCTGCAAGTGCGGGCCTCACCGCACAGCACGCGGGCTGGCCTATATTACCGGATGTACAGAATAATGACTTTGTACCGCATAGAATTATTATATTACCCCTTGTCCTAAATATAAAACCCAATTAACTTTTGTAGGGAGATTAAGGAAGCTAATTAAATTAGTTTAAAATATTTCCTTTTATCATTTTTTCTCAAACTAATTTGTCTGACTTATAAATTAATATATAATTTAAATATACACAATATATGACATGATTAAGCAACTTATTTAAATTCCTTAACCTCTCCAAAAAAATCAACTAGGTCTTATAGTTATGACTGATGTAGTATATTTTTTAAATAAAGACAATTTATTCAAGAAAGTAAATAAAATGATACAAGGTTACCAACACAATGGGCCACAATATAATTATATATAAAATAAAGAAAAGGAAAAATTAATCCTCGAGTTCCTCTAATTTTACGATATTTTTACTTCAACAAAAAAAAAAAGTTACCTTATTTTAATCATATTTCATTAAAGTCTTATATTGAATTCATGTCCTTCTACTTCTTTCATGTTGTAAAGTCTTATTATGCCCTGGTCCTTTTATTGATGCATTTTGATCTTTTATAAAAGGCTAAAGTATAATTTTAGTTATTTGAAAAATTAATCCTAACTTTACCTTATTTTAACAATATTTTTGTAAAGTTTTATATTGAATTTTGTGTTCTTCAACATCTTTCTTCCTGTAAAGTCTTATTATTTTGCTGGTCCTTTTATTAATGCTAAACTGTAATTTTAGTCATTTCATTTTACATGGGGTTTTATTTTGATGTCTTAACTTTATAAAATGATTTTATATTCCTATAATTTTAACATTGTACTAACGGCAAAATGCTAACTCAACAACTTAAATGATAATTGACAAAGGATGTTTAAATTTTAATTTTAAATATAATTTTAATTTTTTTGATTAATTTTAATATATTTTATGTTTTTTAGCTTTAATATTTTTATAAAAAATATTTAAATATAACTATACTTAATTATTTAATATTATTTAAATTGAGAAAAATAGTAGACAGTAGAAATTGTTTCATTAAAAAATTATGATAGAAATTGAATTCTTTTTTATATTTTAATCTAAAATTAAAAAACATACATGTTATGTAATTGTTTTAAAATTATTATTACTTATATTTAAAATTTACCGAGAATGACACAAAAAGAACTTTGAAATTATAAAATATCAAATCAAGTTTGTTACTAAGAATTAATAAAGTAATGACAAGATTTGATAAATAATTCACAACTCATTTTATGAGAAATGCTTAATTTAGGATTTTGAAATTTCAAAATTATTTTTTATCATTCTCTTTAAAATTTAAGCTTGCTTTGTCAACTATATAGTTGTTAATTAAATTGGCTGAGGTTTTTTGTTAATGACCATAACAATATTAATTATAAGAATACAAGTACACTTTATATCATTAAAGACTAAAATAAAACCTCATACAAACTTAAAGGACTAAAAATATATTTTAGCAGTTTAGCCTTTGTAAAAAAAAACTTATTGTTGTAATTTTTCCTGTTTTACTGAGATTTTATAATTTATTCAATTTAATTTGCCCATTCCTATACTCATAATATGGTAAGTGAAATTAGTGATTGGTATCGTGGCTCTTATTGAAAATACACCAGAATTAATTTGGTCACATAGATTTAAATAAAATCAAAATCTATCAAATTATTCATGAAGCCAATTATGAGACAATTTTTTTTATTTTATATTTTGTGAGAACTTGTATGTCTGTGTGAGTTCTATAACCAACTAAGGATAAACATATACTAAGGCCATTAATTTACAATTAGTGTGACCTGACATGGCATGGTTTGACAAAAATTTTGTATTAAAGACTTCGTTAATATATCAAAGCTATATGTTTCGTAAGTATTGTTGCGAGTTCGGTTTGGGTTCCTTCCACACTATGAAGATTGAAAAAGTAGAAATTGAAACAGAGTATGTATTATCATTATGTATTCAGGGAGGTTACCTAACCGAATAAAGGAAAATGGAAAACGTTTGTCAATAGTCTTAAAACTTAGTGATATAAGAATTCTCCAGTCAAATGAGAGATCAATGGTTGATCCGCTTATAATCTCAAGTTCTTAGTGCCTGCTTTTTTAATTAAGACAAAATTATACGACCTGTTTGTTTACATAATGTGATTTCAAAGATGCAATTTAAGAAAATGGAAAACGTTTTATATTCTAGTGGGTTATGTTATGTTTTTGCACTTTATTTTTGTTTTGTTTTTGTCAACATGTATTAGTGCCTGTTTGAATTAGTGGTAGAAGCTACTTTTCCAATGTGATTTAAGGTGTACGAGGTAAGTATATGAGATGAGTTTTGTCTAGACTTTCGTGAATGTGTTTTTTGAACGCAAACTCAAATAGACCCTTAAGGGCAAGACCAATGGAAATGAACCTTCTACAGTGTGTTTTGTAGTCTAGTCAACAAGCCGCCACCTCATTCATTCATTCATTCAAACTCATCCCTATTTAAAGTAATTCATTTGGTTTATTGAACCGAGTTTTATATTAAGAATTAGAGAAAGTATATACATATAGGGAAAACGATACAAAAAGAACTTAGAAAATATAAAAGGACAAAGAGGTGCACCAACATTCACTAATAACAGAAAAGGTTTGAGATCCCAAAGTGGAATTTTGAAATTGGAGTGTACAAAATACACGGAAAAAGACTGAAACGCTGCTTAATATTTTTTTTTTTGGAATTATATATAAGCTAACTGTTTAACTTTGATTCAAACTCATTTACACATTTTGTTAAGGAATTCACAACATTTTATTAGGTTTTAACAATTTTTGTTTACCCAGTAAAAAAGTTTACACTATCAGCTCATTTACAAATTTTATTAAGGAATTCACAACATTTTATTAAGTTTTAACAACTTTCGTTCATCCAGTAAAAAATTCACACAATGACATCATTGACAAGTTCTATTAAGGATTTCATGAAATTTTATTAGGTTTAAAAACTTCCATTTACCAAGTAAAAAAGTTACATTATCAAGTCATTCACAAGTTTTGTTAAAAAATTAACGATATTTCGTTAAGTTTTAACAACTTTCTTTTACCAAGTAAAAAACTCGTACTATCATGCCATTCACAATTTTTGTTAAGGAATTCACAACATTGGATTAGGTTTTAACAACTTTCGTTAAAAAAGTGACACTAACATGTTATAACAACTCGTGATTTTTTTTATTGGAAAACAAAAATTGTTAAAACGTAATGATATATGGTGAATTCCTTAATAAAACTTGTGAATAACATGATAGTATGAAGTTTTTACTTGGTAAAATAAAAGTCGCTAAAGCTTAATCAAATGTCATGAATTCCTTAATAAAACTTGTGAATGAACTAATAGTGTGAATTTTTTACTTGGTAAACAAACGTTAAAACCTAATTAAATGTTGTGAGTTTTTTAAACAAAACTTGTAAATGAGATGATAGTGTAAATTTTTTACTTGGTAAACTAAAGTTATTAAAACCTAATGAAATATCGTGAATTTCTTAACAAAACCTGTGAATGACCTAATAATGTGAGTTTTTCACTTGATAAACAAAAGTTGTTAAAACCTATTAAATGTCATGAATTCCTAAACAAAAACTTATGAATACGCTTGAATTAAATATCAAAAGTTTATATATATATATATATAATGCCTTGTAAGCCCTTGGTGGCCCAGTGGCTGCCAATCTTTTGGCAAACCAAGTGGTGGGGGCTTCACACCACTTTGGGAATATTTATTCCTCATGGTATATTCCTTCCCATAGGAGGGCTGACCACCAGAGCTCCAATGGCAGTGGCTAGTGGGGTTAATGTTTTTTTTTAAAAAAAAAATATATATAACCGCATTTTTGTCATTTCGTTTAAATTTCAAAATGACAAATTGGGTACTAACATCTCTCTAGTATTATGATTATTCGAAACACTATGTTTTCATTTCTTATTTTTAAAGTTCTTTTTGTGGGATTTTCCCTTTACAATATAAAATATTTTTTAGCCTAAACTTACATAAAATTAATATGGATTTTCATGAGCCTAAGATCCTTGCTTACATAATTTTGTTGGAATATGCTTGGTCCACCATTGGTAGATCAGGGCTCAAGCCCATTTCACTTTGGGCTATTATGTAATTATGAAAAATATGGCTCCAAATAAAGGGTTTAATCCTTATGATTTGAATTTCAAATCATAATAACTTCCATACGTGATATATGGAGTTATTTCTCACTTGGTGGGAGTCAGTTGATTTTATTCTTAGAAAAACTTCCAAAAACTTCTGTTTTTGTTCCTCTTCATCCGGATAGTGAATCTTCCGTATAACGTGATCAGAGTTCGAATCGGTGCTCTAATCTCATGTGGATATTTAGTGAGTCAATCAGATTCCAGGTACACCCGAAATCCTATAGTGGTATCAGAGCCTAGTTATTATCTATCCTGAGGCTGCATTAATTTCTCTTAACATGTTTGTGAATAGTGCATTCCTTTTTTCCCCCTGTGTTTTGTTTTTTAGTGCTTTACTGTACATTTTGGTTTCTATCAATTCATTTTCTTTATTTATGCCTTGGTTCTATAAGTATAAGTGTATTTAAAAGCCTCATAATACACATAATAAGACTATGGAATGAAGGAACAACACTCTAGGTTCAACGCAATCAGACAAACGAACCAGAAACAAAACTAAAATGAATTGGATTATCTAAAAATGAGTGATTTATACTTTGAAAATTATCCCATTGCGTAGATCTTGAAAAACAATGGAAAACGATACCAAGAATGTTCATAACAGACGTCGGACGTTGAAGTTATAGTGGAGAGAGAAAACCGGGGCGACGGACCCGACCCACGTTGCAACCGGGTCTGGTTCGACCTAGGTGGAGGTTGAAGACAACCTCCAGACCCTCAAAACGGAGTCGTTTTGCGACGTATAAAAAAAACTGGAACAGGTTAAGCGGGTCGAGGCCCAACTCGATCCAAAAAAAATAAAATAAAATAAATGGATTGGGCCGAAGTTGGCCCAACCCAAACAAAAATGGTGGATTCGGACTGGGCGGGTTGGGTTATGGGTTGACTTGATCCGCAAATAATTTTAAAAAAAGGAATAAAGAAAAGCGCCATGTGGTGCATGTTGGGCTGTTGGATTGCCTATTTCCATATGGCAGACTCTATCTGAGAGCTCTCGGCGTGTAGACCCTGAATTGTCGGTGCATGTAACGTTTCAGTAGTTATGTGGAGGCACATGCACGAAACACGCTGATAACGAGAGTGGGATAGCCTAGGTTTTTCCAATTTTTCCAGAATTTCCTCTTCCTCCTCCTTCTAGGGGCGCGTGAAGGTGCATTTGAGCTTTGATTGAGATGCGGTTTGTTTCTAAAAATCCCAAAATTCAAGATCTTCATGTTGATATATATTTGAAATTTTTTTGAATATATTTTTAGAAGCATTTAGTGCTATCTTTCATGATTTTTTGAGTTTAAAAATCCTAAAATATTTGTAATAATTCATAATAATTTTTTGAGATAAATATGAATTTGGGGAGTTCAGAAAGCACAAAGCTAAAAAGATTTTATTCTTTTGGATCATACTATATTGAAAAACATTTCCCTGAATGTGAACTACCTTTGCAATGGATTGAAAAGGTGAAAATTATTTGATGATATCCCTAAATAATGATTCAAGCCTAAATTACTTAGAGTAATGTGAGCTTCTGAGTGATAGAGGAAAGAGGGATTTTCTCATTTAAATTTAAGCCCTGAAACATAGCCTAGAAGGAGAAGATCCTGAAGAGTGTCAAGAGGAAAATGATTCAAATTAAGGTTCATTAGAACCCAAAATTGAATAAGAGGTGTGACCGAAAAGAAATTCGGAAGATAAACATAAAGAAAAACCTGAATCTCTTGAATCTTAAGAAGGTGAAATGTCAAGATTCATATATGAATATACCTCATGGAGGTGAAAGTGAGGATTTGATATTAAAGAGACAATATCAAATCACAGTGAAAGGGAATCTTAAATGGAGAATCTTCCCAATGCCAAAACTCTGAATCATGGTGAGATTCAGGAAAGTGATGCACCTTAAAAGGTAGAGCCCACTTGATAAGTGAAAATGAGCCTTAAGTCCAGTCCAACCACTAATATTAGAAACTATAAAAGACTTGAAAGTAAATACTACTTAATGTTTCCTTGAAGAAACAAGGAAGATTGCATAAGGCTTTTTTTGAAAAATCTCCTCAAGAAAATAGAGAAACTCCAGAAGATGATTAAAACAACATGGGACATAAAATTCTTCCAGTCTTAGAAAACAATGGTTATTATGAACCTCATTAAATTGGGTTTGAGAAGCAAAGAAAATTCTCCCCAAATGAAGAAATGAGATTAGTATGAAACCAAAGAAAATTATTGAATTGTCCTAAATTCCCTGATAATAAGACATTATGAATATAATAATGCTCTAAGAGACATGAAGAAGTAAATGTCAAATAGTCTTTATGAGTAGAAGATCTTAGAAAATAAGTTTTCTAAGAGAATCATATGCTCCATCTAAGTGGGAGCTAATTACATATGCTCTATCTAAGTGGGAGCTTTCAGAAATTGAGCATTTTGATAGTCATAATTGAGCATATTATGTGAAGTACTTGTATGAAATTCTTGACAGATGATAGTAGCATTGCTAGAATCTGTGTGATGGGAGGTACAGACGTATTCTCCTTATCATACACCCAATGGTGTTATTATTTTTCTAGTCAAGAATAATACAAGTACATGACTTTGTATACTTCAATGTGCTATAAAAAGACATTCTTGGTACAAATCAATTGTTAATAACCCTATGAGTGGGATGATTTAAGTGACTAAGCCAAGGAAGGCTGCTAAGAACAAGAATTTTAATTAATAAGCTAAATAGGGACAATTGTGATATTTGGTATTGAAAGGTTTCATATAAATAAAAGATGTTGTAAAGCTATTGACTTAGGTCAAATGGCACTAAAGCTGAGAGTTTGCTCTTCAAATAAGAGGTTATGACACCAACATGGCTGTGAAAAGAGAAACTTTAAAACATTAACTGCCCTACGTATGCTATACTTGATAAATGCATGTTCAGATTTGAAGAAATTCAATAGCAAGGCCATGTATAAGGTAGCACCTACATGAGATATAACCAACATGAAAAGGAAACTGAAAGAAGCTAAACATGTGTTGTCTAACGAACAAGTGTAGCATGTTCATTAAGATTCTCTTTTCCAGGTGGGAGCTCATGAAAGTCAATATGTCCATAGTAAAAACATTATTATTTTCAATGACGTATTGAAGTACTTGGGGTTTGAAACTGAATGTCTAGAGGTTTGTGAATCCTCTGGACAAGCCTACCCCATAGGGGAGGCCAAGTCCTCCACACTCTAAACCCAACATTAGGGAAGGGTGAGAGATTCCAGAAAAGAGATGGAAGGATGACCCTAACTTTAAAGAAGGGTAAGCAATTTCAATGCAAAGGGCTAACCTAAGTGAGGTTAAATGCTTTTCCTGCTAAAGAAACATCTATTTTGCAAAGAATTGTTCCAAGTAAAGGGAAAACAAAAGGATATAAGCTCTATATATCATGATGATAAGGTTTGAAATTCTTTATAGAATGTTCTCTATTATCAAATCTAAGCAAGAAACTTAGCGTTGGAAAGGCATAAGCACCTACAAGTCCATTTTATGTAGTGGACCGACCTTAATATTCTGTGATGTGCTTCATGCACTAGTTCAAATGAGATAAAGTTATTGTCTCATGCCATTTAAATTATGGGTTCAACTGATTTAAACTTTCATGATTTTGTGACACCTATATATAATTCTGATTCAATTTTCCTGATGTGAGATTTCTTTAAGTTGAGCATTGTTGGTGACTCTCTATGCTTAGTTGCTTTACCACTCTTTCTAATTCAAGTATTGACTTGATTACGTGTCATGCTAGACAAGGACATAGGAATTACTACCAAAAGTAGCATAATGAGGATTGCTAAGTTTTAGTTTCCAATGTGGAGATGTTCTTGTGATAGTCTAGCAAGTAAAGCAACAAGAAAAGATTTATAGTAAAGGGAAAATGACCATATATCCATTGCAATTATTCCACTATGATAAATGTGGTATTGTGTATGAGGGTAAGGCGCAGAGCTTAACATTTTATGACTCTTGTTGAGGATTATTAATGATATGATCATACTTGTTTGATTTCGTATAAGTCTGAATTGCGAGATCAATTGAATCAATTAAATAGGAGCTTTGAGATCCTATGTATGAACTAATCAAGGTAGCTCTGTGACAAAAGAAAGACAGTTAGATAGTTAACTATCTGATGCACTCCACCACCATATGGAGTTATTGAAAGGCATAATGAAACATTATAAGACATGGTTATGTATGTGATGGTTCAAGTTAACCCACCAAATGAGAGTGGGAGAGTATTGAGGTTCACTTTTGGTGGATTAGTACACATATTTATTTTCATCAAGTATGTGTGGTATTGAACTTAACCATGTGCCCTCTAAAGTGGTCACTTTTACACTCTATGAATTATGGTCAAAGTGCGAATTGGATTTGACTTTCTACAGACCATAAGAGTGCAAACCATTAGGTTCAGTTGCACATTCCCATTATGATTGTAAGTGGGAGCTCATTAGAGTGACGTCTTCGTTTTTCATAAGTGAAAAGATGGAATTGTGACTGAAAAGAACTTAAAGCTACCACATTTATTATGCATCAGTTTCCAAATAAGGGCCAAAATGATGACTATGTGTCTCTTTACAAGACACATAGATAAGGTAGTATAGAACTAGCTAGCGATTCTCAATCGTCCTTATGAGTGGGAGCTTATAAGGGTCAATAAAGAGACCTAAACATGAGAAGCAAGAAGCTCCAATAAGAAGGAGTAATTGAGAAAGGAGTTCATAGCTGCTCTAAAAGATAGAGTCGAGTTTTGTACAAGATTCTTGCTAAGACAAAATGGAAGAAAGCAATGGAAGTGATGATTCATTGAAAAAGAATCATGGTTAAGAATTAGCAAATACTCATTTGATTGCAAAAGGGTGAGCATAACAGGAAGGCTTTAATATTACCTGTTGTGCATTTTAATCAGACTTATTTTGGCAACAGTTTACTGTTTAAATTTAGATACACGTCAAGAGGATGTGAAACGTATACCTTTAAGTGGTAATATGGATGACGAAATCCATTTATAATGACAATTGGATTTCACTAGAAGTGGTATTTGAGGTTTCATAAAGGGAGAACCTCATTTTTTTTTTTTTGCAAAGATCCTTTGTGGATTGAAGCAATTATCCTGACAATAATGTATAAGGTTTTGTAAGAGCGATAACCTAATATAGTTTTTTCAAATGGTTGAAGAGAACCGTTATTAAGTAATGTTTTGATATTATCCTTTTAAATGGATGACATACTATTGGTCAGAAATAGTTTGAATCTAGTAGTACATGTTAAAGAATGGTACTCATAAATTCTGAAAAGAAGGATATGGGTAAAGTAATGCATATTCTTGGATTTGAGATCCAGTGAGATAGCTTAAAGAGAATTCTCTCTATAACAAGAGAATTATATTAGGAGATTTTTGAGTGATTCTATATGAGTGAATGCAAACCCATGGATACTTTAGTAGTGTCAGCAATGATATTGAATCTTGATATCTTTCCCTAAACTAAATCAACACAAAAAATGGAAAAAGGTTTCCATGCAAACACTGTTGGTAGTCTCATGTACGCAGTGATGTGTATAAGACCGGATATCTATTGTGTGATAAGACTTGTAAGTTGGTACTAGTCTAACTATTGTGAGAGACATGGAATGTCTTCACAAAAGGTCTTGAGATACTTTTCAGGGCATATAATTATCATGTGCATATTAATGTACTATGTCAGTACAGGTGGCTATATGGCTTATGATGTTTGGAAAAACATCTATGATTTGAAAGTGAGAATTTAAATCTAGTGTTAATATATTGTGAAAACACTATAGCCATTGCCTACGTAAAAGACCTTAAGTATCATATCAAGACTAAACACGAAGATGTGATTCTTGTTAGAAATACTACAAGACATAAAGTTGTTGAACAACACATTCTTATACAAAGTCCCCTAACTAAGCATGTGGCAAAGGAAATACATGAAGAGCATAATGAGTCCTTTGGCATGCATAGGAAGTGAAGTATATATACTTCATTATGGTTTTAAATGTGTAAGCAAAAGTATACAATGTCTAGTATGTTATACAGATTGATGAGGTCAGCTTTCTTACACAAGCGACCACCTTTGACACTCTGAAGGAGTGTACAAAGATGAGACATATATGTTTACCAGTAAAGCAGTGAGAGAACTGATATGGTAGAGAAGAAACACAAACTAAATGTTGCCTTGACTTAGTAGTGCATTTAGTCGGGATGAGATCTGAAATTATAAATATGGATCGATTCATGGATACTCACATCCATGATACCTGTAGCCAGACAACAAATTCTTCAAATTGTCGTCATGTGAGTAAAGCTGAAGAATTTTGGTTTAAATACTGTGTGTGTTTAAACTTAAGTTTGTACGGTGTGAATGGTAAGATCAAATTGACATATGCTCTTAAAGTATAAGAGTAACACCGTAGCATGTGATTCATACCGCATATGCTAGATAATCGCAAATAGGAAGCAAGTGAAAAAATCCCTGCTTCATTGTTGTGTGAGTCTCGAAAAGATTAACCCTTTCTTGATATCCTCTGACTTTGACAATATCATGGACGTATTTTTCGATGTCTACTACTTTAGCAGCATTTTTTCTATGATCATAATCGATTCAATTTAAAGGCATTATGTTAAGAAAGCGGTTGATTCATATTGAAATGACATATGGGTGAAAGAAAGATTACTTGGAATATACATACTTATGCTTGTGTCTAAGATCAGTCCCTTATGATGTTACTTGGGTAATGTCATAAGTGTGGACATTGTGCATATGAGAAAGGAAATTTGAGTTTTATCTTGACTCAAGAGGAATTAAATTGGCCATGAAGAAAGTGTATATGGGTTAAAATCTAGGACAACAAAGGCATTATATTAATATAATCAAGCTGCACTATAGGGTTGTTTTGTGCTGGTCTTTGTGAAAGGGATTTCTAGTACCAGACACCCAAATGAAGATGTCATGCCCACACGGTTATGGCAGAGTACCTAGTATGAAAGAAGGATGGAAGAAAAGGAGACCTGACTCATAACGTCTAATCCACCAAGTGTGAGTGTAAGATGTTGGAATATGCTTGGTCCATCCTTGGTGAATCAGGGTCCAAGCCCAATTCACTTTGGGCTATTATGTAATTATGAAAAATGTGGGTCCAAATAAGGGGTTTAATCCTTATGATTTGAATTTCAAATCATAATAACTTCCATACGTGATATATGGAGTTATTTCTCACTTGGTGGGAGTCAGTTGATTTTATTCTCAGAAAAACTTCCACAAAGTTCTCTCTTTGTTCCTCTTCATCCGGATAGTGAATATGTATAATAACGTGATTAGAGTTTTAATCGGTGCTCCAATCTCGTGTGGGTATTTAATGAGTTAGTCGGATTCCAGGTACGCCCGAAATTCTACAGTTTTCTTTAATTTCTTCCCTTGATGACCTTGACGTGATTCTTGTTATTCTTCCGTTTAATACGTGCATTTGGTATTGCTAAACGATGACACGGAATATATTTCACGATTAATTGTATGAAATAACGTAACTCTAGGTATTCTAGAATTATGACTCTGGGCTTGGGTATTATTATGTAGCACTGTGTACTCTTTCCTATCTTTAATATAAGATATAATTGATGTGATCTTCGTCCTAAATATGAGATAAAATTTTTATATTTGTCAATACTTTCCTTTACCTCTATTGATACACCATTAAAAATAATCAAAAAGGAGAGGGGAGGAGGGAATAAAGGAAAGTGACTAGGGTATTTTAGAAAATACATGTCATATTAACTAATTTAACTAACTTCCTTAATCTAATCAAATTAAGTAAATATGTCTTAAATTAAGGATAAAAGGAGTAATAAAGAAAAGGAAAAAATTAACCCTCAAGTTGCTCTAACTTTACCTTGTTTTAATTATATTATTGTGGTTTTTAGACTTTTATTGATTTTTTGTAGTTTGTTCAAATAAATGTATTCTTTTTTTTGACCAGTTAAATAAATTTATTCACTCCACAAGTTAATCTCTATTGGGCTTATTGGCGCCTGAGGAAGGTGGTTGTGGAGATCAAGGGGACGAGAAAGTTTCTGTTCAGAGTTCATGATATGGCATCCACCAGTTGATAGCATCAAAGAATATGGCGCCATATTCGTACCCTGTTAAGTTTTAAGGGAAATTAATGAACTCTTATTAAAAGTACACCTTAATTAATTATTACACATAATTTAAATAAAATCAAAATCAATCAAACTATATAGTATAAATTTAAGAAGACAAGTATGACCATAATATTTTTTTATTTTGACAATATTAAATTTTATTTTTCAAAAATATTTTCAATTTTTTTCTTTTGCGAGAAAATTTGTTTTTGGTTGCCAGTCTTTTGTGAGAACTTATATGTTTGTGTGTCAGTCCTATAACTAATTAAGGATAAATATGTGCTAACATCATTAATTTTCAAAATTCCCCCTCACCGTTTTGAAAAAAGGCAAGGTCCCTCGACGATCGGAGCTCCACTGGCTACCGAAGCCTCACCTGTGGGCTGGCTACTGGAGCTCCATTTGGATATAGAGACTGACAACTTGTTAATTTATATACTCAAGTTGTCAATGACACCTGATAGATCATGTATTAGTATTAAATATGCCCTGAGCGAGGGTGCCTAGCCGAACAAAGGAAAATGGAAAACGTGTTTTTTGGTGGGTTATGTTTTTTGTTTTTGCTCTTTTACTTTTGTTTTGTTTTGTCAACGTGTAATAATCGTAAGACAAATGGAATTGAATGTGTGTTTGGCTTTGGCAGTCAAGTCAACAAGCCGCCATCTCATTCATTCATTCAAATTCGCTGACTGTTCCTTCTTTCCCAAATTTCCTCGAATGTACTCAACTAACCCCCCAATTCAACTTCTCTCTCCCCTATAAATCTCACTCTCCCTTCCTTCTCTCTCTTCATCCCAAACCCTAATCTCCGATTCTCTCCAATTTCTAACTAAATAATTAATCCCCTTCGCTTCTGCCACCTCCGATTCTCACCTATTTTTCTTACTATGAAATCATTCAGATTAGTCGCATTACCAATTCTCAGTATTCTTCTCATGGCGTTCTCTTCTCTCGGTCAAGCTCAAGATCTCGCTTCTTCTCCGGCACCTCTTCCTTCAAGTGATGGTTAGTTCTTAGCCTTTACAATCTTACATTCTAAAGTGTGAAATCTGGGTTTTTCTGATTCTATATTCGGGGGATTTTTGTTGCAGGAACTGCCATTGATCAAGGGATTGCTTATTTTCTCATGTTGGTTGCGCTCGCTATTACCTACTTATTCCATTGATTTCGGATTATTTCGATCCTCAGATTCATTTATTTAAAATATTTTTTTTGCTTCTTCTATACTTATTCCATTGAATTCCGATATTTTTGTATTGTAATTAGCAATAAAATTTACACACTTTCATCACTCCATAGCTGTAATTAACAATAAAATTATACTCTTTCATCTGTCCATTTTCAGAAATGATTCCTTGTTTCTTCATTTCTTACATCCCCAATGCTTATAAATATAATTTTTAGATTTTTCTCCTGCAAAAATGTAAGAGGGCCGTAAATATAGGAACTCAATAATGTGCTTATTTTGATTCTAAATGAGGGCTTCTTCACGTTGCAATTTTTTTTTTTTTTTGAAAAAATAAATTAAGGAAGTTATACATCAACAGATAGTAATAGGCTGACTAACGGCTCTTATAGCATGGCCCTGCGCAAGGAAGACACGCCCAGTAAAACTAATACAAATTTTTTATTTATAACTAATTTTGTAATATTTCATTACTCAATGATTATACATTTATATGAGAGAATATTTAAATTCTTACAGTTGGAATAATCTGATAGGAACAACTCAAAGCCCACTTGGTTAAGGCATCGATTCGTGTTCCTTTTCCGATCAGTGAGAATTCCGGAAGGAATCCTGCGGAAATTAAACTATCCATAACATGCGCGTACAACTGGTCAAGCTTTATCGCCTTTTAGGTTATCTTTATGACGTACTTCAACTTATGTCATTAATATATGTGATTTGGCATTTTTATTTAAAAAAAAATGGTAGCTTAACGATTAACATGTAACTTTTCAGAAAAAAATGGTCTTTTCACTTGGTAGTCCGACTAGCAATTACCAACAGGCTTTCTTAGAGATGGAGCCCCTAAAAGGGTTGGGCTCTGCGAGCCCATCAAAAGTATCTGCCACAAGCTGGCATGCTGCATAGGCCCGCCACGTTCAGCCTACAGTGGGTTGGCTCGAATTGCCAACTATATATAGAGATAGGATGTGTGAGGACGAGAACGTACTGAGTATATAAAATGGCATATGAAGAAAACAATTTATTTAATACATGAATTAAAATACTAGTAGTACTTACTATATTTTAAGCCTGACTTTTTATTCTTAGAACATGTAGTAAAGTTAAATCAAAACACATAAACTCTTTCAGTTTCAAGTTGTTTATAAATAATACTCCTCGAGTTCTAAATAAATGAGTTAAGTTAGTGGTTTGGTTTTAGTCGTAAATATGAAGTCTCAATCCATTTTTTCTTTTGCATTTATTAATTTTTTTTCTCAAACTAATATACCTAACTTATAGAGTAATTTATAATCTAATGTTTTACATGAGTATTTTTGGAAGGTTATGTTATATTTGTTATAATTAAGTAATTTAATGCACTTATTTAATCTTCCTAAATTAATTAAGTGGTTCTTTTGCCAAAGGTGTAATTTATAGTACTTGACCATATATAAACAAGTGCGATTATTCATTTTTTATGCATAATATATTTGTTATAAGTTTTTCATTTTATAGCAATCTTTTAATTTAAAATTTTATGTTGAGTGTGCCTATATGTATAACTAAGGTTGTCAAAGTAATGAGTTTAAGCAAACTCATAATAGTGACATAAAATCGTATTATATATTCGAATTGTAAACTTGTAAGAGTTTACTTTTATCAATAAATAGATATCAATAATGTATAATTAAATAATTAAAATATAAAAATGACAACAATTTGATTTAAATATATTTTAAAACCAAATAATTAAAATTAAATTTATCAACATTCATAATGTATCTCACTCAATAAAGAATTTTTTTTATAAAATTATATATAAAAACACTAAGTATAATCAAATTGAAAAAATTAGTACGAGTTTTAGAGCAAGTTAACTCAATTTTGTAAGCTAGAAATATAGAAATGGTACTCAGTGTATGAACTCGCGAGTTTAACTGAATTTACAGCTATTATGAGTTTAAAAGTGATTCAACATAATTTTGTATGCTATAAATGTAAAAATGGTAAACTTAAAGAATTAACTCACTGAGTTTGATAATAATGTATATAACATAATGTTTAAGGTGCTATTATTTGGCTTTTCTTAAAGCAGAGGCTTTTAAAGTTATCTAATCCGACAGTATATTGTTCTCTCTTTTTTAGTAAATTATTAAATTCAATCAAAGACAAATTTTGGGTTAAATAAAAAACGAAAGAAAAATAAATAAATGACATGTGTGTACATAAAAATTGGTTACTTCCGAACTATATACCCAAGGCAGTGACCATTTTTTTAAAAAAAAAAATTTATAGACGCTTGAAATACCGCATTATAGATATTTGATTACCAGTCACATGTTTTCATTATAATCTATCTATTTATTATATGATTAGAAACGCTGTACAAACGGTAAGGAAATAACGGGTTAACATATTTATTTTAGGGAAAAAGACACTTTTACTATTTGAACTTCAAAATCGTAAATTAGTTTTGTTAATAATAAGAGTAATGGAAATGACAAAAAGAGTATAACAATTGACAACTCAGATTTTTGGGAAATAACTAATTTAGAATTTGATGTTCAAGTGGTATTCAAGTGTCTTTTTCTCTTAATTTTATTATGAGGCTTTAAATTGAATAGGTTAACAAGATAGCAAAGAGTTTTCCCAAGTGCATTGCAGGGCTATAATGCCAGATTTAGATTGATTTCATATTATAATGAACAATTATATATTTGTGGCATACACTTATCACTGGCGGGTTAGAAACTCTTACAAGGAAATTTTAATATGTTTCCCCAAAAAATAGAAAAATTTTAAATCTCAATAACTTTTTCTTAAAATTTAATACTCATCTTATAGTAGCCAAAAAAAAAAAAAAAAATCCTTGAAACTCATTTGAATATGACATGGACAATAAACACTGTTCCATGCACGGGGATAATAAGTTGTTAGAGTATTTCTTATATATGAAAAGCAATTGAAATTATATATGTTTATGCCCATTTATGACATAATGGTTGGGAATTTAAATAGTAGTCGGGAAGAACTAAGCTAAATCTTTTGCTCAGTTGGAAAAAAAAGCTAAATGTTTGCTCAACTATATTCTTGATTCACTAACTTTTCCTCAGCTAATTTACTAATTTTTTAATTCAAGTTTTATATATTAATTCCAATTTTTTATAAGTATATATGTGTGGAAAATATTTTAACAATAAATTATTAAATTGTAAAAATTATGTACTTGTCAATATATCATGCAAAATCTGACCAAAAAAAAAAAGTATAAAATGATAATAAATCTAAATTTTTCCAGATCAAATTCTTCCAGTAAAATTCTTAAAAGGCTGGAATTTAAAGATGCTAACAAATATATTGGAGTTACATTGGTGCAAATGTAACTAGTTTTAATTCTGGTATCAATGCATGCATCTTATTAATTGACTAGTTATTACTTCCTTTGGTCTTAAATGTAAGAGAAAGTTGACTGTTTTTGGAAATATTAAGGAAGCTAAATGAGTTACTTAATCATATTATACGTTATGTAACCTTATATTATATATCAATTTATAAGTTAGCCAAAGTAGATGGGGAAAAAATGACAAATATAAATATTTTAAAACAATTTAATTTGCTTCATTAATTTCTCCAAAAAAATTAATTTTATTTTATATTTAGGATTGGAGGGAGTACTACTTAACTGATTTACCGTGCCACATATAATCAGCTCAGTGTTGGCGACACCGGAATGATCCGGGATGGTGCGTCGGTGAGCATATGCAATACTTCTTGACCGAACCAATCCTCTCACTTGGAGATTCCGCCGCCGGTCTCCGTGGTGGCTGCAACACAATCCTTCTTCTATGATCATTGCTTGTAAAAAGAGAACATGCCGGGTGACACATTCTTCTTGTTTTTTTTTTTTTTTTTAGTTTTTAGCGTCCTATGTCAGGCGCTTTTTCTGGGTTCTGATCTTTTTTGGGCCAAGTAAACCCAAACAACCCACTAGTCCTTCTTTGTCTTTCTTGAATTAATGGGTATATCAATTCTAGATTTTGAAGTCTGAAACAGAAAGAAAGGAATATGACGTTTCAGACGACACTTCTTGAAGAAGAAGATGATAATAATTGGAAAAGGTTGAGGGTAAGAAAAGACAAAAGCTTTTGCGGTTTGGAAAGAAAAGCCTTGCTTTTCATAAAGTGTCTCTCCGCTTCGTGTATAAGAAAGTCTATGATGCAAACAAAAAATTAAACAAGAATATTATTCTTTGAACTCTATTTTAGATCTATTTGTAGACGGTCAAAATAGTTAAAGAAAGTAAAATAAATAAATATATATATAAATATGGAAAGGGATTCTCGGGAGAAATTATTTATTTGTAATAGAACAAATAAATTAATTACTCATAAATTATTTCAACTAAGGAGCACCTTTTTCTAAATTAACTTAATTACTCATAAATTATTTTAGTTGAAATAATTTTAATAATTTAATAGGCTCATGAAAGTATACATTATATTTAAATTTAAATTTTTAAATTTACTGCTTAGCTTTATTTTGTTATTCCACAAAAACAATCGTATTTTCCCCCCTTTTTGAAGGCCAATAAAAGTTAAATAAAATTTAGGGACAAAAAACAAAGTGATTTTCAGATTATATAAAAACTCATTTTTATGGATATCTATGAGATTAATTATGTAAAATTCGAATCTATCCAGTTTATCTTTTAAATAAATAATTTTAAATGGATTTAGATTTATCATATTATTTCCTATTTACCAAAGTTTCCTATTTTTATAATTTCGTTTGCTTGAAGCTGAAGTTAAGTTTAGATTGTGGAGATCTTTATAATAGAATTATAATTATTCTCGTTATGAGCTTTTGTTTGTTTTATATATAAAGATAAATTGAATTAATATCTAACTTTTTTTGTTTTTTGTTTTTTGTTTTTTGTAAACAAGGTTTTTCCGCATGCAAGTCCTACTAAGTAATGACCAATCGCCTGTTTCAAAAGTTATAGAGAGATAGGGACAGGCGCATCGTGGGACGTGGGCACATAAAATTGCTTGTAAATCTCCAAAGAAAACAATTTTTTAATATATACATGAAATAAAATACCATATTCATGCATGATTTTTTATTGTTGAAACATAAATAAAAATGTATAGAATAATCACATAGTATATTAAGCTTTTGTTAGTAAAATACTATATTCACTAAATATCAAGGATAGATTTTGAAATAAATAATAAAAAAAGCGAAAGAAAAATATGGCATGAATGTACATAAAAATTGGCCACCTCCGAAATATACACGTCCCCAAAGCAGTGGCAATTTTAATAAGATAAGGGGGAAACAAATGGCTCATATCCTATCTGGGTTCAATATTTTTTATTTATTTGTTTTTTTTTTTTTGCACCTAGTTTCTCTAGTTTGTAACCTTGGTTGCCTTAATATTATTTTGTCTTTTTATCAAAAAAAAAAAAACAAAGAAACTTTGGCATGGAGAAAAAACTCCAAAGTCATGGAAAATAGGAGGAAGGAAATAGTATGAAGAAAAACTTCTAAAAATAGTACAAACATTTACTATTTTGGGGATTTTTTCTTATATTCTTTTCTCCCTACTTTCTTTTTTTGCTCAAACTAACACTAATTAATTAATTTTTATTTTTTATGAGAAGAAATTACAATTTTGAAAGGGAGAATTGTGAATAACTACCTTTTTGGCAAATTAATTACTGAATGTTACCTTGGAAGATCTGGTGCACATGAATGGAAGATATTTTGCACACAATGGAAGATTGTTTGCATCTTCATATGGAAGATTTTTGCACACACACGGAAGATTGCTTGCACACATGGAAGATCACTTGTACGCTTGGTTGCATTCAACAATTAATTTGCCCAAAGGTATTTTTGGGCTATTTTCTCATTTTGAAATTCTAAAAAGTGAAGTCTACATCGGTTGGGGATAGGAACGAATGACGTCTTATAAGGATATGAGTACTTAATTCCTTGACATGTTTTCAAAACCGTGAGGGGTAATGGAGCCCCAAAGCAGATAATTTCGAAAGCAAGTAGTGGGGTGTTGAGTGGTGATTATATCTGAAAGCGGACAATTTTGAGAATGGGACAATAGTGGTGCTAGGGTCTGACTCAGTTGATGTGCATTTCATTTGATGTGTGAATTTCATTTTTTTTTCATTAAGCTATATATTTTTGGACTGAATTCTTTTTTTAAGCTATATGAATCTTGAAAATTTTCACTTTTGTTGGGAAAAATATAATACTGATGATAACATATATAAAACAATTTACTGTAAAATCTGACAACAAAAAGTATAATGATAATAAATATAAATTTATTGTTAAAATTAAATTCCTCTAATAAAATTCTAAAAAATAAAACTAAAAAAATAAAAATAAAAATTGCAATTAAATCCAGCTGAAATAACACTACTCAAAAGAGGGATTTAGTGACGCTCCTCTTATGGTACTTCTTAGATAATTGTTTTTTTTTTAAAAAAATATTTAGAAGTTGTGGTGCCTATTATTATAAGTGTCATAGCTAATATTAAGCTTGTGTGACATTTCTTTAAACAAGCGCCACATAACACCTTTATTTTTTTAAAAAAAAATAATAACGGCAACATTAAGACTTATATGGCGCTTGCCTAATCCACACTTGAAAGTAAGAGACAGGTGTACTAAATGACCTTGGAAGGTGCTTGCCATCTTCTAAGGCCTCGCTTGACACAAAATAAAAAGTCATTCATGACTTTGGAAGGTGCTTTGTGCCAAGCATTTTGGCCTTGGAAGACGCTTGCTTTATGCTTGCCAAGGCTGTCGGTGATATTTTTAAAACAAAATTGTTTTTTTTAAAAAAAAAAAATTTGTCTGCCATATTTTTTGTTATTTTTTTTTAAATTAGGGGAAGCAATGGG
Source organism: Inga laurina (assembly GCA_963855925.1). Taxonomy (NCBI): domain Eukaryota; kingdom Viridiplantae; phylum Streptophyta; class Magnoliopsida; order Fabales; family Fabaceae; genus Inga; species Inga laurina. The sequence goes on along the minus strand of OY979702.1, from coordinate 20,892,253 downwards.
TAGCATTTAAAAAAAAAAAAATTGTTTGCAATGTTTTTCTTTTTAATTTTTTTTAAAAAAAATATGGTGAAGCAATGACGCTACCTCCCTAGGCCTTGTATGACACTTGCACATCAAGTGCCATACAAGGTTCTATTTAACTTTTCACAATCCAGGAATTATCTTCTTCTTCACGTGTCCTCCAACTCCCCAATTCTTACAACTCTATTGCTACACCATCTTGTCTTATCCCTTCGGTCCTCACTCTATTGATCCACTACCTTTCCTTATCGATTCTCTGCAGTCCCCTCTTCCTATATACTTCTTTGTCCCCACTCCATCTTTCTATTTTGACGTTGTAATGGCACCGTTGTCCCTACTCCCTCCTTTCTTTGACGGCGGCAAGTAGAAGCTTCCTTGGTCCCCCCCCCCCACCCACTTTTTGTTTTTTCTTGTTTTCTCCATGTGCACATTTCTTTAACATTTGGCCGCCACTTCCGTTGCAATACAAAGTTTAGTCTCCCACGTGTTTTTTTTTTCCTTCTTGTCTCGGCCTCCTACAGAAGCTCCCTAGCTTGTAAGTTTATATATATATATATATATATATATACAGAAGCTTAAGTCCGTACTTTTTTTTTAAAGTTAAAATTTGTCAAATCTTATATGTGTACTTAAATTTTTTTTTCAGCTATTTACTTGAAGTTTCAACTCTGTCTCCTTAAACTTTCTATACATTGTAAGTTTTTAAATTTTTGAGCTTACAAATATAATAATACTTGTTTAATCCTCCATAAAACTACACGTACTAGTAATGTGTATGGCTCAAGTTTAAGCAATTTAAATGCTGGAGTTCTTTTATGCTTGATAGATAAAGAAAGGAATTCAATATTTTGTTCATGTGAAAGTAAGTTCCTTTACTTACAATTCATAATGTATTTTAAATTTAATTGACAAGTATCTAAGCCAATTGATTTTTAGTGATTTTAATTCTCTGTGTGCATGATTATTTATGTAGTATTATGCAGATCAACGTTTTGTCGAGTTGATTGACCAACAAATGGATGAAATCATTGAAGAATGGTGTGAATATATGGTCAGACAATTAGCTAATATTTAAGTACGTAGGTTGTTTCTTGCCTATTCTTGTATTGTTTATTCACTTAAAATTAGTTGTATATTACAATTGTTATAATTAGATACATTTAGTATTGATTTTATGAATTAGTTATTTGTTTAAAGTAATTTCATTTTTCTATAGATTGTATTGTAAATTATTGTGAATTTAGATTGTAAATACAGAAAATTTCACTAGAAAAAGGAAACAATTTCGCAAAATTATTTAAAACAAAAAAGAGTTCCTATGGCATTTCCTTAGGAAGTGCCATGGGAAGTTACACCACTTCCTATGGCGCTTCCTGTAACACCCCGAATTTTAATTCACCAAAAATATATTATAATTATTTGAGAAATTCAATAAAATGGTGAATATTTAAGGCCAAAGGAATTAAATATTAAAAATTGAAAGGTAAATAGTATTTTTAATGAAATCGCTTGCGAGACAGTGAGTTTGTCATGTAGTTTTGGAAGACCAAATGATGAGAAAAAATTATTAACTTTTACAAGGTGAAAGTAGACATCCCAAGCTTTAATAGGTTACATGAATTATTTAAAGCTATATTCAAAAAGATATGAATTTTTGAAGTTAGTCCCAAAAATCTGGAAAGTCTCTGGAGCAGTTGTCAAAGAAATGAAATTTGGGAATGATATACTTCTAGCTAGCTAAAGTTCATATTTTTCCTTGAAACTAGACTCAATAAGGGTTCCATAGCCTTTGGAATCACTCCAAAATGATGTCTACAAAATTAGTTATGATTTTTTAAAGTTAGGGTAGAAAATCTGCCAGAATTGGCATTATTCCGAAAATTGAAATAAAAATCTGTTAGAAATTGATTAATGGAATTAAAGATGCCAAGTGTCAGGATTATATGAGGAGGGGATTAAATTATAATGGATTTGTATGAGCACATGTCAAATTGCATTAAAATAATGCTACATGGACATAGTAATTATGGTTAAGGATGAAATGGCACACTACCTTGAGTGTGAAGTTGGATTAGTTGGACTACTTGAGTGCAGGGTTGGGTGCAAGCTTGAGTGCAAGCTTGAGTGTATGGTTGAGTGCATGATTGGAGAAAACTCATTTCACTACTTGAATGTATGGTTGAGTGCATGGTTGGTTTAGTTGGAAGAGGCAATTTGGTTAGTGGAGCATGTGAGAGGAGGTGGTTTTGAGCCAACCAAATGGAGAGAAAAATTAGTTCCATGCTAAGGGAAGCTAAATGGAGCCATCATGACATAAATTTGAAGGAGGAGAGGATTGTGACAAGTGTCACAATAATAACCCTTGATGAAATCAAATGGTGTAGGATGAAGGGAGAAATTTTATGAAGGCTCTTCCTTCCTCTTTCCTTCATACATTTTGGCTAGCACAAGAGGAAAGAAGAGAGGGAGAGAGCTTGAAGAGTTTTGAAGTTCTAGAGAGAAGGAGAGAAAGCTTAAGGTATGTAGTGATCTCTTATGCCTTTTTCTTGTAATCTTGCTTAGAAAAGCTTCTCTAAACCTTTCTCTTAATGTAATCCATGATCTTGAAGACACATTTTGAGCTCAAGGAGAGAGAGAGGTGGACGCCTAGAGAGAGAAAATCCAAGATCTCAAGAGGTAACTCTATAAATCTTAGATCTATACAAGTATGAAGTTGTTGTTGGTGAATGTTGTTGGATTTGGTGATTTTTGTCCAGTTTGTAAATTTGGAAAAGTCCTAACCCTAAGGGGTTATGCTGGCCAAATTTCTTTAAACCATGTTTAAGATGTGTTTATATGAGTTAATAAAGGATTAGAAGTGGAAAAGTACAAGTTTTGGAAGCTAAAACACAAAAAAGCATTTTTCCAATTTTTTGCCCAAGTTTTGGCCAGAACCAGAACAAGGGGGAAGGAGCTGGATTTTCATGAAATATATGGTTCCATTGGATTCAGTGAGAAAAAATAGGTGGGGTTACAGTTGGTCACTTTTTTGGAAAAGGTCGAAAAAGCATAATTACGAAAACGCCCCTAAAACTCTAAATTGGGGCTGTTAAGGATATTTTCGTAATTTGAAACTGAATTTGATGATTCTAAGGCCGGAGATGGATTCCTTGGGTGAAAATAAGTTAGGATAACCCTAGTTAAAATTTTGGGAAAACGTGCCAAGGAGCAGGGTAAGGAGGGGCTGCCGGGGTCCGGGGGCATTTTTGTAAAATTTTACCGTAGAACACTATGAAAGAGTCTAAAATGATAGTTGGATGGTTATGACCTATTTCTTGTATATTTAATATTTTAGGACCGAGTCGGAAGCTGGAAGCGACATGTTTTACAAGGCATATTAAAAAGGGACTGAAAGAACTTTGAGGTAGGAACATTATCCTTCATACATCATGCCATAGTTATATGTTTATGTGGATGTCATTGTTTGTAAATGTGTTTTATTAATCAACATAATTTGCCTAGAAAGGGGCAGTTAGTGCCAGAGGTGCACTTATACTGAGAGTTGGTGACAGTCCAACTAGGTGTAGGTAGTGGGGCTGGGTCATACTCATGTATACATGATGATGATGTGTTACGATGATGTGTTTATATGATTCATTAATTGGTGCATACATTGGTGCATATCATATTTACTTTCTACATTTTCTATGAACGATAGCATGTTTCTACTAGATTCCTTGAAATCTCACCCTTTTTTTTTTTTTAAATAAACATCTCAGCGGGTGCTAGTGGGACGAAAGGCAAAGGTATAGATACGGAGAAGTGATTTGCATGTGTCTTGAGGCAAGATCAAGGATGGTGGTTATAACTAGTCTATTCTTAAGATATTTTGGGAATCCGGTATATATTAGAATTTCTGCCATATTTCTATATTTTTGCTACGAACGAATCTGGATTGTAAATGAATAGTGTTATCAGTATAATTGTACTTTTCTGTATGCCAATGAAATTCCGTCTTCTTTTTTTGCCAGTAGAATTCCATCTTTATTACTTTTTGATTATCGAAATGGAAATGGATGTTGACACTTCAATAGGAAGTGAGTGCCATAGGAAGGGACCACTTCAAAAGACTTCTTAAAGAAGTTAGAAGCGCCATAGGAAGTTATACCACTTCCTATGGTGCTTCCATAGGAAGGGTCATAGGCCCACTTCCTATGGCACTTCTTCTTCGGGGAAGCGCCATAGGGAGGTATTTTTGTTTTTTTTTTATTTATAAAAATATGGCGCTTTCTTAGATTCAAAAAGCGCCATAGCTTTTTTTTTTATAGCGTTCAACCCTATGACAATTTCCAAACGTTATAGTATTTTTAAAAATAAACGCTATATATTATGTTTTTTGTAGTAGTGTAACAAAATCCAGCTTTAGGATTATAAATTTAACAAGTTCTAAATTAAGCCTTAACAATTTTATAATCTCTTAAACATAGTGACCATATTATCCCTCACCTTTATTTTTATTTTTTAAAGCCAAATCTTCATCGTATTGTCTCTTCCTCTCATTCTCTCGCAAAAGGACTTTGATTGTTTTGGAATCTTCACAATATATGTCTCTTTCTTTGCTATCCTTCTTAAGTCGCAGCTCTTCTAATTCTTTTGTTAGAAACTTTCCTCTACATCATATAAATAATATTCTCAACCTCCTTGTTTTGCATAAAAGCTTTTGCCTTCCCAGCATTTCCCTCTGGCGATCGCCAAGAATATCAAGTTTTGAAAATTTTGTCATGATCAATGGAGTATGAAAAGCATTCCCCAGCGGGCTAAGGTTCCATGTAACATCAAATTCTACGCTTCAATAAAATATACGAAAAAGTAGAAGAATAAGAACTCAGATTGGCAGTTATATTTGTCTACGTCATATAAAATGTTCTTCTATATTTCTTGGCTAAAGTATACTTTTAGTCCTTTAAATTTGCATGAGATATATATTTGGTTCTTTAACTTTATAAAGTATACTTTTGATCTATGATTCTAACACCGTTAATGTTGCTAACGGAAAACGTTGACGCAACAAATTCAAGTGATGTCTGTATAAATTTAAGTGTTGGCTATGTTAATTACAAGCTATTAATATAAAATTTAAATTGTGTAAATTGAAATATCTAAAAACCTAATGAAATGATTAAGTATTAGGAAACATTTATTCATTTAAACTTTAGATTTAGTTTAGAGCCACACGATGAAGATATCTGTGAACCCATGAAAGCTGATCGGCAAAAGGACTGTTCGGATTTAATATGGAGAGCCCGTTTGGATTAGCGGTGGCAAAAGTGGCTTTTTATCAATCTGACTTTTGCAAACTTAAGATAGGATAAAAGTCATATTATAAATGTGATTTGTGTTTGGATTGGTAATGGCATAAGCGACTTTTTTTTTTAAAAGTAGTTAGAGGTAGCTTCTGGCAGAAGCAGCTTTTTTTAGAAAAACCCATATGCAAAAAAACCTTTCCAAACAAACTATTATGCCTCCAACTAGGCTTTTGTCCTTCAACTAGGCGTTTATTAGCTTTTTTTGCCTCCTAACACTTTCCCAAACGAGCCCTAAGAGAATTGAAACCTGGTGAACCATTTTTATTTGAAATTGATGCTTTCACATGTTTGTATTTTTATTTTTTTGGTACAGCCCAATTGTTTGTTATTAGCTACGTTTCTATAAACTTCAATGAAGCGTGTTTGTTTCAAATTAATTCATCATCAAACATATAGATTGATAATTCCACATGCCCAAAAGACATGAGAAGATATGTTGAAGAAATATATCTAGAAATATTATATGATGACAATGTATCATCTAGTTTGTCTAAAAGAAAAATATATATGCTCATCAAAAACTATTGAGAAGATGTTGTCATCAAGAGAAGTAAAATTGATGTTCTCATCAAAGGAGAAAAGGTTATATTGTACTCTTTTTTCTCAACCAAAATTTTATCCTAGATGATTTTTCCGGTAAGGCTTTTAATGAGACAATTTCAATATCTATTGTGTACATTTTTCTTACCTTCATTGGGTTTTTGTCATTTTGGGCTTGTTTGGTATGAGGGAAGGGGAGGGAAAGTGAGTGAAAGGAAAATTCTTTTAAGTTGAATTTAAAAAAGAAGAGAAAAGTGGGGTTAAAATTTTTTAATTAATTATTTTATTCTTTTATCTTACATTTTTTATCTCTTTATTAAAATTTTGTAGCATTACTTCTCCAATTTTTTTAAATTGAACTCATAAATATTTTTCCTTCTCTCCAAATCCCTCATACCAAACAGGCCATTAGAGTTTTTCCTAATAAGATTTTAATGGGATACAATATTTGCTTAAGGGCATCATCTAAGGGAGTGTTATACATATAACAATATAAGTGGGAATGTCCACAACCATTCTAGAGTTGTCTTTTATAATTTGACACCTAAAGCCATGTAATTGTATCCTATGAGATGAATGACATCTTGGGAGTTTTCTAAGATTAATACATACCTTCAAATAGGTTTTATATTCTATAATTATGTAGATTTATTGTTTTTGTCATAAAACTCTTGTAAAGGAATTTAAGGACTTGTAGCTTATAAATTGTAGGCATGTATCATATAATGGTAAGTTTGAATGCAATAAGAATTAGTTTCTCTCAACTCTCAAATTCTGTATTGTTTTACTCATCTCTCTCATCCCAAATATCTCTTGTATTTTCCTAATTTTCATAATGAATTCAATATAATTTAGAATGTTTCTTGAAAGGGATGCCTATGAAAAATAAGATATCAAACTCCATGTTAATTCAACAATTTAAAAAGTTTCAATTTACATAATTTTAAATATTTATCCAAGTCCCCCCCCCCAAAAAGAAAAAAGAAAAACCCACTTTTGGCCCTTAGCCCTTCATCCTCTTCCTTGTTGAAGGGGTTGATTTTTGAGGAGTACAGAAATAAGAGATGAAGAAGAAAATAGTGCATAGTGTCTTCAAGGCGTGGACAACACTTTCCTTTAGACTAAATTTGCCCCCACCTATGCCTATCTTATAGGGTACAATTTGCATTAATGGACGAATTTCTTGTAGGATACAATGAAGACCCTTAAGTATAAATTACACTCCCAACATTTAAGCTAAGATAATAATGACTTTTACAAAGTGATAATTTGACTCTATCTTTGTGTGCACTTAATAGACAATAAGTGTGATCTCTAATTGTTGTATGGTGCGATATCTAATGTGTAAATGGAACGATGGTGATGGGTATTTATAGGTCATAAAATGGTGCCTCCTTAAAGTGGTGCCCCAACACCTTTTCAATTAGGAATTAAACAGACATTACTTTAGTGATTTTAGTGTTATAAATCATTGCACAACCCTTCACATAAATATATGCCTTAACTTATAAGAGCATGACTTTTAAAAAAAATTTCTTTATTTTTAAAGATTCCAACATTCCTTTTCCGGCCAGCCGCGGCTTTCTTCCTTAAATTCTGTGTACGTAATTACTCGTCGGATCTCACTATTTGGGCTGCTCCAATCCAACTCACCCATGTTGGGACAAAGATCTCCTGCAAAATTGTGCTTTCATTCTTCCTCACAGGTAAAATACTCAAAACGGAAAAAAAACTTAAATTAATAATTAGATGTAATTCAAATTTTATTAGTAGGTTGATGGTCAAATTTCTTACGTTCCCAAGCCTATCATGTACAATTATTGTATATTATCATTCTCATGAGGAGACGACGAACTATTTGGCCTTGGAGAGTTCATATATTTGGAAGACTACATACGTACGGCTAAATTAATCTTGAAATCATAAAATTTGTTACTAAATGAGAACTTTGTGGGTTTAAAATATTTCAAAATGTAGTGAAAATTGGCTGATGAACTCAATTAAGAGTGCACTGTTGGGCTGTGTTGTTGCATTCCCATTTTTTTCTAGCTATCACTAATAAGGTAACAACAATCACATTCACACAATACTCTTCCATCACAATTGTTTTTTTATTCAAAAATCACCCGTTTTAAAAAAATCAAACCTGGACGATCCAAATTTGGACGAGCTCTCGGTGCCTATCCTTCTGGTTCCCTATATACAAAAGTATTCAAGAAATTATTATTTTCCCTTGAATGCATTTAATCCTATTAAAAAAATAAAAGACATCCTTGCTCTCTAGTAAAATATATATATAATGATTAAAAGTACGATACATATAAGTGAATAAAGAAAATGATAAAATTTAGGTCCAGTTCCTTAGGTCCATTACATCCAGTTTGCCAATCAAAAATTGGCACCTATATTATTGTTCCACATCAGCCCTAAACCCTTAACCCCTTAAACTGCCGTTAACGTACATAAAAAAATGAAGTAGATCGAGTAGCTGCGACGCGATAGAAAGTGAAATATGAGTTCCCAACAACATCAGCAACCTTTGAAAATTCGGATGGCCTAGCTTTATCAAAGGAAGATCAAGATCTAATCAATTGAAGTACTAAAAAGTAGAATAATCTAGATATTGAGATGCTCATGGGGTGGAGGAAGAGACCGCTATGTCAACAGAAGGGATGACAAAAAAAAAGCCAATAAAAGTTGTTTTAAAGATTCTTCCCTCAATTCTAGGTCCAAAAGAATATGTGTATATATATATATATATTCTTCCCTAGATAACCCTCCTCCTCTGTCCTCTAGCATCGCTGTTGGGGAGTAAAGGCATGAAAGCATAGTTAGATTATGATGAGCAGGCGACATAATGGTTTCTGGAGGAAAAAAATGGACCCAAAATATATAGTGGAACAACGGGAGATGATTAATTTTAATAGGCTAATTGAAATAATAGAGTTTTGTTAACATCTAGTTGGATTTATAGACTTTCGAGATTGTCATTGCCGTTGTTAGGAATTCCTACACCCCACCGACTTTGCTTCCTCTGGAACTCGCTCTCGCCGCAACTCCTCTGCTTTTTCCCCAAAACTTTTAGGGGGGACTAATGGCAGTTTAAGGGCATAAGGGCTGATGTGGAAAAATAATCTAAGTGAAAGTTTCTGATTGGAAAACTGGACATATAGTGTTTTTTCTCTTGTTATTCCTTTATTTTTTTACCAATGTTTGATTAAATATTTATCTATTTAATGAATTAGATAATTATTTAAACAAACATACATAAAAATAAAGAAATAATAAGGGAACACTACCTTTGAAGGTGGAGATGGGTAGGCGGTTTCATGAGGGACAAAGGTTTTAATAAGAGAGAGCTAAACAGGGGTTAACGAACTAATACCGAAGGTGATTCACATACTAGTCTCTCCTAAACACGAGTATTATGTTATTTTTATACTTCTTACTTTAATATTTTATTTCATATTTACCATGTACTCCCTCCGGTCCTAATTATAGGATAATATTTTAGAGTTGATCTTGGTCCTAATTATATGACAAATTTTTAATTTTTGTCAATTTCTTTCCAAAATACCCCCATTGATATTTACTCAATAATAATGAAACACAATAATAATTTTATAATACACCTATGTATTTGTTAACCTCATGAAATTCTTGTCAGAATTGCACATTTCATCCTATTTTTCCCTCACTTTGGGTATATTAGTGGGCGTCTGAGAGTGCTAAAGTTGATGAAATGTGCTTTACTCATGCTGGGCACAAAAAGAATGCAAATGTGGAGGAAATATATCACTAACTGCTATGACTATTCAACTGTGATTGTTTGTGAGTTCTTTATGTTAAAAGGATACAGATTCAGTCATAGCTGGACCAGAGAAAGCCAAATGCAATAAGAAGGAGGTGAAAGGAAGCTGGAGCCATCAACCATGCCATGGAAAGGCAAGAAGGGATGAGAACAGAGCAGAAAAGAGAGGAAGCTGAACTTCAGAGATGACTGGCCGCGGCCAACCTAATCATGGGCGCGGCCAACAAAAGGACAGAAAGTTATGGGTCGCGGCCAAGAGGAGGACAGATAGCCACTGGCCGTGGCCAAGAATCCATGGGCTACAGCCCACAGATGGATAGAAGCTTATTGGCCGTAGCCCACAGATATCCTGGCCACGGCCAACCCTCAAAAATGTTGTTGTGCGTTTTACTTCCTGGTGACTATAAAAGCAAAAACCAGAGGCTAAAGAGGGGGATCCCAGATTTAGAAAGACCTAGGAGGCGGCTGAGAACATCTTATGAGCTTGGGTGTGCTTGAAATCAAGGAGAATCACTGAGAGATTGAGGATTTACAGAGATTTCAGCTCAGATTCTCTGGTTTTTCTATATTTCTTCCATTTCTTCTCTGTAATTCTGATATGGCTGTAATGAGAGCTTATGTCTGTGAATCATTTGTGAACATGGATAGCTAGAGTCCCTTTCTAGGATTGTTTCTGATCCTTTGTATGGATTAAACTTGTTTCGTTTCTTCTCTAAGGATCTAATGGCATATATATGTTGATTTCATTCTGTTTTTACTGTTGTATGTGACTGGCCATCACTGTGGATGATGTGTTCAATTAAATTAAGCTTGAGAGAGTTAATTTAATTGCAGAGCTAGAGTGAAATGATGCTAGACTTGAAGTTTATAACTAAATGGATGGTTTGTTAGTAACATAGAGATATAGTTATTAACCTAGCATTGTGAAATTAAGATTGGTATGTAATGAATATCTTCTCTTAGCTGTATCAAGAGATTGTGCATGCTAATAGACGATATGCAACTGGTTATGACTTTAGAGAGCTTAATCATACGCTTTAGAATCTTAAACTGACATATATATACCCCATGAAAAGGATCATTGGAGAGGAAAAGAAGTAAATTTATGAAATACTAAGGGGATGAGCAATCCTAGGCCTATTATACTTGATTGAAATCATACAACTCTGATTTTTGTTCAGCCACTTTTAGATTTTCAAATATACCTTTTGAAATTTCTTTGTTCACACACAACATGTTTTGGCTCAACTTAATCGAATTCACCAAACCTATTGCTTGACTAATTTGTTACTCAAATCCTCGAGGGAATGATATTTACTTATCACTTTATTACTTGACGCGATCCGTGCATTTGCGGAGGGCGAACAAGTTTTTGGCGCCATTGCCTGGGATTGGTTTAACAAATCTTTTAGTTGACCTTAGGCTTGTGATAGTAGATTTCGCTTGGGTCTTTAGTTAGGTTTATAATTTTTTTTCTTTCACTATCTTCTGCATTAAATTTTGTTTGTTTTAGTTTGATACTTGCTGGTTTGTGCCTTTTTGTAGGTATCAGCTCAGTACATGCAACATTTGCAATTGGACGAATTGATTGTGGTTCTTGACGGATTACTGCTCATTGAAGAAGAAACTGAATCAGCAACAGAATCTAAGTCAGAGATAACTAAATCTAAATCTGAAGTGGAATCTGAAGCTGAAACAATGGCGGATGAGTAAGATAGAGCCACCGTCAATGACTTCGCCTGCCGGAATATGCGAGGCACTCAATCTTGCATTCGAATGCCGAAGATGCAAGCACACACTTTTGAGATCAAACCGGTGATGATCACAATGTTGCAAATGCATGGGTTGTACGATGGTCTTTATAATGAAGACGCCAACAAGCACTTGATGTACTTCTTGGAGGTGTGTGATTCTTTCAAGCAGAATGGAGTCCCCCAAGATGTGCTGAGGTTGCAGCTATTCCCTCTCTCTCTACAAGGGAAAGCTAGAGATTGGTTCAACAATCTCCCTGAAGGATCCATAACTTCTTGGGTTGATCTTGAAGTGAAATTTAGAGCTCGATTTTTCTCTGATGATAAATCAGTAGAAGCAAGGGACGGGTTTCTAAGTTTTAGACAACAACCAGATGAGCATTTGTATGCCGCTTGGGAAAGATACAAGATGTTAATGAAGCAATGCCTTAATCATGGGGTGGATAAGTGGGTAGTGATCCAAATTTTCTGCACTCGCTTGAATCCTCAATCTAAGGCGATGGTGGACTCTATGACTAATGGAGGTTACCGGAATGTGCCTGTCAATGAGGTGTTTAGACTTTTGGATCAATTATCTGCAAACAACACCCAAGGCAATGATAGAAGGACTACCCTAGCCCTACTCAACACAAAAGAAGACTCTTCATCACAAATTCCACAATTTTATCCGCACTGAACAAACGTTTTGATGTCTTAGAGTCTCAAATACATAAGGGCACTTCTCGTGGTGTGCATTTTGTTCAATCCACTCCGATTGTATGTGAGTAATGTGTTAGAGCAAGCATTTCACCCAAGAGGGGGGGTGAATTGGGTGATACTAAAATTTCGTTGCAAATAAAAAAAACTTAACGATGAATATAAAGCAATAAAGAGTAAGGAGAAATATCACAGAAGTGTACACCGAGAGTTATACTGGTTCGGTCACAACCACTTTGACCTACGTCCAGTCCTCAGAGCTTCTCTGAGAGTTTAACTATAACTTCCAAGATTCAGTGGGTTCTTGGCACCTCAGTACAAGCAAGTTCCTTCATCTGGACATTTGCTCCCCCTTACAATTTGTAATCCAATCCCAACTCAAGATTCCACAACCTTAAGTTACCTCAATAACAAATATTGAGTTTGAATGAAATATCTCTCTCACAGAGTGAATAAGAATCACTGAAGCATATAATTACAAGTATAATGTAAAATAGAGTAATGAACTTGGTAATACGTTCGTGTGTGTGTTCTTGTTTTTTTTTTCTCTGTTTGGATGTTCCCATATATATAGATACATTGGTAATGATTGTTGGAACATATTTCTTCATGCCCGTTGGATCATGCGCAACCACTGTTGACTTTTCCAGTATTTGAAAGACATACGTTTGCGGTAGGTAGTATTTGAACGTTGGATTTGACTTTCCTTATTTGGTAAGATCTCTTCATTGTTTATCTGTGGATTATGCTAAGAATACTAATACAATGAAAGGTTAATCATATAGGAAACAAATCAATGAGTGTTGGAATGATTTCTAAATTTCTGGACTTGCATACTCGAGTAGTTATTCGAGTATTCACTTAAGTTTACTCGAGTACATACTCGAGTATCATCGGAAAACTTTCATAAACTGCAAGTCAATAAGCAAACATAACATTACTCGGGTAGTGCATGAAGTAAACAAAATTTCAAACCTTTGGAAATACCTATTTACTCGAGTACTTACTCGAGTATAGCACACTTTACTTCACAGGTTACTCTAGTAGCAACTCGAGTAAACCCTCAAATAAACTTTAGGTTACTCGATACTTCGCTCCAGTAATATTGGTAGGATTTCAAAGCCGAGAGCACTTCAAGTTTGATTACCTTGTTACTCGAGTCGTTACTCGAGTAAATATAAATTTTCTGCATAGCTTACTCGGGTAGAGACTTGAAGTTCTATTCCAATTAACTCTGTACACTCGAGTAGTGACTTGAAGTTTTTCTTCTAACTAATTCTGTATACTCGAGTAGTAACTTGAAGTGAAGGGTGAGAAAAACATTTCATGTTATTCGAGTCATACCTTCAGGTTTTGCTTACCACAGTGAGTTACTCGAGTAGCTCCTAGAGTAACATTGACAGGGTTGAAAATGCCGAGAGCAACACATTTCCTGAAACAAAGTAACTCGAGTATCATTGGCAGGCCGAGAGCAACTCCAAGTGAATTACCTGGTTACTCGAGTAACGTTGGTAGGCAAAGAGCAACTAGAAAACATTTACCTTATTACTCAAGTAACGTTGGCAGGTTACTTGAAGTTTGACCTGGTTACTTCAAGTTTCTGTCTCATTACTCGAGTAACTACTCGAGTAACCCTTTAGAAAACTTGCCAATAATGAAGTTTCTCAGCTTTTTCTCTTGGCCTTTCTTTATTACTTCAATGCTTACTTCAAGTGATGATTTTGCCCTGTTATTACTTTATTCAAACTTATTTGTTTATCACTCTTTTTCATACCATTCTTTGTTATCATCAAAACATGAGATCTAACATAATGCAATGACGTCCACATGCCTGATAATTGCCCCCTCTACATGGGCACTGAATCTGTCAACTATATGGGCAAATTTCAACCTTCTCAAGATCATCCATACTCACAAACTTACAACCGTGCTTGGAGAGCTCATCCCAACTTTTCTTGGAGTCAAGGTAACACCTTGAACCCCCCTCATGAGTCTACTTTTGGCACCAAGCCGGTTCCTCCACTGGGTTTTCCAATGCCATCAAGGCAAGCTCCTGCAAAAAAAGAAGAATCTAAGACGGACAAGATGTTGGCCCGTATCTTATTAGAGGTGGAATCTTCAAGGGGTGAGAGTAAGGCTACCTTTTCTCTTCTTGAATCTGCTATTAGGAACCTTGAAGTTCAAGTGGGACAGTTAGCAATACAAGTAAATGCCATGGCTTGAAATGGTCTCCCAAGTAACACCATCCCGAATCCAAAGCAGGGTGGAAAAGAAGAATGTAAGGCCATTCATTTGAGAAGTGGTAAGGTGCTTCCAAACATGCCTAACTTGAGCACAACTGGATCAAAGCAAGCTGAGCAAGAAGACATTGAGATTGAAGAGGAAGAAGTCATGACTCAAGAAAATATGGTGGAAGACGATGAAACTGAGAAGAGAAAGCAAACTGAAGGAGGGTTGGATGATGTGAGCAAGAGTAAGAAGAGGGAACAAGAGTTGAATAATGAGAAGAAGAGCAAGCCAACCACCTCCACTATTATGCCTCCACTACCCTTCCCTTAAAGATTCAAGAAGAAGGAGGAAGATGCACAATTCAGAAAGTTTGTGAGCATGTTTAAGCAACTACATGGCAACATTCCATTTGCCGAAGCTTTAGAGGGTATGCCTAAATATGCCAAGTTCCTAAAGGATGTGTTGTCTGAGAAAAGGTGATTTAATGAATTTGAAACTGTGGCATTAACCGAAGAATGTAGTGCGGTGTTACCCACCAAGTTGAAGTATCCGGGAAGTTTCTATATTCCTTGCAATATTGGAACAAACTTCAATGGTAAAGCCCTATGTGACTTAAGTGCTAGCATCAACTTGATGCCTTAGCCGTGTTTAACCAATTGGGGTTAGGAGAGCCAAGGCCTACTATAGTAACCCTTCTATTTGCTGATAGGAGTATTTCTAAACCTAAAGGAATCATTGAAGATGTCTTAGTGAAAGTAGACAAGTTTATCTTCCCAGCAGACTTAGTGGTGCTTGATTGTGAGGTTGATTGGAAGATCCCGCTCATTATAGGCTGTCCTTTCTTAGCTATAACAAGAACTCTTATTGATGTGTAGAAGGGCGAAATCACTTTAAGGGTGGATGATGAAAAAGTGATCTTTAACATGCCAAAAGCCTTGAAGTTCTATGATGATTCAGCTCAATGCTCATTTGTTGATATATTGGACTCGCTCGTTCCTCCAGTGTCATATGCTCCTATGATCAAAGACCCTTTAGAGGCATTTCTAATTGGGGAGAAAAGTTTGGATGAATTTGATGAAGAAGCTATTGAAAACCTTTTTTGTATGGAAGCATTTCCTCACTCAAGACAAAGGAATTTTGAGCCACTTGAGGTGGCTGAGGCATTGAGTACTCCTTTGAAACCCTCTATTGAAGCTCCACCATCTCTGGAGTTAAAGCCTTTACCATCTCATCTCAAGTATGCTTACTTGGGAGATGCCAACACTCTACCGGTGATTGTCTTTCCGATCTTTCTAATTTGCAAGAAGAGAAGCTCCTACGAGTTTTGAAAGAACACAAGCAGGCCATAGGTTGGACAATAGCGGATATTAAGGGAATAAGCCCTTCGATATGTATGCACAAAATTTTGTTAGAAGATGATCATAAAACTTCTATTGAGCATCAAAGGCGCTTGAATCCAATCATGAAAGAAGTGGTCAAGAAAGAAATCCTTAAATGGCTCTCCGCTGGAATTGTGCACCCTATTTCTGACAGTTCATGGGTGAACCGAGTCCAATGTGTCCCTAAGAGAGGTGGTATGACTATAGTGGCTAACACCTAAAATGAACTAATTCCCACTCATACAGTGACTGGTTGGCGGGTGTGTATGGATTATCGGAAGCTAAACACTGCTATAAGAAAGGATCATTTTCCTTTGCCATTCATAGATCAAATGTTGGACAAGCTAGCAGGTCAGGAGTTCTTTTGCTTCCTTGATGGATATTCCGGTTACAACCAAATTGCCATAGCCCCAGAAGACCAAGAGAAGACCACCTTTACTTGTCCATATGGCACTTTTGCTTTCAGACCAATGCCCTTTGGACTATGCAATGCGCGGGCCACATTTCAACGGTGCATGATGTCCATTTTTGCTTATATGATTGAGAAGACCATTGAAGTATTCATGGACGATTTCTCTGTCTTTGGTCCATCTTTTGACTCATGCTTGGAAAATTTAGATGCGGTGCTTAAAAGATGTGAAGAGGCAAACTTGATTCTCAATTGGGAGAAATGTCACTTCATGGTGCAAGAAGGCATTGTACTTGGCCATAGAGTATCCAAGAAAGGGTTGGAAGTAGACAGGGCTAAAATTGCTATTATTGAGCAATTACCACTGCCTACTAATGTAAAAGGTATCTGAAGCTTTCTTGGAAATGTCGGGTTCTACTGGAGGTTTATCAAGGATTTCTTGAAAATTTCTAAACCCCTTTCTAAGCTATTGGAGAAAGATGTGGAATTCAAGTTTGATGATGAGTGTCTACAAGCTTTTGAAGAATTAAAGAAGCGTCTCATTTCAACTTTGATCCTAGTAGCTCCAGATTAGGTTTTACCTTTTATTATCATGGCTGATGCGAGTGATTATGCCGTCAGTACTGTTCTTGGGCAAAAGGAAGGGAAACTCTTTCACCCTATATATTATGCTAGAAAAGCTCTTGATGGTGCCCAACTCAATTATACCACCACTGAAAAGGAGTTACTAGCCATAGTTTATGCATGTGAGGAGTTTAGACCGTATATTGTGGGTACTAAGGTTATTATTTACACTGATAATTCAGCTCTAAAGTACCCACTCACCAAGAAGGACTCTAAGGCTAGACTAATTCACTGGGTGCTCTTACTTGAAGAGTTTGACCTGAACATCATTGACAGAAAAGGTATAGAGAATCAAGTAGCCGACCACCTGTCAAGGCTGAGTACTGAGACTCAACTTGATAATTTTGACATGATCCAGACATCATTTCCGGATGAACAGCTGTTCTTTGTTGATCATTCATCAACACCATGGTTTGCTGATTTTGTCAATTACTTGGTCTGTGGAGTGTTACCTCCAGAGTTCAAATCTCATCAAAAGCGTAAGTTTTTGCATGAAGTGAAGAAGTACTTTTGGGATGAACCTTACTTATTCAAGTGGTGCCTCAACCAACTCATTCGAAGGTGTGTCCCAGAAAATGAACAAGAGTGCATTCTGCATTATTGTCATCCGTCTAAGTATGGTGGTCATTTTGGAGGAGAGAAAACCGCTGTGAAAGTCATTCAGAGTGGGTTTTATTGGCCTTCTCTCTTTAAAGATGCTTATGCTTTTGTCCTCCAATGTGATCGGTGCCAGAGAGTAGGGAACATATCTAGAAGGAATGAGATGCCACTGAATAGAATACTAGAAGTTGAACTCTTTGATGTTTGGGGGATTGATTTCATGGGTCCATTTCCTAAGTCTTTCAACAATGAATATATTTTAGTTACAGTGGACTATGTATCAAAATGGGTAGAAGCTATGGCATGTGTGACTAATGATGCCAAGACGGTACTGAAATTTCTCAAGAAACACATCTTCACAAGGTTTGGCACACCAAGAGCAATTATCAGTGATGGTGGATCACACTTCTGCAATCATCAATTTCAAGCTTTGATGAAGAAATATGGTGTTAGGCACAAAGTAGCATTGCCTTATCACCCCCAAACAAATGGCCAAGCTGATATTTCCAATCGGGAGATCAAGAACATTCTTGAGAAGATGGTGAACACTATTAGGAAGGACTGGTCTTCCAAGTTGGATGATGCTCTTTGGGCCTACCGAACAGCTTATAAAACACCTATTGGTTTGTCTCCAAATCGATTGGTGTTTGGAAAAGCATGCCATCTGCAGGTGGAATTAGAACATGGGGCCTATTGGGCTATCAAGAAGCTAAATTTTAATCCGCGAGCTGTAGGAGAAAAAAGGCTACTTCAACTCAATAAGTTAGATGAAATCCGCTTAAATGCTTATGAGAGTGCAAGGATTTACAAAGAGAAGACAAAGAGGGACCATGACAGCAAAATCATTCCTAAGAGCTTTGAACTTGGTCAAACTGTTCTTCTTTATAACTCCAAATTGAGGCTCTTTCCCGAAAAGCTCAAGTCTCGATGGTCTGGGCCATTCAAGGTGGTTCAAGCATCAAAATATGGTGATGTGGAGCTGGAGAATGAAAAGGGAGAGAGATATTCAAGGCTAATGGTCAACGGTTGAAGCACTATTGGGGAGGAGATGTGGATAGGCTGGTATCTACCATCTACTTATCAAATGAAGAGTGACCAAACTGAAGAGTCAAGCTAAAGACTATAAACTAACCGCTTCTTGGGAGGCAACCCAAGTTCTGAACTTAATCTCTTTAGTTTCTTTGATTTTAGTATAATTTGGTTAGTTTACGTTTGGTCTTTCAACTTTTGTAGGAAGGAAGTGACCCTAAGTTGAAAGCAGCCGAGAGTAAGAGGATTACAAGGAAAGGTGGTGGCATTTGGTTTGGACAGGCATATTTCAGGGAAGTTCTTCAATTCTTATGCTTGAACATGTATTTTGATGACTGTGATGTGATATGAGAGCTGTAGTGGATCGTAGAGAGGCAATGTGCATTGTATTTTGCTTAATTCTGTCAAATTACTGATGATACCTAGTGAATTATGCATTAGGAAGGTATCTTGATCATAAGAAATGTGTGGACAATGGTTGTTGATTGTGTGAGAGTCAATGTGGAAGTATGGTGCAAATGATTCAAGTTTTGGTGTGCTATATTGAGTGTTCAATGGTTCTGTGTCTTGTGTGTAACCATTAATATCTAATAAAGCTGGGAATTACATCCTGGCTGCGACCAAGATGATGTGGGCCGTGGCCCAAAAGAGCACAGAAGGTCCTGGGTCGCGGCCATTAACTGGTTGGCTGTGGCCAAACAAATCACAGAAGGTTTTGGGCCGCGGCCAGCTATTGTCCAGAAAGTTTTGGGCTGCGGCCAGCATATGGTGGGCCATAGCCCAAGTGCGACAGCAGGGTTTTTAAAAACCCTGCCCACATCTGTTCTTTTCTCATTCCACTCTACCTCAGCCGCCGACCCCTTCCCCTCTTCCCCTCCCAGAGTCGACCCACCCTCCTCAGCCTTTCCCTTCAATTTTGCCCTTAATCTCTTGTTTCTCCTTCGTCTCCCCTTTGATTTTCCTCCACCCCCTCGTTCTCCTGTCTTCCCCATTGAGGATCTACATCGTTCCCCACTCCTCTGTTGTAAGGGGCAACCTAGGGCACCAAACGGGTATCTCTCATCTTGGATTCCTTCACTACCCATTGATTCTTCCACCATCTGAGGTAAAAAGGTCCTGCTCTCACTCTTTTACTCGCATTAAGGGTAGTATAGTTCAAATTAGAATTGGGAATTTAGACATAGGTGTGACTAATCTGTCATAATGACTTTTGAGGATAATGTACATGATTATAGAGTTTTTCTGTCCTTATGATAGTAATTGATGCATTCAATTAGCCTTGATCTGCCTTGTAACCTGCTGCCCTGTGTTTAAAATTGAATGTTGCTATTGTTAGTGTGCATTGCTATCATTGCTAGTTGTAAGCTAATGTTCTGATTATGCTACTGACATGTTGTTATATGCCATCTGTGTGTGGTCTTTTCATGTGCTAATCTCACGCATAATCTTGCAGAACTTTGAGTGTTTTTGTAACTTAATTGGACTTTATTGTTAACTCAGTAAACTATTGGCCCTTTCACTATGCTTCTCCCATTCGATAGTGAGAATTCCATTATGGAAAATTGAGGAGTATGAAGTTTTGGCACACTCTCAGGCATTCTGAAATTTTAAAAACTTTTCTTAGAAAATGCTAATTGGATTCAATTCTGGTTATTGGGTGGATATCCTGTAACTCCTTTGGCAACTTGCTGTTACTATCCTAAATTTCTGCTGCTTTCTTTGAAGTTGTTTTTGCATCACCTTGCTATAATATTTTTCAATTTCATTCATCTCAAGCTATGACATTGCTCTGAATGAGGATACTTCCCGCTATTGTCCATTAATTATAGAGCTCCATGCAAACTTGTTTTGATAGTGAAATTGCATTCTCACTAAGCCTTTAAGCTGCTGAATCAAAATCTCACTCCCTATTTGTTGCAATCTGATTTGAGTGAGTACTTACTATATTGAACTAACTCTCATTCACTTGCATTTTTCTGGAAGTATTCTGAATGAGTTTTCTCTGGACTTAAATTGCTTCTGTTGATTGTGAGTCACTGAAATTCTGATTTTTGCTCAATTAGCATAGTAAAATCCCTGCTATATCAATTGCTTATTTTTTTTTGCATTCTCTGTCTTGACTTTACATGCTGAAACACTCATACTATGTGCTTGCTGAATGACAAATCAGTACTGTTGTAACAGATATTGCGCTTGCTGAAATGTGACTTTGCAGACTTTGTTATAAAATTGTTGGCTGAAATTCTGGTTGGTTGTTGCGGGAATTAAGAAGTTGATTTGTTGTCATTGATTTGTATGCTATCACTTGGGGAATTTTGCTATAAAAAAAAATTCATTCCCGAATTTTGTCTTTGGGAGAAAGGTTCTATGTGTTCTGTCTGTTTCTGGTGTTAGTATTGAGTGCTGGTCTGTTTCTTCATCTGTTTTGGTTTCGCATTGCTCCTTCTCCAGCTAATATGCCTGCTAAGCGTGTTGCTGACCGAACGGGTCCCAGGGCCGTCGCTGAGGCTAAAGCCAAGATCATTAACCGACCCTTGTTGCAAGAGCGTGAATTCCTGTTCAACGTTTCTTATACGTTTTATGATTTAGCCACCCGTACCTATCGCTTGTAGAGGCTCATGGAGCCTAAGGTTGACGGTAGGGATGAGCATGGACCGGATCAGACCGGGTTTGACATCAACCCGAGGTCTGGTCTTGAGAAGATCTCGGGTTGAACAAAGCAGTCCGTGGTCTAGTTTGGTCCAGCACCAACCCGAGGTCGGGTTGGACTAGACCGGGTCTGGTGGACTACCTGGACTAGTCTAGGTAGTCCAGGACCTAAATTTAATATTTGTTTTATTTTTACTTTTTCATCTTTAGAAGGTAAAATTTGAACCTATTGAACATAATTATGACCACAAAAATACCTATAATAATATAAAATATGTCAACAAAAATTAAAACATCATAAATCTATAAGAATATCCAACAACATTCAACAACAATAAAAAAAATATGTTGAGAAAAAAGATTTAAATATAATAAATATAATTAAGATAATAAAAATACCTATAATCATATAAAAATCATCGTAAAAAATAAAAATTGATTATAAATCCTTAAAAAAACTCTAACAACATTAAATAAAAAATAAAAAATAACATATAAATTATAAAAATATTTTTTAAAAAATTGACCTGGACTAGACCGGACCAGTCTAGGTGGTTTGGTCCCCTGGTCTGGAACCCGGTCCAACCCGACCAGTCAATCTGGTCCAGTCTAGTCCGATTTCATTATATTGCTTATTTGGACCAAACTAGATCGGACCGGACTAGCTCGGGTCAGACCGGACTAGCTCGGGTCAGACCGGACTGGACCGGACTACCGGGTTTTTACTCATCCCTAGTTGACGGGAATTTGTAGATTGTCCAGGAATTCTATGCCATTGCTAGTATGAGACCTATTTGGCGGTTTTCCCTTAGGGGAGTCGACATTGACTTTACTTTGGCTAGCTTCCGGCAGTTTGCAGCACTCCCGGCTGTTAAAGAATGCAAGTACAAGCAGCTATTGGACAATAACGATGACATCCTTGACGATGAAATTTCGGAATTGCTGGTTTACAACAACATGGTGGCATGGCAGAGTCGAGGTGGGGCTCAGAAATATTTACCACGTGCTCAGTTATCAATTGAGGCTCGGGTTTGGTTGCATTTTGGTAAGGACTACTTCTGGCCTTCATCAAACCGGAATCGCCTTACTAGAGACCAGGCTCTACTGATTTACCTTCTTATGAAAAAGGAGCCAGTCGATTTAGGCGCATTGATTTATCAAACTCTGCGAGACCATGCACGTGATCATTCGGTAGGATTGATGTTGTCGCACCTTATTTCTTCCTTCTGCTCTTCTGTGGGTGTCGCCGCCGTGGCTACTGATGTTCTTTTTAAGCCTATCAAAAAGTTCAACTACTTGAGCATCAAGCCGAAATCAGATGAACAAGTCCCAGCCTCCTAACGTTCAGCGAACGACCCTATTTTTCAGCAGGGAGGACCTTCTCAGGCTCCTCAGGCACATGTAGGGCACTCTCCATCTCCGCTGGAGCAGGGTGAACCATCCGGTGCTCGTTCCTCTTCTTAGTCTGCTGCTACGTTGGATGTGATCCTCGCGGCCATCCAGCGTACTGAGGCACTGCAGCCCAATGCCTCACATATCTGCAGGACCATGGTGTTCGCCTAACCCGGTTAAAGGAGTTATTTGCTGCCCACATACCTGCTACAGCTTAGGCTGATGATGGTGATGATGGCGAGGATGATGGTGCTGATGGCGAGGATGATGATGATGACAGAGATGGTGCTGATGTAGCTGCCAGTGACGATGATGGCGAGGATTAGTGCTCAGTTTGTTGTTGATTGAGTTTTTTTACTATTGTTTTTCCTGTTCCTTTGGCTATTGCTCATACTTTGCTTCAGTAACTATTGTTACACTTTCTCTTACTAATGACTGATATCAGATTTTGCTTGATATTGTGCCTCTTGATATACCTGTTACTATTCTATATGTGGATTGTTGTGTGCTCTCTTTCATTGCAGGTGATATTTGTGACACATTGTGCCCTGTGACAGTGAGGACACTATCTACCTCAAGTTTGGGGGTACTTGAATATTCGTATGCATGTTTGTAAATCTGTTTTGTGCCCTATCCTTGAGTCAAAGTCAAGTTAGATTTGATTAATTATATCTGAAGTGAATAGTTGATTTGTAGGCTTTCTGGGAAAACAAGATTGGATATTCATGAATGCTTGGTTCTCATTTTAAAAGCTAATTCTTAATACTTACCTGATTAAACACTACGCACGAGGGTTGAAAATAATTCGAATGCTTTGTCAAGGGATTTTATAGAAAATTGACGTGTAAGAATTGTTTTCATTGAAAGCCTTTTGAATTTGTATTTGAATTTCTTCAAATAAATTAGCATTTCACACACGCTGAATATGGGACTTGCTTATGTTCTTGGGTGAAGTGTAAGGAATTGGCTGGTTATGGCGCGTAGAGTTAGCATATGGATCAGTTAAGTTAATGCATTCAAATTAGGCTAATGTTGAATTAATCTTGGGGATTGTGCATGAGAGAGGAAAACCTCTGTTGGAAAGATTTCGAGCCCAAGTTTCATTTATTAGTGTGTTTGTGCTACTTATGCTAGCATACCTCTAGAACTTGTTTAAATTCTTTTTCAAAATCACATATGCATGTGGATTAATGAAAATGATAGGGGCATTCATTTTTGAACCCATTGACCTAAACACAAACCTTTCATACTCACCCATTGCTGACCCCCTTTGAGCCCTTCATTTTTCAAAAATCTAGCATTCAACAACAAGCTATGCATGTTTCCGTTCTGCATTAGAATGACACTTAAAAAAAGCATTGAAATAGCATTTGATTCACTCTTTGTTTCAATAAGATGCTAAGTTATGCAATTCACAAAAGAGAGAAGGAATTGGTGAAAGAAAAGCAATATATGGGTTGATTTCAAAAAAAAAAAGAGAGAGAGAGAGAGAGAGAGAAAGAGAAAAAGAAAAAGAAAGAAAGAACTCATTATATACACTTATGCATGCATAGTGCTTGTTTCATTATCCTTTCTATCAAACCATTTCCAACATTACAACCCTTTTCAAAAGCCCCCTTGATTCATGAATCCAGGTGTACAAAGTGGTGGAGAGAGTAGAGTTTCTACAAGGCTATGGCAGGACTTACTATAAGTGGTACTGAGCGAAATTACCTACATTTGTGAGAGCTAAACACTTAAATCCATGAGTGTTCTCTTGTGTACATAACTTTGATTGATTGAGCTTTAATCTAATTCATCTACATTGCCTCATACTGAAACTTGTGTTAGCTTCAAGCGATGACAATGAGCAATTCCATGAAACCCTAAAGTCCCACTGGCATTAAAGGTGTGTGGATTGATTTATAAGTAAAAAGAAAAGAGAATCCAGAGGATTAAGTCTGGATATTGAGGCTAAGTCATACATGTTGAAGTGTTGTTTCTGATTTTGATAAATGTAGGAAGATTGTTATTCAACTCTTGTCAAACACACACTCAGTCTGAAAAATGTTGGGAAATTCGTTTTTACACTATGAACCAGGCATCCATGTATATTTTGTGTCATGAGTAGCTTAAGAAAAGAAATGGTCATGCATGAGCACTATGTCTGGGATTAATTTAATCTTGCTTTTGTCATTTGACTAATTTTACTCGAGGATGAGCAAAAGTTCAAGTTTGGGGGTGTGTTAACCTCATGAAATTCTTGTCAGAATTGCACATTTCATCCTATTTTTCCCTCACTTTGGGTATATTAGTGGGCGTCCGAGAGTGCTAAAGTTGATGAAATGTGCTTTACTCATGCTGGGCACAAAAAGAATGCAAATGTGGAGGAAATATATCACTAACTACTATGACTATTCAACTGTGATTGTTTGTGAGTTCTTTATGTTAAAAGGATATAGATTCAGTCATAGCTGGACCAGAGAAAGCCAAATGCAATAAGAAGGAGGTGAAAGGAAGCTGGAGCCATCAACCATGCCAAGGAAAGGCAAGAAGGGATGAGAACAAAGCAGAAAAGAGAGGAAGCTGAACTTCAAAGATGACTGGCCGCGGCCAACCTAATCATGGGCGCGGCCAACAAAAGGACAGAAAGTTATGGGTCGCGGCCAAGAGGAGGACAGATTTCCACTGGCCGTGGCCAAGAATCCATGGGCTGCAGCCCACAGATGGACAGAAGCTTATTGGCTGCGGCCCACAGATATCCTGGCCACGGCCAACCCTAAAAAATGTTGTTGTGCGTTTTACTTCCTGGTGACTATAAAAGCGAAAACTAGAGGCTGAAGAGGGGGATCCCAGATTTAGAAAGACCTAGGAGGCGGCTGAGAACATCTTATGAGCTTGGGTGTGCTTGAAATCAAGGAGAATCACTAAGAGATTGAGGATTTACAGAGATTTCAGCTCAGATTCTCTGGTTTTTCTATATTTCTTCCATTTCTTCTCTGTAATTCTGATATGGCTGTAATGAGAGCTTATGTCTGTGAATCATTTGTGAACATGGATAGCTAGAGTCCCTTTCTAGGATTGTTTCTGATCCTTTGTATGGATTAAACTTATTTCTTTTCTTCTCTATGGATCTAATGGCATATATATATTGATTTCATTCCGTTTTTACTTGTGTATGTGACTGGCCATCACTGTGGATGATGTGTTCAATTAAATTAAGCTTGAAAGAGTTAATTTAATTGCAGAACTAGAGTGAAATCATGCTAGACTTGAAGTTTATAACTAAATGGATGGTTTGTTAGTAACATAGAGATATAATTATTAACCTAGCATTGTGAAATTAAGATTGGTATGTAATGAATATCTTCTCTTAGCTGTAGCAAGAGATTGTGCATGCTAATAGACGATATGCAACTGGTTATGACTTGAGAGAGCTTAATCATACGCTTTAGAATCTTAAACTGACATATATATACCCCATGAAAAGGATCATTGGAGAGGAAAAGAAGTAAATTTATGAAATACTAAGGGGATGAGCAATCCTAGGCCTATTATACTTGATTGAAATCATACAACTCTGAGTTTTGTTCAGCCACTTTTAGCTTTTCAAATATACCTTGAAATTTCTTTGTCCACACACAACAACATGTTTTGGCTCAACTTAATCGAATTCTCCAAACCTATTGCTTGACTAATTTGTTACTCAAATCCACGAGGGAACGATATTTACTTATCACTTTATTACTTGACGCGATCCGTGCACTTGCAGAGGGCGAACAGTATTCTATAAAGTGAGTAATACTTGCAATTCATTAACATCACACACATCTCAATTCTACTATAAATTAATATTGTTGTTGTTGTAGAAGAGCAGGTTTTTTCTTAGGTGTATTAACATAGAAAATTAAAAAAAGAATCTTTATAGATGTCGACAACTCCAACCATAATTCAATTTAAACCCACAAAAGCATACGGTCATACACAATCTTTATAGAAGGACACTCACAAAATCATAGTAGACTCATGTAGTATTCCTAAATCACCCTTATTAAATAAGGGCATTTTAGGAAAATAAATAAGATTAACTAATTTAACTACCATTCTTAATTTCTCCAAAGTTAGGTAAATATGTCTTATAATTAGGACCGGAGGAAGTATTAACTTTTTTTTATTTCTTTTTCATAGCAGAAAGTGGGGAAAACTACTTTTAGAGATGTAATTAGCATCCTCAAGTATTTATAGGTGCAATTTTGACCCTAATATATTTAAAAGGGTGCAATCATTAACCTCAAACTAATGGATGTTAACCTTTGTTATTGCATTGAGAACTTCACATGGATTTCCAAACAAAACATTAGCGTCATCTCCTCAATTTCTTTTCTTCACCGTCGTCTCTTAGCTTTACCTTCTTCCTCACTCGTCTCTATCCTCCTCTGGTTACTCTAGCCATCATCAAACCCATCATAGTCGTCCATAGCACGTCCTCCCCGTCCTCTCCTTCATCATGACCCTCGGTTGCCTTTTGTCCACCATCTCTGACACGCCTTACCTTGGCCCGAAGTCCTCTCCAGAAGTCCTCTCTAGACCTTACCTCAGGATGATCTCAAACCCAGTCTGGTCCAGTCCATAGACATCCCTATCAATTGCATTATGAAAGCTGTAAATTGCATGTAAACAAATCTTAAGAGTTAACTTATATTTTTTTGTGCATATATACAACAAAGATGTATGGTGGCTTAATGGCCTTCTACATTTTGTGATCCAAACTTTAGACCAAAGAAAGGAAGTTAGAGTAAGTCATGAGAAAAACCCTTAGCACAAAAATATCTAGTCGGAGCTTCGGCTGCTTCCGGCCTCATTTCGGGGAAGCACATCCTTTTAGAAAAAAAAAATGTAAGGAGCATTTAGGTAAAACCACCGACACTTCAAAATCTCATATTCCTGTCTTTTGACCTATTTATCATTTTTCTTATTCACACGACATTTTGAGGTTTTGGAAGTTCATCACCTTTTTTGTGTGGTCATTTTCCCTTAGATATATTATCATTTTTATTCAAATTTTTAAATCGTAGTGCGTTTTCTTTTGTATACAGTGTTATAACATATAGTTAAGGGAAAATGACAAAAAAATAAAGTTAAAAATGGGAAAAGAAAAATTGGTACCACGAATTTATCAAATCACAAGTCAAAACAGAAGTAGGAATATGGAATTTCCAATTCTAACCAAATGACTAAAATGCCCTTGGTTTAGTTCACAAGTTTTGGGGTCAATAAAAAACATATGTATTTATATTAACCACATCAAATTTTACATTAATGACTTTACTTTCATATTTTACAACTTCATATCCCAAAAACCAGGGATAATTCTGAAGGCACAAGTTTCAGGCGTCAATAACAATATTTGTATCTATATTAACAACATCATATTTTATATTAACGACTTTACTTTCATGTTTTACAACTTCATATCCCAAAAACTAGGAATAATTTTGAGGGCACAAGTTTCAGGGGCCAATAACAATATTTGTATCTATATTAACAACATCCGATTTTATATTAATGACTTCACTTTCATGTTTCACAACTGAACTAAGGGCAATTTGGTCAGAATTGGAAATCTCATATTCCTACTTTAGTTTTCACCTGGGATTTTATAAATTCGCAGTATTAATTTATCTTTTTACATTTTTACTATTTTTTTTGAATTTTCCTTATAATTAATATATATTAATAATAATTAATCCAATCGCAGTTCAATCATTCAATTTACCCATGTAAATTTAATTCTTTCGATTTCTGAATTTACTAAGAACTTACAGCTATCATCACTTTGAAACACAAAATCCATCCACTTGCAACATTTATTTAATTTATTTTGATCAACTTTTTTTTTTTAAAAATACAAGATGGAACTGTGTCTCTGTCATTCAATTTGAAGCTAGACTACATTGCTTTCATATTTTCTCATTTCAAGCCATTCCTTTTTTGTGAAATTTTAGAAACTTGCAACTGCGCACTGTAAGCCAAGAAATTGGCATTAATGGTTCCTAGTAAATTATCTCAACTCACCTCACCAGAGTAGACATCCCCTCTTAAATTAAAGGAAATAATTAATAAAAATGGTGATGAAAAATAGTTGGAGTCACGGTTAGAGAATGACATTCTAGTTCTTCAATTTTTGTCAAGAGAATGTGACTTTTGGTTTTGGTTTTTTTTTTTTTCCGGTCAATGGAGGAAGCAATTAATAGTGCCTACTTTCTTGCCTTACAGGGCCTCAGACCTCAGAGGGCACATAATTTTATTTTTGGATCAGGTGATGTTACTCCACCTAATTTAAAACCATCACAGGGGCTGTATTTTATGGTCCGTTGATGAGTTGAAGGAGTGAGATTTTTATTTGAATATTTGTACAATACCCCAAGCTTTGCTGCAGGCATCCAATCAGAATCTGGTCATCTCTTCTGTTTTTTTGAAAAATTGTTTCTGGTCATCTCTTTCACTTGTTATGTGTATTATCCTCTCTTAATAATACATTTTTCCTGCTTTAGGTCTCGAGTTTGAGTCTTATGAGAGGTATTTGTATTGGGAAGAAAAACTACGAACTCTGAAGCCGAATACCAGTTGAAAGTATCAAAAATATAATACATTTTTTGATACTACCCCTCAATATAAAAGTTAATTGACTAATTTTTGTATGTATCTAACACCAAAACACAAAAAATACCTTAAAGTATTGGACGTATATAAAACAATAATTAAGGGTGCTGGATGCACCTTAACCTTTTTATTTAGAGAACATCTCACACGGGTCCCAAGGACCAAGAAAATATCAAAAAAAATTTCAGTATATATTCCTCTATCAAAAAAGTCCTTAGGGACCTCAATGATATAGATTTCAAAGGTGAACTTACCTTATTAACAAGTCATTGAGTGGCAATTGACAAGCTCATTTATATTAATTAAACCAGCTCCTGTTGACAAGTTTATTTATGTCAACTAAAACAGTAACTGTTAATAAATGTATGTGACTACATTGACAAGTTGTAGAGTGACCATTGAAAAATTCATCTATGTCAATAAGATAAATTCATATTTGGAACCCACATATTACTAAGGTCCCTGGGGACATTTTTTATAGAGAAATCTACACTGAGATTGTTTTATATTTTTCTAGTCCTTATGACCTTAGTGAGATTTTATGTTTTATTTATGGTGCGTCAACAACCTGATAGTATTTTCCTAGTGCATCCAGTTCTCCCAAATGTTATTTTTCCGTTACATATAACACCTTAATCTTATTTATAGTTTAAGGTGCACCATAAATAAGATTAGGGTGTTGGACTTGAATGTTACCTTACCATTTTTTTTAGAAAAAAGTCTAATTTGAAGTATATTATAATTTTAAGGGAAAATCTCATATAAAGTTGCTTGAGATAGAAAAATTCTAAATCAAGTTGTTAAACTCAACAAATCCCTAATTAAGTTATTGACCCAATTTAGGATTTTAAAATATGGGTAAAATGACCTTATTGCACTCTTATAATTTACTTTGTCCTCTTTCCTTTTAAAAGAGTTTTATTGCTCTGTATCTTAATTTTTTTTATATATATTAAAATTAATAGATAATAAAATAAAATGTGATTCCTTTAATTGGGAAGAGTCAACAAGAATAATTCAAGTCAAAAAAAGAAAAAGAAAAGCATTAACCCAATATTAATTAAAATATTTTTAATTGAGTATCGTGAATAAGAAAGTGTATTTTTAGAAAAACTGGACTTAATTTATTTTTGTCAATAAAAAATAAAATTTCATTAAATTTTTATTTGTATATTGTTATATCTAATTTGTTTTTTACGTTGATGAAACTCTGTTTTTCTTAAACGCTGCTAATGAAAATGTTTGATATATAATTTGATATATACACACTAGTCATATTTTTTTATTAACATAGTCTAATTTTTTTTCATGAGAAAAAAATCTAGTCAAAAATAAAATTTTTTATTCTCTACATTCAACTGAAAATAATTTAATTGATCTTGGGTTATGCTTTTCTTTTTCTTTTTCTTTTTCTTTTTCTTTTTTTCCTTTTTTCCTGAATTATTCTTGATATCCTTCCATGACACAAAATTTTTTTGATTTAAGCCAATCATATTTTATTTTATTTTATTTTATTACATATTGATGTTGTATACATAATTATTGAAAAAACTAAGTTGCAGCCACTAAAACCCTTTTAAGAAGAGAGGAAAGACTAGAAGAGGGTAATAAAGTCATTTAACTGATATTTTGAAATTTTAAATTTAGTCGATAACTTAATTAGGGACTTATTAAATTTACTAATATGATTTAGAATTTCTCTATTTTAGGCAGCTTTATATAAGATTTTCCCTAATTTTAAAATAAATTTGTAAAAAATTAACGAAATGGACCGTAACGAAAATTTTTCGGGTGGAGATTGTTCAGGGGATATAAATATTGTACTGTTGGTACTCTAGTTTTGTAATGATATTAAGGTCTTACTAAAAAAAAAAAATTTAAAGTATTGTCTCTATCATCCAATTTGTTGAAGCTGAACAACTCTGCTTTCTTTTCTATTCCCTAACCATTCCTTTCTAGTGAACGACTATTTTTCTTTTTTTAAATAAAATAGTATTTCTTTTTCATCTCAAAACTGAAATTTTTGCTGCATTTTTTGCGTACTTGTATGACTGTTTTTTTTTTTATTTTATAAAACAATGAAAAATATCCATTATTCAGTCTTCTATTTCTTTGCACCATTTGATCATTGCCATTTTCAACATTTTTTCTGGACACCATTACAACTCATTTCAGAAACTCATTGCTTGTATAGAATTATTTATTGTAAGTAAAATTTATGAGGCAATAATAATTATTTATTCTTTTTTCGACCATCATAAGAATTATTTATTCTTATGTTTCAAAAAAAAAATTAATGTACATAATATGTTTAATCAGTACCATAGAGAGATTAAGGAAGAAAGAGATATCCGGCTAAGAATGTGTTTAATCAGTATCAAATTGTGTTACAAGGCGTGCAAGGCCACTCAAATTGTGTTGAAGTATCAATACTTGAGAATACTTGCATGGAGAAAGACATTGATTATTACATAGATCATGACATGAAGTCATGAACAATTACATATGTGGAACTTGACGTGTCACATGACAGAGCACTCCAAAACAACCATGAGATGTATTAAATCATTGGTATATACATAATTGGATGTTGAAAAAGGCAAGACCACGTCTCAAGGGTTTAAAAGAATCATGTGAAGGTCCAATGCAATTATATGAGCTTGGAAAAGTCTAATAAAGTTATAATCTTTTAAATTGGGGCCAAAATGCATTGTGTAATAGATCGTAGGAGTTTTATATAACGTGATTCAATCATATTTAAGCCCAAAATAAATATTTAAACAGTTTATACATGTTTATGAACATGATCAATAAAATGAAGACTCATTTGAAGGGTCCACGAAACTTTGAAAAATATCAAGAATGAGCTTATATGGCATCAATTCATTACATATACTCCCTCCAAGGCTCCTATATCCTTGCAATAAAGATCTATTAACTGTTTATTGGAATAATATCACCTCCCAAGCTTAAGTTAGGTTGTATAGAGCACAAAAACTCTAATAATAAGTCACATTATTTATGAACTATAAATGGTACGACTTATTTGTTAGGCTCTATATATTACATGAGAATTGATATTCTCAATAAGTAATAACTAAAGTTAAATAATTTGTACGTGGAAGAATTATTTTTAGTTTTAAAGCCGGTGCTGTAAATTAATTTGTGAATCACTTGTACACACTGTTTAATTTTCTTTTAAAAGAATATAGCAAGTTAAAAAAATTTTGTCGTTCACATACACTACTACAAAAAGGTAAAGCTGTGGCGCTTATAACTGCATTAACTGTGGCGCTAGAGAAGTGCCACATATCTGGACGCCACTAAAAAAAGCTGTGGCGCTTGGAAGCGCCACAACATTTAAATTTTTTTTTTTTTTAAAAATACCCTTCTGTGGCCCTTGTTTGAGGAAGTGCCACAGGAGGGGGGCCTCCTGTGGCGTTTGCGTTAGCAAGCGCCACAATAGGGTCCTTTTTTTTCTTTTTTCTTCTTCTTTATTTTTCCTGTGGCCCTTTTTTATGCTTCCTGATTGTGAAGCTTTATATAAAATGAGTGGCTTTTGTATTTATCATCTCCACAAATTGTCAATCTTTCTATTTTATATTTCAACCTATTATATATATATATAATTTTCACATTTAAAATTCAAGTTCCTCGATCAACAATAATGTTCTTATATTAATACTCTCCAAAGCTAACATAAAAAATATCACAATACAAGAACTTGATATGTGAACACAGTACATCAACAACTAATTAAGTAAATTAAAAGATTACTAAAAAACGCAAACTTGTCGGCAAAAAAAATTAAACAAAGCAAAAAGACAAACGAAACAAAGCAAGCTAGAATGAAATAGTCTTCTTCTTACAAATCTATTAATTGACCAGCGCAGGGAGTGGGAGACCACGTTGGTGACGCTAGCTTGAGTGACGAGTGAGCGTTTGAGTGTGTTTTTTAGTGTGAAGATGATAGGAAATGGAGGGAGGGGGCCGACGGATCTACTAAGAAGATGAGAAAGGAAAAGTAATTTAATGGATGAGAGAGTAGTTGAAAAATTAAAGTGGAGTAGTAGTCAAAAAGAGAAGGAATGGGGGACGGACACGGAACTACTACGCAGGAAATGAAATAATTAAGAGATCTATCCATTTAAAATCCCCCCCCCCCCCGTTTTTTTTTAAATAGGCAAGTGTAATTAGGCGCCACACATTGCCTATCAGCTGTGGCGCCTAAGCAATTAGGCGCCACAGCTGATATATATATCATGTGTGGCGCCTGGGCATTAGGCGCCACCCAGGCGCCACACATGATATATTATATATCATGTGTGGCGCCTAATTCCCAGGCGCCACACATGATATATGATGCAGCTGTGGCGCCTGATGGGTCAGGCGCCACAGCTGCTTGTGTGGCGTCAAATGTGGCGCCTGTGTAGACAGGCGCCACATTAGGTATCCCCAATTGTGGCGCCTAATCTATTAGGCGCCACAGCTGGTACCTAAAAAAAAATTATACAGGCTAAAAATAAAAAAAGGAAAGCTGTGGCACTTGTTTAAAGAAGTGCCACAAAATGTGCGCCACCTTTTATCTTTTTTGTAGTAGTGATATTTGTTAAATTGCTTTTATGGGGTTTAAGTAATATTTTTCCATTTAAAAAATGCACATATTTCTAAAATATATTAAAATAATAGAAAGTGAAAAGATTGATGGGACCCACAATGTAAAACGCGATAGAAGTTAACTTAGGTTAATAACGTTGCTATAAATGTTACCAAATAAATTGATTATGCCTACTTTTACACTCAAAAATAATTAATTATGTTGGGTGCGGGAAATATTTTGTTCCTAAATTTATACCTTAACCCAGAAAGAAATTGAATTTTAGACTTTTGTCTCTCTCTCTCTCTCTCTCTCTCTCTCCCTCTCTGTTTTTTTTTGGGCAAAAGACTTGTCTCCTAATTGCGCGTGCGTGCAATGTGTGATGAATTCCTTTGCTCTTATTTTCTCCCCCTCTTAAGGGCTTGTTTAGTCTGAGGGGAGGGGAGGAAAAATGAACAGAGGGAAAATTTTGTTGAGTTGAATTTAAAAGAATTAGAGAAGTGGGGTTAAAATTTTTTAATTAATTTTTCTTACTCTTTTATTTTATATATTCGCTTTATTAAAATTTTATTACCCCACTTCTTCAATCTTTTAAAATTCAACTCATATAAACTTTCCCTCCCTTCCCTTCCCCTCCAAATCTCTTATACCAAACAGACCCTAAGAGAATGACGTGATTTTTTCCCCTTTAAGAAAACGCATTTGGTATTGTTCCTTGATGACGCGGAATACATTTCAAAATCATACTCTAATTTTCAAAGAAAAAAGATTGATAATATGAAATAATGTGACTCTAGAATAATGACTCTGGTCCACAAAATTATTATACTACTCCGGTTCTATATATCAAACCCAATTAACATTTTTAAAAAGATTAAGGAAGCTAATTATATTACTTTCACTACAAAAAAAATACTAAATTTCTCATGGAATTTCTGACGGAATTTAGAGTTTCCGACGGATATGGATTTCCGATGGAATATATTCTGTCAGAAATAATAGCGTGACAAACAAATTTATGAGAGAATTCAGATTTCGTCATAAGTTTCCGATGGAATTTATTTCCATCACAATTTCTGATGCAATATTCCGTCAAAATTCAATTCCGTTGGAAATTCCGTCGCAAACTTATTTTTTTATTTTTTAAATTTAAAAAACCACATGACAACTTCGACGACCACCCCCTCATCGCCGGCGATGGCTCGAGGTAGCTCTAGCTCTAGTTTGCAACCTCGCTTCGCCACGTGTCGCAATCTCTTTATTCCTAGAAATACAACTCAACTTGCGCCTCCTTTGGTTCGAAACCCACGATCTCGTCTGTATGCGCGTGATGTCTTATCGGATGGGCTCGACTACTTTGGCGTTCTATTATTACACAGTTATATATATATATATATATATATATATATATATATAATCTTATTATACATATATAATTTTTTATTAACATTAATTAATAACTAATAAATAATTATTAACTAATATTTTTTACTAATATTAATTAATAACTAATAAATTTTATTTTTTATAAATAAATTTTTATATGACCATTTTGCCCCTATAGGGACCAAAACCTATGATTAGAAATTTAAAATATTTTATAAATTAGAAAATAATAATTAAAAATTAAATTTAAAATTAAACTAAAAATATTAATTAATAAATAATAAATTTTATAAAAATTTAATTTAATTAAAAAAATATTTAATTAAATAATAATAAATTTTAATTAATTATTTGTGAGGGAATTTCCAACCGAATTCCATCGGAAATTGCGTCGAAAATTTGCAACGGAATTATTCTATAGCAAAAGACGAAATTTGCCATGGAATATTTTCTGTGGCTAATTCCAAGACAAATTTTGCTAGAGAAAAAATTCCGTCAGAAATTCCATTGGAAAATCTTCCGACGTATTTCGCCCGAATTTGCCACGAAAAAATTTTCCGTGGCAATCTGTTGGAAATTTCTTTTTTTTTTTTTTTTGTAGTGTTTAAAGTATTTATTTTTATTGTTTTTTCTTCAAACTAATTTGTCTGACTTATAAAATGATATATAATTTAACCATTAACAACATATGACATAAATCAGCAACTTATTTGGCTTCCTTAACTTCATCAAAAAAGTCAACTATGTCCTATATTTAGGACTGATGTAGTGTATTTTTTTTAAATAAAGACAATTTATTCAAGAAAGTAAAATGATACAAAGTTACCAACACATTGGGCCACAATATTATTATATATGAAATAAAGAAAAGGAAAAATTAATCCTCAAGTTGCTCTAATTTTACCGTATTCACTAGTGGAAAAATGACTTTTTAGACCAGTTAAAATTGACTTTTTAGACAAGTTTTGGATCAGGTCTAGATACAACCGGTCTAAAAAGTCTGATAATTTTAAGACTGGTTAAGGAATCAGTCTTAAAAGTCATGCTTGTAAGACCGGTTGTATTGATAACCGGTCTTAAAATAAACGATTTTTAAGATCGGTTGTCATGAGCACCGGTCTTAAAAGACCTCTTATGTAGGTAATATTGAAACATTTTTAAGACGAGTTATATATATAACCGGTCTTAAAAGTTTTATTTTTTAGACCGATTGTACATAAAACAGGTCTTAAAACTTTAATTTTATAACCAGTTTTAAAAGTATTATAATTTTTTTTTTTAATTTTCTTTGATTATGTTAGTAACTAGAACACATCTTAGAATTGTTGCTTCCAATGCCATACTTATTAAGTGTCATAAGGTGATCAGTTTGCTTCCACTTACCATTTCCTTTTTTTTTAAACTTCTCATTGGAAACTTGTAACATAACATGCGCCTTCATCCTCATGTAATGTATTGTTTAAAACCATCATATATATATATATATATGCATAATTCTTTAAAACACATGCAGGCCAATAACACATCTCAAACATATTCACATGTATAAATGCATGGTTTCACATAATCACAAAAATAACAAACATGTCAATTCATGCAACCAACAAGTTTTGCAAAAAAGCCGAAGGGAAAAAAATTCCTCAATATATACAAAAAATTCCCCAGTTTACAAGAACTCACTATTGTAAAAGTTCATAAATGAATTCAGCACAACAATTGCGAATGTCATCAATATCTTCTACTAAAAAGGAGTCAGCAAGATCAAATATGTGAAACACCAAAGCTAGGTAAAACATTAATAATATAACTTGCTAACTTAAAAAGGAATAAAAGTAATACAAAATTTTTGAAATATATATACATTTACCTCTTGAGTAAATTCTGTCATGCCTAGGGTAATAATATTATAAATGTGCCTCAGAACATACAACCCACACAAGTTGGACCCCGGTGGTTGCCTATAGGTCTGAAAAATAATATGATATCATTAAAAAAAGTATAAAATTAAAGCATGACTTATTATTGAATACATTCTTAAAACAAACCAATATATAACTAACATTTTGGCAAGATCCATGTAGGGTCTTTTAGGTCACGAATATGCCTACCACAAGCAGCGTGTGGGAATGTCTGTATAGCCCTATATTATCAAAATCACAAAGGTTACTTATTTTACACAAATTCTATAAATTTTGCACACGAAAGGTAATTAATAATGCAAGAAAACTTACGAGTTCATGGTCTTTTTCAATTCACTAGTTGGCTTACTTTAGTGGAGAAAGCATAAGAAGATGATAGTATAACTCTTCTTACACAAAATAGCCAATTGCCAATAATCACTGAAAAAAGGGAAGACTTTTAAGCAAATATAAAACATTATGTATATCATCAAATATAAATTTGTTTCTTACCCATACACATATGGAGCCAAGAAACACTCAATTGGGGTTTCACTAAGCCTATGCGATAAGTATGTGTGTCTGATAGCAGTAGTGGTCCCTTTGTCATGAAGTTGAACTGGGCATAGGAATCCAAATTTATCGGTTTTGCCAAAGTAAACCAACCTACAATTCATGCACCTACAATAATGCAAGCACATAAATCAAAGCTTAACGGCGCAATTTATAAAATATTTACTTCCAATAGGAGAAGATACTTACATTAACAATAGTTGGGCAATCGAAACCATAAGCTGTTATTGATGAGCTACTAGGGACATTAAATCATCCCTCTCAAGATAGCATTGCACCCTTGATTTGCCAACAGCTGACTCAGTAGGCCAATCTCTTATTTGAAAGGACTTATCATATGCTAGCAAAATCACTCGCTGCATGACATACAATGGAGGCTGTTAAACATCATGAGTGGAGGGAGGTGCAGGTGCAGGGTTGTGATCTAGGATTCCTCAGCTCGATCAGAAACAAGGTTCTTTGGCCACAAGATGAAAGAGTTGAGGACATCGCTCACAATCTTAAAGTCATCAGTGGGGATAGGGAGAGGTGCATCTGTAACGATCACCAACTTGATCATCCTTTATTTCTTGGTGGTGGATAGTTGATCCTAAGTTGTGCACGCTCCCCCGTGCAACTAATCATCTCAGAGGATCCTCTGTAAATAGGTCACGAGGCTCACCAATTTCTTTTCCAGGACCCTCTGATAACTGACCAATACAACTCCCTTTAGTGCTCTGTTTAGGGTTTAGGGAATGTGCTTGGGGAGCACTGGTATCTTGTGTTGTGCTCACCATGATAATCCATTCCTCCTTCATCTTGCTGAACATTTCTTCAAATCGTGCATCAAATGATGCTTCTGACTCACCCTTGCTTCTGCCCTCACAGTGGCCAACATATGCTTCATCTCCTCCCTAGTCATCACACTTGAGGAATGGCAGGGGGGTTGCTCCTGTAACCCCTACCTTAATAACCATATTTATAGTTCGAGAATGCGTCATTAAGTTGAAATAGAGATCAGTGGTTAACTTAAAACTTTTCCAAAACTTGTTGAGTACGGTCTCACGTTCACATCTCGAATATAATTGGTCTGTCCAGTTCAGTTCCATTTATACATATCAGAGTGCAACCAAAAATTCCCGACAACGCTCAGGTTTCGTTACTTAATAAAGGATTTACAACGCTTAGTTTCCCATACAGGGGATTACACAACACTATTTAATATATACAACATGTGCAACTAATCTCCAACAAAATATGACAACCAACTATCAAAATTAAAACTCCTAGCTAGGAGCTCTAACCGCCCTTCGTCACTTGCTTTTCCTTGGAACCGCTTGCCCTTGCTGTAGGTTAGTCATTTAAAAGAATGAGATTCAAAAGAATCTCAGTAGTAACAACACTTATAAAATGTACAATCATAAAGCATTTAAGAAAATCACAACAACAACAACACAACGGCATTTCTGCAACAGCTTTTGCTGCATTCACAACTGCATATTTCACAACAGCATGTTTCACAATAGCACAACAACAACATTTCACAACGGCAATGTTACATCACGGCATATTCAATGAAATGACATACATGCAAGCCATCA
The DNA here is from genome assembly GCA_963855925.1 of Inga laurina. NCBI lineage: Eukaryota > Viridiplantae > Streptophyta > Magnoliopsida > Fabales > Fabaceae > Inga > Inga laurina. The sequence continues at coordinate 20,853,102 of OY979702.1, read as the reverse complement.
TACATAGAATAAGAGAAAGAGTCACTACCTTGTTCTTTGTGCTCGTGCACTGGCACTGGTTTATCACGTGCAGGGCAAATGTCAAATCCTATAATTAGAATTACGGGCGACAGGTTATTACTTAATCCAATTCTTTAATTCAAACACTCAAGTTGGTTATCATTAGGGACATTTAATCAAATCAACTAAGGAGTTAAAGTGGTCAATTAACCTAAAAGACCAATTCCTAACCTAAAAGTTCAACAATACTACATTATGCCTTACATCTTCAATTTTCGCATAAGGGACCAAATCTGCCAGAATTTTCTCCACACTTTGAAAAATCATAACTAATTCTACAAAATTTGAAATGAGGTGATCCCAAGTCCTATGGAAAGCTATTGAAGTCCTCTTCATAGGAAAAATATGAATCATTACTGAAAATCACCACACAATTCCAGAATTACACAAAATCCCACACTGCTCCAGAATTAAGTCCAGTTTCGACATCAAACTTTGGACAACCAGAACTCACAGCTCAAAAAACGACATGACACAAATTATATGTCCATTTTGAAGCTTGGAATGTTAAATTTAAGACTGGAAAGTTTCATAATTTTTAGAGATCAATTGGTTATCCAAAAACACCACACAATTAGAGTATCTCGCTGGAATCCTGTTCAGGCTGAAAACCCAAATTTACACTTTGAGTTTCAATGACCCAAAATTCACAACCCAGGGCTATTCCCACATAATTTTTAGTGTAGAAAACAATGGTAACATCAAAATTAACAAATTCCCACTCATTCTCCATGTCCTGTTTTGGCAGAAAATTCAAAATAAATCCCAACAATTACCAACTTCTAATTTCAGCATCAAACTTACGTCAAATGGTTTCCAATCATCATAAACCACCAATAATATAACCAAAACATCATGAATTACTCAAACCCTTGTTTAGCCAAAATCAGGGCAGATTTACACATGCCAAAATTCTCATTCAACCAACACAACCAATAGCTCAAATTGATGCTAATACTCACCTTTTGCTTCTCCTTAAGTTCTTTCTTTGATTCTTCAGCTTTTGTTCTTGCAAGGTGGCTGAAAACTCCTCTTCTTCAAAAACAAAAATCATAGAAATGAAGCTAAGGAAGAGGGGAACAAGTTTCATGAAGGTCACTTGAGCCATAGATGAGGTTAAGAAGGTGAAAAATCAAGATTAAGCTCACCTTGAAACCTTGCTTTTCTTCCTCTGCGTTTTTGCTGCTGCAAACCAACTTTGAGACAAATGAGATGGAGTGAAAGCATTCAGAAATTCTCTTTCCTTGGCCCTTAATATCTGACCGAAAGTGGGCCAAAAGAAATAAAGAATATGTGTGGTGAATAATTATTCCTTCTTGGTCAAAGTTGATGATAAATATAAGATGACTTCAATTTTAATTCTCTCACCTCTCTTGCCTTTAGAGTTCTTGAACGGAAAGTTTGAGAAAGATAAGGAAATATATGGATAATACTTTCTCTCTTTTTCTCTTATATCCCTAGCCACTTTTATTGAATTCTCATATGGAAAAGATGAAGTGTATGATATTAATTCTCTTTCCCTCATGTCATGTGAATTGTAGCCCATGAAATAGCCAAAAGGGCTTTTTCAATTTATCATAATTTTAACTCTTCAAATATTACTTCTTTAGTTGAAATTGTTGACTTAGTCATCATCTTTTACAACTTGGTCAAATTGACTTCACATATCATATGTAATAGCCTATATTGTTTCCTCTTGTCATACATAAGTCATGGCCCTTTGAAGAAGAAGATGATCTTGTAAAATATCATCTTGCAATATAATATTAAATTGCCAATTTTGCATATGAAACTTGACTAAAGTCATAACAAAATTTTCCAGAGGTAATTATGTCATTAATCCCACCATCTATTTTGTACATTTAGCCCTTGAGTATATCTTAGGATATTACAGCTCCAAAGTAATCCCTTAGCTTACCCCTCCTCCAACCCCCCTAACACGGTCGGCATGCTTATGTTTTCTTGTAGCTATGGTTAAGATATCATTCCTCCCATCCGACCTAAACAATTCCTCAGCTTGTTTTTTTGAAGCTCCTCCTGTAAGATACAGATGACAAATGTTAGTAATGAAATTTATTTACTCACTACTACAAAAAAGTAAAGCTGTGGCGCTTATAATTGCATTAACTGTGGCGCTAGAAAAGTGCCACATATCTAGACGTCACTAAAAAAAGCTGTGGCGCTTGGAAGCGCCACAACATTTAAAATTTTTTTTTTTAAAAAAATACCCTCCTGTGGCGCTTGCTGGAGCAAGCGCCACAGCAGGGGGGCCTACTGTGGCGCTTGCTTGAGCAAGCGCCACAGGAGGCCCCCCTCCTGTGGCACTTTCTCAAGCAAGCGCCACAGTAGGGTCGTTTTTTTTTCTTTTTTTTTTTCTTTCTTCTTCTTCTTCTTCTTTTTTTTTCCTGTGGCTCTTTTTTATACTTCCTGATTGTGAAGCTTTATATAAAATGAGTGGCTTTCGTGTTTATCATCTCCACAAATTGTCAATCTTTCTATTTTATATTTCAACCTATTATATATATATATATATATAATTTTCACATTTAAAATTCAAGTTCCCCAACAATAATGTTCTTACATTAATACTCTCCAAAACTAACATAAAAAATATCACAATACAAGAACTTGATATGTGAACACAGTACATCAACAACTAATTAAGTAAATTAAAAGATTACTAAAAAACGCAAGCTTGTCGGCAAAAAAATTTAAACAAAGCAAAAAGGAAAACAAAACAAGCTAGGTTTTCAGTCTTTCCTATTAAATTAGGAACAAAAAGGCAAACTTTATATTACGGTTTATCTTGACTAAAAAAAAATTTAAACAAAGCAAGCTAGAATGAAATAGTCTTCTTCTTACAAATCTATTAATTGACCAGCGCAAGGAGTGGGAGACCATGTTGGTGATGCTAGCTTGAGTGACGAGTGAGCGTGTGGGTGTGTTTTTAGTGTGAAGATGATAGGAAATGGAGGGAGGGGGTCGACGGATCCACTAAGAAGATGAGAAAGGGAAAGTAGTTTAATGGAGGAGAGAGTAGTTAAATAATTAAAGTGGAGTAGTAGTCAAAAAGAGAAGGAATGGGGGGCGTACACAGGACCACTACGCGGGAAATGAAATAATTAAGAGATACACTATCCATTTAAATTTTTTTTTAAAAAGGGGCAAGTGTGGCGCCTAAATAATTAGGCGCCACAAATTGCCCCATATCAGCTGTGGCGCCTAAACAGCTGATATAGAAATTAGCATGTGTGGCGCCTATTTATTTAGGCGCCACACATGCCTAGTTTTTCTAAAAAAAAAAATAATAATGCTGCAGCTGTGGCGCTTGGTGGGTTAGGCGCCACAGCTACTTTCCTGGCCTCAAGTGTGGCGCCTGCGTAGGTAGGCGCCACACTAGGCCTCCTCAATTGTGACACTTAATCTATTAGGCGCCACAGCTGATATCCAAAATTTTTAAAAAAAAAAATTATAGAGGTAAAAAAAAAAAAAGAGAAGCTGTGGCACTTGTTTAAAGAAGTGCCACAAAATGTGCGCCACCTTTTATCCTTTTTGTAGTAGTGACTAAATAATTAATAACAATAACAATACTTACAATTTATCACTAACTATACGATATTATTCACTCGTATAAGACCTGCTCCTCTTTTGGTGAGCGAACAACCACTTCCCTTCACAACGTATCGAAGATGGTGGAGAAAGAAGAACAGAAGGATCGAATTGAGCTACTTCTTCTAATCTCTTCCGTTTGGCCGCCAACAAGTCTTTTCTAGCATTCGCATAACCCCCACGAGATATTGTATGGGGGCAATCATTCTTTCTACCACTCTCTTAGGCCTTTTGCCTTTTTTCTTACGAATAATAAATCAAAATTAAGGTTACAATCAATAAAGACAATTTACAATTCATAAGTAAAATAAGTCAACTCACTAATGCTTCTAGAGTAATCCGAAGCCGTCTAAATTCTTGCAAAGTGTGTTCGTCAATATAAGAATACTTGTCGCACAGATTAGGATGAGGCTGACCTTCTTCGACCTCGATATGCACGTAATTGTTGGCAAGACTTGTCTTAAACTTCTCAAGCGTTCATCACAATACGTCATTGTCTTGTTATACAAGATCTCACTTTCAGGAATGTCGTAAGTGAGCTAGATAGTTTCCCAAATATGTCGCTTCACACTTTTATCCACATTTCTCCACTGCTCTATCAAGATACTAGGCTTGTTGCATGCTAAGAAGCCGGCAAAACTCCTATACCGGCTTACATTAGGTCCGATTGGTTTCCAATATCTTTAAAACTTAATCGGAATCTTTTCCCTGGTGTTTTGATTAAGGGGAACGTCTCTCAACCAGGTGCCTCTCCTACCCCTTCGTATGGGCTAGTTACGTGGCTCACTTTGTTCCTCGCTCAGAGCATTGCTAGGCTCGCTTTGATTAACATTGGTCAAATCCGAAGTACCTTTACTAGGATGACTCATTATCCTCACTTTAAGGACACTATTTAAAGATAGTGATGGTTTAAGATAAATTAAAATCAATTGATGAAGGACTGAAGATTTCATCATAAGCTTACAGGAAAGGGCAAAGACAAGGCAAAACCAAATTATGGAAAGAATGAAATTAACAAAATTAAAGGCACAAGTAGTGATACTACTATTATCCTCTGTTAAGAATACTGCTATAAATTAAAATCAATCGATGAAGGACTGAAGATTTCATCATAAGCTTACGGGAAAGGGAAAAACGGGGAAAACCCAAATTATGGAAAGAATGAAATTAACAAAATTAAAGGCACAAGTAGTGATACTACTATTATCCTCTGTTAAGAATACTACTATAAATTAAAATCAATCAATGAAGGACTGAAGATTTCATCATAAGCTTACGGGAAAGGGAAAAATGGGGCAAAACCAAATTATAAAAAGAATGAAATTAACAAAATTAAAGGCACAAGTAGTAATACTACAATAATCCTCTGTAAAGAAGCACACTTTTGAGGAACACATTGATAACTTTTGGCTCCTTTTCCTTCTTTCAGAAGAACTTGTTGAGGAAATTTGAAATTGTCTAGTAACCATTACAGAGATTTAACTCCACTTTAGAAGGTTATATGACATCAATTTTTTTTAGTTACTGTATCCTCTCAGTAACAGCATAAGGACATTATCCTCAGACACATGCATGTAGTAAAACTCTTCAGATTAATTAACGGCAGCAAAATACACCCAAGTCTATAGAAGAAAGATGCCAGTAAAGTTACTATCATTTAACATATATAACGAGACGACTTGTTCTACTAATTTATAATCTTCAGATGAGTCAACAAGAAGAAAGAAATATCCTACAAATTGAAAGTCCCAATTAGGCTTTTACTTTAAACGATATAACAGAAGAAAAACCAGAGTCAGGATATTAAAAAATCATGAATCCTGAGCTTCAGTCAGTTTTCTATACCTCTTCTTCCTCTGGATTTGAATGGTATTTGGCCACTTTACGAATCGAGTAAGGTCTCTCTTAGGAGGAAATGCACCTCTGATCCCGAATTGCTTTGGATGCTTCTCGAAAAATGGGTTGACAACTTGCTGCAAGAATCGAACAAAGAAAATGGAGGCCAAGTCATTTAACAAGTTCAATAAAATACCCAAAAACGAAACCATTAATTTAATTGAAGGCCTGACCATTGAAACACAGACTTGAAAATAAAAACGAGCTTGAAAAAGAAATCAATTGGAGGGAACAAACGACGTTAGCCTTACAATAATGTATTTAACCGTAGATCTGCATTGACGGCGATGAAGGTTAAGGATGGAGGAGAGAAGCGGAAAGGAGGAGTTGTCGCGAACTGAGGGAGGGGTTTGTAAGCTGTGCTTAAATATCAGATTTCAGAGTTGAAAGTAGGCGTGAGGTGAAATTTAGGTCAGTTTTAAAACCGGTTGTTATACAAAACCAGTCTTAAAATTAATATTTTAGACCGGTTTTTAATAAATAACCAGTCTTAAAAAAATGAAACTTTTAAGACCGGTTCTTATTAATAACCGGTCTTAAAGTTTTAGTATTTGAGACTGATTTTTATTTATAACCGGTCTTAAAAATAATAAATATTTTATTTTTTTAATTGTCTTTAATTCATATAATATTTTCTAGACAGGTTATATTTAGAACCGGTCTAGAAAATATATTACATATATTTACTTTTTTAATTGTATATATTTTAAGACCGGTTGTTTTTGAAACCGGTCTAAAATGTATTTTTAAGACCTTATTTCCATATAACCGATCTTAAAAGTTGATTATAATTACAAAAATTCCACCATTCATGTATTTAAGACCTTATCCAATATAACTGGTCTAAATGTTCTGGTCTAAAAGCCCTTTCTGTACTAGTGATTTTTACTTCATCAAAAAAATTTACCTTATTTTAATCATATTTTAGTAAATTCTTACATTGAATTCATGTCCTTCTTCTTCTTTCATCTTTTCTTATTATGCCCTGGTCCTTTTATTGATGCATTTTGATCTTTTATAAAAGGCCAAAGTATAGTTTTAGTTATTTAAAAAATCAATCCTAACTTTACCTTATTTTAATAATATTTTTGTAAAGTTTTATATTGAATTTTGTGTTCTTCAACTTCTTTCATCCTGTAAAGTCTTATTATTTTGTGGTCATTGTATTAATACATGTTGATGCTTTATAAAAGGCTAAATTGTAATTTTAGTCATTTGAGTTTTATGGGGGGTTTATTTTGGTATCTTACCGTTATAAAATGTTCTTATATTCCTGCAAAGTCTTATTATTTTGTGGTCATTGTATTAATACATGTTGATGCTTTATAAAAGGCTAAATTGTAATTTTAGTCATTTGAGTTTTATGGGGGTTTATTTTGGTATCTTACCGTTATAAAATGTTCTTATATTCCTATAATTTAACATCGTACTAACACAAAAATACTAACTCAACAACTGAAATGATAACTGATAAAGGATGCTTAAATTTTATTTTTGAATATAATTTTAATTTTTTGATTAGTTTTAATATATTTTATGTTTCTTAGTTTTAATATGTCTATAAAAATACTTAAATATAACTATACTTAATTATTTAATATTCTTTAAATTGGGGAATTAGATTATGAGAGAAATTGTTTCATTAAAAAATTGTGATAGAAATTGAAAAGTTTTTTATATTTTATTCTAAAAATAAAAAACATACATGTTATGTGTAATTGGTTTTAAAATTATTATTACTTATATTTAAATTTAGGGAGAATGACATAAAAAGAAATTTGAAATTATAAAATCTCAAATCAGGTTTATTAACAAGAATTGATAAAGTAATGATGAGACTTAATAAGCAATTTTCAACTCATTTTATGGAAATACCTGATTTATGATTTTACAATTTTAAAATACTTTCGTAAGTATTGTCGCGAGTTCGTCTTGGGTTCCTTCCACACTATGAAGGATGGAAAAAATAGAACTTGAAAAAGATTATGTATTATCAATATGTATTCAGCGAGGGCACGTACCTAACCGAATAAAGGAAAATGGAAAGCGTTTGCCAGTAGTCCTAAAACTTAGTGATATAAGAATTCTCTAGTAAGATAAGAGGTTCCAGAATTACAGGTTCTATCCCACTTATAATCTCAGGTTCTTCGTGCCTATCCTTTTAATTAAAAAAAAATTTATACGACCTATTTGTTCACATAATGCGATTTCAAAAATGCAATTTAAGAAAATGGAAAACGTTTTATTTTCTGGTGGGTTATGTTATGTTTTTACACTTTACTTTTGTTTTGTTTTTGTCAACGTGTATTAAGCGCAAGACAAATGGAAATGAACCTTCTGCAGTGTGTTTTCCAGTCAAGTCAATGAGCCGCTGCCTCATTCATTTATTTAAATTTATCTCTATTTTAAAGTAATTTATTTAAATTATTAATCCATCTCTTTAAAAAAAATCAACCGAGGTTTATATTAAAAATTAGAGAAAGTATATACACAGAGAAAACAACACAAAAAGAATTTAAAAAATATAAAAGGACAGAGAGGTGTACAGGAATTCACTAATAACAGAGAAGGTTCGAGATCCCAAAGTGGAATTATGAAATTGAAGTGTAAAGATGAAATACATGGAAAAAGATTTAAACGCCTCTTAATTTTTTTTTTTAAATAATGAAGGGGCATTTCAGTATTTTTCTTCTATTTTTGCTTTTTTGTATAATATTAAAATCTCTTTTTGGGATCTCGTATCTTCTTTGCCATTAGTGAATTTTTTATCGAATGTCATTAATGAATTTTAGTGCACTTTTCTGTCCTTTTGTATTTTCTAGATTTTTTTGGGTCGTTTTCCCTATATACATTCTACTTTGTTTGCCGTGATACATATGTGTGTGTGTGTTCTCCCTTTTGATTCGCTTTATATGCGCAGTACTTTTCAAATATGGTGGCTAGTAATGGATAGATTATTGGGGCCGTGTTATGAAGATTATTAAAAAAAAAAAAGTGTCCTTCAAACAATTATATTTAGTGTTTGAAAAAGTATATAATTGCTGAATATTTTGATGCCAAAATTTCACAAATTGTGGTTTAAAAGATTTTCCAAGCATAAAATATATATTTTTTTGGACCCAATCTTCTTCTTGTATTTATCAGCAGCTGGATCCCGTATGATTTTTTTATTTGTGATAATTATGATTATGATTATATATATAATACATTTAATTAGTATATAAATTATGATGTATAATTTTTGGCGAGTGGTGAAGGGATGAACAGGAAAGAAATTGTACAGAATATTAAAGTCGAAGAGTTGTCCGTGTAGATATGGTGAGGTCAGTATTGGGATATATTTCATTTTTTATTAAAAATTAGATAGACTTATGCAAGATGCAGTAAAAAGTTCACGAAAAATAAAATTAAAAAATAGTTTGAAAAATTTGGAAATTCACAAATATGGAATGGCTTGAGATAAGGAATAATAGGAAAGTATAGCGTCGTTTAGCTTCAAATTGAACGATTGAGACGACACACAGTTAAATCTCTTGTGATTGTGATGGAGAGACCATACATATTTTAATAAGGAAATTGGGGAAAATTTTCCTTGAAAAATGAAGTGGAGCGAGGAACCAAATTGATGCAATCATATATTGTAGGAATTAAGGGAAAGTAGACAATGATCAAACATAACGAAGTGGACGCAGGAACCAAATCAATGAGATCAGATCGAAAGAATTAAAAGACAGTATACAAAGATCAAAAACAATTATAGTCACTAGTTTGATTGAATTCAGAGTGAAGCATATATATAGTCTTCAAATTTCAGCTTAACAAGCTTACGAGCTAACTTGAGTCCAAGCCTTTTTTTTTTTTTTTTTTTTTTTTTAATTTTTGTCTTATTAGGGTCAGACTAATCTTGCAAGATATCAAAACCAACAGATATCAAGCTAAAAGATTCCCTTTATGTTAAGATATGAAGGGAATAGATCAGATGTTAATTGCTGTGTCAATTCTTTAACTCATCAAAGGTATCAGATGGATAATAAAGTTGTAGTCATGAATGTTACTCTAGCGAAATATAGAGCAATTCTTATAAAAGATATCAGTCATAGGCTTCCTTTAGCTAACTAGTCCCTGCGTGTTTTCTTGCACTCTTCTTATTAGAAAAAAAAGGGAAAAGAAAAGATATCAAGCTACCACATGATGAAACGCTAAAGACATGATGACTTGATCAATAACCTTAACAAAAAATAAAACAAGGAGACATGAAACTTGCAATAGTGAAAATGTATAAATGATTCATTACGAAAGCAAAACCAACTAATATTAAACACAAGCCTATTGCTTTGGCCAATCCAGTGTTTGATCACTGCCATGTTAATTATATATAATATAATTATATAAGAATTATCTTATATGTATTATTATAAATTTGTAACTGTGTTAACATTTTGAGATAGGAAATTTTTATTTTATTGTAAATTTAAATTAGATTTATTTAAATAACTAAATTATATATAGTATTTTTATAACCTTAAAACAAGACATGAGTTTTTAAATAAGCTTGAAATGTTATATATGGCCTTGGAGACATAGGCTTTTAAATTAATTTAAATGCTTACATTTTAATTAGGCTTTTAAAAAGACATTTAGGCTATATTAGGCATTTTGAAGGCTTTGTCTAGAGTCTAAAAAAAAAGACTTATATGCAAGCTCAAGCTTAAAATTTATATTTTTGTTGTGGTCAGGGCTTTAAAATTATCATTATTTATAATGAGTTCTCTTTTTTTTTTTTTGATACAATTTATAATGAGTTCTTAACAAATATAATTGCACGATATATCGAGAGTAGACTCGTAGAGGCTATCCACCCCATCCAATCCCAATTATCTTGGAAAGTTTGAAGAAATCTGACTACAATTAATAATGCTGACGAGGATTTTTTTTAGGCTTGCAGATGAAATAAACATGTTTGTGCTTTTTTGTCCGGAAAAAAAAAAACATGTTTGTGCTATATTTGTTCATGTGAAGGTGCTAGGAAAATCTTGCCTATTCTATCTACCTTGCTTATTCAATCTAATTAAAACCAAACATATATTGTCTAATTCCCACAAAAAATTGTTCACGCTACAATGTTTGATAGCACGATGGCTTTATTCCCACCACAGCTTGAAGATGTTTATGACAAGTGCCTTACCATGAGACTCAGCTTCAAAGACATTAACGTAACAAGCAAGAGTCATCAAATCTCGTGAGATAATACAATGAAACCTCCTCCCATGTAAATTCTCCATCCCTCAACATTAATTATACTGCAAATTAGATAATGCTCCTCTTCAACTAATTCTTACTGACAACTAAATTGACAATCTCCTTACAAATTAAAGAAGCTCTATTGCGACAAGCTGTTAATTGAGGTGATAAGCGACCACACTCCCAAAAGAAGAACACAAGTTTTAATATAAGAAGTACACTTATTGAGAGAGGTGAAAACTTTTGCACTTTAAACTTCAAAAGAGATTATATATGCTCTTGATTAAATAAAAAAGAGGCTCTGTTGCAAACACCATCAAGCTGTGTGATGTCAAACAAGCTCGACACCACCCAAAATGTGTATATATATATATTACATGCTTGAATTATAGCCTCAAGTATGCCCCTGGAGGTAATTACAAGCGTAACATTCAAAACTCCACATGATAATAACAATTTACCAGCGAGCTTCAAAGGCTTAGCTTAACCAAATGATAGCATAGGGATGTCATAAAGTAATAGTGTATATATTAGTCACAAGTGTATATATTAGTCACATGTGTATAGTTAGTTAGAGTGTTAGTTAGATTAACAAGTTAGTGTAGACATCTGTAATGTATTACCTAGAGTCTATATAAGGACATATGTATCTCTAATTATTCTTCATGAAATACAACTCAATTTTTCTATTTCTCTTCTTCCTAAAACACTGATATGGTATCAGAGCTCAAGAAAGTCATTGACTTCTTGTTTTTCTTCTCAAATTTTTTCTTCTTTTCCTGATTATTGTCATTTTCCTGATTACTTTCATTTCTTCTGAGCAGCGAGATTCACACCACTTTCTCATTTGTCTCCATCTACTTTCTATTCTCGGGATTCTCTTTGCTTTCACATATCTTCACTATTCTTTTCACAAATTTTGACTATTCATCTCAGTTTCCATGGTAGCTCGTCCTTCTTCTTCCTTCACTGACTCTACGACTGGTGTTTTCACTTCTTCTCAATTAGATTTAGTTCAGAATATTGCTAATCCATACTATCTTCATCCAAATGAAAACCCTTCCCTTATTCTTGTTTCTCCAATTCTTACAGGCTTCAATTATCACTCGTGGGCTCGTGCCATGAAAATGGCACTCCTCTCGAAGAATAAGCTAAGCTTTGTAGATCGTTCAATTCCGTTTCCGCGTACATCAGATCCATTATATTCAGCTTGGCAACGCTGCAATATGATGGTGCTATCTTGGATAACTCATTCGATTTCGCCTTCTCTCGCACAGAGCATTTTGTGGATTGACTGAGCGTGTGACGTCTGGGATGATCTTCAAGCACATTTTTCTCAGAATAATGTCTTTCGCCTTGCCGATCTACAAGAAGAAATACAGAGTCTGAAACAGGGCGATCTTCCTTCCAGTGAGTATTTCACGAAACTCAAAATACTCTGGGATGAATTCTTGACATTACGACCAATTATTTATTATTCTTGTGATCCTAAATGCTCTTGTGGTGTGATTGAAACCTTTAAGAAGCAAGTGGATCAAGATTATGTCATTCAGTTTTTAAAAGGTTTAAGAGATCGTTACTCATCGGTTAAATCTCAAATCATGCTTATTGAACCTTTACCGAATATTAATCGGGTTTTTTCTTTGGTTCAACAACAAGAACGGGAAATGGGTTATCAAGTTGCTGAGGTCACAACCTTACTTGCTAGGTCTTCTGGTTCTCATTCGACTTCTATGGGAATGCCCAAACAAAATTTTTCTGGTAATCAATCTGTTAAACAGTGTACATACTGTGGTAAGCCTCAACATACTAAAGCTACTTGCTATAGAAAACATGGATTTCCACCGGGTTTTAAATTTTGAAACTCAAACTCTGGTACTGGATGTGGTGTTATTAATGCTATTTCAAATGAGAATATTTCTAGCAAGGATATCACTGAGCCTAGTCGGATAGCTAATGAATCATACAGCTTCACTCCAGAGCAATACAAGAAATTGATGGCTCTAGTTCAGCCGACTGACACCTCTATTCGTCCCTTTGTTTCTATTAATCAGGTCTCAGCTACTGGTACATTTCCTACTTTTTCTTCTTTTTATACCTCTTGGATCATAGATTCAGGTGCAACTAACCATTTTTGTTCTAATCTTTCTCTGTTTGTCTCATATAAGCGCATTCCATCTATTTCTGTTAATCTACCTGATGGCACTCGAGTGTTAGCTTCATATAGTGTTATTGTCCAATTTTTAGATACTTTTTCCATTCAGGATGTATTATATGTCCAGAATTTTAAATTCAATCTCTTGTCAGTTTCTAAACTCACTGCTTCTCTTCCTTGTGATGTTACTTTTCAGAATTCCCAGTGCCATATTCACCTCCAACCTTCAAGGAAGATGATTGGTTCAGCTGATCTCATTGAAGGGTTGTATATCATGAATACTGCAGATATCTTGTCATCTTATTGAGTTAGTACACTTTCCACTTTACCTCATTCAGTTTCACCTTTTGGTCTTTGGCATTTTCACCTAGGACACCTGTCTAAGAATACATTGTATACCATACAGAAACACCATCCTCATGTTTTTTATGCACCTTTTTTCAATTGCTATGATGTTTGTCATTTGGCCAAGCAACGAAAGTTGCCTTTTGTTGTAAGCAACAGTACATCCAATAAAATGTTTGGTTTGATTCATATGGATATTTGGGGTCCTTACCATTTACCTTCTATACATGGCCATAAATATTTTCTTACAATTGTGGATGATTACACAAGATACACTTGGATTAATTTGCTTAAAGCCAAATCGGAGGTCCGGTTTTGTATTCAGGAATTTGTTCATTTAGTTTCAACTTAGTTTTGCACATCTATTCAGATTATTAGATCTGATAATGGTCAGGAATTTCAAATGATAGATTTCTTTGCTCAACATGGCATTTTACATCATACTTCTTGTCCTAAAACTCCTGAACAAAATAGTAGAGTAGAATGAAAGCACCAACATATTCTTAATGTCACTAGGGCTCTTTTGTTTCAAGCTCACTTTCCAAAGGTTTTTTTGGTCTTATGCTATTCTTCATGCTGTCTATATTATCAATCGATTACCTACACCTATCTTGCAGCATAAGAGTCCTTTTGAAATGCTTTTTAATAAACCTCCAAATTTTAGTCATTTAAAAGTTTTTGGTTGCCTTTGTTTTTCATCTACTCTTGTGCAACATCGAACTAAACTTGATCAGCGTGCCACTAAATGTGTTTTTCTTGGATACAAGATTGGTACAAAGGGCTTTCTCACATTTAATTTGTCTTCTAGGCAAATTACTATTTCTCGCCATGTGTATTTCTATGAAAACATTTTTTCTTTTTCTACCACACCTGCCCCTGTTCAGACTAATTCTATTTCGCTTCCACTGTCCTCCTTCTTTTGATTTTGGATGATCAACCTGTCTCTACCCCTATTCCTTTTATTTCTGACTTATCTTCTACATTTTTACCACGCCATTCTACTCGATCTCACCATCCCCCTAGCTATCTGCATGACTATCATTTAACACTTCAATGTTCATCAGTCCTACCAGATTCCTTAGAGAGAGGTATTTTCCATCCTCTTTCTAAAGTTCTTGATTATAGTCATCTTTCTCCTTTTCATCGCCATTATATTTGTTCCATTTCCTTTGATGATATTCCTAATACTTACTCTAAAGCAATTCAACATGAGGGATGGAGAGGTGCTATTCAATCTGAACTTGATGCTTTGCAACAAAATAATACTTGGGTGTTGACTGATTTACCTTCTGGCAAGCGTCCTATTGGGTGAAAGTGGGTCTTTGCCAAGAAATATAATTCGGACGATAGCCTTAATCGCTATAAAGGTCACTTGGAGGCTCAAGGTTTTACCCAAGTCGAAGGTATTGACTATAATGACACTTTTTCTCCTGTTGCCAAATTAACCACTGTGCGTTCATTACTTGCTCTTGCTGCTGCTCACAATTGGCATTTGAAACAATTAGATGTTAATAATGCATTTCTTCATGGGGATTTAGATGAAGAGGTGTATATGTTACCTCCTCCTGGTTTACAACTTTCTTCTCCCAACCAGGTTTGTAAATTGTAGCGGTCTTTATATAGACAAAAACAAGCTAGTAGGCAATGGTTTTCTAAATTGTCTCAAGCACTTGTTTCTTGTGGTTACTGCCAATCTCAGGCTGATCATTCTTTATTTCTTAAAACTGCTGATACTAGTTTTACTGCTATACTTGTGTATGTGGATGATATCATTGTTAGTGGCACTGATTTGGTTGAGATTAATCATATTAAGGCCTTTCTTGATTCTACTTTCAAAATCAAGGATCTTGGTGATGCCAAGTATTTTCTTGGTTTGGGGATTGCTAGGAGTTCTCAAGGTATTTCTTTATGTCAGTGCAAATTTACTTTAGATTTTCTCTCTGATGCTGGGTTTATGGAGTGTAAACCAGCCCAAGCTCTAATGGCTCAAGATCTAAAATTAACCAGAGATTCAGGAACTCATTTGACTGGTTGCTCCTCTTATCGTACATTGGTTGGTCATTTGTTGAACCTTACTAACACCAGACTTGATTTATCTTTTGCGGTACAACAACTCATCAGTCAATTTGTGCAAACTCCTACTAATGTTCATCTAAAGCCTCTTCACATAGTTCTTTAGTACCTTAAGGGTGCCCCTGGCCGTGGTCTTTTCTTTCTTGTTAATTCCAAACTTACTCTTAATGCATTTAGTGATTCTAATTGGGTTGGCTATTTATATACCCGCCGTTCTATTACTGGCTTCTGTGGTTTTCTTGATCAAGCCTTGATTACATGGCATTCTAAGAAGCAATCGACTGTTTCTACCTCTTCTTCCGAGGCTGAGTATCGTGCTTTGGCTGCCACCACATGTGAATTGTAGTGGCTTTCGAATCTCTTAAAAGATTTTGGTTTACCTCTGTCTCAGCCAGCTTCTTTATACTGTGATAACCAATCAGCTCAGCATATTGCAGCAAACCCAACCTTCCATGAACGCACTAAGCATTTAGATATTGATTGTCATATTGTTCGTGAGAAGCTTAAGCAAGGGTTGATTCATCTTCTTCCTATCAAGTCTGAAGATCAATTGGCAGACATTTTTACTAAGCCTTTAGCTCCTTTTGCTTTTTGTACACTCCTTACCAAGCTGGGAATGATTGATATCTATTCTCCAGCTTGAGGGGGTATTAGTGTATATATTAGTCACATGTGTATAGTTAGTTAGAGTGTTAGTTAGATTAACAAGTTAGTGTAGACAGCTGTAATGTATTACCTAGAGTCTATATAAGGATAGATGTATCTCTAATTATTCTTCATGAAATACAATTCAGTTTTTCTATTTCTCTTCTTCCTAAAACACTGATATAAAGGCCAATGAGCAGTCATCCATCTAGTTAGAGGCCCGACAAGCCTTACAAAATGTTCTAGAAAATTATCGAGGCCTGATCGATCAAATTGTGCTAAATAATGGAGCAGGGATGATAACATGAACAATTACATATGTGGAACTTGGCGTGACACATAAAAGATTTTGGTTTACCTTTGTCTCAGCCAGCTTCTTTATACTGTGATAACCAATCAGCTCAGCATATTGCAGCAAACCCAACCTTCCATGAACGCACTAAGCATTTAGATATTTATTGTCATATTGTTCGTGAGAAGCTTAAGCAAGGGTTGATTCATCTTCTTCCTATCAAGTCTGAAGATCAATTGGCAGACATTTTTACTAAGCCTTTAGCTCCTTTTGCTTTTTGTACACTCCTTACCAAGCTGGGAATGATTGATATCCATTCTCCAGCTTGAGGGGGGGTATTAGTGTATATATTAGTCACATGTGTATAGTTAGTTAGAGTGTTAGTTAGATTAACAAGTTAGTGTAGACAACTGTAATGTATTACCTAGAGTCTATATAAGGATAGATGTATCTCTAATTATTCTTCATGAAATACAATTCAGTTTTTCTATTTCTCTTCTTACTAAAACACTGATATAAAGGCCAATGAGCAGTCATCCATCTAGTTAGAGGCCCGACAAGCCTTACAAAATGTTCTAGAAAATTATCGAGGCCTGATCGACCAAATTGTGCTAAATAATGGAGCAGGGATGATAACATGAACAATTACATATGTGGAACTTGGCGTGACACATAAACATAGCACTCCAAAGCCACCACTTGTCATATAGTCATTGTTATATGCAAACTTGGATGCTAAAAAAGATAAGACCACATTGTAAGAGCCAAAAAAAAAAAAAAAAGCAAAATCATTTGAACTTAATACCTAAGTTATTGAAGGTTAAATATAACTATGTGCATGCAAAAGTCCGATAAAAATATAATCTTTTATATTGAATCCCAATATATTGTGTACTGGATCATGTGAGTTTTATAATTCAACCATATTCAATCTCAAATGGATGTTTTAAAAGTCAATACGTATTTATGAACGTAAATATTAAAACGAAAACGCATTTGAAAAAGTCCAAAAAACTGTAAATAACGTAAAGAATGACCTCATATGACACTAATTTATTACATACCCCCTCCAATCTCCAATTCTTACTGTAAAGACCTATTAATTGAAGTAATATCCCCTCTCAAGCTAAGGTTAAGCTAATTGCAAGCTAAAGTTAAGTTGTATATAGCATAAAAACTCTAATAAGTCACATTACATATGAGTTATAGTAGGACTTATTTGTTAGACTCTATATATTACATAAAAATTGAGGATCCTCACTAATTAATAACAAAAGTTAAATCATTTATACGTGCAAAATGATTTGGCTTTTTAAACACCCTTACTGCAAATAAAGGTGAATCCGCGTATCACACTGCTTAATTTTCATTGAACAAGTTATACCATATTGAGAATTTATAAATAATGTGATTTTGTAAAAGAACTTTAAAAATACTAAAAATATTCATAATTTTCTAAAGTGTTAAGCCCAATTTATCCTTTTCGAAATTAAAATGAAATGACGAAAATGCCCTTATATATATTTTTTAAAAAAGCAAAAGCCTCCACCACCGCCGCTAGCGACTGCTAGGGATAAATATTCCCAAAGTGGTGGGGGTGAGATTTGGACCCCAACCAATTGTTTTGCCAAAAACATAGCCACCAATGCTTTTCAATATATATTGTACAAACAAATATATATAAGCTAATTCGTTAACTTTGACTCAAACTCATTCACAAATTTTATTAAGGAATTCATAACATTTTATTAGATTTCAATAATTTTTCTTACCCTATAAAAAAGTTTACACTATCATCTCATCTACAAAATTTATTAAGGAATTCACAATATTTCATTAAGTTTCAACAACTTCCAGTCACCTAATAAAAAATTCACATAATGAGATCATTCACAAGTTTTATTAAGGAATTTACGAATTTTCATTAGTTTTAAAAACTTCTTTTTACCAAGTTAAAAAGTTATACTGTTAGGTCATTTGCAAATTTTATTAAGAAATTAACAACATTCCATTAAGTTTTAACAATTTTCTTTAGCCAAGTAAAAAAGTCATACTGGCATGTCATTCACAATTTTTATTGAGAAATTCATGACATTTAATTAGGTTTTAATGACTTTCGCTAAAAAAATCACACTTTAACAACTTGTGAATTTTTTTGTAGGAAAAAAATTGTTAAAACCTAATTAAATATAGTGAATTTCTTAACAAAACTTATGAATGACTTGATAGTATGAAGTTTTTACTTGTTAAAAAAAAGTTGTTAAAACTTAATCAAATGTCATGAATTCCTTAATAAAACTTGTGAATAACCTAATAGTGTAAATTTTTTACTTGATAAACAAATGTTGTTAAAACCTTAACAAATTTGTAAATGACATGATATTGTAAATTTTTTCCTTAGTCAACTAAAGTTATTGAAACCTAATGAAATGTCATAATTTATTTAACAAAATGTGTGAATGATCTGATAGTATGAATTTTTCAGTTAATAAATAAAAGTTGATAAAACTTAATTAAATGTCATGAATTCCTAAACAAAAACTTGTATATACGCTTGAATTAAACATCAAAAGCTCTCTCTCTCTCTCTCTCTCTCTCTCTCTCTCTCTCTCTCTCTCTCTCTCTCTCTCTCTCTCTCTCTCTCTCTCTCTCTCTCTCTCTCTCTCTCTCTCTCTCTCTCTCTCTCTCTCTCTCTCTCTCTCTCTCTCTCTCTCACACACACACACACACACACAATGCCTTGAAAGCCATTAGTGGCCCAATGACCGCCAATCTTTTAGCAAACCAAGTGGTGGGAGACCCACAACTTTAGGAATATTTATTCCCCTTGGTATATTCCTTCCCATAAGAGGGCCGGCCACGGGAGCTCCAGCAGTGGTGGCAAGTGGGGGTAATTTTTTTAAAAAAATATATATATAACGATATTTGTGTCATTTCTTATAAATTTCAAAAAAAGCAAATCGGGTACTAATATTTTTCTGGTATTATGAATATTTGAAACACTATTTTGTCATTTCTTATTTTTAAAGTTCTTTTTTTGTGGGATTTTCCCTTTATAATATAAAATATTTTTTAATCTAAACTTACATAAAATTTAATATGGATTTTCATGAGCCTCGCCTACGTAATTTGTTTTCTTTAATTTCTTCCCCTTATGATCATGATGTAATTCTTGTTATTTTTCCGTTAAATACACGCATTTGGTATTGGTCCACGATGACACCGAATATATTTCAAACTCAAAACTCTTATTTTCAAAGAAAAACGATTAATTGTATGAAATACATGGTTCATCCATACCACCCGGTCCAGCCCGAACATTGGTGAACTGGCCGGTCTAGCATTTGGTCCGGTTCACTATTTTTTTTTATTTTTTTTCAGGATTTCATATTAATAACCCTGAAATCTTCAATTTTTCACCGGTTTGGCCACGGGTTAGCTTCTGTTTGGCCTTGATCTAATCCTTAACCTAGTACCCCAACCGGTTTAGTGCTTAGTCCAGGTTCATGAACCTTGATGAAATAACGTGACACTAGATATTAGAGAATAATGACTCCGGGCCTGGTTATTATTATAAAGCATTGTGTACTCCTTCATATATTTAATATAAGATACAGTTGGGGTGATCTTAATCCTAAATATAAGATAAAATTTTTGTATTTGTCAATCTTTTCCTTTATCCTTATTGATACACCATTAATAATAATCAGGAATAAAAGAAAGTGACTATGGTGTTTTAGAAAATATATGTCATATTGACTAATTTAACTAACTTCCTTAATTTAATCAAATTAGGTAAATATATCTTATACTAAGGACTGGAGAAGTAATAAAGAGAAGGAAAAAATTAACCCTCAAGTTGCTCTAACTTTACCTCGTTTTAATTATATTATTGTAGTTTTGTAGTTTATTCAAATAAATGTATGCACTCCACAAGTTAAGCTCTACTGGGCTTATTGGCACCTGAGGAAGGTGGCTGTGGAGACCAAGGCAACGAGACAGTTTCTGTTCAGAGTTCATGATACGGCATTCATCAGTTGCAAGCATCAAAGAATATGGCGCCATACTCGTAGCCTGTTACGTTGTAAGGGAAATAAATTAACTCTTATTAAAAATGCACCTTAATTAATTTTTCCAAATAAATTTAAATAAAATCAAAATCAATCAAATTATATAGTATAAATATAAGAAGACAGTTATAAACAAACTATTTTTTTTTATTTTGATAATAAATAAATCTAATTTTTCAAAAATATTTTTATTTTTATTTTTTTCTTTTATGAGAACTCTCTTTTTTTGTTGCCAATCTTTTGTGCGAACTTATATGTTTGTGTTTCAGTCCTATAACTAATTAAGGATAAACATATGCTAACACCATTAATTTTCAAAAATCCCCTCACTATTTTAAAAAAAAGCAAACCGGCCGTTGCCACCACGCCGGCGGTTGAGGTTCCAATAACAACTTGAATAATGCGATTAACCATTTGGATATAGAGAATGACAACTTATCAATCTACATACTAAAGTTATCATTGTAGTTATTTAACTTATCAATGACGTCTGATAGGACTTGGGGAGCTTAAGTTGTCAATCTTCATATTTAAGTGGTTAATAGCATTACTCAAGTTGTCATCGGAATTTCGACGGTAACCCAGCCGGCATGGTGGTGCCAGCCAATGAAGCTCTAATGCTAACAAGGGTTCTTTCCTTTTATTAAAAAAACTTGAGGGCATTTTGATAAAAACACAACATTTTAAAATACTATATTTCTTCCTTGTGACCTATGTGTTATTTTCATGTGTTAATTGTCTTGTAAGGTTTTCCAAGTTTAAAATTTAAATGAAAATTTTTCTTAAAAAAAAGAAGACCATGTATTAATATTAAATAGGCACTGAGAGAGGGTACCTAGTCGAACAAATGGAAAAGGAAAATGGAAAACGTGTTTTTTGTTGGGTTGTGTTTTGTTTTTGCGCCATTATTTCTGTTTTGTTTTGTCAACATGTAATTAAGCTCAAGACAAATAGAAATGAAGCTTCTACAGTGTGTGCGTGTGTGTTTGGCAGTCAAGTCAACGAGCGGCCACCTCATTCAACTTTCCCAAATTTCATTCATTCAAATTCGCTGACAGTTCCATCTTTCCCAAATTTCGTCGAATTTACTCAACCAACCCTCAATTCGACTTCTCTCTCCCCTATTAATCTCACTCTCCCTTCCTTCTCTCTCTTCATCCCAAACCCTATTCTCCGATTCTCTCCAATTAATTCCCTTCGCTTCTCAGTCCAAAAAAAAAAAAAAAAAAAAAAATTCCCTTCGCTTCTCCCACCTCCGATTCTCACCAATTTTTCTTACGATGAAATCATCCAGACTCGTCGCCTTCCCAATTCTCAGTATTCTTCTCATGGCGTTCTCTTCTCTCGGCCAAGCTGAAGATCTCGCTTCTTCTCCGGCACCTCTTCCTTCGAGTGATGGTTAGTTTTCAGTTTTTACAATCTTCGATTCTTCTTTTTTTTCCCCTCATCGATTTATCTTCTGAAGTGTGAAATTTGGGTTTTTCTGATTCTATATTTGGGGGATTTTTGTTGCAGGAACTGCCATTGATCAAGGGGTTGCTTATTTTCTCATGTTGGTTGCGCTCGCCATTACCTACTTATTCCATTGATTTCGGATTATTTCGATCCTCAGATTCTTTTTTTAAAATTATTTTTTTTCTTCTTCTATACTTATTCCACTGAATTCCGATATTTTTGTATTGTAATTAGCAATAAAATTTACACACTTTCATCACTCCATAGCTGTAAGTAACAATAAAATTATACTCTTTCATCTGTCCATTTTCAGAAATGATTCCTTGCCTCTTCATTTCTTTCATCCCCAGTGCTTCTAAATATAATTTTTAGATTTTTCGCCTGCGAAAATGTAAGACGGCCGTAAATATAGGAACTCAACAATGTGCTTATTTTGATTCTAAATGAGGGTTTCTTCACGTTGCAATTTTTTTTTTTGAAAAAATAAATTAAGGAGGTTATACATCAACAGATAGTAATAGGCTAACTAAAGGCTCTTATAGCATGGCCATGCGCAGGGATGACACGCACAGTAAAACTAATACACATTTTTCATTTATACCTAATTTTCTAATATTTCATTACTCAATGATTATACATTTATACGAGAGAATATTTAAATTTTTGAAGTTTGGAATAATCTGATAGGAACAGTTCAAAGACCACTTGGTTAAGGCATCGATTCGTGTTACTTTTCCGATCAGTGAGAATTCTCGAAGGAATCCTGCGGAAATTAAACTATCCATAACATGAGCGTACATTTGTTCAAGCTTTATCGCCGTTGAGGTTATCTTTATGACGTACTTAAACTTATGTCATTAATATATGTGATTTGGCATTTTTATCTTAAAAAAGGTCGCTTAACGATTAACATGTAACTTTTCAGAAAAAACGGGATTTTCCGCTTGGTAGTCCAACTAGCAATGACCAACCAGCTTTCTCATGTATATAGAGATGGTGCCGCTAAAAGGGGTTGGGCCCAGCCAGCCCGCCAGGCTGGCATGTTGCACAGGCCTGTCTCGTTCAGCCCATGGGCTACAGTGGGCTGGCGTGAATTGCCAGCCATATATAGAGATAGGATGCGTGAGGACAAGAACATACGAGTATAAAATAGCATATGAATAAAATAATTTATTTAATACATGAATTAAAATACAAGTAGTACTTACTATATTTTAAGCATGACTTTTTATTGTTAGAACCCTTAGTAATGTTAAATCAAAACACATAAACTCCTTCAGTTTCAAGTTATATATAAATATTACTCATTGAGTTCTAAATAAATGAGTTAAGTTAGTGGTTTGGTTTTAGTAAGTCTCATTCCATTTTATCTTTAGCATTTATTAATTTTTTTTCTCAAACTAATATACCTAACGTATAGAGTAATTTATAATCTAATGTTTTACATAAGTATTTTTGGAAGGTTATGTTACATTTGTTACAATTAAGTAATTTATTGCACTTATTTAATCTTCCTAAATTAATTAAGTGGTTCTTATGCCAAAGGTGTAATTTATAGAACTTGACCATATATAAACAAGTGCCATTATTCATTATTTATGCATAATATATTTGTTATAAGTTTTTCACTTTATAGCAATCTTTTAATTTAAAATTTTATGTCGAGTGTGTCTATATGTATAACTAAGGTTGTCAAAGTAATGAGTTTAAGCAAGCTCATATCAGTGACATAAAATTGTATTATCGATTCGAATTGTAAACTCGTAATAGTTTACTTTTATCAATAAATAGATATTAATAATGTATAATTAAATAATTAAAATATAAAAATGACAGCAATTTGATTTATATATATTTTAAATCCAAATAATTGAAATTAATTTTATCAACATTTGTAATTTATCTCACTCAACAAAGAATTTTTTTATAAAAATATATATAAATCCACAAAGTATGATCAAATTAAAAAAGTTAGTATGAGTTTTAGAGCAAGTTAACGCAATTTTGTCGACTAGAAATATAAAAAAAATGGTAAAATTAGTGTATAAACTCATGAGTTTGACCAAATTTATAACTATCATGAGTTTTAAAGTAACTCAACACGATTTTGTATGCTTGAAATATAAAAATGGTAAAATTAAAGAATCAACTGGCGAATTTGATAACAACGTGTATGACATATAGATATTTGATTACCAGTCACATTTTCTCATTATAATTCATCTATTTATTATATTATTAGAAAAGCTATAAAAACGGTAAGGAAATATCGGGTTAACATATTGATTTTATTATGAGGCTTTAAATTGAACTGGTTAACAAAATAGCAAAGAGTTTTCCCAAATGCATTGCTGGGCTTTAATGCTCGATTTTGATTGATTTCATATTATAATGAACAATTATATATTTGTGGCATACACTTATAAGTGGCGGGTAGAAAGTAGAAACTCTTACATGGCAATTTTAATATGTTTCCCCAAAAAATAGAAAAATTTTAGATCTCAATAACTTTTTCTTAAAATTTAATACTCATCTTCTAGTAGCCAAAAAAAAAAAAAAAAAAAAAAGCCTGGAAACTCATTTGAATATGACATGGACAATAAACACTGTTCCATGCACGGGGATAATAAGTAGTTAGAGTATTTCTTATATATGAAAGCAATTGAAATTATATACACTAGTATAAAATAGCCCTTTTAGACCGTAACATTTAAACCGGTTATTGCGGATAAGGTCTAAAGTTTTGTAATTATAAAGAACATTTGAGACCGGTTCTTAAAATATGCGGTTTAAAAGATGTTATTTAGACCGGTTGTCACTAACAACCAGTCTAAAAAGATAAAAATAATTAAAAATTAAAAATTTTGAAACTTATTAGACCGGTTGTAACTAATAACCAATCTAAAAGATAAAACATTTAAGACCGGTTATCCAAAAAACAGGTCAAAAAAGAGAAAAATAATTACAAAATAAAAAATTTTGAAACTCTTTAGACCGGTTGTCACTAATAACAAGTCTAAAAGATGCGGAATTAAAAAATAATATTTTTTTTCCTTTTAAGACCTAAGGTTTCTAATAACTTGTCTAAAAGATAAACTTTTTAGACCTTTATTTTGATTGTAACAGGTCTAAAAGATTTGCCCCAAATTTATCTCTTTCACAAAACCCTTATTCATCATCGCACCTAATTAAATTAAATCCCGCGCTCTCTGAATCCTCTCTTTCTCAGAACCCTTTCTTCCTTCCTTTCTTTTATATATCCACCACCACAATTCCCCTCCCCTCCTCCTCCTTTGCAATGGCTGCTCCTCCTCCTGCAGCCGCCGCCTACCCTGTTGTTCAACACGTCGCCAAGAAATCTGCTAACCAGCTTCTCTGGAAATTTGCTCACCTCGATTCCCCTTTCCTATAAAATCAAATCTAAGTGCCAATGCTCCATCGCTGAATCTCACTGACACAGCCCTTCCCATTCAGGCTCTGCTTTAGTCGAGAGGTGGTCCCTTCTCCCTCCCGCTGCCACTCACTACTCTGCTTTGCTAAGCAACTTGGCATTGCTCGCGCCAGCCTCAAGGCCAAGGATATCAGAAATAGATCCCTCTTCAACACTCAAGAAGGTTTGCTCCTGTTACCTATATTGTTCTCTCAATTTGATTTTGTTGATTATCTATCTATTCTTGAACTGGTAGAAACAACAATAGCGTGACTTGATGTTGACAACAATTTTTGTATGAGCTCACATTAACTATTGTTCACTGGTTCTTGTAGATGGCGGAGTACTATAGAGGGTGCTTCCAGAGGTTTCATGGAGAAGCATTACATTGGCATAAGCGTATGATCAATGATATTGTTTAGCCTCTCATCATTTGCTAGGTCTTGAAATGAACACAGCTCTGCAGGAAACGAGCAAACAAACATCCCACATTACTTCCGCTGGACTATTTCATCAACAACCACAGAAACTCAGAATATCTATATGTATAATATATACTGCACTACCACCATTAATTCTTTATTCATTAAAAACACCAAAAATAATTTTTAAGACTGGTTTTGTGAAATATAAGGTCTAAAAAGTATTACTTTTTAGACCAATTTTCAAAATAACCGGTCTTAAAAGTATTTTTAAGGCCAGTTATAATTACAACTAGTCTAAAAAGTATGACTTTTTATACCGATTTTCACAAAAAAGGATCTAAAAAGTTAGTTTTTTAAGACCTGATATTGGATCAACCGATCTAAAAAGTGATTTTTAAGACCGGTTGCTTAACTGGTCCAAAAAATAACAGACTTTTTAGATCGTTTGTATCAAGATCTCATCCAAAACTGGTCTAAAAAGCCATTTTACCCGGTCTAAAAAGTGCTTTTTCCACCCGTGATACGTATGTGCCCATTTATGACATAATGGTTGGGAATTTAAATAGTTGCCGGGAAGAACTAAGCTAAATCTTTTGCTCAATTGGAAAAAAAAGCTAAATTTTTGCTCAACTATATTCTTGATTCACTAACTTTTCCCCAGCTAATTTACTAATTTTTTAATTCAAATTTGATATATGAATCCCATTTTTTATAAGTATATATGTGTGGAAAATATTTTAACAATAAATTATTAAATTGTAAAAATTATATACTTGTCCATTTGTCATGCAAAATCTGACCCAAGAAAAAGGTATAAAATGACAATAAATCTAAATTTTTACGGATCAAATTCTTCCAATAAAATATAATCCTGAAAAGGCTGGAATGTAAAGATGCTAACAAATATATTCTACAATGTAACTTGTTTTGTAGTCTGGCATCAATGCATGCATCTTATTAATTGACTAGTTATTACTACTTAATTGATTTGCCACGCCATGTATAATCAGCTTGGTGTTGGCGACACTGGAATGATATGGGATGGTGCGTCGGTGAGCATATGCAATACTTCTTGACTGAACCAATCCTCTCACTTGGAGCTTCCATGATCATTGCTTGTAAGAAGAGAACCTGCCAGGGTGACACATTCTTCTTTGTCCTTTTTGAATTAATGGTTATATCAATTCTAGATTTTGAAGTCTGAAAAAGAAAGAAAGGAATATAATGTTTGAGTACCTTTTTGGATTAGCGGTAGAAGCTGCTTTTCCACCGTGATTTACAGTATACGAAGTAAATATGTGAGAGGAGTTTTGTCTCGACTTACATGAACATACTTTTTGAACGTCAACCCAAACAGATCCTAAGACGATACTTCTTGAAGAAGATGATAATGATTGGAAAATGCTGAGGGCAAGAAAAGACAAGACTTTTGATGTTTGGAAAGAAAAGCCTTGCTTTTCACAAAGGCTCTCTCCGCTTTGTGTATAAGAAAGTCTATGATGCAAACAAAAAATTAAATAAGAAAGATATTCTTTGAATTCTATTTGAGATCTATTTAAAGAGTGTGTTTGAATTAGCTTTTGAGAATAACTTCTAGAGAAAAAGTAGAGAATAGCTTATGAAGAATAGATTATGAGGAGAATAAATTATGGGAAAAAAGTGATTTTGATAAAATGAGAGTGTTTGGATGTTGTGATCAGAACAGCTTTTTTTATGATCAAATTACTAAAAAGGACATTAACTTTTGTGATAATTAGATATAAAGGATAAAATTATATTTTAAGTATTATTTAACATTAAATTGCATAATAAATACAAAAAATGAAATAAATTTGTCAAAATATTTTAAAATATTAACATTTGTCAAGTATATAATATAAAAAAATAGATGAAAATTTTTTAAAATTATAACACTAGTCAATTATGTAATATAAAAAAATAGATCAAACATAAATATGTATTTATAAAAATTTTGTGCTTCTTATATCCCAAGAAGCTTTAGCCTTTTACTTATCCATTTTGTTTAACGAACTTCACACATACGGCATGATCCATGAAGTCAGAATACAAGAACAAACGGATGTTTTCAAGAAATTTAGTCGTGAAAGCATATATATTATAAAAGAAGCATGTATTATATACGCAGGGAAAAAAAAAAACCCTGTAGAATTTCATATGTGGGAATCTTCTTTATATCCTTAAGGAAAAACCCCAACTATATATAAGCATAAAAAAAATGATCACTCATGATGTGGGAATCTCACTACAGTTAATACATCCATTTTTCTTCCATTTTACACCTCTTTTCTCATTATTGTGTGTGAGTCCCATAATCATAGTTAGAAATATAGAGAAGCATCATTTTTGGATAGCTCAAACGGGATTATTACATATTTAAAAAACCATCCACAGCCAACACAGAGCACAGGACGGAATTGCAGAAGCAAGACAAACCAGCAACCACCACATAACACAAAGCAATAAAGGATTATTACAGATCAAATGGGAAGTTTAAACGGGAATTATGTTACATCAGAAAATAGCACAAATCACAGGGGAACTAGAACATATTAGAAACCAACAAAGCAGTAACAAGCTCCAGTGACTGCTCCGCTTGCCCAGACGAGGTTTGAAATGGGGTCCATACCACAGACCACAGAGCGATGAAGCACACAATCGAGATCTTGCAATAGAAGTAGGACTTCACCAGTGTGATTTCTTCTTCAACCCAAAGGCACAAGCTCCAGTGACTGCTCCACCTACGAGGTTTGAAATGGGGTCCGCACCCACCGCCACACACTGCCACTGTCGACCACCAGCCACTTACGGTTAAGTAATCGGCCAAATCGGGGAAGAAATTGCCAAAGATGAGAAGCTGAAGCTCGAAGCTCGAAGCTCGGTGAGTGAAAATGGTGATGATGAAAGAAGAGAAGAAGACAGCCGAGTTTAAAGGGAAATCGGCCGAACTTTTCTTCGGATCTGGAGCAGCTATTACAGATCGTGAAGGTCACGAGGGAGAGGAGGTCACGGGGGGAGATCGCAATAGAGGAGGATAAGCGGAGAGCGCGAATGGGAGAGGAGGATGAGCGAAGAGGAGCCCTAAGAAAAGGCGTTGGTAATTACATAGGGAAAGAGAAGAGTGAATGTGCAATTATTGGCCCCAACGGTCATAAACTCATAATTTCTCAGCTGTCAAGGGAGAGGGAGAAAAAATGGATTCTCTTCAAACCTTGATTTTACACATCAAAACCTTGGTTTATAGAAAAACGGGATTATGGGAAAAAAATGGGTGTTTAGGTGTTTTCTCCCAAACCAAGGTTTTCTCCCAGAATAGCATTTTTTCTTTGAATCCAAATACACACAAAAAAACTAAATAAATATATAAATATGGAAAGTGATTCTCAGGAGAAATTACTTATTTGTAATAGGACAAATTAATTAATTACTTATAAATTATTTCAACTAAGGTGCACTCTAATGTATTTTTGGAGGTACAATTAACACCCTAATATATTAAAAATGGAGTAATTACACCCCTTCACTAATAGAATACTAACTCTAATTACTAACACACTCTTTCCTTTTTTCTTTCATCGATCTTCAACATATTATCCTTTCTTTTAGTATTTAAGGGTATAATTTTGCCCTTAATGTATTAAAAATGGAGCAATTGTACTCCTTCACTAATATAATATTAACTTAAGGTTTGAGGTTTATTTTTCCCATCATAGTCCCCCTTCATTGTGATGAAAGTATTTGATTTTGGTCTTGTTGAATCTTAAGACCCAAGTAAAAGAAGAAGCCAAGTGGGAATCAGATAGGACTTTTATTTATAGTAAATTATCAGTTTCAATAACATATGCAAGAATATATCAAATTATTTTAAATTCCCCAAGTGAAGGGGTGTAATTGCTCCATTTTTAATATATTAGGGTACTGATTGCACCTCTAAAAATAGTTTAGGGTGCAATAATACTTTAATGTGATGATTGCACCGCCAAAAATAGTATAGGGTGAAATCATATTTTAGGGTGCTAATTGCACTTCTAAAAATATATCGGGGTATTAGATGCACCTTCAACCTTTCCTATTTACTAAAGTTTCCTATTTTTATAATTTCTTTTGCTTGAAACTAAAGTTAAGTTTAGGTTGTGGAGATCTTTATAATAGAATTATAATTATTCTCGTTACAAGCTTTTGTTTGTTTTATAAGGATAAATTGAATTAATATCTAACCTTTTTTTTGGGCAACAAACAAAGTTTTTCAGCATGCAAGTCCTATTAAGTGCCTGTTTGGATTGGCGGTGAAAAATGAGGTTTTTTTGCTAATAGGTTTTTGGAAAAGTCAGATAGAAATAAAGTCAGATTGTAGATGTCATTTGTGTTTAGATTAACGGCGGCAGAAGTGAACATTTTTCTAACCTTGAACCTGTTTGGATTAGTGTTTGAAAAGCTCGTTTAGATAAAAATGACTGAAAAAGGGCATGAATCATATATATATTATTTGTATATATTGTGATAATTGAAGTGAAAATTTAAAATTTGATAAAATACAATAAGCCAGATTAATGCATTTTTTGGGATATTATTACTTGATTAAGCACTAATTTGAGTTAGGGACATTCGTATTGAATTAATTGTAATCAAAGGCAAAATGGTCAGAATTTGTTAATTATTCATACAAATGATCTCTTGAACTTTTAATGCTACCTTGGGCTTAATCTTGTATTGTAGGTGCTTAATAACAAATTGGAGATTTTGGAGTGTAAGAATTAATATTTTGAGGACTAGAGAAAATTACAGAAAAGGACTCCAAAATTTATGAAAATTACAAGTAAATGAAGAAAAGGGACCGGGGAAATCACAGAAAAGGACCCAAATGTTTCATAAATCATAGTTCACCTTACAAATATTTCAAAAATTTGTACTTTAATCCCTCCTTGAGAACTTTTGAAGTTTGAAAGGAAGTCCCTGGTCAAATCCTAATTTTACCAAAGCTTTCTCTTCTTCCTTGGAACAGAGACCCAAACCAGCAAAATGACTAGCAAAACAGAGCATAGCTCGGACATGCACCAGCGGAAAAGCCTTGCAAGGTTGAGCAACTGTGTCCCACTCGCAAAGATCACCACAGGACAAGCAGAGTTGAGCAACTGAGATCACGACATCCACGTACCTGGGCCGACCACCGTCAGACGCCAACAAAAGGCAACCTCAGCTCAGCCATGAAACAAGACATGAAGATTGGGACGGAGAGCAACGGAAGCCAATGAACACAGCTAACGGTAGAAGAGTTGGTTCAACCACCACCCACTGGTGAGCCACCCACATCCACGACACTTCTGACATGGAGATTGGGACAGAGAGCAGCGGAAGCCAGGCAGTTGAACGATATCCACAGATCAAAGGCACAGGTCAGAGGTTGAGAGTTGCATGCCCTTCCAATAGTCTTCTCTCAATGTTTGGTAAGCAAGTTAAATGCCCCTGCAATGGTCCTCTGCTCTACAATAATTGATCTACCGACATGGAGAGAGAGATCAAAGGCTATGAAAATGGGATGCTACAAAAAAGCCACGTTTTTGCTTAAAGTACAGTGGACTTCAATGCTGAGCCAAATGATCACGAAATGCCCATTGGGCCATTTTCACATCAGACATGCATTTACCCCCTCCCAAAACCGCTATGCCAAACAGACCCTAAGTAATGACCAATCGCCTTTTCCAAAGTTATAGAGAGATAGGGACAGGCGCATCGTGGGACATGGGCACATAAAATTGCTTGTAAATCTCCAAAGAAAAATATTTTTTAATATATACATGAAATAAAATACCATATTTATGTATGATTTTTTATTGTTGAAACATAAATAAACATGTATAGAATAATCACATAGTACATTACGCTTTTGTTAGTAAAATACTATATTCACTAAAGATCAACGATAGATTTTGAAATAAATAATAAAAAAATGAAAGAAAAAAATGGCATGAATGTACGTAAAAATTGGCTGCCTCGGAAATAAATACGTCCCCAAAGCAGTGACAATTTTAATAAGACAGCGGTGAAACAAATGGCTCCTATCCTATCCCGGTTCAATAGTTTTTATTTATTTGTTTATTTTGTACGTTGTTTCTCTAGTTTGTAAACCTTGGTTGCCTTAATATTATTTTTTTTCTTTTTATCAAAAAAAAAAACAAAAACAAAGAAACATTGGCATGAAGAAAAAACTCAAAAAAAAGTCAGGGAAAATAGGAGGAAGAAAATAATATGAAGAAAAATTTCTAAAGATAGTAAAAACATTTACTATTTTGGGAGTTTTTCTTATATTCTTTTCTCCGTACACTACTGCAAACAAGGGTTTTAACATTCCTATTTTGACACTTTTAACGTTCAAAAATAGGGGGACGTCTATGTGAGGGGCGTAGTAAAGTGAGACTTTAGACGTTCCTAAAAAAATGGATGTCTAAAGTAGGACTTTAGACGTCCCAATTTTGAAATAGGGACGTCTAAAGTTTCCACTTTAGATGTCCCTTTTTTAAAAAAGGGACGTCTAAAGTCATTTGAATTTTAAATTTCTTGTAGATGTTGAGGTCATCAAATACGGAAGCAAACACAAGTTCCAGATGAGAATCCTTTACAATAGTTTTGTTGAATACAAATGCTAGCTTTCTCCATCCTCTTTTTAGCTCCGGAATTTTCTTTTTTGGCATCACCACACTTCCACCACATTGCTAGCTTTGTTCAAACTTCTTTTTTAACCTAAATGTACTATACCAAATCTGATGGTGAAAAAAGAGAGGAACTTATATAATAATAATAATAAACAGACAAGCATGTAAGATTTGAGAAGTGATAAAGAGAGAGTTACCGTCGCAGATAGGGGCACCAAAGGGCATGATGAGAGGGGGGAGGCTGGCGAGAACGCCGAAGGAAAATCCAATTTGAATCTATAGAATGTAGGTCTCTCTCTGCAACTCCTCTCAGAGAAATTGAAAAATGTTGTGGGAGTGAGAGAGAGAGAGAGAGAGAGAGAGAGAGAGAGGAAAGCGTCCCTTTATTTAATATAAGGGACGAGCATCCCTTATATTCAATACAGCTCGTAAAGAAATTTTTAAATTACTTTAGACGTCCCAAATGGAATTTGGGAAGTCTAAAGTGTAAAAAAAAAAAATTCAATGAGGATCTCTTATATTCAATACAGCTTGTAAAGAAATTTTTAAATTACTTTAGACGTCTTAAATTCTAAAGTGGGACTTTAGACGTCCCAAATGGAATTTGGGACGCCTAAAGTGTAAAAAAAAAATTCAATTTTTTTTTTTTACTTTAGACGTACCAAATTCAATTTGGGACGTTTAAAGCACGTCTAAAGTGTAAAAAAGATTCAAATTTTGTTTTTACTTTAGATGTGCCAAATTCAATTTGGGACATCTAAAGTGACACCTAAAGTAAAAAAAAAAAATATTTTTTTTTCTAACTTTAGATGTCCCAAATTCAATTTGAGACATCTAAAGTCCTACTTTAGACAGATGCCCCAATTGGAATTTGGGATGTCTAAAGCTACCTAGTTCCCACACAAAATTATAAAAATGCCACCACCTATGTTTTAGACATCCTTATTTTAAAAAAGGACGTCCTTTAGGGTAGCAAAATCTATATTATGTTGTAGTGGTACTTTTTTTTTTTGCTCAAACTAACACTAATTAATTTATTATTATTTCTTATGAAAAGCAATTGCAATTTTTGAAATTCTAAAGAGTGAAGTCCACATCGGTTGGGGATGGGAACAAATGACGTTTTATAAGGATATGAGTATATAATCCTTTGACATGTTTCAAAACCGTGAGGGATAATGGAACCCCAAAGTAGATAATTTTGAATGTGAGTAGTAAGGCGCTGAGTGGTGATGGGATCTCAAAGCAGATAATTTCAAGAACAAGATGATAGTGGTGCTAGGGTCAGGCTCACTTGATGTGGAGCTATTTTTCAATTTGATGTGTGAATATCATTTTTTTTTTCATTAAGCTATATATTTTTGGACTGAATTCTTTTTATAAGCTATATGAATCTTGAAAATGTTCACTTTTGTTGGGAAAAATATTGATGATAACATATATATATATATATAAAACAATTTACTGCAAAATCTGACAACAAAAAGTATAATGATAATAAATCTAAATTTCTTTTTAAAATTAACTTGTTCCAATAAAATTCAAAAAAACAAAACTAAAAAAATTAAAATAAAAAATTTCAATTAAATCCAACTGAAATAACACTATATAAAAGAGGGATTTAGTGGCACCCCTCTTAAAAAAGTGCCATAGGTAAATATTTTTTCTTAAAAAAATATTTAGAAGGAGTGGCGCCTGTTATTATAAGAGTCATAGCCGGTGTTAAACTTGTATGGCATTTCCCTAAACAAGCACCATATAAGGCCTTTATTTTTTTTTTTAAAAAAATAAAGGGCCAGCTATGGCAGTTACTTAGGTAAGCACCATAGCTGGCCTTTTCTTTAAAAAAAATAAGCGAAATGTTAGGACTTGTATGGCGCTTGCTTGGTCCAGCGCCATACAAGGCCACACTTGAAAGTGAGGGACATATGTAGTAAATGGCCTTGGAAGGCGCAAGCCTTCCAAGGCCAGGAATGACTTTTTTTGTAATGCCAATTAAGGCCTTGGGCAAGCGCCTTCCAAGGTCAAAATGCTTGGCTTTTATGCTTGCCTAGGCAAGCGCCTGCTAAGGCCATCTATCACACCCTTATGTTAATTGCACCTTTACCAGAGTATTCGTGGAAAATGATATGTGGCTCAGTAAGGGTTCATACCTCATAATTACAATCAATGTAGCACAGTGCTACTAGGGTGTCTAAACCCCTCCCAGTGAAACAGAGACAGCTTTCCTGTCTTCGTTCCACCACTGTATTCCTCTCATGTAGTTCTCTTCTCTTATCTCTGCATACCTTCTGTATCCACCTATCTAAATTGTTAGTAGTGGAGGGTGAGATTCGAGAGAATCTCAATAGGAAACAGATATCATAATGCATGCATGATAGATGCTATGTGTATGAAATGTTAGCTCTAACTAGATGTATGCCCCATAATAACATTTCTGCATACTTAATGTTTCATGTAATAAAACTATGGTCGCAACGAAAACAGAAACAGACCTTCATTTATTCAAATATGCTCTACACAATCAAGTAAAGCAATCATATACATCACTACACAAACAGAGATATCAAATACATGCAAATAAGGTAAGTGCCCTACCTTAGACCTTTTCCACCTTGAACCGTGTACTTTGATTCACGTGTCGCAGCTCGGCTCTCCACTCAGTCCTACAATTACAAATATACCATTTAGACACTTCCATATTGTTTATGGGGGTTATATGAGCCTATCATAAAAATTTACTAAAATGCCCTCGGGACCCCGGCCTGGCCACACGATACCCGGTTTGACTGTATTTTTTCTGAAATTTTGATATGGATTATTCTGATATATTTTTACCCAAGGAATCCATTTCAAGACTTGGAATTACCAAATTCATTTTAAAATTATAAAAATACCCTTGACAGCCCCACTTTAAGGGTTTCAGGGGTATTTTCGTAATTATGCTTGTTCGGGCTTCTCCGAAAAAGTGACCAACTGTAACCCACGTAATTTTCCCTCCTGAACTCAATGAAATTATCAAAATATCAAAAATCCACCCCTAGCTCCTCCAAATAGCATTGGCTGAAATTTGAAATTCTGAGGAGAAAATTGGGGTTTTTGAATTCTGACCTCAAATCCTTGCTCCTTTCTACACCTAACCACTTTATTAACTATTTAATTACTTTATAACTACCATTTATACCTAATTTTGGTAGCATAATGCCTAGGGTTCAATATTTCCAAATTTTACAAACAGAGCCAAACCAACAGGAATTCACTGATTAAACTATTCTCAATAGCCAGAACAACCAAAGATTGAAGTGTAGGAAGTTACCTCAAGCTCCTTCTGGCTTTTTCCTCTTGTGGCTGAAAAACCCAAGCTTCTTAAGCAATGAAATTTGCTTCAAAAAACCTTAAATAACATAGAAGAAAAGCTTAGGAGAAGGGTTATACACGTTAGGTACGAATTCACCAAAGAAATCGACATACCTTGTGAGATTTTCCTCCTTCTCTCTCTAAACTCTCTCAAGCTTTCTCTCTCCTTTTTCAGACCAAAACTGATGTTAATGAGCATGGAAAGGATGAAGATAAATTTTTAAAATATGCCATAATTTTCCTTTAAATTATTTCCCGATTTTCAGATTTTTACAAAATTTTGGCAGATCTTCTGCCTAAACTTTGAAAAATCATAACTAATTCTATAAAAATCAAATTGGAGTGATTCCAAAGGATATGGAACACTTATTGAGGCTACTTTTCAAGGAAACATATATAATTTTGTTAATTGGAAGCACATCATTCCCAGAAATTCCATCTTTAGACACTGCCATAGAAACCTTTTAGTTTCGTTGGGTAAACTTCAAAAATCCATATTTTTTTGCATATAGCTTCAAATGATTCATATGACTTATCAAATTAAAGCTCATGCATTTACTTTTAGCCTATTGAATTTCATGATTTTTGCTCATTATTTGGTCATAAAAAATCACATGATAAGCTCACTACCTTGAAGACAATTTCACCAAAAACATAATTATATGCTCTAAAATTCACGATTTCATTTCATTATCTATTTCCTGTAATTACAATATATTTGGTGAATAAAATTTAGGGCGATATATTTCTCTCCCACTTAAATAAATTTAGTCCCTGAAATTTGCTACACATACATAGCTATAAACTTCGCATAACACTTTCTTGTATTCAGTTCCTTTTGATTATTACCCTACTTTAAATCTTGGTGGTCGCAGTACAACGTTACAAAAACGCTTGAAAGGAACGTCTCCAGATTTTCAGTGCAACACAATGGCTGCTAACTCAAGATCATGTGTGGGATAATAAATAATTTTTTTTCATGAGGCTTCCATTATTTAGATGCATAAGCCAATACATGGCCATACCGTATTAAAACACTTCCCAATCCTACCTACTGGCATCAATAAGGATGATAAAGGTCCATAGTGGATCTGGGATTATCAATATCAGTGCTGATGAGGTGCTTAGTGAAGCTCTTCTCTCAATTTCGGTCCCACAGATAATATTGAGTTTTCAAAACTATTATGAAGAAATTTGATATAAATTTTCAGTAATATTCAGTAAGACCCAAAAACTACGTATTTCAGAAACAGTTTCTACCCTTTTTCAGTTTAATACTTCTTCCACCCTGCAAGGATCTACCAAGACTCCTTGTTGTGAGACTACATGACACAGAAACTTAACTTCTGAAAGCCAAATCCCACATTTGCTTAGATTCTAATGTGTTCAATACAGTTACATCGGAAACGTTCAGAGCCAACCACTATTGTAACCCCTACTCTTTTCGTGCCTCAGTTGAATTTCACTTGACCTTCATAGTAACACATAATCGTTTATAGAGAATGTGATAATGTATATGCCTTACACTATATAATGCAATATTATACTAACACATAACTAAATTCAATTAGAAATGTGTTTAGAGCCAACCACTGTTGCAACGCCTACATATTATGTACCACAGTCCTCGATTGGGCATATCAATGTACGTATAGGCACTGCCTAAAGGCATTATTCATTAGTGTACCCTGAGGCATTACTCTGAGGCAATATTTATCAGTGTACCCGGAGGCACTGCCCGTAGGCATAGTTCATCTGTGTACCTGAAGGCACTGCCCATAGGCATTGTTCATCAGTGTATCTGAAGGCACTGTGTATCATACATATTGCAGAAGATGGCATATTCAAAGCATATAAACATTCATATAGTGTATGAAGGATAAAGTTACTACATTGGCCTTTCCTGGATAATATTGGATTTCTATTCTTCCCCTGGTCTGTGTTTTGCTACCTCTCTCGCAGCTCATTATCATGATCCTTGATCATTGATCCGTGTTCGATATTCTGCTAACATGCCAAAGATTTACTACATTGGGTTAGGTTCTAACTTCTTGATCAAGCCCAGTATCTATACCTCTTAGCCTTACCATCTTTGTATTTTACTATATTAAACAAGAAAGAGGTAAATTCCACATAAACACAGGGGCCTATATGTCATTTCACAAAGTTTTGGGTACACAGGTACCCCAAAATCAACATATCATAGGTGTTTACAGTAGTTAAGGAAAGCCTATAACAACATCAACCTCTGAACTACTGTATAACATGTTCTTACTCTTTTTCCATAATTTGACATAACATGTGCAACAACTTCCTAGGGGGTCACCCATCATGGCATTTCCCTAGGCTGAGCACGCTTAACATTCATGTACTCGTGTCAAAACGTAAATACTCGCTCAATCTACTCTTGACCACCATTACCCTGAGACTACCATTATCTCAAACGTCATGCCAGCTACCTCCGGCTGACTACATACTGTGTCTATACCTTGGCCTTAGCCATACCTACTCCTCAAGTTTCACAATATCCTTGGGCCATCCTCAGTTCGGTGTTGAACTACTTGCTACCCTTCAGATATTCTTAAATCTTTTGAGGCTAATTCATAGAATATGGGTAGATAATTTCTCTAGTACCCCATTCTGTGAGTATCTCCTTTTACCATATAATCAAGACCTTATCAGTATACTATTCTGATGCCAGAACTTCCACTCCCCCAGAACCGTTTTTTACTCTAATATCAAAATGTCACGCTCTTATGTTAATTACACCTTTACTAGAGTATCAACGGAAAATGATATGCGGTTCGATAGGCAACACAGGAATAGCATAAAGATACCCATAATAAGTGCATGATTACAAAAAAATCCTCACAGGGGTTCTTACATGATAATTACAATCAATGTAGCCTCACAGGGCTATTAGGGTGTCTAAACGCCTCCCAGTGAAACGGAGACAGCTTTCCTGTCTTCGTTCCACCACTGCATCCCTCTCGTGTAGTTCTCTTCTCTTATCTCTGCATACCTTCTGTATCGACCTGTCTAAATTGTTGGTAGGGGAGGGTGAGATTCGAGAGAATCTCAGTAGGAAACAGATACTATAATGCATGCATGATAGATGCTATGTGTATGACATGTTAGCTTTAACTAATGTAAGCCCCATGATGACATTTCTGCGTGCTCAATGTTTTATGTAACAAAACTATGGCCACATCGAAAATAGAAACAGAGCTTCATTTATTCAAATATGCTCAACAAAATTAAGGAAAGCAATCACATACATCACTACACAAGTAGAGATATCAAATACATGCAAATAAGGTAACTCCCCTACGTTAGATCTTTTCCATCTTGAACTATGTACTTCGATTCACGTGTCGCAGCTCAGCTCTCCACTCGGTCCTACAATTCTAAATATACCATTTAGACACTTCCATAGTGTTTTAGGGGGTTATATGAGTCTATAATAAAAATTTACCAAAATGCCCCCGGGACCCCGGCTTGGCCCCATGGTACCCGGTTCGACTGTACTTTTTCTAAAATTTTGACATGGGCTATTCTGATATATTTTTGCCAAAGGAATCCATTTCAAGAGTCAAAATTACCAAATTCATTGTAAAATTAGAAAAATACCCTTGACAGCCCCATTTTAAGGGTTTTAGGTGCGTTTTCGTAATTAGGCTTTTTCAGGCTTTTCAAAAAAAGTGACCAACTGTAACCCCACATAATTTTTCCTCTGAACTCAAAAGAATCATCAAAATATCAAAAATCCAGCCCTAGCTCCTCCAAATGGCACTGGCTGAAACTTGAAATTCTGAGGAGAAAATTGGGGTTTTTGAATTCTGACCTCAAATCCTTGCTCCTTTCTACTCCTAACCACTTTATTAACTATTTAATTATGTTATAGCTACCATTTATATCCAATTTTGGCAGCATAAGGCCTAGGGTTTAACAATTCAAAATTTTACAAACAGAGCCAAACCAACAGAAATCCACGATTAAACTATCCTCATTAGCCAAAACAACCAAAGATAGAAGTGTAGGAAGCTACCTCAAGCTCCTCCTGGCCTTTTCTTCTTGTTGCTGAAAACCCTAGCTTCTTAAGTAAGGAAATTTGCTTCAAACAACTTTAAATAACGTAGAAGAGAAGCTTAGGAGAAGGGTTGTACATGTTAGGTTCGAATTCACCGAAGAAATTGACCCACCTTGTGAGATTTTCCTCCTTCTCTCTCTAAACTCTCTCAAGCTTTCTCTCTCCTTTTTCAACCCAAAACTAGCGTGAATGAGCATGGAAAGGATGAAGATAAATTTTTAAAATATGCCATAATTTTCCTCTAATTTATTTCTTGATTTTCAAATTTTTACAAAATTTTGGCAGATTTGCTGCCTAAACTTTGAAAAATCATAACTAATTCTAGAAAAATCAAATTGGAGTTATTCTAAAGGATATGAAACCCTTATTAAGGCTACTTTTAAGGAAAACTATATACTTTTGCCAATTGGAAGCACATCTTTCCCAAAAATTCCATCATTGGACCCTACCATAGAAACCTTTTAGTTTCGTTGGGTAAACTTCAAAAATCCATATGTTTTTGCATATAGCTTCAAATGATTCATATGACCTGTCAAATTAAAGCTCAGGATGTTTAATTTCACCTTATAAAATTTCATAATTTTTGTTCATCATTTGGTCATACAAAACCATATGATAAGCTCATTGTCTCATTGGTGATTTCACTGAAAACATAATTAGATTCTTCAAAATTCACCATTTCTTTTCATTGACTATTTCCAGTAATTACAATATATTTGGTGAATAAAATTTGGGGTGTCGCATCGTCGGTGATATTTGAAAGAAATTTTTTTTAAATCTGTCTACCGTATTTTTTTTGTTTATTTTTTTTTAAAATTGGGGGAAGAAATGGGTAGTATGTGTTTAAATTGTTTTTTAAAAATTGTCTGCAATCTTTTTTTAAAAAAAAAATTGGTGAAGTAATGGTACTTGCCAAGCAACTGCTAAAGCTTCCCTAGGCCTTATATGGCACTTGGACATCAAGCACTATACAATGTTCTATTTAACTTTTCACAACCCCGTCATTATCATCTTCTTCGTGTGCCCTCCTGCTCCCTATTTCTCAGAACTCCATTGATCCATCGTCTTGTCTTAACCCTTCGGTTCCCATTCTATTGGTCCACTACCTTTCCTTATCCATTCTCCGCACTCCCCTCTTCTTATATAATTCTTTGTCCCCACTCTTTTCTATTTTGACGTTTCAATGGCGTCATTGTCCCCACTTCTTGCTTTCTTTGA
The DNA here is from genome assembly GCA_963855925.1 of Inga laurina. Lineage (NCBI taxonomy): Eukaryota > Viridiplantae > Streptophyta > Magnoliopsida > Fabales > Fabaceae > Inga > Inga laurina. Next base: position 20,812,073 of record OY979702.1, on the reverse strand, counting down.
CGGCGATAAGTAGAAGCTTCCTTGGTCTCCCCTACTTTTTGTTTTTTCTTATCTCCTTGTGCACATTTCTTCAACATTTGGTCGCTATAATGCCTGTTCTTACATACCCCTTTAATTATGTATCGGAAGCATTTACTTATATTCTCTTAAGGGATTGTTACTCAATTTCTGGCTGTTAAGCCGTTATTCTTACCAGATATCAAAGTTAATTCTTTTTTTTAGTTCCAATGAACCCGATTACGACTTAATTAGATTATGCGAATTCATACTCTTCATACATACATTCTTACAGTAGAAATAATTTACATACGGTAAATTAATATACTTTCTTTCTTTCTAGATTATTCATCTTCTTTCCTTCTTGTTCATCTTCAGCATCCTTTTCTGTCATATTCCTGTACCTATATTGTTGGTGGAGGGTGAGATTTGAGAGAATCTCTGTAGCAAACATTACAGAAAATACATGTAAGATGAATATCATTGCATGATATACTTGCCTTACATATGCTTATATTCACATAATGATATTTTTGCATACTCAATGTTTCGTGCAACATACTTATGGCCACAGCAAAAAAAGAAACATAGCTTAATTCATTCATACATGCTTCATATATTAAAGTAAAGCCATACAACAAATCAATACATAACATAAACATCACATACATGCAAGTAAGTAAGTTCACTACCTTTGGACAAAGGTCTTTTTCTTGCCCCATTTTCTTCTAATCATGGTAGCTTCTTGACCTTCTTTCACTCTTCTTCTTGACTTCTCATGGCCCTAAATAAATACCACATTATTAGTGCCATGATAAGTGAATTCTCAATAGGCTACATCAGCCACATGAGCTTACTTTTACCCTTAGAGTTCATACTAATTAAATTTGGCTCATTCTTTCTTAAATTCACATGGTAGCCAAAAGCTACTAGCATTTTAACCAAACTTTGAAAATTCATAACTAATTCTATAGAACTCCAATTGGGGTGGTTCAAATTCCTAATTAAAGCTCTTTGAGCGTATTTTAAAGATAAAATATTACTCAGAGCGAATTCTAGCCACAGAATTCCATAATCACTACCAAAGCCACATTGGTCCAAGATTCTGTCCAAATTCAATACCTAACTTCAAAAATTCATATCTCCAAATGTATTACATATCAAATTAAAGCTTGCCATGTATACTTTTATTTTAAAAAATATCATGGCCATTGGATCACATTTGGTTATTCAAAAACTTACCATAACCAACCTACCTGCTAGAAAAAGAAATATGTCATCACTATATTCAATTCCAATTTTTGGATTTCAAATCCATTCTTTCTCAAATTATACCAACAGCCTATTCCTACACAATTTTGCCCAAGGAATTCATTAGAGACCTAAAAATTGGCTAAATCATTCTCCTTCTACCTACCTTGTTTAGACCATAAAATTAGGACACAATGCAATAATTCACCAATTCACAATTTCTTCACCAAACTAGTCTCATATGCTCTTAAAATTCATATAACATCATTTATATGATCGTAACACCATTAAACCATAATTTCTCTTAATAACCAAAATTTAGGGCAACCAAGCAAATTCACCATACTCAACCAAACAACATAATATATAGTTCAAATTAGTTCCTAAGCTCACCTCTTGCTCTTTCTTGAGCTCTTTCTTTGGTTCTCCGACTTTGGCTCTTGTAAGATGACTCAAAATACCTCCCCTTGAAATTCTAAAACTATAGAAATGAAGCTATCATCAAGGGGAACAATGTTAAAGAAGAGACTTTCAGCTAGAAAAGCGATTATCAAGGTGAAAATCAAGGTTGAAGATCTTACTTTGTTCTTGAACTTCAAGAGCTCTCCTTTCTCTTTCCTTCTCTTTTTTTTCTCTATTTTGGGAGGCTTGGCCGACTTTTAATGAGAGAGAGAGAGAGAGAGTATTAGTTTTAATATCCATTCTCTTGCTTCTTGAATTCTTTGAAGAAAATCATCTAAAGAACAAGAGAAAATCCAAGTGGCATAATATGTCTTGCAAAAGTAGATTGATTAAATTAACTATGGTTAGCCAAATGGTCTTCTTTGCTCCTTCCTTCTCACTTGACTGAATTTGATATCCCAAAAGAAGGGAATTATGATGACAAATTCCTTCTTGAAAGTTTGCTTTTTGGGCCCTTCTTCCAAATTGATCAATTATGTAATCTTCTTGACTTTTCTTTTTGGCTTGGTCAAATGATACTAGATTTCTTCAATTGCATATTCTCTTTCTCTTTCTTTGGGATCTCGACCGAAATTAATTGAGAGAAAAGGAGAAAGATATGTGGACCAATAGATCTCTTGGTTCTTGGTTTATTTATACCTAGCCACGATTATTGACTTTTCAATTGGAAAAGTGAAGTAGTATATCATTTAATCTTTCCTTATTCCTCTTCCTATTCCTCTTCATCTTGGACGTTTTTCATCAAGGTAAAAGGAATGAATTGCTTCTTCATCTTCATTATTGCTCTTGCTTTTTAGAGCTAATCTTGACCCTTCATTTTAGATTTCCAATTCTAGCCTCAATATCAAGTGGCAATAGTCTCTTTTGCTTTTGATTATGACAATATTAATTCTTTCAATCCTCTTTCTTAATTCTTTCTAGACACCATTTCCCTTTTTCCTTTCGATTCAGGTTAGGTTTTATGTCATAATTACACATTTTAAAGGAATTGGGCATTTTCTTTTGAGTAATTCACATCAAAATTCATACTTTATTCTGGGTATGGTTTCTAATAGTCATTCAATTTCTTATTAATTCCAGGGACTCTTACTAAAATAGGCTTAGTAGTCTACTTTATTCAGGCTTATTCTCTAGCCTCTAGTCCTAAAATTTAAGGTATTACAATTCTCCCCCGTTCAATAAATTTTGTCCTTGAAATTTGCTACCTGTCTGATTCTTAAAACTACTTCAAAAGGACCACTGTAGCGTGGGTTTCCTTTTTTTTCTCTTTCTACATTCTATTGTCACCTCAAATTCTAGAGGACACCTCAAATTCTAGAGTCATTCAAGTTCAATTTTTTTTTTATAGATTGTGCTCATCTATGTTACATATGAGCTTCTTCAATTAAACTCTCAGACTACTTTCTCTTGACCAGCATTGTAGCTAGCAAGTATTATCTAACTTTACAAGTTCAGATTTCTAAACCCTTTTATCAGTTTCTATGCATGTATCATCCTAACCGCTAACTGCACCACTTTTTAATTCAAAATATTAGTGATAACAATCATGTCATTACTTTTCTTTTCATTTATGTTGTCTCATATTCTACTTTTTTGATTTTTCAAATATTCAAAATTTTTGTGGTTGCAGTATATTTTCATAATTGAACTATACAAAGAGAATTGATACATTTTCAAAGAAATCATGATCGCTGCCCGCTCAAATTCATGGGTAGGGTAATTCATCCAATGAGGTTTCAACTGTTGAGAGGTACACATCACCATTCCATCCTGCTTCACCTAGACATATCCCAATCCTTTCTTTATTTCTTATTCTGTGGCAAACCATACTGGTTGCTTCACTACTAACCTCACAGGTTGCAATTTATACCAACCATAATGGTTCCATTCTATATAGACCATACACGGGTTGCATTCTAGGATTGGAAATATTCAATACTAGTGTGAATTTCAACCTCTCTTATAGCTTTATGAATTCCTCTCGTAGACATCATTTTACTTAAGAAATTTTTTTGTAATTCTTTGTTTTAATTCTTTCTTTCAAGTGAATGGCAAAGCAATTCAAGAAAAATTATGTATTCATCTGGCAAGACCCAACAAACTGAGAATTTCTACAACAGTTTTTAGCCTCTTCCAGTTCTGTATTGCTTCCACTATTTTGGGTTGCTCTGAGGATCCCTTCTTTCGAGACAACATAGTTCAAAAATGAACACTACAACTGGTCAAAAATTTTATTAAAAAATTCAATTATAGAAAAATTCTGTTCCCAATTCAGTTCATACAATTCACGAAAATAGCAACTGTATTAGTTAGTTCAAAATTCAATTTTCATAGATATTCAGGAACCAGACGACTATTCTAGAGGGTCATTCATTCAGTATATATTCCAAGCTCCAACCCTTGCTACTCAAGCCATTCATACCCTTATGTAATGTTCACGAAGTATGCAAAGCAAACCATCCATTCTTATTTATTCACATTTATTCACTAGACCTAACCGGTCAAGTTTAGCATTCATAGGACACACTAGTCCCTACTCCTAGTATTGGGTATTCACAATTCACGATATGCGTATAAGCACCAATACCAGATATGCATGTAACATAAAGTGTTCAATTCCAATATGCAAACAAGCACCAATACCAGATATCCAAGTAGCATAAAGTTGGATAAATTCAAGGACAACTGTCCCTTACCACAACGTTAGGAAATTATCATTCTTAGACACTAATTTTACACACCGCCTCTTGGCCTAGGGCAAATTCTAGCTAGTGCAACCTCTACTGTAGAGCAAGGCTATGTCGCAGTGAGAGCCCATGATCATATAGAAATTCTAAAAAAACAGCTCTGATTCTATACTGCAACTATATACTGAATGCTTATTAGGTCTGACTGCCCGAGGTATAACCCCATGGCATAGGCATATCGGGTCTTACTGATTGCCATACATTACTGAAAGGAATATATTTGATGGTAAAAACATACATACAGAACCATTACATAAGATATGAGAGCAAGAGTTCACTTGACTATTTCGGTCGACCCTATTCTTTCTTAATTCTTTTTAGGGTCTTTCTTTCCCCAACAGCACTGGAGCACCCCATGGAAATTCACTAGGTCATATAAACCCTTCCATCTTATTACAATATAGTATTGTAATGAAAACAAGTCCTTAGGAGAACCAGACCCCAAAACTAACTGTTGGAGTCAAAGAACCCAAGGCTTTCTTTCTCTAGCAGTTATGTGATTTGCTCTCATGATTCTACCAACTCATCTGGGGTTATTATGTATGGACTTTTTGAAATTGGTCTAACTCCAAGCAGAATTTCAAATTCTGCTTCCCTAACTGGGAATATTATACTTATACTTTTCAACATATTATCTGCTATCCACCAATTAACTTCTAGTATATCCTCAAGTTAGTGGAATGACAGTAGATTCTTTCTTTCCTCATTCATTCTTTCTCTTATTTCATCAGGGAACTATTTCCTCAAACATTCCTTCTATTACTCTGTCCTATCGAGGAACAAGCTTTCATTCATTCTTTCTAAGGGAATATTCTATAATCAAGATCTTTCCCTACGATATATTAGCAGCTTGTAACCTTCAGGAACCTCATTCCCATCTGTACCATTTTATAGTACCTCAATTCATTCATATCAATTCAAAGCCTAAAGAATCAACTCAACTATTGGTTTGATTCATAAGTTACAATTTAGTTGGTAATAACCATCTGGATGTCTATCCAACTTCTAGGTTCATCAACCTAATTCAGGAAAACCTAATGAAACGGTTAAGTATTAGGAAACAATTATTCATTTAAACTTTAGATTTAGTTTAGAGCCACAAGCTAAAGATACATGTGAACCAATGAAAGCTAACCAACAAAAGGACTGTTCGGATTTAATATTGAGAGTCCGTTTGGATTAGCGGTAGCATAAGTGGCTTTTTTCAATATGACTTTTGCAAACTTAAGATATGATAAAAGTTAAATTATAAATATGATTTTTGTTTGGATTGATGATGGTAGAAGTGACTTTTTTTCTAAAAGCAGTTGTAGGTAACTTCTGGCAAAAGCAGCTTTTTTTTGGAAAAGCCTATCTAAAAAAAACTTTCCAAATGGATCATTGTGCCTCCAACTGAGCTTTTGTCCTCCAATTGGGCTTTTGTTAGCTTTTTTTGCCTCCTAAAATGGACCATGAGAGAACCAAAATCCGGTGAACCATTTGTAGTTGAAATTGATGCTCTCGCATGTGTGTGTGTGTGTGTGTTTTTTTTTTTTTGGTACAGCCTAATTGTTTGTTTATTAGCTACGTTTCTATAAACTTCAATGAAGCGTGTTTGTTTCAAATTAATTCATAATCAAACATATAGATTGATAATACCACATGCCCAGAAGACATGAGAAGATATGTTGAAGAAATATATTTAGAAATATTATATGATGACAATGTAACATCTAGTTTCTCTAAAGGCTTGTTTGGTTGGAGGGGAGGGGAGGGAAAGTTGGCGGAGGGAAAATTTTTTTAAATTGAATTTAAAAAATTATAGAAATTGGGTTAAAATTTTTTAATTAATTTTTCTTACTCTTTTATCTTATATGTTCTTTTTATTAAAATTTTATTACCCCACTTCTTCAATCTTTTAAAATTCAATTCATAAAAATTTTCCCTCTCCTCCCTTCCTCTCCAAATCCCTCACACCAAATAGACCCTAAAAGAAAAATATATATGCTGTTCAAAAAGCATTGAGAAGATGTTGTTATCAAGAGAAGTACAATTGATGTTCTCATCAAGGGAGAAGAAGTTATATTCTACTCTTCTTTCCTCAACCAAAATTCATCCTACATGATTTTTCTAGTAAGGCTTTTACTGAGACAATTTCAATATCTGTTGTGTATATTTTTCTTACCTTAATTGGTTTTTGTCATTTTGGGTTTGTTTGGTATGAGGGGAGAGGAGGAAAAGTGAGTGGAAGGAAAATTCTTGAGTTGAATTTAAAAAAAAAAAAATTAGAAAAGTGGGGTTAAAAAATTTTAATTTATTATTTTACTCTTTTATCTTACATTTATTATATCTCTTTATCGAAACTTTGTAACATTACTTCTCCAATTTTTTAAATTGAACCCATAAATATTTTTCCTTCCCTCCAAATCCCTCATACCAAACAAGTCATTAGAATTTTTTCTAATAAGATTTTAATGGATACAATATTAACTTAAGGGCATCTAAGGAGGAGTGTTATAAATATTACAATATAAGTGGGAATGTCCACAACCATTCTACAGTTGTCTTTTATAATTTGACACCTAAAGCCATGTAATTGTAACCTATGACAAGAATGACATCTTGGCAGTTTTCTATGATTAATATATACCTCCAAAAAGGTTTTATATTGTATAATTATGTATATTTTCTTTTGGTCATAACACTATTGTAAACGAATTTAAGGACTTGTAGCTTATAAATAGTAGGCATATACCAAATAATGGTAAGTTTGAATGAAACAAGAATCAGTTTCTCTTTACTCTCAAATTCTCTATTGTTTTACTCAACTCTCTCATCCTAAATATGTCTTGTATTTTCCTAATTTTTATAATAAATTCAATATAATTTAGAATGTTTCTTGAAAGGGATGCCTATTCAACAATTTAAAAAGCTTCAATTGACATAATTTTAAATATTTATCCAAGTCCCCCCCCAAGAAAAAGAAAAAGAAAAACCCACTTTTGGCCCTCAACGTTTCATCATCTTCCTTGTTGGAGGGGTCAATTTCTGAAGGGTACAGAAATAAGAGATGAAGAAGAAAATAGTACATAGTATCTTGAAAACGTGGGCAACACTTTCCTTTAGACTAAATTTGCCCCTACATATACCTATCTTATTGGGTACAATTTGCATTAATGGACGAATTTCTTGTAGGACACAATGAAGACCCTTAAGTATGGATAACACTCCCAACGTTTAAGCTAAGATAACAATTATTTTTATAAAATGATAATTTGACTTTATCTTTGTATGCACTTAAAATGCACTAAGTGTGATCTCTAATTGTTGTATGGTGTGATATCTGATATGTGAATAGACTGATGGTGATGAGTATTTATAGGTCATGAAGTGGTGCCTTCTTAAAATGCTGCCTCAACACCTCTTCAATCAAGAACTAAAGACACAAAACTTTAGTGTTATAAATCATTACACAACACTACTACAAAAAACCAAATCTGTGGCGCTTATAATTGCATTAGCTGTGGCGCTTGCGAAATGCCACCTATCTTAACGCTACTAAAAATAGCTGTGGCGCTTGGAAGCGCCACAGCTATTTAAATTTTTTTTTTTTCAATGCCCTCCTGTGGCGCCTGGCTGGCCAGGCGCCACAGTAGACATGCCTCCTGTGGCGCCTGGCCAGCCAGGCGCCACAGAAGGCCCTTTTTTTTTTTTTTTGCTTTTTATTTTTATTTTTCTTTTCTTTCTTGTGGCCTTTTTTTTTTTTTTTTTGCTTTTTACAACAATAATGTTCTTACATTAATACTCTCCAAAGCTAACATAAAAAATATCACAATACAAGAACTTGATATGTGAACACAGTACATCAACAACTGATGATTAAGTAAATTAAAAGATTACTAAAAAACGCAAGCTTGTCAGCCAAAAAATTTAAACAAAGCAAAAAGGAAAACGTTAAATATTATGGTTTATCTTGACTATACTAAAAAAAATTTAAACAAAGCAAGTTAGAATGAAACAATCTTCTTCTTACGTTGGTGACGCTAGCTTGAGTGACGAGGATGAGCAAATGTGAGCTGTAGAGTGGGGACTAACGAAGAAAGGGGAACAACTAGGAACAAAAGTGGGGACTAACGAAACAAAATGGAAAAAGGGACAAGAGAATTTAATGAAGAAGACGAGTGTGTGTTTTTGTTGTGCAAGAGAAAGTGATATCTTTTACAGGGGGAGAGGCGTGAACGTGAACTAAGGAAGAGGGAATAAAAAGGAAAAAGGGAGGAAAAAGATAAAAAGTAAAGTTAAAGGAGGGAAATCTGATTGTTGGCGGGGAGTTGAAAATTCATCAGCCAATTGTGGCACTTCTTTAAAGAAGTGCCACAGCTGCTCCTTTTTTTTTCTATTTAATTTAATTTTTTTTTAGGACCCAATTGTGGCGCCTGCCAAGGCAGGCGCCACCCTTGGGTAGGAGCAGCTGTGGCGCCTGGTGGACCAGGCGCCACAGTTGGCCAATTGTGGCGCCTGCTTTGGCAGGCGCCACAATTGGCCCCACCAGCTGTGGCGCCTGGTCCACCAGGCGCCACAGCTGGTCCCAAAAATTAAAAAAAAATTAAATAAAAAAAAAAGAGGCAGCTGTGGCACTTCTTTAAAGAAGTGCCACAAAATGTGCGCCACCTTTCAATCTTTTTGTAGTAGTGCAACCTATCGCATAAATAAATGGGAAAATCCTTGAAAAATACCTCCGGAATAGCAAAATCACTATTCAGTACTCTGAAATCTAAAATTCTGGATTAGTACCCTGTCAGTACGGATGATCAATGCGGGGGCGCCAAAAGACGATTTGCCCATCAGCCCTTATTCTCACCCACTTCAGAATAACAACATGAGGCTCTTAATTAACAACTCTCCATTCTTGATTAACAACTCCTTTTTATTCTTTCACATATTCGCATCTCAGAAATATAGTGTTGTTAATGTAAAATATGGTATTGTTAATAAAGAAAGAGGTGTTGTTATTGGCCTTGAAACTTAAATTACGAAATTGTGAAATAAGAAATGGGAATTGTTAATGTAGAATATGATGTTGTTAATATAAAAGCCGGTGTTGTTATTGTGAAAGTAAAAAAGATGAAACTGGAGTTGTTAATCAAGAATCGAGAATTGTTAATTAAGAGCCTCGTGTTGTTATTCTGAAGTGGGCGAGAATGAGGGCTGAAGGGCAAAATCGTCTTTTGACGCCTCTCACACTGTTCATCCGTACTAACAGGGTACTGATCCTGAATTTTGTATTTCAGAGGTATTAAATAGGAATTTTGCTATTTTGGAGGTATTTTTCAGGGATTTTCCTAAAATAAATGCCTTAATTTATAAGAGCATGACTTAAAAAAAACACATTTCTTTATCTTTTAATACTCCAACATTCCTTTTGCGGCGAGCCGCGACTTTCTTAAATTCTGTGTAATTACTTGTCGGATCTCACTATTTGGGTTGCTCCAATCCAACTCACCCATGTTGGGACAAAAATCTCCTACAAACTTGAGCTTTCATTCTTCCTCACGGTTAAGATACTGAAAACGGGAAAAAAAACTTAAATTCATAATTAGATGTAATTCAAATATTATTATTAGGTTGATGGTCAAATTTCTTACGTTCCCAAGCCTATCATGTACAATTACTGGATATTATCATTCTCCCTCATGAGGGGACGACGAACTATTTGACCTCGGATAGTTCATATAATTGGAAGACTACGTACGTATAGCTAAATCTTGAAATCATAAAAAATTTTACTAAATGAGAACTTTGTAGGTTTAAAATATTTCAAAAAGTAGTGAAAAATGGCTGATGAACTCAATTAAGAGTGCACTGTTAGGCTGTGTTGCTTCACTCCCATTTTTGTCTACCACTAATAAGGTAAAAACAATCAGATTCACACAATACTCTTCCATCACAATTGTTTTTTTTTCCAAAAAACATATTCACACATTAATTAGTCACATCATCAATTCACATTAGTTTAGTGAAAAATGAAACATAAAAGACTAATATAGCACACACAGAGTAGCCAAACAATTAGTAGTACCACTCAGAAGGATACTGTAGTTAAATATCTAAAGCATATTGCTAAAAAGTTCAAACTATACTCCATCCCAATTCATCAAACAAAAAAAAAAACAAACAAACAAGCAAACCAATGTTTTAAAAGCCGAACCGAATGTTGAGCCAGAAAGATTAGCGGGTCATGGTTCAAGTAGTTGGAACAGTCGAACCATACGGTCGGACTGGTGACGTAATAATTAAATTTAAAAATATTATATATATATATATATATATATATATATATATATTACAATTAGTCTTTAATATAATTTCATAAGAAGTTAATAAGTCACAAAATACCATTTAAAGAAGAACATTAAGTCAATCATCATTTACCTGCCTACTAGCTATGGCCTCTTCTCACAAATTAAACACACCCCAGCCCGACGTCCCTTCCACTCCTCCCTTTTCTATCCTCGTGGTGTGTGTATGTCTAAAAGTATAAATTAAAAGTAAATAAGAAGACAGGCCACTAGCAGAGGAAACAAACCATATTAGTAAAACACAATTTAAAAAGACAAAACACTAAACATTATAAAAACATAATTAAACCCTGGTCAGAAGCAAGGTCAGGGGGTGGATTTTCCTCCTTATTCTCATCAATCCTCTTCTTCATCTTTAGAAGCCTTATCCTCATCGTCCTCACCATCATCACCTCAACGGGTGGGTTTTCCTCCTCATTCTCTTTGTCTTCATCTTCTTCTTCATTGGTAGCAAGATCCTCTTCTTCTTCTTCTTTGTCGGCAGCAAGGTCATCTTCTTCATCTTCTTCTTCATCGACAGCAGGGTCTTTTTCTTCTTCTTTGTCTACAGCGGTAAGGCGATCTTCACTGGCAACTCCAGCCTAAGGAATCCTGGTGTTGTGGTAGGGGAGAGGGCGTGTGGACACTACTTTAAAGTGTCTAGCAGATCGCTCCTTAAGGAGCCATATTTCCCACCTTTACCAGCTGCCTTCGTAACCATCTTTATTCAACATTGAGATCCAACCGCCAACATTGGGAGGAAATGAGAACCGAGAGCGTTCATCCTCACCCACTCTTGCTGTTAACTGGTGTGGTCTTTCCAACCTATTATACAGGATTAAGCTACTAGTATCCCCTAGGACAGCACCAATGACCCCAGTTGACTCTTCGAGCAACTTGAAGCTAAGCAAACCTTTAGGCTCTAGTTGTGAATCCTTATCCTTTCCTCCAAATATTTAGACCACATGTTCATTACTTTCATCAACTACCATTTGCTCTAACTTTCCAACAATAATGCTGCTGATTTGCATTCTCTGTTTCTCTTCCTCACCAGCTGTAATAGTTTTAAGGTGTTTAAATTCATAGATTAGATCTTCTATCTCATCATACCGAGCAGCCAAGTTTTCTTGAAAACAACAACGGATAATTAGATAAATTATGATTATAATAATATAAATGAATTTTCAAAAATAAAAAAAACATTATCTCACCAAGATGGAGAAAGATTGCACAGTGGACAAGAGAAATATTTACATACTCCAGAAGTACCATGTCATTTGAACTCTGTTTAATAAAAACATAACAACTCAGGTAATTTTAACTCTAATTGGTTAATGACTCATCTGAAAAATTCAAATTTTATCTTGTTTTTCAGAAAAAAAAAACATTTTAATTTGGAAATAAACTAAAACAAAACGATCAACCAATATTTTCTAAAAAAATAGATAAAATTTGAATTTTTTCGTATAAGCCATAAGCCAACTAGGATTTAAAATGACCTGAGTTGCAATATTTTCATTGGACAGAGCTCAGATGACGTAATATTCATAGAGTATGTAAGTATTTCTCCAGTGGACAATCCTAAATATCGGGGTCCGCATGTTATGCTCATCTTGCTCAATACCAATTTTGGAGTGAGGATCATTTTTATTTTATTTTTATGTATTCTTATTTATTTGAATTAAATTGTATGTTGCACTCTAAAATATTTTTGCTACTCCGTATCTCATATTAATTAATATGTAGTCCTACATTCAGAAATATTTTTCCTACAACATCAATATCCTGAAATATTTTTCTAATAGCACCCAATATCTGAAATTGTTTTTAACACCCAATATCTTAAGCTAATTAATTTTTAGTGCATAGAGTATTTTTTCAAAATAAATAAATAAATAAACTCCTTTTATTTGGGGATGAGCATTCCCTACTCATCTTTTATATTATATCAATCCACGCTCCCCGCATATCCATATATAATACTAATATTTACTTGAGTTTTACTAGTCGAGTTCAAATGCAAGTTGGTCAGCCGATGTTAAACCCAATGCCTTGTTGATTTTGCCAATGCTTTATCTTTATAGCCCATTTGGTAGGAAGAATTAGTGATAATTGAAAGAAAGGAAAGGAAATGAAAGAAGGAATGCAAAAATTCGGATGGTTTTTAATTAATTAATTAATTATATGTTTTGTATGCATTAAAATGAAAAATTGTTTTTAATAATACTTCCTCCAGTCCTTAATAATTAATATAGGCTATATATGAAGAGTTGGTCTTAGTCCTAAATGTAAGACTCATTTTTTATTTGTTAATCTTTTCCTAATTTTTCTCTATTGATGCTCTCTCAAGTCACAACAATAATTAAGGAGGAGAGGAAATGAGGGAGTTACTTGTTCATTTTGATTATGTTAAAACTATTTCCTTGTCATAATATGTGATTATTGTACTTAGGCATCTAAAAATCTAATCATGAAATACATTTCGTTCTGCAAATCAACTGCATACTCAAATCTTTGCTTGGTACAGAGCTTGGTATCATTATTTGGTATCAGAGCTTCAAGTCAGAATTTGCATTAGTTTGAATATCTCTTCCATCATTTTTGCTATAAAAATTTTAAAAAACACAACACGAAAAATGAATCAAAATCTTACAAGTACAACAGTACAAGGGGAATATAAGAGGGAACTCCAGGGGCGGATGACGGTGATCATATTGCTAGGGTGTAAGAGTAAGGAATGTGTGGTGTTATGTCTTCTGCGATGACTTCTACACTATGAAGCTTCTAATAGAATCAATAGAGACTACACAATGTCTTTTGGATGAAGGTGAAGACACCCTCGTACTACACGACAGATGGGGATTCAGCACACTTTTGACTTCCCCCTGACAATCAGTATCGTTTCTCACTACCAGTTGAACATGCTGTCTCTTGGCCCATCGTTCTAGATAACGAAGGTGTTACTTTTGATCATGATGATCTGGAGCTATGGTTAGTGAAGAAGCGATTTGGGGGCCCACAAGGGCAGCGTGGGTGCGTCCGCATCCCGACCGAATTGATGAAAAGGATGGGGATGAGGTTTCTAAAGATGAAGAGGAGGATCTAATATTTTTTTTCTATTTAAATTTCTTTTACACTTTATTAACTTATTCTACGGGTATTGATTTGCTTCAACGTTTTTCTCCAACGACGACTGGTTCCTTTGTACATGGATTCTTTCTGGCGCTTTGTAACAAAAGCCGGTATCAGATGTTGGCATCTTAATATGGTATCAGAGCAAGGTATCAGAGCAAGGTATCAAGGTCCTCTACTTCTTCATCAGCGGCATGGTCCTCTTCTTCCTCTTGTTCGTCTATAGCGACAAGCGATCCTCGGTAGCAACTCCAACCTGAGGAAGTGTTTGACATCATAACATGAGGAAGCTTTTGTTATCATAATATGGTATCATAGCTATGTATCAGGGTCCTCTTCTTCTCTTTCAAAATTGAGCAAGCTCTTATACATATTGAGAATCAGCTATATACTGAAATCTTTGCTTGGTACAAAGCTTGGTATGAGAACGTTGTATCAGAGCTTGCACCAGTTAAAATCTCACTTCCATCCTTTTAAAGAGATGACCTTTAGGGTGGGGTTCACGCGAGGCACGTCAATTCCTCCACAAGTTTGAGGCATTTATATTCGTCTCTCCTATCTTCTTGTTCCTCCTTGCGTGATTAGTTCGTAGCTATTGTGGGTTATATCTCTTTACTAGTTCATTTTGATTATGTTAAAACTATTTTCTCGTCGTAATATGTGATTATTGTGCGTAGGAATCTGAAAATCTAATCGTGAAATACATTTCATTCTAAATATGTCACATATTAAGAACCGAAGTAGCATAATTTTTATTTTTACACTAACTCTTGTTTGTTATATATCCTACCTCCGGTCCTAAATCGACCGGATTTATTTTTTGTTAGATTTGTCCATTTTCTTCAAATGCTAGCTACGATGCCAAAGTTAGGACTAAAGTATGAAATAGTGAAAAAAGTGACCAATAGTAGAAACACGACAATAACAAAGGGATTCCCCACTGATTGATAACTTTTATAGGGAAAAAGATATATAAGTACTTCTGAAATATGATAATCCCAAGATGGTACCTCAAAAGGTCTTAATTCCTATGAAGTAGTACTTGAAGACTATTTCATAATAAATTTTTTTTTTAATGATCTAATTGCCCTTATGTGAAAAAAACAAAAAGAAACTCCTACTATCTTAGTTGTTGTTGTTATTGCTTTAGTTATTATTAAAAACCATTTTCCATTTCAATGCGTATCAAACATATCAGTGGTCGGAGTTTTTCCATTCCCTTCCCTTTCTTTCAATTACAATAAATTTCTTCTATCAAACGGGTAATAAAGAAGAGGAAATGACAAAATCAACAAGGCATTGGGTTTAGCACTGGCGGACCACCATGTATCTAAGCCCAAGTAAATATTATATTAATGTGCATCACACCCCCACACTTTTACAATTATAAATTCAAAAAAAAAAAACAGACAAGGATGTGAAAGCCATATTGCTTTCTTTTCTTTTCTTTTTATAGGCTAAAATACATAAAATTTCATGAACTTAAGCTTCTCATCTAATTCAATTTTGCAGATTGTATAGAGATGATAAAAAGCAATAACGGAGAATTAAATAGCAAGAGGAGAAGATTAAAGAGCAAGAAATGGTTATTTTTTTCAATATTTTATAATTTAGATGTTATTTTTTATTTTTTATTTAATGTTGTTGGATTTTTTTAAGGATTTACAATTAAGTTTCGTTGTTTTAGGATGACTTTTAAATGATTGTAGGTATTTTTATTATCTTAATTGTATTTATCAGGTTTAAATATTTTTTTCAACATATTTTCTATTGTTGTTGAATATTATTGTATATTCTTATGGATTTATGATGTTTTAATTTTATGTGATGAGTTTTATATTATTGTAGGTATTTTTTTATGTTCTTAATTGTGCTTATTAGGTTTAAATTTTGCCTTACAAAGAGGGGAAAAAAGGCCACAAAAATTAAATTTAAGTTCTAGACTGCTTGGACCACCAGGCCCAGTTTGGTCTAGCTTGACCTCGGGTTGGTGATGTTCCATACAGCAGGACCAGGGTTACCTTGTACAGCGCAAGGTCCTCTCCAGACCCAACCTTAGGATAATCTGAAACCTAGTTTGGTCTGGTCCGGTCTATGGACATCCCTATCAATTGCATTATAAAAGTTGTAAATAATCTGAACTAAGGGTAATTTGGTCATTTGGTCAGAATTAGAAATCTCATATTCCTATTTTAGTTCTTACCTGGGATTTTATAAATTTGCATCACCAATTTCTCTTTTCTCATTTTTAATTGTATTTTTTTTTTGAATTTTTCCTATAATATATATATATATATATATTATAATAATAATAATTAATCCAATTGCAGTTCAATCATTCAATTTACCCACGTAAATTTAATACTTTTGATTTCTCAATTTACAAGGAGGTTACAGCTATCATCACTTTGAAACACAAAATCCATCCACTTGAAACCTTTATTTAATTTATTTTGATCAACTTTAAAAAAAATATACAAGATGGAACTATGCCAGTGTCATTCAATTTGAAGCTGGACTACATTGCTTTCATATTTTCTCATTTCAAGCCATTCTTCTTTTGTGATTTTTTTTAATGAATATTGGAATACATTAACCCGTTAAAGGAGTAATACAAGAGCAGGTTTATGAAAACCTAAGACAAAATAACTCAAAAAGCTTATCCTTAAGCAACAATTGCCTCATGATTGAAAGGTGGAGGGTGATCACTACAAAAAAAAAAACTGAATTTGTGACGGAATTAGAGTTTCCAACGGAATTTGTGACGGAATTGATTCCGTCGGCAATAATAGCGTACAAAAAAATTTCCAACGGAATTTATTTCCGTCGCAATTTGGGAAGGAATTGATTCCGTCGGAAATTCCCTCGCAACTTCCGACGGAATTCATTTCCGTCGAAAATTCCGTCTCAATTTTTTTTCAATTTTGAAAAATCCACTTGGCAACTCTGGCAACCGCCCCCTCATCCGCCAGTGTTGCCTTTCGCCATGTGTCGCAACCTCATATTTCCTAGAAATGCAACTCAACTTGCCCCTCCTTTGGTTCGAACCCACGACCTCATCCATACACGCACGATGCCTTACCAGATGAGCTCGACTACTTTGGTGTTCTATTATTACACACAATTATATATATATAATCTTATGAGTATATTTTTTTAATTTCTAAAACTAAATTTTTATTATTAACTAATATTTTATTTACTAATATTGATTAATAACTAATAAATTTTATTTTTTATATGACTATTTTGCCCCTACAAGGACCAAAACCTATGATTGAAAATTAAAAATAATTTAGAAATTAGAAAATAATAATAATAATTAAATTAAAAATATTAATTAAAAATAATAAATTTTATAAAAATAATTTTTTAAAATTAAATTACATTTTAAAATATTAAATAATTAAAGATAATTTTTAAATTTTTTCACGGAATTTCTGACGGAATTGAATTCCGACGGAAATTGAGAGGGAAATTACGATGGAATTCAATTCCGTCAGAAATTGCGAGGGAATTTCCAACAGAATTTAATTCCGTCGGAAATTGAGATGGAATTCAATTCCATCGGAAATTCCCTCTCAATTTCTGACGGAATCAAATTCCGTCGCAAAATTCGGTTGGAAATTCCATGGCAAAAGTCAGAATTTCTGACAGAATATTTTCCGTGGCTAATTCCGTGGCAAATGTTGCGATGGAAAAATTTCATTCAGAAATTCCGACGGAATTAAATTCTGTCGCAAATTCCGTCAGAAATTTCATGTTTTTTTGTAGTGTATCAAGAAGAACAAAATTTCCTGTAATATTATGTGCTAAACTAGCTAGATGATCAGCTAAAATATTATGATCTCTAGAAATATGAGTGATAATGATGTGTCAATCTTAGACATTTAAAGCCTGGCATCAACAATAACCTCTTTAAATAGGTGAATAGTATCAGAACCCCTGGATAGTAAACTGATAGCCTCTAGATGATTTGTAACAATCAAGATATTCCTCAAATTCTTGCTCCACCAAATTTAAAGGCCCTGTATGATTGTAATAATTTCAGCCACCACCGGGGGTATTTGAGTGAGCTTGCTCATGTAGCCACAAATCCAGCTTCCATCCTCTCCTTTAATAACTCTTGCACATCCACTCTGACCTAAAGCTAAGACTAAGCCATCTGTCTCCAACGTGCTAAACCCAAGTCTTCCCCTATTAACACCTACACTTCCAATATCAGAACGATTATAAAACTGACATAGAGTGGTTAAGTCCATGTCCCAACTAGCTCAGAATAAACTAGAATGGACATTTTGATAATGAATCTCCAGTTCTTCCCCAAAACGCTTCGTACATCGAGCCACCCAAATGTCCCAACTTACATAACTAAACAGGGTTGCCAATTTAATCTTCTTGGTAAAGTTCTGCTTGCTTTCTACTTGAGATTCAATTTTATCCACTCCAAACCTTATAGGGAAGAAAATTTATCCCACAAGGTTGGTTTGACTATAGAAATCCACCTATCTCGAGTGTTGACACAATCTCTTAGCACGTGCATTAGATCTTCTTCCCCATTGCAATGAAAAGGACACTCGGTATGCTCCTTTTGTGAAATTTTAGAAACTTGCAACTGCACACTGTAAGCCAGGAAATTGGCATTATTGGTTCCTAGTAAATTACTTCAAGTCAGCTCACAAGAGTAGACATCCCCTCTTAAATTAAAGGAAATAATTAATAAAATTGGAGATGAAAAATAGTTGGAGTCACGGGTTGAGAATGACATTCTAGTTCTTTAATTTTTGTCAAGAGAATGTGACTTTTTGGTTTCTTTTTTTTTTTTTTTGGGTCAATGGAGGAAGCAATTAATAGTGCCTACTTTCTTACCTTACAGTGCCTCAGACCTCAGAGGGCATATAATTTTATTTTTGGATAAGGTGATGTTACTCCACCTACGTTAAAACCATCACAGGGGCTGTTTTCTATGGTCCGTTGCTGAGTTGAAGGGCTGAGATTTTTATTTGAATAGCTGTACAAGACCCCAAGCTTTGCTGCAAGCATCCAATCAGAACTTGGTCATCTCTCTCTGTTTTGGTTTTTTTTTTTTTTTTGAAAAATTGTTTCTGGTCATCTCTTTCATGCTATGTGTATTATCCTCTCTTCATAATACATTTTTCCCCCTCTAGGTTTTGAAGTTTTGAACTCAAGTCTTAGAAGAGGCACTTGTATTGGGAAGAGAATCCACAAACCCTAAAGATGAATACCAATTGAAAGTATAAAAAAAATAATACATTTTTTTTACTAACCCTTAATATAAGAGTTAATTGACTAATTTTTGTATGCATCCAACACCAAGACATAAAAAATACTTTAGAGTGTTGGACGTACACAAAACAATAATTAAGGGTGCTAGATGCACCTTAAACTTTTTATTTAGAGAAAATCTCACTCGGACCAAGAAAATATCAAAAAAGTTTCATTATAGATTCCTCTATCAAAAAAGTCCTTACAGAACTCAATGATATAGATTTCAAATGTGAATTTACCTTATTGAAAAGTGTATGAGACTATATTGACAAGTTATAAAGTGGTCATTGACAAACCCATTTATATTAATTAAATTAGCTCATGTTGACAAATCTATGTGACTATATTGACAAGTTATATAGGGAAGCGGCTTCTCTCCTATGCCATTATGGTCCACTGCTATCCTTTTCCATTAAACTGCGTCGTTTTGGCACAAAACACTGCAGAAGTTTTTTTTTAAAAAAAAAAAATAGTATATCGACATCCTGATGTATTTTTTTGGGAAAATTCCAAAAAACTACACTCAAAATATACAAAGGACAAATCAGTACAATGAAATTCATAAATGACAAATCAGGTGAGTGTCAGAAAAAGGAGGAATCTGTCCTTTTGAAATTTCGGCCAAATTACCAAAATGCCCTTCAGCCCTCAGTCGCAATAACAACATCAGAGTTGTTAATGGCGAATCATGAGTTGTTAATGGCGAGATGAGTGTTGTTATTGGCCCTGAAACTTGTTAAGTGTTGAAAGAAGAAATTGGAGTTGTTAATATCGAGTCCGGAGTTGTTAATGGCGATTTATGTGTTGTTATTGGTCCTGAAATTTGTTAATTGTCAAAGAAGAATTGCAGTTGTTAATACCGAATCCGAAGGTGTTAATTCCGATGATCATGTTGTTATTCTGAAGTGTGCATGAAGGGCATTTTGGTAATTTGGCCGAAATTTTAAAAGGACAGATTCCTCCTTTTTCTGACACCCGCCTGATTTGTCATTTCTGAATTTCGTTGTACTGATTTGTCCTTTGTATATTTTGAGTGTAGTTTTTTGGAATTTTCCCTATTTTTTTTTAGTACCAGCCAATTCCTTAACATATCTTTTTAAGATCCTAAAATAATTTTTCAGTATTATCCAGTATTCTGAAATATTTTAAAAAATACTATTCAATATCCTGAAGTATTTTTTTCAGTACCAATAAATTCCCCAAAATATTTTTCAAGATCCTAAAATAATTTTTCAGTATTATCCAGTATCCTGGAGTATTTTTTTTGTTGACATTCAGTACTTCAAAATATTTTTGGTGCAATATTTTAGGATGTTGGATGCACTAAAAATTAGTTCATGTGCACCAAAAATATTTCAGAGTACTGACTGGAACTAAAAAGTACTTCAGAATATTGGATAATACTGAAAAATTATTTTAGGGAACTAACTAGCACTAAAAAAATACTTCAGGATTTTGAATAGTGTTTTTCAAAATACATCAGAATATTGGATAATACTAAAAAATTATTTTAGGATCTTAAAAAAATATTTTAGGGAACTGACTGGTCCTGAAAAATACATTAGGAAGCTGGATATTGTTTTTCAGAAGAAAAAAAAAACTCTACAGTGTTTTGTGCCAAAACAGCACAGTTTAAGGGAAAAGGATGGCAGCAGGCCTTAAAGGCAAAGGAGAGTAGCTGCGTCCGTCCTATAGTGGCCATTGATAAACTTATTTATGTCAACTAAAATAGCTTCCATTGATAAGTTTGTGTGACCAAATTGACAAGTCGTAGAGTGATCATTGACAAGTCCATCTACGTTAATGAGATAAGTAATTCACATTTGGAATCTATATATCACTAATATCCCAGGGGACTTTTTTGATAGAGGAATCTACACTGAGACTTTTTTTTTTTTTATATTTTTCTAGTCTTTATGACCTAAGTGAGATTTTCCGTTTTATTTATGGTGCATCAACAACCTGATATTATTTTCCTAGTGCATCCAGCTCCCCCAAATGTTATTTGTCAGTTACATATAACACCTTAATCTTATTGATAGTTTAAGGTGTAATATAAATAAAATTAGGGTGTTGGACATGAATGTTACCTTACTTTTTTTGTAAAAAAAAAAAAAAAATTCTAATTTAAAGTATAGTATAATTTTAAAATAAATTTGTAAAAAAATTAACGAAATGGACCATAACGAAAATTTTTCGGGTGGAGATTGTTTAGGAGATATAACTATTGTACTGTTGGTACTCTAGTTTAGTAATGATATTAAGGTTTTACTCAAAAAAAAAAAAAAAAAAAAGATTAAAGTATTGTCTCTATCATCCAATTTGTTGAAGCTGAGCGACTCTGCTTTCTTTTCTATTCCCTAATCATTCCTTTCTAGTGAACGACTATTTTTCTTTTTTAAAATAAAATAGTATTTCCTCATCTCAAAACTGAAATTTTTGCTGCATTTTTTGCGAACTTGTAAGACCTTTTTTTATATAAAAACAATGAAAACTATCCATTATTCAGTTTTCTATTTCTTTGCACCATTTGATCATCGCCATTTTCAACATTGTTGCTCCACACCATTACAACTCATTTTAGAAACTCATTGCTTGTATAGAATTATTTATTGTAAGTAAAATTTATGAGGCAATAATAATTATTTATTCTTTTTTCGACCATCATAATAATTATTTATTTTTATGTTTCAAAACAAAATTTAATGTATATAATATGCTTAATCAGTACTATATAGAGATTAAGGAAGAAAGAGGAATCCGGCTATGAATGTGCTTCAAGTGGATGGCGCTGTTTGTATAGAGATTACGAGAAGAAAAAAGTTTCTGGAAATTCATGAGAAGAGTTGATACCGCAAGAACAATGTTGCAAAAGTTGCAAGTGGCTGGATGGTGCTGTATATATAGAGATTAGGGAGGAAAGAGAGGAATCCGGCCAAGAATGTGTTTCGGTACGGAACTGTATTCCTGCTTAGTGATTTGTTTAGCAAGGGGAACTAAGCATGTATCCGCCATCCATATCTTGATCTGATGATCCAGATTTTATTTTTATTTTTGTTAAAATCTATACTTTTTTTAAATAAAAAAAATTATTTTAATCGGTGTAAAATCCAAATTAAAATAAAGATAATCTTCAACTATTATTTTTTCAGAAAACGATTTTTTATTTAAAAAGTCACTATTTTCAACTATTGATTTTTTGAGAAATGATTTTTTTTTTAATTTTAAAATCATTAGCTGAAAATTTTAAATTTAGACCATTGAAGCTTTATTTAAACAATGTAGACATCACCGACACTACAGAGATCAAGGAATTCAACCCATATTAGTGCCTGTTTGGGTTAGCGGTGGAGAAGGAGCTTTTTTGTAGATGGACTTTTGGAAAAGTCATATAAAAAAAAAGGAGTTTTGTAGATGTGATTTGTGTTTGGATTGACGGTGTTAGAAGTGACTTTTTTTCCATAAAAGCTGAGAGAAGTAACTTGGATGAGCTTCTCATAAAAGCTCCATTTGCTTCATAAGCCCAACCACCCAAAAGCTTTCCCAAATACATCAAATGAGCTTTTGGAGCTTTTAGCCCCCAGATGGGCTTTTTTTGAACCCAAATGGGTTCCCAAACAGGCCCTTAATCATGAACTCATTGTTTTGGCCAATCCAGTCAAATGTTAAATCTCTCCTGCGTCTGAAGTGTTTGTCCAAGTCAAGGCTCTCTCTTATCCCTGTCTCCTACTTTTCAAATTATTGCTTTTTCAACCATCTTCCCAACATCCAAATTGAATGATGTGTATGTTAGCAGTAGTATACTGAAAGATAAATGCCTCACTGTCAAGTTTAGTTCGATGGATCAAGACGAGAGAGCACGGCGTCAAGTCAATCGTTATGGTTTTTCTCTTTTGTCTTATACATGTTCCTGTTAAGCTTCACCAAAGATAGTCAATCGTTAGAGTGGATGACCATATAAGGTTATCAAGATGGAGTGAGTGAGAAAGGAGAATTTGCAAGAACTTCGTCAATATTTCACCCAAGAAATAAAATTCACAACGTTGTGCTTTATGTTGTGGTCGGTATTCTAGTGGTCCCACGGAGTTCTTCCCCGAAGGTCAAGGCGTAGTCCCCGTCCTTGGGAGAAGTGTAAGGAGTTGCCGGGTGCAAGCTTTGAAGTAGCACGCTACCTGTAGGTTAAATCAAATCAATGAATCAAATTCCCACTTACCCAGTGGGGATAAAGGCTATCAAGTCGACATTCCTTAGGACTTGCCCCGAAGGGAGAATTAATCTTTTTTTCCGATGCGATATCCGATATATGATGTGATTTGCTTACTTATCCCACATGTTTGTTTCTACCTTATTTACTAATTAAGGCGAGTTTCTTGGTCTCATACCTGCATTCGAGAAAAGCAGAGCCAATAGGGAAAGATGGGAGCTCTATAATCATCCTTGTATCTATTTTACAGTCCAGCTACTAATTGGATGCTGGACTGAATGCCCTCCCTTTACAGGTGCATTACTCCTCAGAGGCGGAGCCACCATTGGTACTAGTCTAGGGAGTCAATACTAGTGAGAGTCCCACAGCTGCGCTAGTTCGTTAAGTATAACGTTTTTCAGTCAGCTTTAAATTCCAAACTAACCCAGTCACTTTTTTGCATGAGCCCTGTGGAGACAAGTTACCAAGGACTTGACTGGAAGAGTGTTAATAGACCAAGAGTTGAGAAAGGCCTTATTCCAGCAAGTGGATGGTACTTGCTGCCTTTAGTGGGGTATCACCTTTCCTTTTGGTAGTAACACTAGTAGAAAAATGACTTTTTAGACCGGTTCTGTATTAGGTCTTGATACAGCTGGTTTAAAAAGTCTGTTATTTTTTAGACCGGTTGTTATAACCGGTCTTAAAAGTCATACTTTTAAGACCGGTTGTACCCACAACCGGTCTAAAAACTCCACATTTAAGACCGGTTGTGGCACAACCGGTCTTAAATGTGAGATATTTAAGACCGGTTGTGGGGCGCAACAGGTCTTAAATGTCTCACCTTTAAGACCGGTTGTGCCACAACCGGTCTTAAATGTGGAGTTTTTAGACCGGTTGTGGGTACAACCGGTCTTAAAGCTTAGACATTTAAGACCGGTTGTGCCACAACCGGTCTTAAAGTACTTTTTAAGACCGGTTATGACTACAACCGGTCTTAAAGCTTAATTTTTTTTTTAAAAAAACGCCCTTTTATTATATGTACACGCACAGAATGCTCCAATTTTAAACAGCAGTACATAACAATCACTCATTTCAATTTCAAAATTCAAAATCACCAGGCAGTACAGTCATATATCACCAGACAACAGTAAGGATGACCAAATGACAGTAGTAAAAGTCCCAGAAAACTGAAACCCAATAGGAATAATGTAAAAGTCCCTCTAATTGCCTCTTCTATAGGAAGACACAGAAATTGGAGGCATATACGTACAATACCTTCAACCCCCTCACTAGCTCTAGAATTACTTAAGCCTCAAGAACATGCTTCCCTGTTTATAACATTTAAAGCTTACTTGGAGATACTTATGAAATACATAATAATGAAATAGTGCTTATATGCGATTTGATCCATTGACATCCATCTTGTAAACAAAAAAAGGGACAAACTAACAAATGCCAAATACAGCTAGAAACATCTGTCATTAAATATCTACATTCATATTCATAATTAGAGATAAAACATCTCATAAAGGTCTTCAAGCTTCACAAAGGACATAATAATCTAACCTAATATGGGTACATTTTTACAATGAACTTTGGATTCAAAAACTCACTAATTTTGTAATAGCTCATGGATGAATTCAGCACAAGATGTGCGAATAAAATCAATATCTTCTTCAGGAAAGGGATCAGCAAGATCAAACATCTGTAACACCAAAACCAGACGAAACATTGACTTAGTAACTTAAAAACAATAAAGTAAAACAAAAGTTCTGAAATATAAATTTACCTCTTGAGTAAAATCAGTCGTGCCTAGAGTGATAATATTGTAAATGTGTCTCAAAACATAAAAACCACATAAGTTGGACCCCTTTGGTTGCCGACGGCTCTGAGAAAAAACATGATATCATTAAAACAAATATAAAGGCATGTCTTATTACATTCTTTAAACAAATCCATATGTACTAACCTTTGGCATGATCCATGTAGGGTCCTTTAAGTCACGAACATGCTTACCACAAGCACTGTGTA
Source organism: Inga laurina (assembly GCA_963855925.1). NCBI lineage: Eukaryota > Viridiplantae > Streptophyta > Magnoliopsida > Fabales > Fabaceae > Inga > Inga laurina. The sequence goes on along the minus strand of OY979702.1, from coordinate 20,786,664 downwards.
GGAATGTCCGCATAGCCCTATGATCATCACAATGACAAATGTTATTGGTTTTACACAAATTCCATAAACATTACATAGAAAAGGTAATAATGCAAGAAAACTAACGAATTAATGGTCTTTTTCAAATCATTCCCTGGTTTGAAGTGGAGGGAACATAAGAGGATGACAGTGTAACTACTCTTGCATAGAAGAAGCAACTGCCAATGATCACTGAAAAAAACAGAAGAATATTAATAAGCAAACATAAAACATTATATAAATTATAAAATATCAATATGTTTCTTACCTATGCACATATGGAGCCAAGAAACACTCGGTTCCAGTTTCACTAAGCCTCTGTGACAAGTATGTATGTCTAGTAGCAGCAGTGGTCCCTTTCTCTTGGATGTGATGGGGGCATAAGAATCCAAATTTTTCGCTTTTGCCAGAGGAGACCAACCTACGATGCATGTACCTACAATAACGCAAGCACATAAATAAAAGGTAAACGGTGAAACTTTTAAAATATTTACTTTGAATTGCAGAAGCTACTTACATTAAGAACAATTGGACAATCCCAATCGTAAGATTTTGTCCAGGAGCTACCAGGGACATCAAATCATCCCTCTCAAGATAGCATGTCACTCCTGACTGTCCAACAACTGAATCCGTAGGCCACTCTCTTGTTTTGAAGGATGTATCATATGCCATCAGAATCACTTGCTGCATGATATTCAATGGAGGCTGTGAAACTTCTTGCTGAGTGAAGGGAGCTGGACTTGGTGGGGCTTTGATCGGACTTGGTGGTGGGCCTTTGATCGGACTATCCTCGGCTCGACCAGAAACAAGGTTCGTTGGCCACAAGATGAATGTGCCCAAGACATCGCTAACGACCTTGAATTCATCAGAAGGGATAGGGACAGGTGCATCCGCAATAATCACCTCGTCAACTGACACCCGGACTTGATCACCTTCCATTTGTCGGTGGTGGACAGTTGATCCCAGGTTATGCACACTACCCCGTGCAACTAACCGTCTCAGAGGATCCTCGACAAAAAGATCACAAAGCCCAGTAATTTGCGGGTTAGGACCCTCTGATGACTGCCCGATGTTGCAACAACTACCTTTAGTGCTCTGCTTATTAGGATCAATCGATTGTGGCTGGGGAGCACTGGTATCTTGTCTTGAGCTCATAAACACTATCATTTCCTCTTTTATCTTGCTCAACCGGGTCTCTAAAAGTGCATCAAAAGATGCTTCAGCCTCGGCCTTTGCTTCTGCTCTTGCAATGGCCAACATATTCTCCAATTCCTCCCTAGTCACGATGTTTGAGGAATAGTGTACGGGGGCTCCAAAGTAATCCCGTATCCCTACCCCTCCTCCAACTCCCCTGACACGGCCTGGATGCTCGTGTTTGCCAGTAGCAACTGTGAGGATGTCATTCCTGCCCTCCGACTTAAAAGATCCCTCAGCTTGTTGTTTTCTAAGTTCATCCTGTAACATAATACAAAATAACAAACGTAAGTAATAATGTACGTTTCTTATGTAATTAATTACAATAACGTTATATACTTACAATTCTTTCACCAACTATACGAGATTGTTCACTCGTATAAGTCCCACTCCTCTTTTGGTGGGCAAATTGCCATTTTTCTTCTCGACGAATTGGAGATGGCGGAGAAAGAAGAACAGAAGGATCGGATTGAGATGCTTCTTCCAATCTCTTCCGTTTGGCCGCCAACAAGTCTCTTTCAGCCTTTGCATAACCCCCACGAGACATTGTACGAGGGCAATCATTCTTTCTACCACTCTCTTGTGCTTTTTGCCTTTTTGCCTGCGAATAAGAAATGATACAAAAGGAAAGTGTTATAATCAATTAAGATAATTGTTAAGTAAATAAAATAAAAAATAAGTCAACTAACCAAAGATTCAGGAGTAGTCCGAAGCCTAACAAATTCTTCCCAAGTCGCTTGATCAAGAAATGTATACGTGCTGCACGGATTAGGATGAGGCTGACCATCTTGCACCTCAATATGAATGTAATTGTTGGTCAGACTTGTCTTAAACTTGCTCCAGCCCATATTCCCTCGTGATGATCATTTCTTGTGCCGTGCACATTATCTGCTTCATCTTCTTCGTCCAGTTCTGGTAGACCCCTGGAAAAAGAAGGAGTCTCAAGAAGATCATAATTTGAGTGACTTTTCTCGTCAATATCAACGACCCTTTTTCCTTGGAGAGCTACAGACCACATTTTATTTGTCTGATCAGTGATATAGAACACTTGTTGCGCCTGATCTGCCATAATGAAAGGTTCATCTCCAAAACTTCTACTATTCAGATCTACTAATGTCAATCCTAACCTATCGATCTTCACACCATTATTGACATCAACCCACTTGCATTTGAAAATGGGAAATCTAATTTTAACATAGTCAACCACCCAAATCTCTTCAATCACCCCATAATAAGGTATGGCAGCCAACGTAGGGTTCTTATCTTTCGAACTAGAGAAGTGCATAGATTCAGCCACTAATACAACACCACTGTTCTGGACGGTGCTCTTATCATCTAGGGACTTCGTGTAAAAGGTATAACCATTTATCACAAATGAAGTCCAACTTATGACATCAACTTCAGGACCACGTGCTAACCAATTTATTGTATCAGAAACACATTCTTCTCCGTCAACCTTTTGTTTGAACCAATGTGCGAAAGTTCTGTTATGCTCCCTGATTAACCTTTGTTCGCTCATTCGACTATTTTGTTTCCGTACAATTTCTTTATGGGCATTCATGTAATATTGAACTTCATCAACATTGTTCAAGATGTACAGGTGGACTTGTTGCAATTCATCAGCATCTATGCTCTTTACTGTTGCCCCGCGTCTACCCCCTTCTTGATCATGACGCTTAGGAAGGCCAATATGTCGTACATTTGACAAATACTGTTGACAAAATTCCATAGCTTCTTCAGAAACATATTTTTGAACAATAGATGCTTCAGGCCGATTGGGGTTCTTCACATACCCTTTTAGTATTTTCATAGTTCTTTCGATCGGGTACATCCACCGGAAATAGATAGGGCCACACAACTTTATCTCCCTCACTAGATGAACAACCAAGTGTGCCATGATATCAAAAAAGGACGGAAGAAAAAGCTTCTCAAGCTGGCATAAGATAATGTATCCTTCATTTTCCAATTCCTCCAATCTTTCCGTGTCAATGACTTTACAACAAATGGCATTGAAGAAGAAACAAAGTCTAGTCAATATGTGTTGAAGATCATATTCGGCAATGCCTCGAATAGCTACTGGGAGTAGTTGTTGCATTAAGACATTACAATCATGAGACTTTAGCCCTATTAACTTCAAGTCTTTCATCGATACAAGCTTTTTAAAATTTGAACAATACCCTGAGGGAACTTTAGCGCCATGTAAACACTCACAAAAGCTTCTTTTCTCAACCTTAGACAAAGTATGAGCAGCTGGAGGACAAAATGTTCTATTACCGTATGGCCTTGGATGTAAATCTTCTCGTATTCCCATTTCTTGCAAGTCTAATCTTGCCTTCACGCCATCCTTAGAACTTCCCTGTATGTTGAGCAGTGTCCCAACGATACTATCACATACGTTCTTCTCCACATGCATGAAATCAATACAGTGTCTGACGTCAAGATTGCGCCAATATGGAAGATCGAAGAAGACGGACCTTTTTTTCCATATATTTTTCTCATTTCTACTCTTTGATGACTTACCAAACATAGTATTGATATTTTTCACCTTTTCATAAATTTGCTCCCCAGTCAATGCCTCTGGAGCATCTTCAAACTCTTGGCCACCGAAAAAAGCTTTTTTTAATCTACGATAAGGGTGGCTTCGTCTTAGAAATCGCCTATGCCCAAGGTAAACCGTCTTTCTTCCATGTTGAAGTTGATGGTAGCATGTGCCTTCTTCACATATCGGACAAGCTTTGTGGCCTTTAACGCTATATCCTGACAAGTTCCCATATGCAGGGAAGTCATTTATAGTACAAAAGATCATTGCTCGCATATTAAAAGTCTCCTTCTTGTTCGCATCAAAAACATCGACACCTTTATCCCACAACTCTTTCAAGTCTTCGATCAAGGGTTGTAGGTAAACATCTATGTCATTTCCGGGTTGCTTTGGTCCCGAAATCAACATAGACAACATTATGTACTTTCGTTTCATACATAACAAAGGAGATAAGTTGTAAATTACCAACAGAACAGGCCATGAACTATGTATACTGCTTAGGCTACCATAAGGATTCATACCATCTGTGCTAAGCCCAAGCCTGAGATTCCTAGGTTCTTCACCGAAGCTAGGAAATAATTGATCGATTTTCTGCCATTGAGAAGAATCAGCTGGATGCCGAAGCTTTCCATCAGAAATCCGCTCATCTGCGTGCCATCTCAAATTTTTGGCATCAATTTCATTAGCAAACAGGCGCTTGAACCTTGGAATGATTGGAAAATACCACAACACTTTTGCAGGGCCCTTATTTGATTTATACCTCGGAGTTTCACATATCGGACATTGCTCCTTCTCTTCATGATCTTTTCTATACAATATGCAATCATTAGGGCAAGCATGGATCTTTTTATACTGCATCCCTAGTGGACACAGTATTTTCTTAGCATCATAGTATCGACAAGGCAACACATTATCATCAGGAAGCATATCTTTAAAGGCCTCAAGCGTTTCTGAAAAACTCTTGTCGCTCCATCCATGCCGTGCTTTCAAGCTTACCAATTTCAATACAGCATTCAGCAATTGGTATTTTTTACACCCCGGGTACAACGGCTTCTCAGCATCACTGCACATATTACCATATGCATGTGATTGTTCAAAAGCCTCTTCTCCTACATCACGAATAATGTCCTCTATCCGATCATCCATATCCATGTCATTATCATCACAAGTCACTTCCCCCTGTTGAGATGCACTTGGAATTTCTAATTGTTCACCATGCCATACCCATACTACATACGTCTTACAAAACCCTTCACAAATTAAATGTGTATATATATCTGCAGCACTTAATCGCTTCTCATTCAAACATTTTACACAAGGGCAATAAAACATTCCACTATCATCATCGGCATTTCTTTTTGCAAAGTCTAAAAAACCCTTGACCCCAACATCATATTCAACACTCGTCCGTTTAGCTTGTATCCAACTACGATCCATATATTCTAACACCTTTTATTTGTTTTGTACTTTTTCCCTGGAAAAGGTAGGAGAATGTTGAGAGCATGCAATCATTACACCCAAGTACATAGTGTAACTAGAAGTAAACAAAGAATATCGTGATTTAGAGTAGCGTGTGAGGAAAAAATGGAATGAGGGAAAGTAGAATGGAGAAGGAGTGAGGGAATGAGGAATGGAGGTGGAAAGAGGAAGGAAAGAATGCGCTTTCGTCAGAGAAAGTGACTTGGATATATATTCTTTTAAAGTCTAACGCCTGCACACGCTAGATCCATTATTATATTGTTTGTCCCTGGATATATTTTTTAGGGTGACTTTGGTCCTTCGACTAATAATATCCAAGCAATACCGTTGAAAACTTCAAAAATTCAGCACACACGAGGAACATAATAGAAAATGAATGGAACTACCTCAACAATAGTTTTCCCCTATTACTAATGATCAAATTTGGACAGTTGATATTTATAATATTCAGCTGCACATAGCATTAAAAAAACTTGACTCTTATAATACAGATAGTTCAATCTCAAAAAGACAAATCTAAAATCCATCAAATACTACAGTTCAATCTCAAAAAGACAAATTTAAAATCCATCAAATACTACCCCTTCATTTTCATCCAGGCATTTTTTTTTGGGGCCAAACATCCATTTATTTTCTCAAACCACAAATTAATTGACTACATTAACCCCTCTCGTTATATATATAGATACATACAGATTCCCTCACACCGATTCTAATTAATTCACACTAACACTCTAATCAAACTTGAAATGTAAAAGCTTACTTATCTATATATATATAGCCCTCTTATATCAGTGAACCAATGTCTGGATGGGGTTGTACAATGGATGAGAATGTTGACTTTCTCACCCGAGGTGCAACAACAATTAATTTTGCTAAACCAAACCAAGACAGGTAGTATAGTTCGTAGCTAGTAGTTGATAGTTCTATACTTGCCTCCCTTTCTCCTCTCTGCCTATTACCGTCTGCCTAAGAAGACAGAAAAGGCCATAACAAGAAATGAAATATGATAATCGCATGCCAACGAAAATGAAGGTATCAAGTTAATTCGCCTAGACCTGAAATCAGGATTAAAGACATGAAGACAGTAAAACAGGGGAAATTACCAACTGCGTGCTTCTAAGCTGTGATGACAGTTGCTGGCGGTGCTGGAAATAGAGCCAGATCTGTGATGGTGCCGGCCCGGAAAGAGATTGACGGAGGCAGAGGGATAGAGAAAGAGGGCGTCGGTGATGATGGGAGCTTGAGTTACGGTGGAATGGAAGGGAAAAGACGGTGGAGATGGAGTGGAAGACGGATTTGGGAGGTGAGAGAGAGGTTGACGGTGGGGTTAACGGTGGGGTTAATCGGTGATGGTGGCGGCCCAGAAAGAGATTGACGGAGGCGGAGAGTGCGTCGGTGACGGAATGGAAGACGGATTTGGGAGAGTGCGTCGGTGATGGAAGACGGATTTGGGAGGTGGAAGACGGATTTGACGGAGGCGGAGAGTGCGTCGGAGTGAGTTGATTTCAGAAATTTGGGGAAAGTTTGGGGAAAGATGGCGCGCAGGAGCTGAGGTTGAATTCTGGGGACAGTTTTAAGACCGGTTGTCTCACAACCGGTCTTAAAACTCCACTTTAAGACCGGGTGTGAGACAACCGGTCTTAAAAGTGGATTTTCAAGAACGGTTGTCAAACAACCGGTCTTAAAAATCTTTCATTTTAGATCGGTTCTCTAGTAACCGGTCTTAAAAAGATTAATTTTTAGACCGGTTATTAGAATAACCGGTCTAAAAATTAATCTTTTAAGACCGGTTAGTGTACAACCGGTCTAAATTTTATTTTTTAGACCGGTTATTATAATAACCGGTCTCCCAAATTCTTTATAATTACGTAAATGCCACCGCGCATTTCTTTTTAGACCTCATTTACTATAACCGGTTTAAATGTGCCGGTCTAAATCACCTTTTTTGTACTAGTGTAAGTTGATCTTTGTTTCTCTTCCTCATCCCTTTCGTTATTGTAGGATAGGTCTACCACTCAGCCCATACAAGATAATCGAGTTGAGAAGAACACTAGATAGTGGCCTTGCAGGCCTGATCTATCTCCCGCCCACCTTCAAGTTGGAGATTGACAGTTTCAATAGTCCCAACCTTATGTTGTCACCCAAGTGCAAAAGACCGGCCGTTCATTGGTCAAGATGATATGTACTTCTACTGTTGCTACCATACTAGAATCCGGTGTAATATATTATTCCGCCCGAAAGGCATTGATCACACACATCTCTAGGAAACCGAAAAGACACATACCCCAAAAACAAAAAAAACTAGATAATCAAAGGTGGAGGATTCATATCTATCTTCAGACTTGGGAAAAACTGGAGTTGTTGCTTGAAGGGAAGGAAAAAACATTGACCTGTTGAGTCTAGGATTGGTTAAGTTTGTTTAAATCCATAGTACGCTGACTGGGACCCCTGTCCCTGTTATTGGTTCCATAGGTACTGAGATAACACACCAACTCAAGGGATTTGCTCGACCTAACATTCTTAACCCATATGAGATAGGGTAGCCGCCTAGATTGTTACTGATTCTGAGCCTGCTAAGCCACATATGGAGGGATGCCTCACTGGTTGGTCTACAGAGACAAGAAAGAGCACGAAAAAATATAGGAGGCCAAGATAGAGAATGTAAGTTTTTGTGGGTAGACTTCGAGTACCTTCATTTAGAACAACCAATATACTAACAGACCACACCAAATGCCCTTAAGCACCCTGCCAACCAAATGCACAAGGCGAGAAAGGCGCTCACTTACAACCTTGCTTGCCTCAGCTTAACCAAACTACCCTGTGGGAAAGATTCCCACCCAATAGACTTAGAGCTGGTTAATATTAATATAGGAAAGGGATAGACGCAGAGTGAGATGTCAATAAGGTCAAGAAAAATAACGTGAATGGTAGTATGTATAAAGAGGCTAGTACATATGAGTTCAGACGGAGATACAACTCTTTAGAGTCCGTGTTGCCTCCCCGGACACAAAAAGCCTCATAGAGCTTTATATCAGCGTCGGTCTATTCAAGGAGCATAACAGGCAGGAAATTGACTACTATGTCAGAGCATAATAATAGTAATCCTTAATGCACTAAAAAAGAAGAAGTCCCCCACCCTAACTAGGAGCTGGGCCTATGCCCTTCTATTTAAGGCTAGCCTTTGTGATTTGATTGCTTATTCGAAGGCAAACTTGGACTCCTTTCCTTGGACTAGTCACCAAAGCAAGCAAGAGATTGAAGCAGAGCATGGGAGATAGGAATTATTGTGAAAGAAGGAAGAAGGGACACCTCATTCCATTAAGCAAGAACCCCGAGCTAAGAGTATGGTAGATGAAAAGTCGACAAATTGGGTCTAAAAGCAAAGACCCATACATATAAAGAAAGCATTGTAATTAAAAACCAATATACGATTTTCTTTTTTTGCAGCCCCTAACTCAAGTTTTTGACTAATTCACATTGCCAGTTTTCAACTCTAAGCAAGAAGAAGCAAATGTAGGGTGGTCATCAGTGACTATAAGGGATGTGAGTATGCTCTGATCTTTGACCTTCCTAGGAACTAAGCAAAGGATTGACTTCACTAACCAGCCCGTATTAGCTTAACCGAAGTCTCTATTATAACAGAATTGGAAAGGCATACATTGAATACTGATCAAGATTAACTCATTCACTCTGGCCTCTGGAACTAACTTCGGCTTAGGAAAGTACTTGCTTAAATGAAGAAAGTACCAAGAAAAAAAGAGTAGGAAGATCTCTATGAAAGAGGAAAGAATCGTACCTTGCTAGTTAATGAAAGAAAATATAAGAACTAATAAAGGCAAGGGAGGACGGAACTCTACTTCGACACACCAAGGAGAAGGTAAGTACTTTTATATCATTTCTTTTGAAGTGATATAGATTAATGCCTAGATTGGGGGCCGTCAGCCCACGGGAAAATGTTTGTAAATGCGACCATAAATCGAAATATTTAGCTGCCGATAGAAAAACTTAGCTGAAACGTCGACTGCAAACGAAGGATGGCCAGGCCTCGGTTCCCAAGGTTTGAGTATTCACTATTATAAGCCTACTTAGATCAAAACTCAACTAGTTGATTCTCTTTCGCCTATCGGCCGGTCGACTTTAATCAACCTTTGCATTTCCTGCTAAGATCCCAAGTCCCCAAGTGGGCCCTCTTGGCCACCTGCGACCTTGTCTTTTTAGAGAATCCCACTCCTGTGTCATGAGACTTGTAGCTCGACAGTCCACCGAGTGGTTTGTTTATCCTTCTAGTTTTGAGTGTCTTCTTAGATAGTTATAGTGGCCCATAGGAGTGAGATGTACCTTGGGGGTGTCCATGGGACCTAGTCCTTTCAGGTAGTGACCGTTTAGTCTATGGCCCACTGGATGGTCGGTGCAAGGCCAAAAATTGGAACACATTTCTTCTACTCGTTCCTATACTTTGCTTTAGGGTCTGTCCCTTGGTGTGGTCAGTACGCCATATTATCGAGCAGCCGAGCTTACATTTGTTCACTAATTATGAAGGTTTGCCAAGGCCTCTTTCCTCTTCCCTTTTCTACTCACTCGTAAGGGGTCCGGACCCCCTCAAAGAGGAAGGGAGTCGAATGAACATCTCAGCCATTAGCGGGAATTTCACCCGTATTCGATCCCCAATTCTTGTTCACCCTGGATGATTGTGTTGGGTGAATTGTGCCCTTGTACGATTGTGTCGGGTGAGTAATAGCCGCTTCGTCACAAAACTTACTTATGGGCTATCGGGTCACACTTTGGCCAAGTATCCTACAAAGAGACTCCCAAGAGCCAGAAGTATTAAATAAATGGCCATAGGAATGGGTGCATCATGACATCGTAAGATGTCTCGCCCGAATGAATTAGTTGGTACTAGAAATGTTAGAAAAAGTGAACAAAGAGAGTAATAAGAAGTTAACAGGACAGAGACACTTCCCAACCAAAAAGCAAAGTTCCCACTGATGGTATACTTTGTGTAAGGGAGCTCTAAGATCACATCTTTGGAATAAAATCCAGTTAGAAAAGGAAATCCAATTAGAAATAAGCTGCCTATGAGTATCATGGCATAGGTAAAAGGGAACGAGGAGGCAAGGCCCCCCATCTTCCTTATATCTTGCTCATCCGACATGGCATGAATCATCAAAACTGCACTTAGGAATAGTAATGCTTTGAAAAAAATGCGTGATTCATTAAGTGAAAGACGCTAACTGAATAGTTAGAGATGCCGCAAGAAAAGATCATATAGCCTAATTGATTGCAAGTTGAATAAGCTATGACCCTTTTTAGATCGTTTTGTAATATTCCAGTAGTTGCCATAAGGAATGACGTCGTAGCTCCAGCAAAAGTAATAACAATCAAAGTTGTAGGTGGGTATTCAAATATTCTAGTGGCTGCGCAATCCTAAGCTAGCTCAAGCTTCCATGATCATCTTCTTAGCTCTATGGAGAAGTATGAGTATAGGCTCTTAATGGAGAGCATGCGTAATTATATGTTGCTAGGTATTTTTTTATAGGAGAATGAAAAAGCTCAGGGTATAAGATTTGAATTTATATATTAGAATTGGATTGACCCATTCAAACTTAGCTGTTAGATCTTTTTTAAACTTTCAAAAAAAATTTGCACCATAGGATTTCCTAATATTCTTTTCCTTGACCTATAAGAATTAAATGAGATTGTGATCTATCATATATTTGAAAATATTATTCAATCATAAGATAGGCAATCAAAAGATTAACAATTTAAACCCAATAATCTGATAATTAATTAAGATTTATATTATCTCCTGAAATTAGCTAATACTCCAAATATTATTTAATAAATCCAGATTAGCTTAAAATAGTCCCCAAAATAAATGAATAAGGTGGGATAAAATATATAAAAATTATGATTTATCAACTCCCCCACACTTATCATTTGCACTCTTGAGCAAAGCAATTCAAGACCAAGGGAGAATAATAAAACAAAATAAAACAAAAGCCTCAAAAGTGAATGTTTCAAACCCAAGCACAAAGTAAACTAAAGCATTTCAACGTCTCTCCTATTCAAGTGATTTTCTAATGACTTAAGAAAACAAACTTTATGGCAATTTACTCGACAAAGGGGACCTAAGCTAGAAATCATTTGCCAAGGATAATGTGTATGTCACTCATCACTCAAAAGACTATAGGCTTGTGTTTACACTCAAATCCACCCCTATCCAGTACTCTTTTCATAGGCTTGACAAGAATCAAAATTTTCCACTACTAATAAAGTGAATGCAAGCATAAATCAAAAAGACTTTTATTAGATTGTAATGGGGCTAAGGTTGAGAAAAAAAGGATATGGTGTTTGGGAAAACAGAGTTGAATATCTTAGAGGATGAAGAGAATTATGCAACAGATGATATGAAATGCAAGAAACCAAACCAAACTTGAACTGGGTCATAACTCTTTTTTCTTTTCTTTTCTTCAACTTTCTTGGGTTGTTATATATATGTTCTTTTGATGCAAACATTTATATTGGTGATAAAAAGGCCTAGTTACTCAAACATTTATAGCTCAGTAGCACCAAAATACTACTAGCATCCTCAAACCAGCGAAGTATAATCTCATTGCATGTACATTGTTTTCTTTCTTTTTTTTCCTTTCTCTTCTTTTTTCCTTTTTCTTCATAACCTTCCATACTTTTCACAATGACCCAATTCCTAATTTTATATATATTCTTCCATCCAAAACAAATTTAATGTGATGCTCATCAACTCCTATGACATTAAAAAGGGTAGAGTTTTTTTTTTTTTTGGTTATGGGGTAAGACAAAAAGATATAAAACATAGGCTCAAAGGGGCTAAACAAAAGATATATGCATAAAAAGGGTAGGCTTTTTGGTTTATCTTGCTAAAATGGCATGAATGCCTTTATCATATTTATGAATACACATGCATAAAATGTGGCCTCAAATGAGATTCAAGTCAAGTTCTAGATCAAGCAAAGAGATAGGGGGTACACACTGGAAACAAAAATGCATTAGGCTCAAAATCTCACTAGGTCTATATATATGATCACTAGCCTAAATCCATCAAAGTCAAATTCATTGCCACTTAGTCTACTAACTCAGAACATGATCAATCACTTTTTAAATCAAGAATTCATCATACTAAAGTTACTTAAAACTTGCAATTTGTTTTTGGGGTTCCTGTTTTTACTCAGCAACTGCATACCCTCAAACTTTGTTTTATCTCTCCCTCTATCTATCTTGACTAGTTTGATCAGGTACTTGTCATGATGAGCAATATGGGCATTCATCGATCTAGTTAAAGGCCCAACGAGCCCTCCGAAGATGATTCAGGAAATTATAGAGGCGTGCAAGACCACTCAAATTGTGTTAAAGTATCAATACTTGAGAATACTTGCATGGAGGAAGACATTGATTATTACATAGATGATGACATGAAGTCATGAACAATTACATATTTGGAACTTGGCGTACCACATGACAGGGCACTCCAAAACCACTATGAGATGCATTAAATTGTTGGTGCATGCATACATGGACGTTGAAAAAGACAAGAGCACGTCTTAAGAGTCTAAAAGAATCATGTGAACTCAATACCTAAGTTGTTGAAGGCCAATATAATTACATGAGAATAAAAAAGTCCAATAAAGTTATAATCTATTAAATTAGGGCCCAAATACATTGTGGAATAGATCATAGGAGTTTTATATAACGTGATTCAATCATATTCAAGCCCAAATAAATATCTAAAACATCTATACATGTTTATGAATATGAACATGAACAATAAAAGAAAGAACCATTTGAAAGGTCCACGAAACCTTGGAAAATATCAAGAATGATCTTATATGGCATTAATTCATTACATATACTCCCCCCAAGGCTCTTACATCCTTACATTAAAGACCTATTAACTGTTTATTGGAGTAATATCACCTCTCAAGCTAAAGTTAGGTTGTATATAGCACAAAAACTCCAAAAGTCACATTATTTATGAACTATAAATAGTACAACTTATTTGTCAAGCTCTATATGTAACATGAGAATTGAGTAAGTAATAACTAAAGTTAAGTAATTTGTACGTGGAACAATGATTTGTGGGTTTTTAAAGCTGCTGCTGTAAATTAATTTGTGAATCACGTGTATCACACTGTTTAATTTTCTTTTAAAAGAATACACCGAGTTAAAAAATCTTGATCATTCACATATTTGTTTTGTGAAAAAAATTTAAGTGATATTTTGGGGGTTGACTGAAATAAAATTGTTTCTATGGAGTTTAAGTGATTTTTTTTTCATTTTAAAAAGGCACATATTTCTAAACTACATTAAAATAATAGAGAGTGAGAAAACTAGTGGGACTCACAATACAAAAAGTAATGGAAGTTAGCTCGGGTTAATGGCATTGCTATAAATGCTACCAAATAAATTGATTATGTTCACTTTTGCATCCGAAAATAATTAATTGTGTTGGATGCAGGAAATATGTTGTTGCTAAATTTACACTTAGCACAAAAAGAAATTGAATTTTAGACTTGTCTCTCTCTCTCTTTTGTGTTTTTGGGCATAAGACTTCTCTTAATTGTGCGTGCGTGCAATATGTGATGAATTCCTTTGCTCTTATTTTCTCCCCCTTAAGAGAATGACGTGATTTTTTTTTCCTTTAAGAAAACGCATTTGGTATTGGTCCACGATGATGCGGAGGCAGAACACATTTCAAACGGAGAAGGAGTGTCTCCATTGCTTTTCCCTCTCCATTTACTCTCCATTGAATACATCTACCAATATATCAACTTTCAATGGTTAAGATTTATCATGATAGATTTTTATTATAATAATATTATTTAATATTATTAAATCTCAACCATTGAAAGTTGATCTAATGGTAGATATATTCAATGGAAAGTAAATGGAGAGGAAAATCAATGGAGACACCCCTCTCTCATTTCGAACCCAAACTCTAATTTTCAAAGAAAAATGATTAATAATATGAAATAATGTGACTCCAGAATAATAGAGCTAGTACAATGGGTTCAACCCGTAGGCTCAACTCGCAGCCCTCAGATTTTAACATGGTTAGGGTTGGGGTTTTTCTGACCTGAAAAAATGAGGGCCACACAGGCCCACACCGCTCAACCAGTGGGTTGATGCGAGCTGACCCTCGGGTTTCCGGGTTGGCCCACAGATATTTTATTTATTTTTTATATATATAACAAGGTTGCCTTGGGTTTGGACTTTGGACTTTGGTTTGTAAACTTGTTGGGCTTGGACAGTTGGGCCCAGAATATATATACACACACATATATGTATGTATGTATTTTGGTTAACAATTTGAATTTGACTCATTCATTCCCACTCTCAGATGGACCTCACCTTGGCAATGCCAGTTTCTATCTGTGACTTCATCAATCATCTAATCTGACTCTCAAATTAGTCTCATCATCTCTTAAACGGACCTCTGTTTGGCAACGGGAAATAAGGGCCTTCTATTCCTCAATGACTTAAGGAAAACCTTAAAAAATTTGAAAGACAATAAATAAATTGTGCAGGCTGGCCCGCAAACTCGCACATGCGGGTTAAGGTTGGTGATTTCCCAATCCTTGCAAGTGCAGGCCTCACCGCATAGCCTGCGAGCTGGCCCATATTACCGGCTTTACATAATAATAACTCTAGACCCCATATAATTATTATACTACCTCTTGTCATAAATATAAGACCCAGTTAATTTTTATAGGGAGATTAAGGAAACTAATTAAATTAGCTTAAAATATTTATTTTTATCATTTTTTCTCAAACTAATTTGTCTGACTTATAAATTGATATATAATTTAACTATACACAATATATAATATGATTAAGCAACTTATTTAGATTCCTTAACCTCTCCAAAAAAAATCAACCAGGTCTTATATTTATGACTGAAGTAGTATTTTTTTTTTTGGTAAGATGGGGAAAGAACCCCTGTCACTTATTCAATAACCAAAATGCTCCTTGGAATGGAAACTCTCAAGAAGTCAGCATACAAGATATCATGGACCACACCAGGATGGTCCAAAAAGGATACAAAATTGAAATCCTAATCTAAACTTAAATTTGCTAAACAGTCTGCAACTTGATTACCTTCTCTGTAAGTGTGATTAATTACCAGATGCCAGTCAGAAAAAATAATCTTAGCAATTTCCTTCAGCAACATACCTTGCACATCAGCACCTTCTTGTATGGCTGTTATAGCATAAATGACAGCTGTGGAGTCACCTTCAACAACCATGTTGCATATGACCATCTCCTTTGCTACATGAAGTCCCCATAGCACTCCCCAAAGCTCTGCACAGTAAGCATTACATATTCCTAGTTTCATCACATAGCCCTTTAACCATTGACCTTGACAATCTCTCAGGACTCCCCCATAACCAGCTAGCCCTGAAGCTCCCTTAACAGCCCCATCAAAGTTTAGCTTTATCCAATTATTAGTCGGTGCCAACCATCTGATTTGAACATTCTGTCTTTTCAGACACATTAGACTATGTTGCCCTATTAGGTGTTCCATTTCCCAGATATACTTATATATAACCAGATCAGGTCTAGAAGGCATAACAAAACCTTCCTCAAACAAGTTTTTATTGCTCTAATGCCATTGCCACCAGCATGTAACAGCACACATACTCACCCAAGAACTATCTTTATTCATATTTCTAGCTATCCATTCTCTATGCTGTAAATTAAAAAATGAGCTATCAATATTATTACCACATACCTCCTTCCAAATGTCCCTTGCTACCCTGCAATCTCTAAGAGTATGAACCAGGTCCTCTTCACCTTCCTTACATCTTGAATAGATTGGATTCCCTCCAAATAGCTTTGACCTTCTGCTGGCAGTGAGCAATCGGTCATGAACACAAATCCATAGGTGTACTTGTACTCTTCGTGGCCCTTTCCACTTCCAAACCTTACTCCAAATGGCATCATCACTCATATTTTGTCCGCTCCTAAACTTCTTATACATGTCAGCAACATTATACTTACTTCCACCAGAACCTCTCCATCTAATTGCATCCGGCCCTGAGTCAGCGCAAGGAGGAAAAGATGCCCTTAACTTCAGTATCTCTTGCTCCCCAAGATAGTCTTTTAAGAATATGAACTCCCATTCCCCCCTCTCATTTATCATATCCTTTACCTTGCAATCAACAAGCATGGCCATAGGTTTAGTGACAGCTTTCTGGTATAATGAGCTATCATCACATAGCCATAAGTCATTCCAAAATCTGATGCTATTTCCATCTCTGCATTCCCATGAAATCTGATCCACTATACACTCCCATAAGCCAGCCAATCCCCTCCAAACCCCTGAGTCAGAACTTTTCACAAAACATTCTTTGTGGAGGTCAGCACCTCTCCCATATTTCTCCTTCAAGATGGTTGAAACAAGATTTCCAGGTTTAATAAACATATTCCATGCAATTCGACCGAGGAGAGCTTTATTTATGTCCTCCATATCCCTTAATCCATAACCCCCTTACTCTTCTCGAGACACAATGTGTTCTAACTCAAAGAATGCAGCTTCCTTCCTTCCCTAGATGATCCCCAAATGAACTCCCTTTGTATTCTCTCTATTTCCTTGCACACCCCCACCAGAATCATAGCATGTTGCATGGCAAAGACTGCTATTTGTGATGAAACAGATTGTACAAGTGTCAACCTCCCAGCTAGAGATAGGCATTGCCTCTTCCAATTACTAAGCTTAGCCTGTACTTTGTTAATGATAAACTGGAATTTATTCCTTGTAGTTCACCCATTTGTTATAAAATCACCTAAATACCTCCCAAGTTCCTCCTTCCGTTGATATCCGCAAATCAAGCTCAACTCCTCCTGTTTGCTTCTAGGGACATTCCGTGAGAAGTAAATGATAGTCTTCTGTTTATTAACCTTCTGGCCTGAAATTGAACCAAAATTATCCAGACACTCCATTAAGTTGCAAAGTTGACCTGCATCTGCTTCACAAAATAGTAACAAATCATCAACAAACATCAAGTATGACACTGATACTCCTTTCCTTCCAAATTTCATGGGGCTCCATTTCCTGCTTTCTATTGCATCCGCAATCATGTGGGATAACTTCTCCATCCCCAACACAAAAAGATAAGGAGACAATGGATCTCCTTGTCTCAACTCTCTAGAAGGGTGGAACACCTCTCCTTTCTCTCCATTCCACAGAATTGACATACTAACCGAAGATACACACCATCTAATGAGATCAACCAATTTTTCTGGAATACCAATTTCATGCAGAATCTCCATAATAAAATTCCAGTTCATTCGGTCATACGCCTTCTCCAAATCAACTTTCACTACCAAAAACCCCTTACTTCCTCTCATTCTATTCATCATATGGGCTGCTTCTTCAGCTATCACAATATTATCATGAATACTTCACCCCGGAATGAAGCTAGCCTGAAAAGGAGACACTAGCTTATCCATTAGCCCTCGCAAACGTCGCACAATAATCTTCATAATCCCTTTATACAATACATTACACAAGGAAATAGGACAAAATTGAGACATAAACTCTGGGTTCTCTATCTTAGGCACCATCACAAGCAAGGTTTTATTGATCTCTTTAATTTTCTTCGGATCATCCCAGACTTCCTTCACATACCAGCATACACTCTCCCCCACTACTCTCCAATTGTGTTGAAAGAACACAGCTTGGAAGCCATCATCCCCCAAAGCTTTAAAACCCCCCATACTAAAGAAAGCCTTTCGAATCTCGAAATCTTGAAAGGGCTTATCCAATCTTCTTACTGTCATTTCATCAACATGTCCCCACCTTTGCTTGTATAGTGCCACTCTCTAACCCCTTCTTCCTCATAGAATAGGTCTCGATAAAAGTCCAAAACTAACTTTTTAACCCCTTCTTCCTCTGAAATCCACCTCCCCTCACTATTCTTTAGCATCAAGACTTTGTTACTCCTTCTTCTCACCACCGTCTTCATGTGATAGTATCTTGTGTTCCTGTCTCCATGCTCAATCCACTTCCCCCTTGATTTTTGAAACCAAACCACTTCCTCTTGCCTGAGTGTTTCAGCCAACTCCTTTTGTAAAACCCTCTCCTCTTCCATTAAACTCCCATTCTCCTGCCTCTCCAACTCTTGTTGAATAACATATAATCTTTGATTAATCTCTCTTTTCCTTCTATCTATTCTTCCAAAAACTGACATGTTCCACTATTTCAGTTCACCTTGCAACTTCTGTAGACTTCTAGGAGTTTCTACTGCATTGCTCCATTTGTTTTGCAAGAACTCCTTGAAATTTTAATGAAATAACCATGCGGCTTCAAACCTAAAAGGCCTTCTGATAAACTGCCTTTGAGGTTTCATACCAATAAGTAAAGGGTGATGATCAGAATTAGTACGGGTTCCTACCCTTACTATAGCATCAACAAACCCAGCTTTCCATTGCAAATTACAAAGGCATCTGTCTAGCTTTTTATATACTCTCTCATATCCCCTCCACTTAGGACCTTTCCACGTAAAAGTAGGCCCTTTCGTTTCCACTCCTGTACATCCCCACTCCTCAACATGTTCACAAAATCGGTTGCACTTGTGCACATTTACCCTCACTCTCCCTTTTTGCTCCAAAGGATCAGCAATTTCATTGAAATCACCGGGTAAGAGCCACTTACGATTCATGTGTTGTGCAATACATTTGATTTCCTCCCATAATACACTTCTTCCATCCTCCTGTGGACATGCATAAATATCTGAGAAAAACCATTCCTCTAACATTCCTCCATTAAAGCAGCAGTGAATATATTGATCATTTTTCTCCAGAATTTTCAAATTAATGTTACCTTCTTTCCACATCAACCAAATGCCCCCTAAAAATCCTCTCGTATCCACTATCTCAAAAAACGTAAATCCTAGATTCTTGATTACTCTTCTTGCTTTTACACCACTTACTCTAGGCTCAAGTAAAACAACCAAGTTAGCTTTAAAATCTGAACTCATACTTCTCAAGGTAGCCACAAACCCCTTCTTTACATCTCCACGACAATTCCAAACTATAATCTTCATGATTAACACAAATCAATTCTTGCCCCACCATCCATCTCACTAACCTGCCCTGAATCTCCATAATCAGTTGCCTTGTCCCTAGGACAATTACTCCCCAAATCACTAGCTGCATCTATTACCATTTTAAAAGAGTCCCCCTGGACAAACATGCCACAATCAGCCTGGGCCTCCTGCCTCCCCTCGCTCCATATATCTTTAAACACACCAACCCCTCTTTGTCCCTCTCTTCCCTTATGTCCCCCAAACATCAGGTTGCTACCACTCCCTTGTTTCGGTTTGTTACTAGCCTTCTGTACCGTAGTAACCTTCTGTTTGCTCTCTTCTTTATATTTCCTCTCATTATAACTACCCTTCCCCCCTCCTTCTGGTGATTTTCCTCCGTTCATGATGTCAACCAATGGACTAAAACGAGACCCATGTCCTACTCCTGTACTGAACCCCTTAGTCCTATTAGGCTCCAGTTTGTATTCCATTGTGTTTCTTGCTCTCCTTTGGTGCCATGGCTTTTGCACCACTTTCCAACGGCTCTCCTCTCCCACTTCCTCTTCTACATCCCCCTTGTTACCCTCACACACTTCCTCCTTATCCATAGTATCCTTTTCTGCCTTGTTTTTTTGTTTCTTTAACAACTCCTCACAATGTTATCTAACATGACCAACTCTTCCACAATACAAACAGAGTAAATTCATGCATTCATATTCTATAGATTGAGTCAAACCATCAATGCTAAACTGGGGAATTAACAGTTTAGATAAATCCAGTTCAACACACAAACGAGCAAATTTTCCCCTTCCCCTTTGAGCCGTAGGGATATCTACCTTAATAGCCTTCCCTAATACATTACCAAGAGTAAAAAGAAACTTCTTATCATAATGTGTAGCTAGAAGATCAGGGAGTCTTACCCAAGCAACCACCCAGTCAACCACCTCTGTTTTTGGATTGAAGTCAGTCCTCCAACGCATGACAGTCAGATAGCTTCCCGCAATACCCCATGGACCATTAGTCAGGGCCATCTTATAATCATCCTGGCTTTTAAACTTCACCAAGTAGAAATCGTTTGGAAGATCAAATACTCGAATTTTACCAGCTTTAGCCCACATTTGACAGAACTTTTTCCTGAGAAATTCATAGTTAGGAGTAGCACCCAACAATTTAACAATCAAAGTCCTTCTAAATGGTTTCATCAGCTGCTCTTTCTTAGCATCGTCCAGAACAATCTTTGGGCACAAAGGATCACTCATATCCACCGAAATTCCTCTCTCTGGTTCATCAACATCATCAAAGCCAGTAGAAATCTTACCTTCTTTCCCAGACCCCTCATCATCCAAATCGCACCAAGACAGGAGAATATTCTTCAGCAATGATTCCTTATATTGCACTGGACTAGCTTTCGAGAGTTCCTCCTCCATCTAGTCTTCCAGGTCTTATATTTATGACTGATGTAGTATATTTTTTAAATAAAGACAATTTATTCAAGAAAGTAAAATGATACAAAGTTACCAACACAATGGGCCATAATATAATTATATATAAAATAAAGAAAAGGAAAAATTAATCCTCGAGTTCCTCTAAGTTTACCATATTTTTACTTCATCAAAAAAAAAATTACCTTATTTTAATCATATTTCAGTAAAGTCTTATATTGAATTCATGTCCTTCTACTTCTTTCATCTTGTAAAGTCTTATTATGCCCTGGTCCTTTTATCGATGCAGTTTGATTTTTATAAAAGGTTAAAGTATAATTTTAGTTATTTGAAAAATTAATCCTAACTTTACCTTATTTTAATAATATTTTTGTAAATTTTTATAATGAATTTTGTGTTTTTCAACATCTTTCATCCTGTAAAGTCTTATTATTTTGCTGGTCCTTTTATTAATACATTTTGATGTTTTATAAAAGGCTAAACTGTAATTTTAGTCATTTAATTTTACATGGGATTTTATTTTGATATCTTAACTTTAAAAAATGATCTTATATTCCTATAAATTTAATATTGTACTGACGAGAAATTGCTGACTCAACAACTTAAATGATAACTAACAAAGAATGTTTAAATTTTATTTTTAAATATAATTTTAATTTTTTTATTAATTTTAATATATTTTATGTTTTTTAGCTTTAATATTTTTATAAAAAATATTTAAATATAACTATACTTACTTACTTAATATTATTTAAATTGGGAAAAATAGTAGATAGTTATATTATGGGAAAAATTGTTTCATTAAAAAATTATGAGAGAAATTGAAATTTTTTTAATATTTTAATCTAAAAATAAAAAACATACATGTTATGTTTTTTTAAAATTATTATTACTTATATTTAAAAATTACCAAGAATGACACAACAAGAACTTTGAAATTATAAAATATCAAATCAGGTTGGTTACTAAGAATTGATAAAGTAATGACAAGATTTGATAAACAATTCACAACTCATTTTATGGAAAATATTTAATTTAGGATTTTACAATTTCAAAATTCTTTTTCTGTCATTCTCTCTAAAATTTAAGCCTGCTTTGTCAACTATATATAGTTATTATTTAAATAGGGTGAGCTTTTTTGTTAATGACTAGAACAATATTCATTATAAGAATAAAAGTACACTTTATATCATGAAAGACTAAAATAAAACCTCATACAAACTTAAAGGATTAAAAATATATTTTAGCGGTTTAGCCTTTGTAAAAAAAAAAACATATTTTTGCAATTTTTCCCTTTTTTACTGGGATTTTATAATTTATTCAATTTAATTTACTCATTCCTATACTCATAACATATTAATTTGTAAGTGAAATTAGTGATGGGTATCGTGGCTCTTATTGAAAATACACCAGAATTAATTTGGTCACATAGATTTAAATAAAATCAAAATCTAACAAATTATTCATGAAGCCAATTATGAGACAATATTTTTATTTTATTTTATATTTTGTGAGAACTTGTATGTTTGTGTGTGTCCTTTAACCAAAGGATAAACATATACTAACGCCATTAATTTACAATTAGTGTGACTTGACATGTCATGTTTTGACAAAAATCTTGTATTAAAGACTTCGTTAATATATCAAAGCTATATGTTTCGTAAGTATTGTTGCGAGTTCGGTTTGGGTTCCTTCCACACTATGAAGGATGGAAAAAGTAGAAATTGAAACAGAGTATGTATTATCATTATGTATTCAGGGAGGTTACCTAACCGAATAAAGGAAAATGGAAAACGTTTGTCAATAGTCTTAAAACTTAGTGATATAAGAATTCTCCAGTCAAATGAGAGATCAATGGTTGATCCCGCTTATAATCTCAAGTTCTTAGTGCCTGTTTTTTTAATTAAGACAAAATTAGACGACCTATTTGTTTACATAATGTGATTTCAAAAATGCAATTTAAGAAAATGGAAAACGTTTTTATTCTAGTGGGTTATTATGTTTTTGCTCTTTATTTTTGTTTTGTTTTTGTCAACATGTATTAGGGCCTGTTTGGATTGTAAGTAAAAGCTACTTTCTCAACGTGATTTAAGGTGTACAAGGTAAGTATGTGAGAGGAGTTTTATCTCAACTTTCGTGAACGTGTTTTTTGAACGCAAACTCAAACAGGCCCTTGAGGCAAGACAAATGGAAATGAACCTTCTACAGTGCGTTTCGCAGTCAAGTCAACAAGCCACCACCTCCCTCATTCATTCATTCAAACTCATCCCTATTTAAAGTAATTTATTTGGCTTATTGAACCGAGTTTTATATTAAAGATTAGAGAAAGTATATACATATAGGGAAAACGATACAAAATGAACTTAGAACAGAGAAAGCTTGAGATCCCAAAGTGGAATTTTGAAATTAGAGTGTAAAGACGAAATACAAGGAAAAAGACTGAAACGCTGCTTAATATTTTTTTGGTAAAAAAGTTCACAACCACTTCTAGAGAGGCATGTCAAAGGGAATAATCATTTTGGCAAGTGGTCGATGAGGGATTTGATCTTACCCGCACTTGCATGCCGAAAACATTGATGGCCATTGGGCTGGTGGCCGCCAATGACTTTCATTTCAATAGTCTATGTGATGCGCAACAAAAAAATACAAGTTAAACCTGCGGACCTAAACAAAATTAACTCCTTAGTTTTGATTACAACTCAATCTTCGGAGAGATGGTTGCGAACTTTTTTTTTTTTTTTTAAATAATGAAGAGGCATTTCAGTTTTTTCTTGTATTTTGTCTTTTTTGTAAAATTTTAAAATCCCTTTATGGGATCTCACATCTTCTTTGTCATTAGTGAATTTTAGTGCACCTTTCTTTCCTTTTGTATTTTCGAGATTTTTTTTGTCATTTTCCCTATATATTCTTCTTTTTCTGCCGTGATATATATATATATATATATATATATATATATATATATATATATATATATATATATATATATATATATATATATATATATATATATATATATATATATATATATATATATTCTTCCTTTTGATACGCTTTATATGTGCAGTACTTTTCAAATATGAGGGCTAGCAATGGATGGATTATTGGGGCCATGTTATGAAGATTATTTAAAAAAAAAAAAATCCTTCAAACAATTATATTTGGTGTTTGAAAAAGTATATAATTGCCGAATATTTTGGTGCCAAAATTTCACAAATTGTGGTTTAAAAGATTTTTCAAGCATAAAATATATTTTTTGGAACCCAATCTTCTGCTTGCACTTATCAACTGCTGGATCCCATATGATTTTTTTATTTGTGATAATTATGATTATGATTTATATATATATATATATATATATTACATTTAATAAGCATATAAATGATGATGTATAATTTTTGGTGAGTCGTAAAGGGACGAACAGGAAAGAAATTGTACAGAATATGAAAGTCGTAGAGTTGACTGTGTAGATATGGTGAGGTCAGTATTGGAATATATTTCATTTTTTATTAAAAATTAGATAGACTTATGCAAAAGATGCAGTAAAAAGTTCACGAAAAAAAATTTTAAAAATAGTTTGCAAAATTTGAAATTTCACCAATATGGAATGGCTTGAGATGAGGAATAATAGGAAAGTATAGAGTTGGTCAGCTTCAAATTGAACGAGAGAGACAACACACAGTTAAATCCATTGTGATTGTGATGGAGAGACCATACATATTTTAATAAGGAAATTGGGGAAAATTTTCATTGAAAAATGAAGTGGAGCGAGGAACCAAATTAATGCAATCATATATTGTAGGAATTAAGGGAAAGTAGACAATGATCAAACACAACGAAGTGGACCCAGAAACCAAATCAATGACATCATATCGAAAGAATTAAAAGAAAGTATACATAGATCAAACACGACTATATAGTACCTAGTTTGATTGAATTCAGAGTGAAGCTTATATATAGTCTTCTAATTTCAGCTTAAAAACAAGCTTAAGCTTTATATTTTTGTTGTGGTCGGGGCTTTAAAATTATCATTATTTATAATGAGTTCTCTTTTTTTGGGTACAATTTATAATGAGTTCTTAACAAATATAATTGCAAGATATATCGTGAGTAGACTTGTAGAGGATATCCACCCCATCCAATCCCAATTATCTTAGGGAAAACTTCACCTAGCCTCACTGTAGCTAAATATTTTCCCAAAACCCCAGTAACTTTCTGAAACATCACTACAGTCTTATGGAGGCAATGAAATTAATTTCAGGAAGGAATGGATAGAAATGACACTCCTCAAAAATTTCATGCATTTCAATTGTAGGTCTTATAAATTAGCTTATTTGTTTTGCAAATTCACACTTCTATCTTGTAAAGAGTCACACTTATCTTGTGAAATTCCTCTTTTCTTGTAAATAGCAATAGTGTCATTGTCATTTGAATTGTAGGTCTTACAATTAGCTCAGTTGTGTTGCAAATTTTGTACATGCATCTTGTAAAACATCACACTTGTTTTGTGTATGCCCTCTTGTCTCTTAAATATCACCAGTATCACAGTGATTTCAATTATAGGTCTTATAAATTGTCTCATTTATCTTGTGAATCTGCACATTCATCTTGTAAAGCATTACACTTATCTTGTAAACTAGCGTGTACTCGCCCGCGCGTTGCGCAGGGAGCATAATGTCCAGTAAATTTTTAGAATTGTCATGCATTAAATACTCACCAAATAAACCATCCTTGAAAGCTAATCATTTCAAAAATGATTTCAGGGGGTCTTTAGAATTGTCCAGTAAATGAACACGTTTATGAAAAACTTCGGTTGATGGAACGAATAAATATCATGAAGGCTCATATATACTTGAATATGGCAATATTAGATGTTAGCCAAAAATGATTTTTGATCCCACATTACATACAAATAGAAATACTGGAACACGTTAAGCAAAAATCAATTTCAGCCATGTCAATATAGGTTGCAAGATTAGTTGCCTACCAGGAAATGAACACAGCTTTTCATGGTATGAATGAAGACAACCAAGAAAGTCAGTTTTATGGAAAAGGAGTTAAAATATAAGACACATAAAAAAAGGAAAAGTATAAATTAACATTCTCAATGGAAAAAGTGGAACATAACTTCCCATCAGGTACCAGCAAATCAATAATACATACTGTCATGTGAAAAAAAGGTCAATAGTAGTGCATACAAATGGATATATACAACATCTAAAAACTAACAGGCAAAAGCAAAGTCATTTCACTATAAGAGGTACCAAATGACCACTTTTAATATAAGCCCATATGATTGACTATAAAGAATTATGTATAAGCATCAGCAATTTGATACGCAGTATGACAGAAGCATTAAACTTGGTAGCATTAATTTTAAAAAGATCTTAACGTATCTTCATGTGATAAATGTTACTATCCATTGTTTATACAACATAAACAATATATCATATGTGCTACCAATTATCTATGAATCATTGAAAAAAATATAATAGTTAAAGGAACAACAAATATATGAAGTTTGAGCTGCATTATCGTAAATCTTTGTAGAATATATGAGCAAAATGCACCTAATTTTGTAGGGCATGAATTTTCTGCTCCTTTCTCCATAACTGCAGGTGAAGTGCTCAATCTTTGAGAGGAGTATATGTTTGAGATACTAATTCCCTTGTGGGTATTACCTGGATTATTTATTTACACATATCCTGATTGAGAATGTCCAAAGAAAATGAAGAGGACAACATAAAATAAATTTCTAACTGGAGTACTTAAGTAGTCTGGTTCGCAAGGAAAAAAAATATTAGTGAGTAGCTAGGCGAGTTGCAAAAATAATCCACATGATTGTAAAAAAAATAATCCACATGTCTAGTACCGATAATGAGGGAACAAAGTAAATATGTTTCTTTTATTAAATGCATGAAGCATAACGTCAATGAATTATTAAAGTGTTGCTTTACAATTTCAATGTCGTCTTATCTTATCTTGTCCTGTCTGGCTCATAAATGAACTTTAATTGTAGTCCGTTTATATATGAAAGTCCAAACAAAAGTAATGATCTGCTTTATCAGATATCTTATCTTCTTGCATAACCTTTTTGTTTTTTATGCACGTGTTCATAAGTGGAACCTAAGGCCTCATTGTAATTGGACATATGTTTTTGCATTTGAGTTCAGTGTAGAAATAAATAGGCCCAACATTATTACTGAAACCATGTAATTTTTTAATCTTTCTAAATTCGAAAACCATTTTGTACGTTCATATGGGTTCCAAAACCACATTGCTTACTGAGGAAAAGTAATTGACAACCGATACTGACCATGTTCATGCATGTATATGAAGGGAAAATGTAAGATTTTAATATAAGCTCATCTAAACATAACACAGCAATAATACATCTCACTTGCTCACAACAACTACACGCACGTGACTAAGCCACCTATTTGAATACAAAGTTAGAACTATACCTGGAAATAAAACCTATTCTAAAAAAAAATGGAGAAATTTTGACATGGAGAAGCAAACAACATGAGCTTGGACAGTCTGAATCAAAACATAAAGATCACAGTGAAGGGCCTTCATAACCATGCATTATCGATATGGTCTTAGGTCAGTATCGAAAAATTTAATACTAAGAAATCACAGCAATGGTTTAGAAGCAGGGCACCATCATAAGCTCGGTTATCAAAGCTCTTCACCGAACCTCACTTCCAGCATGAGTCTGAACTGTTCAGCGTGATGTTCAGCGTGAGTCTGAGCTAAGTCACTGTCATCTCCATCACCACCATCACTGTCTATAACCGGTGTCACCAAACCGACAAGCTCCGACAACGTAGAAGCAGGGACACAGCACCACAGACATTTCAGAAGCTTACCTAAAGCACAATGCATAAGACCTTAAGAAGAAGTACAGAGTAATGAACGGTTACTTGAACTCGTCCCTGCGAAATGACTCATAAACGTGATTTCCACATGTATGTCGACCAGCAAAGCAAATTACTCCCGGTCCTAAATATACACAGAAGTATAAAAAAAAACATTCACAGCATAAAAAGATGCACTGAGTTTATTGAATGTCAGAGAATTTATGAATGTCATATAAAAATCCAAAGCAACACAAAGGGATTAATGATCTACACATATATTAGTACCTTCATATATTCCTTATGCCTTATTTGCCCATACATGATTAATCTTTGCACCTAAAGATTATGGAACAAAAGCATGGAACAATAAGTGATTTTATGAGCCAATATTCATGATCTTTACAAAAGGCATAGCAAATGTCATGAAATTTCTCTCCTTTGCAACTTGAAAGATGAGAATACAACAAAAGGCAGGCTAAGAAAAACAATTGTTGGAGAAATAGGAATAAAAAATTTAGTCAAGAAATGTTGTCTTGGTTTTGTTCTTATATTCAGTAGCAAAAGAACAAAATATGAAAGCTTGCCGATATTGAAAATATGTATAAGCTAACATACAAATACTGACAGCAATTCAATGGTTTTGTGTACCAGAAGCTTTAACAGGGAAAGGGTCATAGATTCTTTTATTATTAGGCTTGTTGAATGGCAGCGGACAAAATTAATGGAAAAAGTGTAGTCATGGGCTGCTATAAACAACTACTTCTTAGTTATAAGAGGCAAACTAATTTTGACCTGAACCATGGAGAGTTAAATCGCAATTTATCTTACCCTAAATGAATACATCTATGAGATGGCAACATAGTGAGGCTATGTTTTTAATATTTCACACACAGTTTTGTTTCTTTCTTTCACTTTTTAAACATGAAAGCTAAGGGAGGAAAAATAATGATTTGACGGCACACACATTATAAGATCATGTCATATTCAACACAGTGTTTGAACAGGGCTTTTTTTATTTGCAAATAATAATTCTGTAGTACCTGTGAATGGCTAAGAAAGAAAAGATGCTGTTGCTGCTGCTCTTGGTTGATCAAAACCCACATTCATTAGATTATGAAGATCAGATTTGTAAGTAGTGGATGGTAGAATTTGCTGCTTTTAAGAGGTTAAAAAAAAAAGGACAGTATCATGAGAAAACTAATAATTATATTTATGGCAGAACTTGAAAAGGAAAAGTATTGTTCTTAATTATTGCACGGTTGAGAGACAGAAAGAATGAGTGAGTTTGACTTCAATGCATCGTTCACACTCTCCTCCTTCTCTTAACTTTTACTGGACCATGCAATAACAAAGAGAACATAATTGTTTCTTCATCACTAGAGAAGATAATTACACAGAAGAAGAAAAAAGGTAAAACGTGTATTGAAACAGCAGGAGTCAAGAAACATATCTGGGATTGAAGGAGGA
This sequence comes from Inga laurina, assembly GCA_963855925.1. Taxonomy (NCBI): domain Eukaryota; kingdom Viridiplantae; phylum Streptophyta; class Magnoliopsida; order Fabales; family Fabaceae; genus Inga; species Inga laurina. The sequence goes on along the minus strand of OY979702.1, from coordinate 20,757,599 downwards.
AACTGTTGGCCTGAGTTGTTATTAGTTTTGAACTGAAGATATGATGGATTGTTCATGTCTGATCCCATCCCAAATGTTGCAAAACTGGAACTACAAGTACTAAAAACCTATACAAAATTAAGGAAAATCTTGTGTAAACATTAACAAATTGAAGTGTCTTGTATGTCATGTGGTTTGATGTGTGTGTATATTTGTTGTATTGATAACCTCTTTGGAGAAGAGATCATCCGGGTTGAAGTCAAGTGATGGGTTTACAGCAACTAATTTCATTGACAATAACTGCAAAAACAGTCAGTGAAAAATGGTTGAAGTCAAGTGATGGGTTTACAGCAACTAATTTCATTGACAATAACTGCAAAAACAGTCAGTGAAAAATGGCATTAAATATTTTCGAAGTCGAAAAGGAAAACCAGAAATTAATTGAAAGGTCTCAATTTATCAAATTCCAAATTACCTCTACTTGGCGTTGAAGAGATTGAACATAGTTGATGATCTCATAAAGCATTCCAGCTTTTTCTGTGATCTTGGAAAATGTCTTTTTGTAGACAAAACAAACCCACAATAACTTAAATCCAGACAAAACGATAACATATAACAATGTAATCCTAAAAAAAGGAACCAACCCCTAATAACTTAAAAGCAGCTCTAAAGCATGCATAAATTCCAATCTTCGTGAAAACATACATAAATGGCAAGTTGATATCCCTTTCTGCAAAACTATAGGCACAGAATATGCTGAATAACTAATATCAATAAAAATTAAGCTTATCCATAAAACATGCATAAATGCCAAGTTGATCACAATAGCAATGCAAGCCGACAAGTAGATCAAGTGGTGACATTAGTTTTCAAGTTGAAAACACACATAAACCTAATATTGCCATATTGAAAACACTATTTCAGCTGCTCTATAAAATGAATTTTTCTGTTTAGCTTTCATAATGTCATATATGTAATACTTCCTTGAAACAAAAATTTATAATTACACTCTGCAACAACCACGAAAGTCAAACATAGTTGGATCATCTCAAAATAAAATATTGCATTAGTTATAACTCATAAGCCATATATTGTCGCACGAGTCATTGTAAATTCAAGCTAAGAGCATATTATAATCCAAGTTTAATCTAATCTAATTTGCCTGTCTCTCCCTCACTTCCAAGTAAGTTCCCTCTGCTTCAGTTTCAGTCTTCACTTCAGAATTCAGATTACCAAATCCAACCATAGAGTATAATCGTCGGTGAATATATATGTAATTTGAAGATGAACGGTTATTCTAAGATCAATCTTGGTGCAAACAATCACAAGTTAAGATCTATAGATTTTCCTGATTTTTTGTCGTACCCTGAGAACCCAAAAAGCATCAGTAAAAACACCAGAACAGAGGAGCCAGACCAGATCGAGAAGGAAAAGGCATAGAAATCGTCACCTGAGAGAGCGGAAGAAGAAGGTGAGGGCCGTGAAGCTGTCGGTGAGCAGCGAGATGGAGAGAAATTCGGCGTGGTTTTAGGTCGGAGCATCAGTAAAAGCATCAGTAAAAACACCAGAACAGAGGAGCCAGACCAGATCGAGAAGGAAAAGGCATAGAAATCGTCACCTGAGAGAGCGGAAGAAGAAGATGAGGGCGGTGAAGCTGTGGGTGAGCAGCGAGATGGAGAGAAATTCGGCGTGATTTTAGGTCGGAGCACGTCGGTGTCTTCATCTTCGGCGACTGGGATTCAGGGCACGATGAAGAGGGCGTTCTGAATAAGAAGATCATCGTCCGTGTCAGAGAGGTATTGCAGGATCCATGACCAGTACGTGCCATTAGCACCGCCGATTGGAGAGGACGGTGAAGGTTAAGAAACAAACGGAGGAAGAAGAAGAATAAGAAGCATAGTGGCGGTGGAGGCAAGATCCGGAGAACCTGTAAGCGCCTTCTTAGATTTTGTAGCCGATTCAGCCAAATGCAATGGCAATCACTATGTTTTGGAGCTGCCGGACGATTTTAGAATTGGAATTTCAAATTTTAAAATTAGAAAGAAGTTGTAAAAGTAGGAAAAGGCGGACTATGTTTTGGAGCTGCCGGACGATTTTAGAATTGGAATTTCAAATTTTAAAATTAGAAAGAAGTTGTAAAAGTAGGAAAAGGCGGGAGGTTTCAAAATTTGTGATAGAAAGATCTGGTCTGTTGATTAGTTATGAGCAGTGATAATGGGTGGGAGAGGAAATCATAGCCGTTCATTCCTTATGAATAGTGATTGGGTGGAAGAGTATTGATATATATATTGATTTCCTCTCGTCTTGTAAATAGTACAAGTGCTAGTTATTTGTTGAGTAGGGTCATTTTTGTCCATTCCCTCCTAAAATTAATTTCATGCCCCCCATAAAACTACAGTGATGTTTAGAAAATTATGGTGGCTTTTGAGAAATATTTAACTACAGTGGGCATGTCACGCCCTTATTTGACTTTCATCTTTACCAAAGTACTCGCAGAAAACAATATGCGGTTCGGTGAGCAACACAGGAATAGCATAAATATACTGCTAATATGTGCATGATTACAAAAAAATCCCCATAAGGGTTTGTATATGATACGTACAATTAAGGTAGTCGCACAAGGCTACTAGGGTGTCTAAACTCATCCCAGTGAAACAGAGACTTCTTCCTGTCTTCACTCCACTACTACAACCCTCTCTTGTGCAGTTCTCTTCTCTTATTTCCACGTACCTTCTATATTCACCTGTCTAAATTATTGGTAGAAGAGGGTGAGATTCGAGAAAATCTCAATAGGAAACAGATACCATAATGCATGCATGATAGATGCTATGTGTATGACATATTAGCTTTAACTAGATGTATGCCCCATAATGACATTTCTGCATGCTCAATGTTTCATGCAACAAGACTATAGCTACAGCAAAAATAGAAACAGAGCTTCATTTATTAAAATATGCTCTACACAATCAAGTAAAGCAATCACATACATCACTACACAAGCAAATATATCAAATACATGCAAATAAGGCAAGCCCCTACCTCCAGTCTTTTCTCCTCGATTTGCGTGCCAACAACTCAGGCTCTTAACTCAGTCCTACAATTCCAAATATACCATTTAGACACTTCCATAGTGTTTATGAGGGTTATATGAGCCTATCATGAAAATTTACCAAAATGCCCCCAGGGACCCAACCGGGCCCCACCATACCTGATCCGACTGTACTTTTCCCAAAATTTTGACATGAGCTATTCTTACATATTTTCACCCAAGGAATCCATTTCCAGACTTGGAATTATCAAATTCATTGTCAAATTGCAAAAATACACTTGACATCCCCACTTTAAGGGTTTTTGGGGCGTTTTCATAATTATGTTTTTTCGGGCTTTTCCAAAATAGTGACCAACTGTAACCCTACCTAATTTTTCCTCCTGAACTCAATGGAATCATCATATCATCAAAAATCCAACTCTAACCCCTCCAATCAACACTGGCTGAAATCTGCAATTCTCCAGGGAAAATTGGGGTTTTCCAAATCTGACTCCATAGACTTGCTCATTTCTACTCTTAACTACCTTATTAACTATTTAATTAAGTTAAAACCACCATTTAGACTCAATTTTGACAGCATAACGCCTAGAACATGATATTTTCCAAATTTACATTCAGAACAAAATGAGCAGAAATCCACTGATTAAATTGTTCACAATAGCCAGAATAGACAATATTTGAAGTTTAGGAAGTTACATTTTCTTCCTTCTGGCTTTTCCCTTTTATGACCAAATCCTAACCTCTTGAAACACTAAAAATTGAGCTTCAACTACCTTAATCCATGTAAAAGAGATGCTTAGGAACAGAGTTGTACGCGTTAGAAGCTAAATCATCAGAGAAATCAACTTACCTTGCAAGTTTTCTCCTTCCTTCTCTCTACAAATCACAAGCTCTTTCTCTCTCCTTTTTGTCTCAAAACCGACGGAAATAGAAAGAAGATGTAGATTTGCTTTATGTAATATGCTTGCTTATGTCATAATTATTTAATTTCCAAAATCAAAACTATGACTTTTGTGTACATACCCTTATGTACATGTGATAATATGCCATAAGTCCAATTAATATGTAATTAGTATTTCGCTCTTCTTGGCCCATCAAAAGATGCCTGGGAGGTCCTTCCATCAGCCCAAATGACTTTTTCATTCATCTCATAATTTTAAAACTTCCAACACATTTTTATTCAATTTTCGGATTATTTGACAGATTTTCTGTTTAATCTTTGAAAAATCATAACTAAATTTGCAGACATTGTATCAGAGTGATTCCAAAGGCTATAGAACCCTTATTGAGTCTAGTTTTAAGGAAAAATATAGAAATTTGCCAATTAGAACCACAAAAATCCCAGAATTTAAATCTTTGAATGCTGTTCAAGAAACTTTCTAGTTTTTTATGGGCTAACTTCAAAAATTCATATCTTTTTTGCATATAGCTTCAAATGATTCATATGACCTATCAAATTAAAGCTCAGGATGTGTACTTTCACTTTGTAAAATTCATAATTTTTAAATATCATTTGGTCATGCAAATCAGATAACAAGCTCCCTGTCTCACAGGAAATTTCACTCGAAGCATAATCATATTCTCCAAAATTCACCACTTTACTTTCTTAATACCCCAAAGATATAAGAAACATTAGGGAATAGATTTGGGATACCTGCTAAATCAAGGCTTATCAGTCCATTAAATTCAGACATATTCCCAAGCCTCTAATCCCAAAATTCGGAATATTACAAGGCACCTAGGTGAAATTTTCCCATTATCTTATCTCTCAGCTCATTGATCTTGGGTCATGACAGGCTCCTTTATTACTCAAAAAACTGCGTCTACTGAAACTTTGCTTTATCTCCCTTGACTAGTTTGACCAGGTGCGTCCATGGTATTTTGGTCTTAATTAATTTAGATTTCCTTATTTTTCATATTTTTTTATTATATAGTGACATGAGATCAAACCCGTAAAGTTGGGGGGAGGGGGGCGAGTGGCCTAAGGCCACGTAGGTAACCATTGTGCCTAATGGCACTGGTCTCCTTATTTTTCATGTTAATTGCATAAAAAAGGTTATATTGGAAAGTTTGAAGAAATGTGACTATAATTAATAATGCTGACGCGGCTTTTATTTTTCTAGACTTGCGCGCAGATGAAATAAACATGTTTGTGCTATTTTGTCCAAAAAAAAAAACAAAACATGTTTGTGCTATGTTTCTTCATGTGAAGGTGCAAGGAAACTCTTGCCTATTCTATCTACCTTGCTTATTCAATCTAATTAAAACCAATCATATATTGTCCAATGGCCTCAAAAAATTGATCATGCTGCAATATTTGATAGCACGATGGCTTTATTCCCACCACAGCTTGAAGATGTTTATGACAAGTGCCTTGCCATGAGACTCAGCTTCAAAGGCTTTAACATAACAAGCAAGAGTCATCAAACCTCCTGAGATAATACAATGAAACCTCCTCCCATGTAAATTCTCCATCTCTCAACATTAATTATACTGCAAATTAGATAATGCTCCTCTTCAACTAATTCTTACTGACAACTAAATAGACAATCTCCTTAAAAATTAAAGAAGCTCTGTAGTAACTAACAAGCTAGCTATTAGCTAGGGTGATAAGCGGCCTCACTCCTATAAGGAAAAAAATACAAGTTCTAATCTCAGAAGTACACTTATTGAGAAAGGCAAAGATCCTTTCCACTCTAAGCCTAGAAAGGGATTATGCTCTTCATCAAATCAAAAAGAGACTGTTAGAGACACCATCAAGCTGTGTGATGTCAAACAAGCTCGACACCACCCGAAAAAAAAAAACAAATTATTATATGCTTGCATTATAGCCTCAACTATGCCTCCGGAGGTAATAACAAGAGTAACATCCAAAAGCTCCACATGATAATAACAATTTACCAGTCAGATTCAAAGGCTTAGATTAACCAAAGGATAGCATTCATCCATCTAGTTAGAGGCCCAACAAGCCTTCCAAAATATTCTAGGAAATTATAGAGGCCTGATCGGCCAAATTGTGTTAAATAATGGAGCAGGGATGATAACATGAACAATTACATATGTGGAACTTGACGTGATACATAACCATAGCAATTCAAAGCCACCTCATGTCATATGGTCATTGGTATATGCACATTTGGATGCTAAAAAAGATGAGATCACATTTTAAGAGCCAAAAAAAATCATTTGAACTTAATACCTAAGTTATTGAAGATTCAATATAACTATGTGCATGGAAAAGTCTGATAAAGCCATAATCTTTTATATTCAGCCCAAATACATTGTGTGCTGGATCATTTGCGTTTTATAATTCAACCATATTCAATCTCAAATGGATATTTTAAAAGTCAATACATATTTATGAACGTAAATATTAAAATGAAAAAGCATTTGAAAAATCCAAGAAACTGTAAGTAACATAAAGACTGGCCTCATATGACACTAATTCGCTACATATCCCCTCCCAAGCTAAAGTTAAGCTAATTGCAAGCTAAAGTTAAGCTATATATAGCATAAAAACTCTAATAAGTCACATTATATATGAGTTATAGTAGGACTTATTTGTTAGACTCTATATATTACATAAAAATTGAGATCCTCACTAATTAATAACAAACGTTAAATCATTTATACGTGCGAGAATGATTTGGGATTTTAAAGCCACGTACTGCAAATTAATTCGTGAATCCGTGTATCACACTGTTTAATTTTCATTTAACAAGTTATACCATATTGATAATTTATAAATAATGTGATTTTTAATAGGGAAAAGGCCAGTAAAAACTTTAAAAATACTAAAAATATTCATTATTTCATGAAAGTGTTAGGCCCAATTTATCATTTTTGAAATTTAAAAGAAATGATAAAAATGCCCATACATATATTTTTAAATAAAGCAAAAGCCCCTACCGCCACCAGCGGGGACATCTGAAAGCGGTGAGAGTGGGATTTGAACTCCCACCACTTGTTTTGCCAAAAGCATGGCCACTAATACTTTTCAATGTATATTGTGCAAACAAATATATATAAGTTAACTCTTTAACTTTGATTCAAACTCATTTACAAGTTTTGTTAAAGAATTCACAACATTTTATTAGATTTTAACAATTTTTGTATACCCAGTAAAAAAGTTTACACTATTAGCTCATTTACAAATTTTATTAAAGAATTCACAATATTTCATTAAGTTTTAACAACTTCTATTCATCCAGTGAAAAATTCACAAAATGACGTCATTCACAAGTTTTATTAAGAAATTCACGAAATTTCATTAGGTTTAAAAACTTCTGTTTACCAAGTAAAAAAGTTACACTATCAAGTTATTCGCAAGTTTTGTTAAAAAGTTAACAACATTTCATTAGATTTTAACAACTTTCTTTTACCAGTAAAAAAGTCATAAACTATCATACCATTCACAATTTTTATTAAGGAATTCACAACATTTGATTAGGTTTTAACAACTTTCGTTAAAAAAGCCACACTATCAGGTTATAACAACTTGTGAATTTTTTTAATAGGAAAACAAAAATTTTTAAAACCTAATGAAATATGATGAATTCCTTAATAAAACTTGTAAATAACTTGATGTATGAATTTTTTACTTGGTAAAAAAATTCGTTAAAGCTTAATCAAATGTCACGAATTCCTTAACAAATCTTGTGAATGAACTGATAATGTGAATTTTTTAGTTGGTAAACAAATGTTAAAACCTAATTAAATGTTGTGAGTTTCTTAACAAAACTTGTAAATGACATGATAATGTAAATTCTTTACTTGGTAAACTAAAGCTATTAAAACCTAATGAAATATCATGAATTTCTTAACAAAATCTGTGAATGACCTGATAATGTGAATTTTTCACTTGATAAACAAAAGTTGTTAAAACCTAATTAAATATCATGAATTCCTAAACAAAAACTTGTTAATATGCTTGAATTAAAGATCAAAAGTTTGTGTGTGTGTGTGTGTGTATAATGGCTGACAATCTTTTGACAAACCAAGTGGTGGGGGCTTCACACCACTTTGGGAATATTTATTCCTCTCCGTATATTCCTTTCCATAGGAGGGCCGGCCACCAGAGCTCTAATGGCAATGGTTAGTGGGGTTAATTTTTTTAATATATATATATATATATATATAACAGCATTTGTGTCATTTCCTTGAAATTTCAAAAAGACAAATCGGGTACTAACATCTCTCTAGTATTATGATTATTCGAAACACTATGTTTTCATTTCCTATTTTTAAAGTTCTTTTTGTGGGATTTTCCCTTTATAATATAAAATATTTTTTAGCCTAAACTTACATAAATTAATATGGATGTTCATGAGCTTGAGATCCTTGCTTACATAATTTTGTTAGAATATGCTTGGTCCACCCTTGGTGGATCAGCGCCCAAGCCCATTTCACTTTGGGCTATTATGTAATTATAGAAAATATGGGTCCAAATAAGGGGTTTAATCCTTATGATTTGAATTTCAAATCATAATAACTTCCATACGTGATATATGGAGTTATTTCTCACTTGGTGGGAGTGAGTTGATTTTATTCTCAAAGAAACTTCCAAAAACTTCTCTATTTGTTCCTCTTCATGCGGATAGTGAATTTGCGGTATAACGTGATCAGAGTACGAATTGGTGCTCCAATCTCATATGGGTACTCAGTGAATCAATCAGATTCCAAGTACGCCCGAAATCATACAGCTTTCTTTAATGTCTTCCCCTTATGACCTTGACGTAATTCTTGTTATTCTTCCGTTAAATACACGCATTTGGTATTGCTCAAGGATGACACGGAATATATTTCACGATTAATTGTATGAAATAACGTGACTCTAGATATTCTAGAATTATGACTCTGGGCTTGGGTATTATTATGTAGCACTGTGTACTCTTTCCTATCTTTAATACAAGATATAATTGATTTAATCTTCGTCCAAAATATAAGATAAAATTTTTATATTTGTCAATCCTTTCTTTTACCCCTATTGATACACCATTAAAGATAACCAAAAAGGAGAGGGGAGGAGGGAATAAAGGAAAGTGACTAGGGTATTTTAGAAAATACATGTCATATTAACTAATTTAACGAACTTCTTTAATCTAATTAAATTAAGTACATATGTCTTATATTAAGGATAAGATGAGTAATAAAGAAAAGGAAAAAATTAACCCTCAAGTTGCTCTAACTTTACCTCGTTTTAATTATATTATTGTGGTTTTTAGCCTTTTATTGACTTTTGTAGTTTGTTCAAACAAATGTATTCTTTTTTTTTTTACTAGTCAAATAAATGTATTCACTCCACAAGTTAAGCTCTATTGGGCTTATTGGCACCACAGCAAGGTGGTTGTGGAGATCAAGGGGACGAGAAAGTATCTGTTCAGAGTTCATGATATGGCATCCACCAGTTGATAGCATCAAAGAATATGGCGCCATATTCGTACCCCGTTAAGTTGTAAGAGAAATTAATGAACTCTAATTAAAAATACACCTTAATTAATGGGTTAAGGAGCAAATTTATCAATGAAGTTTTAAGGAAGTAGCGCCTGGCAAAATTATATTTTAAATGAGGCAAAAATTGTCAACACCTGTTTCCATTTCGATAATCGGAGAATAATATAGACGTTATTCAATGGACATAAAGAAAAGTACAATTATACTGATAAAACTATTCGTTTACAATACCGATATCGTTCGTCGATGAAATACAGAAAATAGAGTAGAAACTTAATATTTACAAATTTCACCAAAATATCAAAACATAAACTAACTATAACCATGATCATGTCATTGCCTCACGACACATGCCACTTGCTTTCCGGCATCTATGCTTTTGTCTTTTGACCCAATGATACCCTCTAAGAGGTTTATTTAAAAATAGGGTGAGATTCCAAAGAACCCTAGTAGAAACATGTTATCATTTATAAAGAATGCGAAAAGTAAATATGACATGTGCCAGGGTATGCACTAATTAATAAACAATATAAACACATCATCGTCATGTATACATGAGTAGGGCCCAACCCCACAATCTATACCGGTTGGACTTCTGCCAACTCCCAATGTAAGTGCACTTTTGGCACTAACTACCCCTTTCTAGGCAAATCATGTTGATTAATAAAGTGCATTTACAAACAATGGCATCCACACAATCACATAACTATGGCATAATGTATGAAGGATAATATTCCTACCTCAAAGCTTTATAACTCTCTGTTTAGATGCGTCTCGTAAAACGTGTCATGTCCGGCCTCCGACTCGGTCCTAAAATATCAAATGTACAAGAAATAGGTCATAACCTATCCAAGTATCATTTTAGATTCTTCCATTGTGTTTCTTGTGGTTATATTTGTCTATGGTAAAAATTTACCTAAATGCCCCCAAAACCCCGACCCGGCCCCTCCGTACCCGCCTGATGGCATGTTTTCCCAAAATTTTGAATAAGGCTATTATGACTTATTTTCGGCCAAGAAATCTATTTTCGGGCTCAAAATCACAAAATTCACTGTCAAATTATGAAAATACCCTTGATAGCCCCAATTTAGGGATTTCGGGGGAGTTTTCGTAATTATGTTTTTTCAGCCTCTACCGAAAAAATGCCCAACTTTAACCCCACCTATTTTTGCCCACTAAATCCAATGGAACTATTTATTTCATGAAATTTCAAATCCTACCCCTTGGAACAGTGCTGGCCGAAATATTTAAGAAAAAAAGTAGTTTTGTGTTTTAGCTTCCAAAACTTGTACTTTTCCACTTCTAATCTTTTATTAACTCATTTAAAAACGTCTTAACCATGATTCAAAGAAATTTGGGCAGCATAACCCCTTAGGGTTATAGCTTTTCTCATTCTTCAACTCAACCAAGAAACTTGAAAAGTCAAGAAACAACAACACCACAAGAAAGCAAGTTCATGAAGTTACCCTCTTTGGCTTCTTGGTTTCTCTCTCCCTATACGTCCTCTCTCCCTTCTCCTTGAGCTAGAAATGTGTCTTCAACACATGGATTCCATTGAAGAAGGAGAATTCCAAGATAAAATTACAAGAAACCTTAAGAGTTTAGCTTCTGACCTTAACCTCTTCTTCTTCCTTCTCTCAAATTCTCCAAGGTCCTCCAAGCTCTCCCTCTCTCTCTTTTTGCCTATGACTTGGACGAAATGTTATCAATTTGAGTCTTCACACCTCTTAGCCCTTGATCTCATCAAGGGTCCATAATATGACACTTGTCACAATCTTCCCTTCCTTCATGATTACTCCATCAGCTTCCCATTAAATTTGAAACAATTTTCTTCCCTTGGTTAGGCAAGAAAATCGTTCCCCCTCCTCCTCTTATTAACCAAGTCAATTCTCTTCCAACTAGATCTAAGTTTGTACTCTACCATGCAATCACGTTTATCTCTTCCTTTACTCAAGTTATTCCCATCATGCACTTCACCATACTTCCATGTTGTGTACACTCCACCTTTGTCATCATTGAAATGTTCATGTAGCATCATCATGACTATATTCATGTAGTAATTAAGCATGTGCTCTTGGAATTAAATTTTCCCTCTCATTTCATGTGTTGGCCGAAATTTCAAGAGGAAAGGGAAAGAAAAAAAAAATGATTTTAACAATTCCATGAATATTCACCATTTTATTGAATTTCTCGATTAATTATAATATATTTTTGGTGAATATAAGATTTGGGGTGTTATAAAAATACACATAAGGAATTAAAAGTGGAGCATCCGGTACAAAACTTGTTGGAAAATAGCCTAGTCCACCCTTGGTGGATTAGGCCCAAGCCTAATAGGATAAAGAATACGTTAGTAGAGAGAAAAGGGTGCGTAGAATACTATAAATAGGCGTCAAGGATTTAGTTGTGATTAACTTGAAACAACATACAGAAACTCTGTCAAATTGACTCCTTATTCCCTCTACTATATTACTCTCTTCTTCTTCCTGTGGTGGTGCATTTGTTGTAGGTCATAATTGTTAGAGCAAGCGTTTCACCCAAGAGGGGGGTAAATTGGGTGATACTAAAAATTTCGTTGCAAATATGAAAACTTGACGATGAATATAATGCAGTAATGAGTAAGGAGAAATATCACCGAAGTGTACACTGGGAGTTATACTGGTTCGGCCACAACCACTTTGACCTACGTCCAGTCCACAGAATATCTCTGAGAGTTTCACTATAACTTCCAAGATTCAGTGGGTTCTTGGCACCTCAGTACAAGCAAGTTCCTTCGCCTGAACACTCGCTCCCCCTTACAAGTTGTAATCTAATCCCAACTCAAGGTTCCACAACCTTAAGTTACCTCAATAATAAATATTGAGTTTGAATGAAATATCTCTCTCACAGAGTGAATAAGAATCACTGATGTATAGAATTACAAGTATATGTAAAATAAAGTAATGAACTTGATAATGTGTTCGTGTATATGTTCTTTTTTTATCTATGTTTGGATGTTCCCATATATATATAGATGTGTTGGTAATGATTATTAGACAATTTTCTTCTTGCCCGTTAGAGCGTGCGCAACCATTGTTGACATTTCCAGAAATTGAAAAATATCTGTATGCGGTAGGTGGCGGTAGGTAGTGTTTGAACGTTGCATTTGACTTTCCTTATTTGGTAAGATCTCCTCATTGTTTGTCTGTGGATATGCTAAGAATACTAATTAATACAATGAAGGGTTAATCATATAGAAAACAAATCAGTGAACGTTGGAATGATTTCTGATTTTCTGTACTTGCATACTCGAGTAGTGCATGAAGTAAACAAATTCATAAACCTTGAAAATACATGTTTACTCGGGTACTTACTCGGGTATGGCACACTTTTCTTCATACGTTACTCGAGTAGCTACTCGAGTAATCTCTCAAATAAACTTTAGGTTACTCGATGCTTCACTCCAGTAATGTTGGCAGGATTACAAGGCCGAGAGCACTTCAAGTTTGCTTACCTTGTTACTCGAGTACTTACTTGTGTAAATATCAATTTTCTGCATAGCTTACTCGGGTAGATACTTCAAGTTCTATGTAAATAACTCTGCATATTACTCAATTACTGACTCGAGTAATCCAGTTCAAATACTTGATAAGGTGTGATTGAATACCTGCATACTTGAGTAGTGCCTCGAGTGAAGTGTGATAAAAACATTTCATGTTATTCGAATATTACCTTCAGATTTTGCTTACCACAGTGAGTTACTTGAGTAACTCCTCGAGTAACATTGGCAGGATTGAAAATGCCGAGAGCAACATATTTCTTGAAGCAGGGGACTCGAGTACAGACTCGAGTAACGTTGGCAGGCCAAGAGTAACTGGAAGTTTTTTACATGGTTACTCGAGTACTTACTCGAGTAACATCGGCAGGCCGAGAGCAACTCCAAGTGATTTACCTGGTTACTCGAGTAACGTTGGCAGGCCGAGAGCAACTGGAAGTCATATACCTTATTACTCGAGTAACGTTGGCAGGTTACTTGAAGGTTGACTCTGGTTACTTCAAGTTTCTGTCTCATTACTCGAGTAACTCTTTAGAAAACTTGCCAGTGATGAAGTTTCTCAGCTTTTTCTCTTGGCCTTTCTTCATTACTTCAATGCTTACTTCAAGTGATGATTTGCCCTGTTATTACTTTGTTCAACCTTATTTGTTTATCAAATCTTTTTCATACCATCATTTGTTATCATCAAAACATAAGAGATCTAACAATAATCGCTTCTGTAAATGTGATCCGATTAGCGTGGGCACAAAAGATTAACGGCCACACTCCGGGTACGTCCAATAATTCTTACATGGTATCAGAGATAGGTTAGCCTGTATGAGATTATGATCTATATATTATGATAATATGATGTGCATATTATTATTTTCAAAGATCTATAAGATATTATCTATTGGGACTTATTGTTATTTCTTCTTGAGATTAACATGTTAATATATATATATATAAATTGCTTCCGCTATGTAAGAATGTATGTCCATGAATAAAGGCGTTAACGTGTTCGACTGCAAAATACTATATTAAACTTGCTATATTAACGTATTCGCATGTTTCTACAGTTTCTCTTAAATAATATGGTTACTTGTTGTGTGAATGTATATATATATTCTGTTCTCTGTGATTTGTGAGGGATCAAAAATTTTCTCTCTAGATATAATATACACATCCTTATACATTGTTAGAGAATATTGAAGTTCTTCATTTTCGGTTGAATCTCAATCTATGAGTATTAAGCATATCTTAAATTCCGTCATTATTTACTGTGTCTTATTATTGGAATATGATTCTAGACATAGAATGAGTATAATAGAAGCCTAGAACTCCAAAACTGAAGAACTAAGAAAGAGAAAGCACGAAAACCAAAACTGAGAATTTGTTTTTAGCATTGGGTCATTTTAAAATCAGAGTATTAGGATTTAAAATTAGTCCCATTGCGTAGATCTCAAAAAAAAACGTGTGAAAACGACACCAAGAATGCTAAAAACGGACGTCAGACGAAGGAGATATGGAGGAAAGAAGGTTCCGGGTCGACAGACCCATCCCACTCTTGTAACCGAGTCCGGGTCGACCCGGCTGGAGGTTGAAGACAACCTCGTACCTCCAAAATGACGTCATTCTGTGTTTTTTTTCCTTAAAAAAATTTGTTTGAAAGTTGTCTGGGCTGGAAATAAGGAAAAAAAAGAATTTTTACTTGTTTTATTTCAAGCCCAATATGTGAGGCCCAAACGAAAAAAAAAATTCTGAAGCCCGAAACAAAAAAAAATAGTTTGACATGTGGCGTCATGACATGTGGTGAACACATTCCGACAACGCATGTCGCCGAAATACCACTGGAAGTTGCGCGTGGTGTACACGTGCCACTGTGAGCAAGTGTCTTTTCTTTTTCTTTTTTTTAGTTTTTTGGTTTCTTTGGGCTCGTGGGGGCGCGTGCCTGGTCCGAATGAGATCCGGTTTGGTCCTAAAAATCCCTAAATTCATGATCTTTAATATGATATGGTATATCAATATTTTTGACACCAATCGATATATATTTATGATATTCTAAGTGTGTTTATTAATGTTTTAAACCATTTTTGAAACTTCTAATATTCATATGTTGGTTCCAATATTTTTTGTTATATTTAAATGTGTTATAAACATGTTTTCATATATTATAGAGTAAATATTGTCTTATTTATATTATAATGAAGCATGATTTAGTTGATTATTTATTATATTATTATATGTTTTTGACAAGTGGGAGCTTTTAGGAGTTGTTAGTCCTAAAAGTTAGAGCTGTAAAAGTACCTATATATAGTTCTTGACAGAATATAGTGATGTTGCTAATATTTATGTGATGGGAGATACAAGCGTATACTCCTGATCATGAATTTAGTAGTGTAACTATTTTTCTGGTTAAGAATAATATAAGTACATGACATTGTATACTGTGTTGTGCTATATATATATATATATTGTCGATGATATGCTCAATAGTTTGATTTCCTTAGAGAGACATATTAAATGTGGAATAGATTTGTCACAAAATTGAAAATGGCAACTAAGAACATCATCACTTAGTTAAATAAAGGGGGCAAATTAAATGGTGACAATTGGGATATCTGGCACCAAAAAGTACAATATATTTTGGAGGAACAAGAAGCAATGGAACCTCTAACAATAGTTGTAGCACAACCTGCTGCTAGAAATACGGCCCAACACAGGAGGGACCAAGAGGTCTATGAAGCTTGGAAAAAGAAAAATAACATTGCAAGAATTACATTGTTGAGTATAATGGCAGATGACTTTATGTGTGAATATGAGAAAAATGAAACAGCGCAAGCCATATGAGCAGCGTTGAAAGACAGGTTTGGTGGTACATCCACCTCTAAGCTTAGACAATTAACTATTAAGTTTGATACGTATAAGCTTAGGCCAAATACTTCCATGAAACAACATCTGAGAGAGATGGCAATTATGATTAGAGAATTGAAGGAAGCTGGGCATACTGTGTCTAATAAACAACAAGTTCAGGCAGTGATAAAATCATTGTCATCTAGTTGGGAGCATATAAAGGTTAATCTAACCCATAATGAAAGCATAAAAAATTTTAATGATGTCGCTAAACACTTGGAACTAGAGGACAAGCGCTTGGAGGCATACAAGTCCTCTGGCCATGCCTACTACACAGAGGGTGCAAGTCCTTCTAATGCAAAGCCCGATTTCAAGAAGGGAAATAAATTCCAAAAGAATGAAAAGAAGGACAAGACTAAATTTGTAAAAGGCAAAAAGGAATTCAAGAAGAAAGGAAAAAAGGGTGGGAAGAAGAAGAAAAATGACTTAAAGAAGGTCAAATATTTCGCTTGCCAAAAAATGGGTCATTTCGCATGGGATTGCACCAAGCGAAACAAGAGTGAAAAGGTACTAGTGAATTATGTGAATTCACATGTTTCCTATGTTTCTAGCACTGTTTTTCTAACAGAAAATATATATTCTTCTTGGATTTTGGACTCAAGTTCAATAGACCACGTGACAAGGGATCGAGGATCCTATGTAGAATACCGTCGGTTGCCTGACAGATGTAAGTGGCTTTATGTAGGCAACAATGCAAAGATTGAAGTTAAAGGCATTGGAACTTGCAAATTAACTTTGCGTAGTGTAAAGGCTTTGATCCTTCATGATGTGCTTCATGCTCCTGACATCTAACGGAATTTATTTTCTATAAAATGTCTTGCAAATCATGGGTTTAATGTAAACTTTCATGATAAAGTTGCAAACATATTTTACAATTTTGTATTTTATGGTTTCGCTTTCCTTTCAAAGAAGTTCTTTGTAATGGATATTATTAATGATTATAATATACATGATTACTTTGCTACTTCCTCTGATTCAACTGTTGATATATTTAGCATACTAGACTAGAGCATATTAATCAAAATAAAATGATTAAACTAGCAAAAGAATGTTCACTAGGATCCATATCCAATATGGAAATGTCCTTGTGTGAAAGTTGTCTAGCAGGTAAAGCAACTAGAAAACCTTTTGGTAAGAGAACTAGATCAGAACAACCATTATAATTAATTCATTCTGATATTTGCGGTCCTATGAGTATGAGGGCAAGGCATAGAGCTTGGTATTTTATCACTTTTATTGATGATTATTCACGATACGGTCATGTCTATTTGATCACACATAAGTTTGAGGCTCTTGAATGCTTTAGATGATCTGTAAATGAAGTAGAAAATCAGATAGACAATAAAGTTAAAGTGTTACATACTGATCGAGAACATGAATATTTTTCTGATCAATTTAAAGAGCTCTGTGAAGAAAAAGGGATAATTAAGCAGCTAACTATCCCTGGCACTCCACAATAGAACGGAGTTGCTGAAAGAAGAAATAGAACGCTTCTAGACATGGTTAGGTTGATGATGGCACAGGAAAATCTACCAATTTCATATTGGGGTGATGCTTTAATGACTGCTACCTTCATACTTAATCGTGTGCCCTCAAAATCAATTACTTCAACACCTTATGAGTTATGGACAAAACACAAGCCGGATTTTAGTATCCTTAGACTATAGGGGTTAGCTGCATACATTCATGATAATTCTCATAAGTATGGAAAGTTAGGTCCTAGAGGAAAGAAATGTATCTTTATAAGGTACTCTGAACAATCCAAAGGATATGTCTTCATAGGTGAAAATGAAGATGGAACTATAACTGAAATTGAATCTAGAGATGATACATTTCTAGAAAATGAATTCCCTAATAGGGGAGACATTGACCGCACTATATTTCTTTATGAGACATAGGAACAAATAAGTATAGAACATGTTGGTATGCCTGAATCATCCCAAAATGTCGATTTAAGTGGGAGCTTAGAAAGGTCAACACGAAGACCTAGACAAAAGAAAAGACAAAGACAAGAAGCTCCTACAACAATGAGTAATAGGGAAAGTATACCTAAAAGACACTTCCAAATAAAAAGTGAAGCACTTATTGTTACTCCTGATGGGGATGATGAACCACGTTCGGTACTAGAAGCCTTATCAAGTCCTACTAAAGATGAATGGAAAAAGGCTATGGAAGAAGAAATGAACTCAATAAGAAAGAATAAAGTTTAGGAATTGGTTGACCTACCGAAAGGAAGAAAAGCCATTGGGAACAAGTGGGTTCTCCAAATTAAAAGAAAAGTGGATGGGTCAATTGATAAGTATAAGGCACGATTAGTTGCAAAGGAGTATACACAACAGGAAGGTATAGATTATGAAGATACCTTTTCACCTGTGGTATGATTTAATTCTATAAGAATTATTCTAGCAATAGTAAATAGTTTAGACTTGGAATTACATCAAATGGATGTTAAATTGTATTTCTAAATGGTGATCTAGATGAGGAAATCTATATGTAACAACCATTAGGTTTCATTGAGAAAGGAAAAGAAAACAAAGTTTGTAAACTTAAAAGGTTTATTTATGGACTGAAGCAATCATCCAGATAGTGGTATTTGAAGTTTCATAAAGCAATAACCTCTTATGATTTCCAAATGATTGAAGAGGACCACTGTGTCTACATCACATGGTTTGAGGGTAATTTTGTTATATTATCCTTATACGTAGATGATATACTATTGGCTGGAAATAATCTGAATTCAGTTATAGCTATTAAAGAATGGCTTTCATCGAATTTTGAAATGAAAGACATGGGTGAAGCAGAGTTTATACTTGGAGTTAAGATCCAAAGAGATCGTTCAAAAAGAATCCTATATCTTTCACAAGAAAATTACATTAAAAAGATTCTTGAACGATTTAATATGAGCAAATACAATTCCTTGGATGCCCCAGTGGCTTCTAGTGTAACCTTAAGCCATGATATGTGTCCCAAAACTGAGTCAGATCAAAAGAAAATGAGGAAAGTTCTTTATGCTACTGCTGTTGGTAGTTTAATGTATGCAATAATGTGTACAAGGCCAGATATCTGCTTTACGGTAGGATTGGTAAGTAGGTTCCAGTCCAACCCAGGTAAGCGTCACTGGAAAGCAGCAAAAAGGATCAAGAGATATTTAAAAGGAACATCTGACTATGCACTATGCCACGAAGGAAGCGATCTACGCATGGTTGGATACTCTGATACTAATTTAGGTGGATATGAGGAAGAGCGAAGATCGAGTTCAGGTTATACTTTCTTACTGAATAATGGCACCATATGTTGGAGTAGTAAGAAGCAGACATTATTGCTTTACATTCTATGGAAGCCGAGTTCATAGCATGCACTGCAGCAGCACAAGAGGCTTTATGGTTGAAGAGGTTCATTGAACATCTTAGATTTGGCAATAAGAGTACCAATCCAGTATTAATGCATTGTGATAACACTGCAGCCATAGCCTATACTAAAGATCCCAAGTGTCATAGTAAGACCAAGCATATAGACATTAAGTACAATTTTGTAAGAGATTATATAGCACAGAATATTATTGTTGTATAACATATTTCGACCAAGAGTATGGTCGCTGATCCCCTGACCAAACTAATTACCAAGGAAACATTTGGAAAACATGTAAGGGCACTTGGTGTACGCAAAATGTAAAATTTCAGACTTTATGTATTACATTTATGATTAATTGAAGTACTTAACATTATATATGTCTGTGTGAAAGTATACAATGTCTAGTATGTCGTACAGGCTTGTGAGGTTGTCTCTCTCACACGAGCAACCACCTTTGACACTCAGGAGGGGTATGCAAAGATGAAACAAATGAGTTCACCAGTAAAGCGGCTAGAATGCTGATATGGTAGAGAAGAAACACAAACTATGTCGCCTTGACAATAGTGTAGCATGTCAAGATGAGATCCATAAACATGAATGTAAGTATGAATCGAATCATGGACATCCACTTCCATGATGCCTGTAGCTAGATAACAAATTCTTCAACATTGATGTCTGTGTAGAAAGGAAGAATTTGGATTTAGATACTGGAAGTGTTTAGACTCAAGTCTGTACAGTGTTAACAACAAAATGCAAAATGACGTGCGCTCTTATGGTGTAAGAGTAACACTACAGCATACGATTCATACCACATGTGCTAAAGAATCGCAAATGGGAAGCAAGTAAGAAGATCCCTGCTTAATTGTTGTATGAGTCCTAAGAAGTTTCTAATTCTTCCAATGATATCCTTTGACTTTGACAATATCATAGAGGTGTGCTTTAGTGTCTGCTACTTTAGCATATGTCCTATGATTATGATAGATGTGATCTATGGTATTATGTTAGGAAAGCGGCTGATGTATATTGAAGTGATATTTGGGCAAAAGGAATATTACTTGAAATATACACAAATATGCTAGTGTCTGAGACATGTCCTTTATGGTATTATTTTTTGATAATTTCATAAGTGTGGATACTATGCATACTAGAAAGGCAATCTGAGTTTTATACTGACTCAAAAGGTATTAGATTAGCCATGTGAAAGTGTATATAAGTGAATCTAGGATATTTAAAGCACAATATTAAAATCAAGCTATACAATGAAGGTTGTCTTGTGCTGGTCTCTGTAAAAGAGATTTCTAGTACATACACCTATATGCAGATGTCATGCCTATGCGGTCACAGCAAAGCACTTAGTATGAAAGAAGGAAGAAAAAGAGACATATCTAATCCACCAAGTGTGAGTGGGAGATGTTGGAAAATAGCCTAGTCCACCCTTGGTGGATTAGGCCCAAGCCTAATAGGATTAGGGTCAAAGTATAAATAATATAAATACTTGGGTAGATATATGTAATATTTTCCAAACCATAATGAGTCATATTGTTTAACCGATATAATATGACTCTACAAGTGGTATTGTTTCACCAAAACAATATGTCTCTCAATCGAAAGGATATTTTGTCTCTCCAATGGAAGGATACATTAGTAGAGAGGAAAGGGTGCGTAGAACACTATAAATAGGCGTCAAGGATTCAGCTGTGATTAATTTGAAACAACATACAGAAACTCTGTCAAACTGACTCCTTATTCCCTCTACTATATTACTCTCTTCTTCTTCCTGTGGTGGTGTATTTGTTGTGCGTCATAATCGCTTCCGTAACTGTGATCCGATTAGCGTGGGTATAAAAGATTAATGGCCGCACATCCAATTAGCGTGGGTATAAAAGATTAACGGCCGCACTCCAGGGGCGCCCAATAATTATTACAAAATCGTTAAATTTGACCTAACAGTATTAAATTATAAGAGAAGAAAACCTTTAATAGCGTTAGGTCAAATTTAATAGTTTTGTGCTGGATGCTCCACTTTTAATTCTTTATATGTATTTTTTCCCATTTTAAAACATAATTGTGCCAGGCGCTTGATTGAACCATATTTTTACATGATTTTTCATGATTTATTTGGGATTTAAATGCATTTTATGAAGCATTATTGCATAATTAAGCATGAATTTTGGTTAGGAACAATTATTTTGAATTAATGAGAATTAGGGGCAAAATGATCAAAATTATTAATTATTTTTGTACAATTGTTCCTCAAACTTTTGATGTTACATGGTGTTTGATATTGTTTGTAGGTGATTTGGAATAAAATTGGAGATTTTGAAGATCAAATTAATATCTTGAAGATTGGGGAAAACCACAGAAAAGAACCCATGAGTTCTGGAAATTTTAATTGAACCTCCAAAATATTTCAAAACCTTTCACTGAAATCCCTCCAAAAAAAAAAAAAGAACCTTTGTAACTTTTCAGTTGAGTCCCTGGGCCATAGGTTGCAGTTTAGGCTTTTGTTGGAGAATGAAGTGCAGACCTGATCTGCAAAAACGCACTGGACAGACCCGACTGTGAAGGCCCGATATGGGAGAGCTTCAGCCCAAAATGGAGACCCGACTGGAGGAGATCCGAGGAGGAGGAGCTGAGGGATATTAAACAGGGAGCGCCATGCAGAAGCGGGGGAGAGTCGAGCTTCATCATCATCGCAGATCATCATCTTCTACTCCTTCCTTCCTCTTCTTCTTCTGGTCGCCGGCGGTGAGCTTCACTCTCTCACCATCATTAGCCGCCGGCGACTTAGCTTTGAACTAGCACAGACGTCAGAGCTGAGAGGATCAGAGGAAGCTGAGAGTTGGAAGGGAGGCGGACACTGAACAGAGGAGAGCTCACGAGATTGGCTGCCAATCCTTCACACTCCCATCACCATTCCTTCACGGTCGCCAGTGACCTTGATTTCTTCACCGTCGTCGGAAGAGACAGACAAGAACAGAATAGAGATCACAGCCGAAAGCTAGGAGAAGGAGCTGAGCGGAAGCAAGTTTCATTTCTCCAATTATACACCTCACCACCATCCTCGCTGCACCTTGCATCACTTCCGTCGGCCTCCCTCCGTTTTAAACCATTAGAGACCATAGCTTTCTCTGTTCAAACATTGGCTTTCTCTGATCAGTTTTGTTTTTGGTTCAATCCAGCCCCTGAATTTAATTGGTTTAGTGCTAATTGATCATTTTAATCTATGATTTTATGGCTGGATGTTTGAATCAGTGTGTGATTATATTTGTTGAAGCTATTCTCATGATTGGCTAGACAATTTTGTGCTCTTGGAGATGACTTGAGCTCACATATGCTTCAAAGCGGAGTTTATTTTATCTATAGCTCATTATATTTGTGATTTCTTAGGTTTAAGAATTCATTTATGTAATGAGACTATAATTTTAGTTATGATTTTTATGGATTGAGTTGTTGTGATTTGGAATTTGTAATGAGGATTTGTACTCATCAATATATATATGGTTATATATATGTTTCTCTATGATTTTATTGATTTCTATCTATTTAACAGGGTATTGTTGGATGGTTTGATTGAAATAGAATTGTAGTTGAACCTAAATGCATTGCTTATTCCATAGTCACTCTCTAAGGGGTTTTAATAATGCTTAAATAAATGGGTTCATGAGTTTAAGCATTAGACTCAATGGTAATTGAGGTTTGGTATTTTAGGAAACTTAGAGAAACTCATTACACTAAGAGGGCTTAATAGCATTTCAAGGGTAGAGGTTCCTCTCTTGTAATGCTAGACTCAATGGTAATTGAGGTTTGATATATTAGAAACTTAATGTATTAACTCCCCAAATATCTTAATTGAGCAAGGATAGTCATTGAAAACCATTTCTAAGAGCATATTTATCACTTGCATTTCTAACCAATTTCCATTCCATATCAATTTTATTCCAAAAATCCAAAAATATTAGTTTTAAAAGTATTTTAGTTTAATTGCAATTTAGTTGTTAGATAAAAAGCTCAAAGATCATTTTTAACTCTTTTCATGTCAATCATTGCACTTAGTTCCTAGGTAATTAATAAAAAGCTCTTCGAGAGACGATCCGGGATTGTACCATATATTGCAATATTTGGTTTAACTTTTGAAGAGGTTACCAAGGCATAAAAGGCAACAACGCCTTATTTCTTCAAGTGCTTCTTCCTTAAAACTTTGTTGGTAAATGTGTTCATTAACCCTTAATTAATTATTACACATAAATTTAAATAAAATCAAAATCAATCAAACTATATAGTATAAATTTAAGAAGAAAAGTATGACCATAAAATTTTTTTTTTATTTCGAGAATATTAAATTTTATTTTTCAAAAACTTTTTTCTTTTTTTTTTCTTTTGTGAGATTTTTTTTTTTTTTGGTTGCCAGTCTTTTGGGAGAACTTATATATTTGTGTGTCAGTCCTATAACTAATTAAGGATAAACATATGCTAACACCATTAATTTTTGAAAATCCCCCTCACCTTTTTGAAAAAAGGCAAGGTCCCTCGCCGGGTGGAGCTCTATTAGCTATCGAAGCCTCACCTGTGGGTTGGCTACTGGAGCTCCCGACGTTGACGGCCGAAGCTCCAATGACAATTTGAGTAATGTGATTAACCATTTGGATATAGAGACTGACAACTTGTCAATTTATATACTCAAGTTGTTATTGTATTTATTCAACTTGTCAATGATGCCTGATAGATCATATATTAGTATTAAATATGCCCGGAGCGAGGGTACTTAGCCGAACAAAGGAAAACGGAAAACGTGTTTTTTGTTTTTGCTCTTTTACTTTTGTTTTAAATGGAAATGAATGTGTGTTTGGCTTTGGCAGTCCAGTCAACAAGCCGCCATCTCATTCATTCATTCAAATTCGCTTACTCTTCCTTCTTTCCCAAATTTCCCCGAATTTACTCAACCAACCCCCCAATTCAACTTCTCTCTCCCCTATAAATCTCACTCTCCCTTCCTTCTCTCTCTTCATCCCAAACCCTAATCTCCGATTCTCTCCAATTTCTAACTAAATACTTAATCCCCTTCGCTTCTCCCACCTCCGATTCTCACCAATTTTTCTTACGATTAAATCATTCAGACTCGTCGCCTTCCCAATTCTCAGTATTCTTCTCATGGCGTTCTCTTCTCTCGGCCAAGCTCAAGATCTCGCTTCTTCTCCGTCACCACTTCCTTCAAGTGATGGTTAGTTCTTAGCCTTTACAATCTTACATTCTTCTTTTTATTTTTCCCTCATCGATTTATCTTCTTAGCCTTTACAATCTCTGGGTTTTTCTGATTCTATATTCGGGGGATTTTTGTTGCAGGAACTGCCATTGATCAAGGGATTGCTTATTTTCTCATGTTGGTTGGGCTCGCCATTACCTACTTATTCCATTGATTTTGGATTATTTCGATCCTCAGATTCATTTTTTTAAAATATTTTTTTGGCTTCTTCTATACTTATTCCATTGAATTCCGATATTTTTGTATTGTAATTAGCAATAAAATTTACACACTTTCATCACTCCATGGCTGTAATCAACAATAAAATTGTACTCTTTCATCTGTCCATTTTCAGAAAAGATCCCTTGTTTCTTCATTTCTTAGATTTCCAATGCTTCTAAATATAATTTTTAGATTTTTCTCCTGCGAAAATGTAAGACGGCCGTAAATATAGGAACTCTATAATGTGCTTATTTTGATTCTAAATGAGGGCTTCTTCACGTTGCAGTTTTTTTAAAAAAATAAATAAATTAAGGAGGTTATACATCAATAGATAGTAATAGGCTAACTAACGGCTCTTCTAGCATGGCCCTGCGCAAGGATGACACGCTCACTAAAATTAGCACAAATTTTTTATTTATAACTAATTTTGTAATATTTCATTACTCAATGATTATACATTAATACGAGAGAATATTTAAATTTTTACAGTTGGAACAATCTGATAGGAACAGCTCAAAGCCCACTTGGTTAAGGCATCGATTCGTGTTACTTTTCCGATCAGTGAGAATTCCCGAAGGAAGCCTGCGGAAATTAAACTATCCATAACATGCGCATACAACTGGTCAAGCTTTATCGCCTTTTAGGTTATCTTTATGATGTACTTAAGCTTATGTTATTAATATATGTGATTTGGCATTTTTATCTAAAAAATGTAGCTTAACGATTAGCATGTAACTTTTCAGAAAAAAGGGTCTTTTCACTTGGTAGTCGAACTAGCAATGACCAACCACTAAAAAGGGTTGGGCTTTGCGAGCCCATCAACAGTGGCAGGCACAAACTAGCATGCTGCACAGGCTTGCCATGTTCAGCCTACGAGCTACAGCGGTTTGGCTCGAATTGCCAGCTATATATAGAGATAGGATGTGTGAGGAAGAGAACATACTGAGTATATAAAATAGCATATGAAGAAAACAATTTATTTAATACATGAATTAAAATACTAGTAGTACTTACTATATTTTACGCCTGACTTTTTATTGTTAGAACATTTAGTAAAGTTAAATCAAAACACATAAACTCTTTCAGTTTCAAGTTGTATATAAATAATACTGATCGAGCTCTAAATAAATGAGTTAAGTTAGTGGTTTGGTTTTAGTTGTAAATATGAAGTCTCAATCCATTTTATCTTTAGCATTTATTAATTTTTTTCTCAAACTAATATACCTAACTTATTGAGTAATTTATAATCAATGTTTTACATGAGTATTTTTGGAAGGTTATGTTACATTTGTTATAATTAAATAATTTATTGCACTTATTTAATCTTCCTAAATTAATTAAGTGGTTCTCACGCCAAAGGTGTAAGTTATAGGTACTTGACCATATATTAACAAGTGCCATTATTCATTGTTTATGCATAATATATTTGTTATAAGTTTTTCTTTTTATAGCAATCTTTTAATTTAAAATTTTATGTTGAGTGTGTCTATATGTATAACTAAGGTTGTCAAAGTAAAGAGTTTAACCAAACTCATGACAGTGACATAAAATCGTATTATAGATTCGAATTATAAATTCGTAAGAGTTTATTTTTATCAATAAATAGATATTAATAACGTATTATTAAATAATTAAAATATAAACATGACAACAATTTGATTTAAATATATTTTAAATCCAAATAATTGAAATTAAATTCATCAATATTTGTAACACCCCAAATTTTATATTCACCAAACATATTGTAATTGGTTGAGAAATTCAATAAAATGGTGAATATTCATGAATTTGGAATTTATAAATTTTATAAATGTTCATATTCATGAGAAAATGGGCAGAACAATTATGAAATTAATTTGGATAATTTAAAAAGCCCAATATTAAGGTCCAAAAATGGAAGAATAATAGAGAAAATATTTGGCCCAAAAATTGATGGAAATTGGCTAAATAAAAAGAAGAAAAGAAATTAGATTAAAAAGGTAATGGCAAAATTGTAATTTTGCCAATTTAGCACAAAATTAATTATTTTTTGATTAATTGAAGTTAATTTTAATTAATTAAGAAAAATAAAAGGTAAAAATATATTTGGAATATTTTGATCAATTTAATATGAATTTATGAAAAATTTGAGCAAAAATGCTAATTTGGCCAAAATTGGAACTTTACGTATATACGTAAACGGAACAAGTTGTGAAGCCAATTGAGACCAAAGGGAGAGACCCTTATGTGTCTCCTACTTGTAACAAGAGAGTGAAATATTAGTTGCATGTCAATTTGGCTCAAGGTATCAAGTTACATGAAGTTAGGAATTTTTGTACATAAAGTTTTATTTTTGGAATTATAGCATAAGCAATTAAGGAGATGACATAAGCATGGAGTATTACACACTTCTATCTTCATCTTCTTCTTATTTCCGATGTGAAGAGCAGCTGAAATAGAGAGAGAAAGAGAGAGAAAATCTAGAGAGAGAAAGGGAAGAATCTCATAAAGTAAGCCAGTTCCTCCGACGATTTAGTTCCTAACGTTTATAACTCAGCTCATAAGCTTGTCTTTCATGTATTTGAAGGTTATTGAAGCTCAATTTTTCTTGTTAAGAAGAGCTAGGTTTTAGCCATATTAAGGAAATTAAAAGCCAGAAAAAGCTTGAGGTAACTTCCAAAACTTCAATATTTGATTGTTCTGGCTGTTATGGACAATTTAATCGGTGAAATTTTATCGGATTGTCCTTTGTTTTAAATTTTGGAAAGGTGTATGCCTAGGGTTTATGCTGCCAAAGTTGGGTCTAAATGGTAGTTATAACTTAATGTAATAGTTAATAAAGTTGTTAGGAGTAGAAAGGAACACATCTGCGGAGTCGAAATCGAAAAACCTCAATTTTTTTTTTTTGAGTAATTTGTACAATTTAGCCAACTCTAGCTAGAGTCTTTAGAGTTAGATTTTTAATGATTTGATTATTCCATTGTGTTCATGAGGGAAAATTAGGCGGAGTTATAATTTATCACTTTTTCGGAAAAGCCCGAAAAAGCATAATTACGAAAACGCCCCTGAAACACTAAAATAAGGGCTGCCAAATGTAATTTTTTCTTTTTGCAGTGAATATGGTAATTCTGAATCCGAAAATGGATTCCTTGGGCAAAAATATAACAGAATAGCTCATGTCAAAATTTTGAAAAAAGTACAGTCGGATCTGGTAGGGCAAGGCTGGGTCGGGTTGGGTCCCCGGGGGTATTTTAGTAATTTTTTAATATAGACCCATATTAGCTTCAGAAACACTATGAAAGTGTCTAAACGGTACATTTAGAATTGTAGGATAGAATATGGAGCTCAAGTTGTTTGCACATAGATCGAGGATCTATTTCTGTTTAGCAAAAGGAACACAAGGTAGGGAACTTACCTCTCCTATGTGTAATCAATATTTGTGTTGGTGTATTGATGCATGCTATTACTTTGCTTGATTATGTGAAACATATATGTATGATTGAAGCTCTGTTTCTATTTATGACATGACTATTAGTATGTTGTTTGAAGCATTGAGCACACAGATATGTTATTGTATTAGTATGAGTTTATGTAATACAAGCATGTCATACATTTTGCATGCTACCGGTCTTAGAAGTTCTATATAATTATGAAACTGCCACCGGTTAAATTTTTAGACCTTATTTGCCATAACCGGTCTAAATGTGGCGGTCTAAAAAGGGAATTTGGTCAGTGTTAACTGAATTTACAATTATTACGAGTTTAAAAGTGACTCGACACGATTTTGCATGCTAGAAGTATAAAAATGATAAACTTAAAGAATTAACTCACGAGTTTGACAATAATGTATATAACATAATGTTTAAGGTGCTATTATTTGGCATTTGCTTAAAGCATAGGCTTTTAAAGTTATCTAATCCGACAGTATATTACTCTCTCTTTTTTCAGTAAATTATAAGATTCAAGCAAAGATAAATTGTTTTTTTAACAGAAAGCAAAGATAAATTTTGGGTTAAATTAAAAAACGAAAGAAAAATAAATAAATGACATGTGTGTACATAAAAATTGGTTACTTCCGAAATATATACCCAAGGCAGTGACCATTTTTTTAAAAGCAATTTATAGACGCTTGAAATACCGCATTATAGATATTTGATTACCAGTCACATGTTTTCATTATAATCTATCTATTTATTATATGATTAGAAACGCTGTACAAACGGTAAGGAAATAACGGGTTAACATATTTATTTTAGGGAAAAAGACACTTTTACTATTTGAACTTCAAAATCGTAAATTAGTTTTGTTAATAATAAGAGTAATGGAAATGACAAAAAGAGTATAGCAATTGACAACTCAGATTTTTGGGAAATAACTAATTTAGAATTTGATGTTCAAGTGGTATTCAAGTGTCTTTTTCTCTTAATTTTATTATGAGGCTTTAAATTGAATAGGTTAACAAGATAGCAAAGAGTTTTCCCAAATGCATTGCAGGGCTTTAATGCCAGATTTTGATTCATTTCATATTATAATGAACAATTATATATTTGTGGCAAACACTTATCACTGGCGGGTTAGAAACTCTTACAAGGCAATTTTAATATGTTTCCCCAAAAAATATAACAATTTTAAATCTCAATAACTTTCTCTTAAGATTTAATACTCATCTTATAGTAGCCAAAAAAAAAAAAAAATCCTTGAAACTCATTTGAATATGACATGGACAATAAACACTGTTCCATGCACGGGGATAATAAGTAGTTAGAGTATTTCTTATATATGAAAAGCAATTGAAATTATATATGTTTATGCCCATTTATGACATAATGGTTCGAAATTTGAATAATTGTCGGGAAGAACTAAGCTAAATCTTTTGCTCAGTTGGAAAAAAAGCTAAATTTTTGCTCAACTATATTCTTGATTCACTAACTTTTCCCCAGCTAATTTACTCATTTTTTTAATTCAAATTTGATATATGAATTCCATTTTTTTATAAGTATATATGTGTGGAAAATATTTTAACAATAAATTATTAAATTGTAAAAATTATATACTTGTCAATATATCATGCAAAATCTGACCAAAAAAAGTATAAAATGATAATAAATCTAAATTTTCCCAGATCAAGTTCTTCCAGTAAAATTCTAAAAAGGCTGAAATTTAAAGATGCTAACAAATATATTGGAGTTACATTGATGTAATGTAACTAGTTTTAATTTTGGTATCAATGCATGCATCTTATTAATTGACTAGTTATTACTTCCTCCGATCTTAAATATAAGATAAAGTTGACTTTTTTTAGAAAGATTAAGGAAGCTAAATGAGTTACTTAATCATATCATATGCTGTGTATCTTTAGATTATATATCAGTTTATAAGTTAGGCAAATTCCTTAATTTATCTAAAAAAGTTAATTTTATTTATATTTATGACTGAAGGGAGTACTACTTAGCTGATTTGCCGCGCCACGTATAATCAGCTCGATGTTGGCAACACCGGAATGAACTGGGATGGTGTCTCGGTGAGCATATGCAACACTTCTTGAACGAACCAATCAGCTCACTTGGAGATTATGCCACCGGTCTCCGTGGTGGCTGCAACACAACCCTTCTCCTATGAGCATTGCTTGTAAGAAGAGAACCTGCCGGGTGACATGTTCTTCTTCTTTTTGTTTTTTTTTTTCTTTTTGGCTTTTAGCATCGTGTCAGGTCTTTTTTCTGGGTCCTGATCTTTTTTGGGTAAGGTAAATCAGAGCAACCAACTAGTCCTTCTTTGTCCTTCTTGAATTAATGGGTATATCAATTCTAGATTTTGAAGTCTGAAAAAGAAAGGAAGGAATATGATGTTTGAGACGATACTTCTTGAAGAAGATGATGATAATGACTGGAAAAGGTTGAGGGTAAGAAAAGACAAAACTTTTGCTGTTTGGAAAGAAAAGCCTTGCTTTTCATAAAGGCTCTCTCCGCTTCGTGTATAAGAAAGTCTATGATGCAAACAAAAAATTAAACAAGAAAAATATTCTCTGAACTCTAGCTATTTTAGATCTATTTGTAGACGGTGAAAATAGTTAAAGAAAGTCAAAAAACTAAGAGCCCGTTTGGTTCAACCCCATTGCATGTGTAACCCCCTTCATAATTATCATTCAAAATACGTGATTATGACAAATTAGATACCAGTGGAAATTCAAAATGCATTCAAAATCACATCTTTACGATGGGGTTTTCAAAGAAACATCTTTTAAAATCTAATACACCTAGTTTCATATTCGCATTTCGAATTCAATTACCGAAGATAAATCACATTCAAATATATTAAAGTGCACAACACAATCCCCGGCAAACCCCGGGTTCCATATATTCATTAAAGAGTATACAAATTCCCATTTAGGGGATTACACAATATCATCCTTGATATATATCCAAACACACATCCCAAATCCAAAGACGAATACAAATTATTCAACACTTTCAATCTATGATAACCAACTACTAACTAATGCTCCTAACTAGGAACTTAACCCGCCCTTGGTTACTTGCTTCTTCTCAAACCGCTTGTCCTATCTAAAATGTTAGTCAATGTAAAGAATGAGATTCAAAAAAATCCTAGTAGTAACAAGTTACTCATACAGTGAATAAACACATAGCATATATGATCATGTTAGTAGCATCACAATGTATCGTGGCTCACACCACATACGACAGCACTCATGGCTATAAACTCTATGTGTCAGTCAGTTTTTGCTGTGATATCTATGTATCACAATGTATCACTAAGCGTCAACTTTCGCTGCGAACTCAAAGCATCACAATGTATTCACAAAGTATTCTCAATGCATGCAAACATACATACAATGTTTCACACACAGTATAAGAGAAAGAGTCACTACCTTATTCTTTTCACATGTGCTCCAGCACAAATAAATCACGATCAGGGCAAATACCAAATCCTGACCATTAAATCAAGGACATAGGGTTTATTCCCTTTTCCAATTCATCAACTTCCAAACATCAAAGTTGGTTATCATTTAAGACCTCTAGGTGGCTACTATAAGCCCAAACATATGCCTAAAGGCTTGGGAAACATTTGACCAAAGATCACCTTTTAAAAGTCCAAACTACTTATTTTTAGGGGTTGGCCGCGGCCCACAAATCCACTAGCCACAGCCAAGAAAATCCTGTTTCTTGATTCAACTTCCAAAAATCATAACTAGTTTCACAAAAATCGAAATGAGGTGATTCCAAAGTCAAATGAAATCAATTTCAGTCCTCTTCATAGGAAAAATATGGGTCATTACTAGAAATCACCACAAAAATACAGAATTTCCCAAAATTCAAGACTGTCCCAAAACAGAGTTCATTTTCGACCTCAAAATTTGGATAGTCATATCTCCCAGTTTCCAAAACAAAATGGCACAAATTATATGTCCATTTTGAAGCTTGGGATGTGAACTTTAAGACTAGGTTTCATAATTTTCTGACATTATTTGCCAAGTCAAAAAGTCCACACAACCAGAATGCCCAAAACAGACTTCCAATTGACACATTTCCGAGTTTTACACAATTGGCTTCCAATGGTCCCATTTTCACATCAAACACCATTCCCACACAAATTTTCACAAGGAAACCATTGAAAACACCAAATCAACCAAATTTATATCACATTGACATGTTTTACCAATAATAATAAGATGTCATCACAAAACCATAACACAAACACACATTGTCATTCTTTTCATTCCAAGTTCTCAAACCAATTCCAATGGCTCTATAACACATCAAGACACCAATTGCCACTCAAAACGCAAGGCAATTCATACATTTCAAAAATCACACAAAATCAGGGAAAATTCACAATTCACAATACTTAACCATAATTCACAAAACTTGAATCAAAAGGTTTCAAATACTCACCTCTTCCTCTTTCCCAAACCAATTCCTTGATTCCTCTTCTTTCAAATTTCTTCAAGTGTTCAAACACCTTTCACAAATCTAAAACCATATTAATGAAGCTCTCATCACTAGGAACAACATTAATTAATAAGAGGATTTAAGCATTAAAAGCCATTAAACCAACCAAAATCTCACCTATAGCTTTCTCTTTCCTCCCCTTGAGTTGGACGTCCATGGAGTGTGAGAGAGAAAAGATGAGATGGTGAAAATGATGAAAGGAAATCAGATTTTTAATTCCCTCCCCAAGTTGGCTGACTTTCACAAAGAGAGGAGAGAGATGTGAGTTTGAATTGTTGACCCAAGATCCATGGCTCATGTCTTGACACTTGTCAAGATCTTGCTTCATCTTCATGAGCTCACATGCACACAAACACATGGGATTCCACCCTCTTAATCTCTTCACAATGAATCACAACCATTGATCTTTGAGTTACCAATGAGCTTCCTCTTCGATAACTGACCAATTGGTCGGTAACTTTACCGTTTTGTCTCTGCTTATGGCAATTCTTCCTGAATCACCACCAAACACATTTTCTCACTCTTTTACAACATACATACGCCCTCCCCCTTATTTTCATTCAATTTAAATGTTTTTCCATAATTGAACTCAAATATAGGGTTTAGGTACGAATCACAACATATATAAATCACATCTCATATCGTATTCTCCAAAAGTGTCGATTTAACGATAATCACACTCACTTTTGGAGTCAAAATTCCTTAATCGAATTTTGGGGTGTTACTGTATGCGTACAATGTTAATCATGATTGCATTATCAAGAGAAGAGTGTTTGGTTGCTCTTTAGCATAGTAATAGGGTTTACCATGGTAATGATGATTATCAAAAAATTGATAATCCTCATTCATACCTCACCCCTATGAATCATCATTACTATCTCATTGCATAGTTAAAAAAGTCCAATTTAACCTTTAGTTTCCCATGTCTTTGTTTCACTTATCTCATTTCACTTACCACATTACGTCACAATTGCCACCGCCATAACCTCCTCCTCCTCTTCCTCCTCCACTGCCGCCGCCCACCACCACCACCATCTCCTCCTCCTCCTCCGCAGCTGCCACCTGCCCACCACCACCTCCTTCTCCTCCTCCTCCGCCACCACCCGCCCACCACCACCACCTCCTCCTCCTCCGCCGCCCCCGCCATTAGCCCACCGCCCACCCCACCTCCTCCTCTACCGTCACCCCCATCGTTGCCACCGCCACTACCTCGTCCTCCTCCATCCCCGCTGCCGCTAGCTCTTAACCATTTTTTCTACAAAGATTATATTAAGGGTAAAATTGACTTTGTGTAATATATTAATTTTAAATAATTGTTAAAATATTAACTCATTGTACCTTACTTAAAATTCAAATCAAATACTACCCTGTAATTATTATTACATTGCATTACCATTGCATTGCATTACACTACACTGCAGGGTGTAATGGGATCGAACCAAACAGGCCCTAAATAAATATATAAATATGGAAAGGGATTCTCGGGAGAAATTATTTATTTGTAATAGAACAAATAAATTAATTACTCATAAATTATTTCATCTAAGGTGCACCTTTATCTAAATTAACTTAATTACTCATAAATTATTTTAGTTGAAATAATTTTTATAATTTAATAGGCTCATGAAAGTATACATTATATTTAAATTTTAAATTTTAAATTTACTGCTTAGCTTTAATTTTTTATTCCGCAAAACAATCGTATTTTGTTTTCCCTTTTTGAAGGCCAACAAAAGTTAAATAAACTTTAGGGACAAAAAACAAAGTGATTTTCAGATTATATAAAAACTCATTTTTATGGATATCTATGAGATTAATTATGTAAAATTCGAATCTATCCAGTTTATCTTTTAAATGGATTTAGATTTATCATATTATTTCCTCTTTAACAAAGTTTCCTATTTTTATAATTTCTTTTGCTTGAAGCTGAAGTTAAGTTTAGATTGTGGAGATCTTTATAATAGAGTTATAATTATTCTCGTTATAAGCTTTTGTTTGTTTTATAAAGATAAATTATATTAATATCTAACTTTTTTTGTTTTTTTTGGAAACAAACAAGGTTTTTCCACATGCAAGTCCTACTAAGTGTGTGTTTGGGGGGAGCGTTTGAGCCCCCAAACGCTCAATTGATGATCGAGCAAAAGCCAATTGACAATTTGAGGGAAAAAAAACAAGTGAGTGTTTGGTGATGCAAGTGATTAATTGAGCTTTTTTCAATTTTAATAGTTTTTACCATAAACTCTATTTTTCAGTTTTTCCTGATTTAGCGTTTGGGGAAAGTGTGAATGATTAAAATGTTTTTTCAGTTGTGTCCAGTGTGCTATCAAACTTATTGCAATTTTACCCTTAATGTACTTTTTCGGCTACAAAAATTAATTTAAACTATTTTTTGGTATTTTTAACCCTTAAAATATTTTTTCAACTGTACCCAGTGTGTTATCAGACTGATTGCAATTTTATCCTTAATGTACTTTTTCAGTTCCAAAAATTATTTTAAAATATTTTTTGGTGTTTTTAACTCTTTAAAATATTTTTCCACCAACTTTCTCTTATTATTATCACAAAAGTCATTTGTACTTAAGTCAATCCAAACAAATTTTACTTTTGCAAAAGTCATTTATACAATCAAGATTCCAAACATAAATCACATTACATAATTGGGCTTTTACTAAAAATAAAATTATCAAAAGCTAAATTGATATTTTCAATTACTATTCCAAACACACTCTAAATAATGACCAATCGCCTTTTTCAAAGTCATAGAGAGATAGGGACAGGCGCATCGTGGGACGTGGGCACATAGAATTGCTTGTAAATCTCCAAAGAAAACAATTTTTTAATATATACATGAAATAAAATACCATATTTATGCATGATTTTTTATTGTTGAAACATAAATAAAAATTTATAGAATAATCACATAGTATATCAAGCTTTTGTTAGTAAAATACTATATTCACTAAATATCAAGGATAGATTTTGAAATAAATAATAAAGAAACGAAAGAAAAATATGGCATGAATGTACATAAAAATTTGTCACCTCCGAAATATATACGTACCCAAAGCAGTGACAATTTTAATAAGATAAGGGGGAAACAAATGGCTCCTATCCTATCTGGGTTCAATAGTTTTTATTTATTTGTTTATTTTGTACGTAGTTTCTCTATTTTATAAACCTTGGTTGCCTTAATATTATTTTGTCTTTTTATAAACAAAAAACAAAAAAAAAACATTGGCTTGGAGAAAAAAACTCAAAAAGTCAGGAAAAATAGGAGGAAGGAAATAATATGAAGAAAAACTTCTAAAAATAGTAAAAACATTTACAATTTTGGAGAGTTTTTCTTATATTCTTTTCTCCCTACTTTTTTTTTTTTGCTCAAATTAACACTAATTAATTTATTATTATTTCTTATGAGAAGAAATTGAAATTTTTGAAATTCTAAAGAGTGAAGTCTACATCAATTGGGGATGGAACGAATGACGTCTATAAGGTTATGAGTACAAAATCCCTTAGACATGTTTTAAAATTGTGAGGGGTAATGGTGCCCCAAAACAGATAATTTCGAAAGCGAGTAGCGAAGTGCTGGGTGGTGATGGGGTCTTAAAGCAGACAATTTCGATAACGAGACGATATTGGTGCTAGGGTCAGGCTTAGTTGATGTGGAGCTATTTTTCAATTTGACGTATGAATTTCATTTTTTTTTCATTAAGCTATATATTTTTGGACTGAATTCTATTTATAACCTATATGAATTTTGAAAATTTTCACTTTTGTAGGGAAAAATACAGATGATAACATATATAAAACAATTTATTGCAAAATCTGATAACAAAAAGTATAATGATAATAAATCTAAAGTTCTTTTTAAAATTAAACTCTTCCAATAAAATTATAAAAAATAAAACTAAAAAAATTAAAATAAAATATTCCAATTAAATCCAGCTGAAATAACAAAATCCAGCTTTAGGATTATAAATTTAAAAAATTCTAAATTAAGGCTTAACAATTTTATAATCTCTTAAACATAGTATCCCTCACCTTCATTTTTATTTTTTAACGCCAAATCTTCACTGTATTGTCTCTTCCTCTCATTCTCTCTCAAAAGGACTTTGATTGGTTTGGAATCTTCACAATATGTCTCTTTCTTTGTTATCCTTCTTAAGTCGCAGCTCTTCTAATTCTTTTGTTAGAGACTTTCCTCTGCATCATAAAAATAATATTCTCACCTTCCTCGTTTTGCATAAAAGCTTTTGCCTTCTCAGCATTTCCCTCTGGCGATCGCCAAGAATATCAAGTTTTGAAAATTTCACTATTTTGTCATGATCGCCTAACAACAACATCAAATTCTATATTTCAATAATATATACGAAGAAGTAGAACAATAAGAACTCAGATTGGCAGTTATTGTCTACATCATATAAAATGTTCTTCTATTTTTCTTGGTTAAAGTATGCTTTTAGTCTTTTAAATTTACATGAGGTATATATTTAGTTTCTTAACTTTATAAAGTATATATACTTTTGATCTTATGATTTTAACACTGTTAATGTTGCTAATGGAAAACACTAACGCAACAACCTCAAGTGATGGCCATATAAACTTAGTGTTAACTTTATAACTAAAAGCTATTAATATAAAATTTAAAATATGTGTAAATTAAAAATATCTAAACATCTAATGAAGCGGTGAAGTACTAGGAAACAATTATTCATTTAAACTTTAGATTTAGTTTAGAGCCACAAGCTGAAGATATCTGTAAAACCACGAAAGCTGATCCGCAAAAGTACTGTTCGGATTTAATATTGAGAGAACCGAAACGCGGGGAACCATTTGTATTTGAAATTGATGCTCTCACATGTTTGTATTTTCTTCTTCTTCTTCTTTTTGGTACAGCCCAATAGTTTGTTTATTAGCAACGTTTCTATAAACTTCAATGAAACGTGTTTGTTTCAAATTAATTCATAATCAAACATATAGATTGATAATTCCACATGCCCAGAAGACATGAGAAGAAATGTTGAAGAAATATATTGAGAAATATTATATAATGACAATGTATCATCTAGTTTGGCTAAAAGAAAAATATATATGCTCATCAAAAAGTATTGAGAAGATGTTGTCATTCAGAGAAGTAAAATTGATGTTCTCATCAGGGGAGAAAAGGTTATATTGTACTCCTTTTTCCTCAACCAAAATTTTATCCTACATGATTTTTCTAGTAAGGTTTTTAATGAGACAATTTCAATATCTATTGTGTACATTTTTCTTACCTTCATTAGGTTTTTGTTCTTTCAGGCTTGTTTGGTATGAGGGGAAGGGAGGGAAAGTGAATAGAAGGAAAATTCTTTTGAGTTGAATTTTTAAAAAAAAAATGAGAAAAGTGGGATTAAAAATTTTTAATTAATTATTTTACTCTTTTATCTTACATCTTCGATCTCTTTATTAAAGTTTTGTAACATTACTTCTTCAATTTTTTTAAATCCAACCTATAAATATTTTTCCTCCACTCCAAATCCCTCATACCAACCAGGCCATTAGAATTTTTCCTAATAAGATTTTAATGAGATACCATATTTGCTTAAGGGCAGGGGAGTGTTATAAATATTACAATGCAAGTGGGAATGTCCACAACCATTTCTAGAGTTGTCTTTTATAATTTGACACCCAAAGCCATGTAATTGTAACCGATGACATGAATGACATCCTGGGAGTTTTCTATGTTCAATATATACCTCCAAAAAGGTTTTATATTCTATAATTATGTAGATTTTTTTTTTTTTTTGTCATAACACTCTTGTGAAGGAATTTAAGGACTTGTAGCTTATAAATAGTAGGCATATACCATAAGTTTGAATAAAATAAAAATGAGTTTCTCTCTGCTCTCAAATTCTCTGTTGTTTTACTCATCTCTCTCATCCCAAATCTCTCTTGTATTTTCCTAATTTTCATAATAAATTCAATATAATTTAGAATGTTTCTTGAAAGGGATGCCTATCAAAAATAAGAAATCAAGTACCATGTTAATTCAACAATTTAAAAAGCTTCAACTTACATAATTTTAAATATTATCCAACCCCCCCCCCCCCAAAAAAAGAAAAGAAAAACTCACTTTTGGCCCTCGGCCCTTGATCCTCTTCCTTGTTGGAGAGGTCGATTTCTAAGAAGTACAAAAATAAGAGATAAAGAAGAAAATAGTGCATAGTGTCTTTAAGGAGTGGACAACACTTTCTTTTAGGCTAAATTCACCCCTAACTATGCCTATTTTATAGGATGCAATTTGCATTAACGGACAAATTTTCTGTAGGACACAATGAAGACCTTTGAATGTGGATTGCACTCCCAACGTTCAAGTCAAGATAACAATAGTTCTTACAAAGTGATAATTTAACTTTATCTTTGTGTGCACTCAAAACGCAATAAGTGTGATCTCTTATTGTTGTGTGATATGATATTTGATGTGTGAATGGACTGATGATGATGAGTATTTATAGGTCATGAAGGGGTGCCTCCTTAAAGTGGTGCCTCAACACCTCTTCAATCAGAAACTAAAGAGACATAACTTTAGTGGATTTAGTGTTATAACTCATCACACAACCCTGCACATAAATATTTTAATTTATAAGAATGTGACTTCACAAAAAAAAACATATTTCTTTATTTTTAAATATTCCAACATTCTGTTTCCGGCCAGCCGCGGCTTTCTTCCTTAAATTCTGAGTAATTACTCGTCGGATCTCACTATTTGGGTTGCTCCATTCCAGCTCACCCATGTTAGGACAAAGATCTCCTACAAACTTGAGCTTTCATTCTTCCTCACAGTTAAGATGCTCAAAACGGCAAAAAAGTTAAATTAATAATTAGATGTAATTAAAATATTATTATTACATTGATGGTCAAATTTCTTACGTTCCCAAGCCTATCATGTACAATTACTGTAGATTATCATTCTCAGTACTCATGAGGGGACGACGAACTATTTGACCTTGGAGAGTTCATATATTTGGAAGACTACGTACGTAAGGCTAAATCTTGAAATCATAAAAATTGTTACTAAATGAGAACTTTGAAGGTTTAAAATGTTTCAAAATGTTGTGAATTGCACTGTTGGGCTGTGTTGTTTCACTCCCATTTTTGTCTATCACTAATAAGGTAACAACAATCACATTCACAATACTCTTCCATCACAATTGTTTTTTTTCCTTCAAAAAGCATATTCACCCATTAGTTAATCACATAATCAATTCACATTAGTGTAGTGAAAAATGAAACATAAAAGACAAATATAGCGCACACAGAGTAGCCTAACAATTGGTAGTACCACTTAGGAGGATACTGTAGTTAAATATCTAAAGCATATTGCTAACAAGTTTAAACTATATTCCTCCATCCCAATTCATCATAAAGAAAGAAAGAAACAAACAAACAATCAAACACATTTGCACAATAATCCGATGAATTTAGAAATAGTTCAGTGAAAATGAAACATTAAGACTAATCAACACAAGTCGGAAGATTATGAGGATAATGAGCTGGCAAGTTCAAATTTGGAACAAATAAAAATGCCTCTTAAATCTTAGAAATATGTTATGCTATAATCAGCTATATGTTATGCCCCTAAAATCTGCCGCAAGAGTTAAAGTAAATAAACCATGTGGGATAAAATTCAAATACAAAAGTATTTAAGAAATTATTATTTTCCCATGAATGCATTTAATCCTTTAAAAAAATAAAAGGCATCCTTGCTCTCTGGTCATATATATATATATAAAAAGATTAAAAGTACGATCCATATAAGGGAAAAAACAAACCCCCCACCCCCACCCCTTCACAAAGACACCCACACTAGTACAGAAAAGGGTTTTTAGACCGCAACATTTAAACCAGTTACATCGGATAAGGTCTAAAAAATATAACCAGTGGCATTTTTGTAATTATGATGAAATATTAAGACCCGTTATTAATATAACCGGTCTTAAAAATACTTTTAAGACCGGTTATATAAAAAACCAGTCTTAATAATAATTTTAAGACCGGTTACAAAACAACCGGTCTTAAAATATATACAATAAAAAAAATAAAAATATGTGATATATTTTCTAGACCGGTTTTAAAAACAACCGGTCTAGAAAATATTATCTGAATTAAAGACAATCATAAAAATAAAATGTTTATTATTTTTAAGACCGGTTGTAAATTACAACCGGTCTTAAAAATTCAAAATTTTAGACCGGTTATTAATTAATAAACGGTCTTAAAAGTTTCAATTTTTAAGACCGGTTATGTATTAATAAACGGTCTTAAATATATATTTTAAGACCGGTTCTAAGATAGAACCGGTCTTAAATATTACTTTTAAGACCGGTTGTAATTGAAAACCGGTCTTAAAACTGACCTGGATTTCAAAACCCGCCTAAATTTAGCTCAAAAATTTCATTTCAAGAGTCAAGCACATCAGCGAAACCCCTGAGTCTGTTCGTGGCAGCTCCTCCTTTCCCCTTCTCTTCTCCGTCCTTAACTTCGCCGCCGTCAATGGAGATTTACTGTTGAATTCATTGTTGGAAGGCTATCGTCGTTTGTTCCCTCCGATTGGTTTCGTTTTCAACCTCGTTTTTATTGTTAGGTTTGTGTTTCCATTTCGTTTTTGGGTTTTTCATTGAAATTGTGAGATTACTTATCCTCCATTTTCTTTGTTCGATTCCTGCAGCAAGTGGCCAAGGACTGTTCAAATCCAGAGGAATAAGAGGATCCTCAAGCTCAAGCAAAGGTTTAAGGTACGGTTGTATATTTTGGTGGTTTTCCTCCGATTGGTTTATACATATTGGATTAGATGTATTTTGGTGGTTTTCCTCCGATTGGTTTATACATATTGGATTAGATGTACGATTGCACGGAGGAGCATGCACAACTTAGGATCAACTGTCCACCACCAAGAAATAAAGGATGATCAAGTCAGAGTGGCAGTTGAAGAGGTGATCATTGCAGATGCACATCTCCCTATCCCTGTTGATGACTTCAAGGTTGTGGGCGATGTCATCAACTCTTTCATCTTGTGGCCAAAGAACCTTGTTTCTGATCAAGATGAGGAATCCCCTTCTCCGCCTCC
Source organism: Inga laurina (assembly GCA_963855925.1). Taxonomy (NCBI): domain Eukaryota; kingdom Viridiplantae; phylum Streptophyta; class Magnoliopsida; order Fabales; family Fabaceae; genus Inga; species Inga laurina. Next base: position 20,715,824 of record OY979702.1, on the reverse strand, counting down.
ACCTCCACCTCCACCTCCCTCCACTCAAGATGTTTCACGGCCTCCATTGAATGTCATGCAGCAAGTGATTCTGATGGCATATAATACATCTTTTAGAACAAGAGATTGGCTTACTGAGTCAGCTGTTGGCAATTCAGGAGCGCACTGCTATCTTGAGAGGGATGATTTAATATCCCTGGTAGCTCCTCTACAACAGCTTACGATTTCGATTGTCCAGCTCTTTTTGATGTAAGTATCTTCTCAAATTGGAAGTTAATATTTTACAAATCAAGCTGTTAAACTTTGATTTAATGTCCCTGCTTGAATTATTGTAGGTTGATGAATCGTAGGTTGGTTGACTCTGAAAAAACCGATAAATTTGGACTCCTATGCCCAGTTCAACTCTACGACAAAGGGACCACTTCTTCTATCAGACACACATACTTATCGCACAGGCTTAGTGAAACCTCAATTGAGTGTTTCTTGGCTCCATATTTGCATGGGTAAGACAAATTTATATTTCATACTATACATAATATTTTATATTTGCTTAAAAGTTTTCCCTTTTTTCAGTGATCATTGGCAATTGGCTATTTTGTGCAAGAGGAGTTATTTTGTCATCCTCTTATGCTCCCTTCACCTCAGCAAGCCAACTAGTGAATTGAAGAAAAGTTTGAACTCTTAAGTTTTCTTGCATTATTAATTACCTTTCATGTGCAAAATTTATGGAATTTGTATAAAATAAGTAACCTTTGTGATTTTGATGATATAGGGCTATGCGGACATTCCAACACACTGCTTGTGGTAGGCCTATGCGTGAGGTAAAAGACCCTACATGGATCTTGCCAAAGGTTAGTTACATATTGGTTTGTTTTAATAAGAATGTATTCAATAATAAGTCATGCTTTAATTTTATACTTGTTTTAACGATATCATATTATTTTTCAGACCTGTAGGCAACCACCGGGGTCCAACTTGTGTAGGATGTATATTCTGAGGCACATGTATAATATTATTACCCTAGGCACGACAGAACTTACTGAAGAGGTAAATGCATATATATATTTCAAAAATTTTGTACTATTATTTTTTTAAGTGAATTTAATGTTTTGCCTGGCTTTAGTGTTTCAGATGTTTGAACTTGTTAACCCTTTTCCAAAAGAAGATATTGAGCACATTCGCAAATGTTGTGCTGAATTCATTTATGAACTTTTACAACAATGAGTTCTTGTAAAACTGAGGAATTGTTTTCTGTATATTGATGAATTGACATGGTGGTTAATTGGGTGCAAATATTGTTGGTTGCATGATTTGACATGTTTGTTGGTTTTAAGATGATTGTTGTATATTTTGATGAATTCACTAGCTTGTTGGTTGCATGATATATATGACATGGTTGAATTCATGTATGCCTACTGAACATTGTAAGTGGAACTGGTAAGTGGAAGGATAATGCAAAAGGAAATGGTAAGTGGAAAGTTAAAGCAAAAGGACATTGTAAGTAGAAGCAAACTGAACACCATATGACACTTAACAAGTATGGCATTGCAGGTAGCAATTCAAGGATGCGTTCTGGTAAAAACCTAATTACACACATTTTAAAAAAACAAAATATAACACTTTTAAGACCGGTTGTTAAAAATAACCGGTCTTAAAATTAAAATTTTTAAGACCGGTTAGTGTTAAAACCGGTCTTAAAATTAATTTTAAGACCGGTTATTTTTAACAACCGGTCTTAAAATTTCTCTAAAACCCCTTCCACCAGAGGTCTTTTAAGACCGGTGCTCATGACAACCAGTCTTAAAATTGTTACTTTTAGACCGGTTATTAATATAACCGGTCTTAAAAGTTTGACTTTTAATACCAGTTTCAAAATCGGTCTTAAAAATGACATACTTTTAAGACCGGCTGTATCAAGACCGGATCTAAAACCGGTCTAAAAAGTCAATTTTAACTGGTCTAAAAACCCTTTTCTATACTAGTGCCAACCACGTCTATGAGCTAAGAATATAGTGTTTTTTCTCTTGTTATTCCTTTATTGTTATCAATGTTTGATTAAATATTTATCTATTAATGAATTAGATAAATATTTAAACAAACATACATGAAAATAAAGAAATAATAAGGGAGCACTACCTCTGAAGGTGGAGATGGGTAGGTGATTTCATGGGAGGGGCAAATTAAGGTTTTAATAAGAGAGAACTAAACAGGGGTTAACGAACTAATGCCGAAGGTGATTCGCATACTCCTGCTAATAGTCTATCCTAAATACGAGTATTATGTAATTTTTATACTTACTTAAATATTTTATTTCATATTTATCATTTATTAACTTTTTTATTTCTTTTTCACAGCAGAAAGTGGGGAAAACATAACATTAACAATCCAATCCCAGACCCATAAAATACACCTGACGAGCAGGAAGGCGTATAACGCATTGCGGTTGTTGATATTGTTTCTATTTTGAAAAATAATTTAAACACCCAAAATTATCTAATCACAAAGACGGCTAGTAAGTCTAGAGACCTGAACAGCCAACATATTTGACAGAATCGCGATTGTTATTAACTTTAATTACCATTTTTCTGCACTTAAAAACAAATAAGATTAATAAAATACCTAAACAATCATAAAAAACATAATAAAAAGACAGACACAAAAATTTAAAAGAATTCACCAATGATCAAGCCAGAGGACCTCCATACTCCACAACCTCACCAAACCTCAAGAGGAATGATGACAGTGAAATAATAGTTTATATATAACAAATTAGGGGCTCTCAATAGAGTGACCCTAATACAATCACATAAAATCTAGAGATTCCTCTTTTTTTACAGGAACTGATTTGTTTGAGATGCTAGTAAAGGCTCATAATGGAAAGGATATAGGTGAAACTTTGGTTGTACAAGATATTATTTACAAACTCAAAACTTGAGGCCTCTATAATGCCACCTCTGCCTTATAATGATTAAGCCCATGATAATGATGATGATGCCACCGCCACCGATGATGACCCGGGATCATCATCATGAAAGCCGGTATCATAATAACCGGTGGCAGCCGGAATAACATGGCGGTCGGAAAAGAGGCATAGTACTAATGCCCTCAAATTTCAACTTTGTAAATAATGTCCACAGAACAATCAAAGTTCGATCTCTATATCTCGGTCAAAGTGAGTGTCACCCAACATTTCAGATTAATTAGTGTCAGATACATTAAAAAACTTAAATCTATAAATATTTTGCTGAGTATCATGGTTACCCTATTCACAATCCCAAACCTGTCATAACCCATCATTTCATTGTCGTCATTCCCCTTGAGGTAATTAATTGTTTCTGCCACTTCCTTTTGAAGCTCTAAGATCCGACAATTTGGTGCAAAACTAGAAGAGTGTTGCAGTAATTGTCAAAAAAGATTACGATTAAGTTATGGTTTTCAAAAAAATAGATTCATCCAGCAATATCCCTCATCATATATCCATGGTTGCCACGTCCCAAGCTTCAAGACCTTGAACTCAATCTATGAGGTTATTAATTAAGTTCGAATGAAGGATGTCAACACCTGTTTCTATTTTGATATACACAGAATAATAGAGATCAAGTTCCACAAGCATACAAAAAGGTACATATATACTGATAAAAGTAGTTGTTTACAATCCATAGTCATCCATACAGAATGCGACAATATTCACAACTATTACAAAATATCCAAAAGTGTTTAAAACATAGCCTAAATATAACTACAAACTTTAACTTTGCCTTGAGACATGTGCCAATCACTTTCCTATGTCTACGTCTTTTCCTTTTGATCCACTAGCACTCGCTGTGATATTTGGTTTAGAAAAAGGGGTGAGATTCTAAAGAATCCTAATAGAAACATGCTATCGTTTATATAAAATGTGAAAAGTAAGTATGAAATGCGTCATGTATGCACCAATTAATGAACAATATAAACACATCATCATCATGTATACATGAGTAGAGCTCAACCCCACTAATTGTACATTGGATGGATTTTCACCAACTCCCAATGTAAGTGCAACTCTGGCACTAACTACCCTTCTCTAGGTAAATCATGTTGATTAATAAAGTATTAACAATGGCATCCACACAATCATATAAACCATGGCATAAAGTTTGAAGGATAATGTTCCTACCTCAAAGCTCTATCAACCCCTTATCGTGCGCCTCGTAAAACGTGTCGACTTTCGGCTCCCGACTCAGTTCTAAAATATTAAATGTATAAGAAATAGGTCATAACCTATACAAGTATCATTTTAGACACTACCATAGTGTTTCTGGTGGTTATATTAGCCTATGGTAAAATTTTACCAAAATGCCCCCAGGACCCCGACTCTGCTCCGTCTTACTTGGCCCGACTACACTATTCCCAAAGTTTTGACTAGGGATATTTTGACATATTTTCACCCAAGAAATCCATTTCGTGTCTCAAAATTACCAAATTGAATGTTAAATTATGAAATTGCCCTTAACAGCCTACTTTTAGGGTTTTAGGGGCGCTTTCGTAATTATGCTTTTTTGGGTTTTTTTCAAAAAAGTGACCAACTCTAACTCCACCCATGTTTCCCTCCTGAACTCAATGGAATCATCAAATCATTGAAAATCCAACTCCTTCCCCCTAGAAAAGTGCTGACCAAAATATAGCTTAAAAAAAAAAAGAAAAACTGCACTTTAAGATTTAACCCGTAAAGCTTATACCTTTCCACTTCTAATCCATTATTCAACCATTTAAACACATTCTAACCATAATTTATAGAAATTTGGGCAGCATAACCCATTAAGGTTAGCACTTTGCAAATGTACAAACTCAACCAAAAATCACAAAATCTAACCATGAACATCAACAACGACAACATACTAGTATGGATTTGAGATTTATGAAGTTACCTCTTGAGTTCTTGAACTTTCTCTCTCTCTCTCTCTCTCTCTCTTTGAGCTTAAGATGAACTTGCTAGACCATGGATTCCATAGAGAAGAAGAGTTTAGAGAAGAAATCTTATGTAAGATTAGAAGAAAAACCCTTAAGAAATCATTACTTACCTTCATCTTTCTCTTCTTCCTTCTCTCTAAGCTTAAGGTTTCATAAGCCATCTCTCTCTCTCTCTCTTCTTGGTACTTAGGATGAAAATGGCAAGAGAAAAATGACGGAAGAGGCTTCATAAAAATCTTACATACAACTTTTCTCTTATTTAATAAATGGTAGGAAATTATTTTATGACACCACGCTTGTACTTAACCCTATCTTCATCCAACTTGTGTCTTAAGGTCCATTTGCATTTGAACCAATTTTCTCTCTTTTCCCTCTAGCCCAACAAGCCCAAAGGGTCCTTAAGAAACCAAATGGACTTTCATTCCATTTGTCTTAAGCTTTCTTGTTCCATGAAATAATTTCTTAAGGTTTTTACACATGTGCTCGTATCCAATAATCATTGTTTATTCCTCTTGACTTGGATTAATGACACTTGGCATATCTTAATCCCAACAACTATTTTTCCCTCCCATTTCCTTAAGCTAGGCAAAATTTATAAGGAAAAAGGGAATAAAAATTGTTCCAACATTTTCCATAATTCCATTAATTGATTTTGCACAAATTCCTTCCAATTTTATAAATCTTGATTTATTTGACTAAGAATATTCCAAATATACATTCTTCTTTATTTTCCTTAATTATTTTACCCATTTTCTCATGAATATGAACATTTCTAAAATTCATAAATTTCAAATTCATGAATATTCATCATTTTATTGAATTTCAATAATTACAATATATTTGGTGAATATAAAATTTGGGGTTTTACAAAGGACCTTGAAGTTCATTGTTGGAGGAGTCTTCAGACATTTTCTTTCAAAAATAAAGATATAATATGGGAGAGCTATCTTCTGTTCAGTACTCCACTGAGCTGCTATTAGTCTCCTGTTAATGTTAATTACTTCGTTAGTTTCATTCTATTTTATTTAATCTTTACTATTTATTAAGTTTCTTATTTGTTTTTCTCCCAAAAACTTAACAATGCAATCGCATACCCACATAACTGAGGAGTTGACTAGTGAGTCTTAAGACCTGTACGTGTTCAAGAATCAATCATAACGCGCTCTGTTGCTGTTTGCCGGCCAACACATTTGATGGAATTGTTATTGTTTTTAAGATCAATTACCATTGTCTGCACTTAAAAAAAATAAGAAAATTGATAAATAGCAAAGATTAGATAAAATATTCAAACAGGCATAAAAATAACATAATAACAAGAGAGACGATAATCTAAAAGAATTCACCAATCTGCACTTGATTCTGTGAATTATGCGTCACTTTAAGGCCACCACTGTAAATAAGAGTTTGGTTTTTTTGGAGGCTTCATGGTCCCCCTCAAGATGGAAACACAAACATAAAAGCTACCCAGCAAAACTTTTTCAAGAAAGTAACAACGATATTTGAAAATTATTTTTTTTTTTAAAAAAAAGAACATTCTGAAATTTTTTTTAAAAAAAATAACATGTAGGTATTGCAAACTAATTGAAAGAAAAATAATATAATAGGACAGTTGTAACACCTCAAAATTTATATTCACCAAAAATATTATAATTATTTGGGAAATTCAACAAAATTGTGAATATATATGAATTTGGAATTTATGAATTTTATAAATGTTCATTTTCATGAGAAAATGGGAAAAATAATTATGGAATTAACTTGGGTGATTTAAATTAAGGTCCAAAAATGGAGAAATATTATAGAAAATAGTTGGTACAAAAATATATGGAAATTGGCCAAAGGAAAATAAGAAAAGAAATTGGATTAAAAAAGTAATGGCAAAATCGTAATTTTGCCAAAATAGCACAAAATAAATTATTTTTCAATTAATTGAAATTAATGTCAATTAATTAAGGAAAAAAAGGTGAAAATATATTTAGAATATTTTGGTCAAATTAATATGAATTTATGAAAAATTTGAGAAAAAAGTGTAATTTTGACCAAAATTGAGACTTTACGTATATACGTAACCGGTACAAATCATAAAGCCAATTGAGACCATAGGGAGGGACCCCTAGGTGCCTCCTACATGTTGCAAGAGGAAGAAAATATTGGTTGGGCTTAATGAGCTGGGTTACATGTATATAGGGTTTATGTACATAAAATTGATTTTGGAATTTTTGGAAATTTGTTAAATAAATGAAATAATATATGATATATTATAATATATCATTATCTCCTTCTTCCTTCAGCCCATTTCGTGCTAAATAGATCTGAAACAAGAGAGAGAAAGTTGAGAGAGTTTAGAGAGAGAAAGGGAAGAAATCTCACAAGATAAGCCAATTTCTCCAACGATTTAGCTCCTACCGTGTATAACTCTGACCCTGAGCTAGTCCTCTTTGTTATTTGTTCTTTAAGGTTTTGAGGCTCAAAAATATGGGTTGAAGGGTTAAGGTTTCAGCCATATTGAGGAAAAACTAGTAGGAGCTTAAGGTAACTTCCAAACCTTCGTATATTATCTATTCTGGCTGTTGTGGGTAATTTAATAGGTGAAATTTTGCCGGATTGCCATTGGTTTTAAATTTTGGAAATGTGTGTGCCTAAGGGCTATGCTGTCCAATTTTTGTTCAAATGGTTGTTATAAATCAATTAGATGCTTAATAAAGTGGTTAGGAGTATAAAGGAACGCGTTAATAGAGCTGAATTCGCAAGACCCTGATTTTTTCTGGAGGATCTCATAATTTTGGTCAGGGATAGATCTAGGGGTAGGAGTTGGATTTTGAATAATTTGATGATTTCATTGGATTTAGGAGGGAAAATTAGATGGGGTTACAGTTGGGCACTCTTTCAGAAAATGCCGAAAAAGTATACTTATGAAAACGCCCCTGAAACCTTAAAATAAGGCATGTCAAGGGTATTTTCATAATTTGATAATGAATTTAGTAATTCCTAGTCTGAAATGGATTCCTTAGATGAAAATATATCAGAATAGCCTATGTCAGAATTTCGAAAAAAGAACGGCCGGATCGAGTAAGGCTGGGCCGAGCCAAAGTCCCAGGGGCATTTTGGTAAATTTTCACCATAGGCTAATATAACCACAAGAAACACTATGGTAGTGCCTAAAATGATACATGGATAGGTTATAACATATTTCTTGTACATTTAACAATTTAGGACTTAGTCGGGAATCGAAAGTCGACACGTTTTACGAAGCACACGATATAGGGGTGATAGAGCTTTCAGGTAGAGACTACTATCTCTCATATACTATGTGATTAATTGTATGTTATATGTTACTGTATTTCGTGATATGAATGCATGCTAGAAGCACAGTACCTAGTTGTGGTTCGGTGTCCAGCCAAGGTATATCGAAAATCCTAGCTGTGGTCGATACTCGACTGAGGTACATGTAGGGGTTCTAACTCGATGTTTGGCCCTAAAACTTGTGTACACATATGAATCAAATTAAACTTTCATTTTGCCTAATATGGCACAATGTATATTTAATTTTCACATTTTATATATCGATAGTATGTTTCTACTGGGATTCTTTGGAATCTCACCCCTTTTTCTAAATCAAAATGTATCAGCGAATGCCAGCAGTTTAAAAGGCAAGGTCACAATTAAGGAAAACTGACAGGCACATTTCTTGAGACACAGCCGGTGGTTATATTTAGCCTATATTTGGAATATTCTGTACATATTTGTAATTATTAGTGAATTTTGCTCTGTTAACGACTGTCTGTAAGCAAATACTTATTATCAGTATAACTGTACTTTTCTATTTGCCTGTGGAACTTATTCATTATTGCCTTGCACATATCAAAATGGAAATGGGTGTTGACAACAATGGTGTATACAGTTTGAGTACGTAGTATTATAGTATGAAGCGAAATTGCACTGACGTTTTAGCTTGTTGCTCCGATCCTCTAATTGATGGCATATATCCAAAATGAGCAGATTTTTATACCCTAATGAAAGACATAGAACAGGAAAAATTCAAGTGAAGACAACTTTTGAAAATGTTGGCAATTTAAATTTCCAGCATTTGAAATCACAACACTTAACATTTGTAAAGCTTCAAGATCTCTGGGGAGAGATTTTGTGGGTAATCACTAAGTCCATATTTTCTGAAAAGTAAATGTAAATAATAATCATTCACCCATTGAAATGTACTCATTTTGCTTTTACAACAACATGCTATCAGTATCAGTACTAAAACATTGCCTCCGGAATGTAAACCTCTGTTGCACTTTTCCGAACAAGTGTTACCTTGAGAATCCAAAGCTCCACGGATGCAACGAGCGATGAGCGATGACCGAAGTGTTGGCTTGAATAAACCTGAGGTGTGGTCTCGGTCTCAACAACAAAAATGAGGACACAGAGGGAACCAAAAAGAAATTACTTTGTGTGGAGAAAAATGGGAGAATTTTTTACTTCAATAAGATCCCAAAAAGAAGGAATTTAATGACAAAAAAGTGTCAATCAGAAACATAAACCTACTATTATTGCATTCTCTTAAGTTGCTATCGAATTTATGAGTGATTAAATATTTTTATTCCCAAAAAATTAGGGAATTATTGTAAAGTTCCAAAATTACTCTCTCCATCTCTATTTATAAAGTCTCATTTTTTGAATATATGTTTCCCATTTAATAAGATGTTCTTTGAGTTTCTCAGAATAATAAATATATTTTTACTCATTTTAGCCTCAGTTAATTTCATATATTGTAGCATTAATTAAAATATTAACTCGTTGATTTTATTCTCTCACATCAGTTTTTCTCAGTACACTCTTTTTAATCATTTTTCTTATTATTACTCTCTCCCTCCCTCTCTCTTACTTATTCATAAATAAGGATTTTTTTGAAAAAAAAAAATATCCCTTACATATTTATTATTTTTAACTAATTTTAACTTTTTTTAACATCACATTTTATTTAAAAGGATTTATATACATATACAGCGACAAAGGGAGTAGTAATTAAATTCCTTTCTTGAACCTCATAATAATTCTCTCAAGAATTTACTGTGTGACAAGCCCAATAAATTAAATCAGTATTGAATTCTACTCTAACATATCAAGTATCTAAATTGTGTTTTTCTTTTGTTTTCTTTTAATTCTTTAGTTCTTTCTTCTTATTTTTTATTACGAAAAGTTTGTTTAAGTTCTTCGTGCATAACAACTTTTTAATCTAGATTGTATCATTGCAAAGTCTTCAAGTATTTGACAAAATATAAAATGTCAAGATCATTTTGGTTGAACACTGTGAATGAAGTTGCAATAACATCAGGACAGAATCCTCCTTGTTTTGGTACTTTCGTGCTTCTTTTCTTTATCTTTTTTATGGATATTTTTTCATGGAATTGCAGAGGCGCAGCCTCAAAATATTTTCCAGGTAGAGTTAGAGACGCTCTTAAGGGTAGGAATGTTAAAATCCTTATCCTAAGTGAAAATCGTGTCAGTGGGAAGAGAGCAGACAAGATTATCCAGAAACTTGGTTTCAATACTTGGATAAGACTGGAGGCCACAAGATATGTCGGAGGAATCAGGATATTATGGAATGCAGAAGAGCTTCATGTGCATTACATAAAATTTTCTACTCAAGTGGTTCATGTTAGAGTTACACCGGTGGACAATTCAAACGAGTTCATTCTATCTTGCGTTTATGCTGAACCCAATTGTATGTTGAGACAAAACTTGTGGGAAGACCTAGAGAACTTCAGCAATTCAATTACTGCTCCATGGCTTGTGATAGGTGATTTTAATGCTTCTTTATCGAAGGAAGATAAAAGGGGTGGATCTAAGCCTAACTATATGTCTATGAGACAGTTTGGGGAATGCGTCAAGCAGTCACAAATGATTGAGGTTGATGTCGTTGGAGAAATATTCACATGGTAACGAAACCTTCTTAAGGAACGGATTGATTGGGCCTTCATTAATCCAAAGTGGAATCAGGTCTACCCTTTATCTAAGGTCCATCATTTAACCAAGTTTGGGTTAGACCATAGGACTATTCTTCTTTCCCAGTCTCCTGAGAGAGTAACCCAAAGACCAAAACCAACTTTCAAATACTAGGTTGCTTGGTTTCTTCAGGAGTGTTTTGATGAGGTGGTAAGACAAAGCTGGAAAATGGACTAGTGGCTAGAGAAAATTTGTAAATTTGTTCAGGAGGAAGATGGGTATTATTGGGTGAAGAAAAAAAAAGACACTTCGGAGGATAGAGGGAGTAGAAAGAGCGAGGGGACAACAGGATAATCAATATCTAATCCAAACTGAAAGGGAATTGTGGAAGGAATATAATAAGGTGTTGGCCTAAGAGGAATTAGTGTGGTTCCAGAAATCAAGGTGCAATGGCTCAAATGGGGAGATAAAAATAGTAAATATTTCCATTCAGCTGCTATGATAAGGAGTAGAAGAAACAGGATTGAGGCACTTAAAAATGACAATAGAGTATGGATTGATGATCAAGATGAATTGAAATCTATTGCCCTACAATACTATATAGAGCTCTTCAAGAGTGAGGTGCTACATTCCTTCATTGTTCACTAGAAATGAGTTTCCACGCTTAACTGCGGAGGAGAGGTGATCTTCACTCGAGGATTACAAAGGAGGAAATCAAGAACACGGTTTTTGACCTAGGAGCTTTCAAGTCTCCAGGGCTAGATGGAATACAAGTGGTGTCCTATCAAGAGTATTGGAATCTGATAAGGGATTCAATTTGTAAGTTGGTGGAAGACTGCTTTGAAAACCCAACTAAGTCAATAAGATCAATGATACAAACATAGTTATGATTCCTAAATTGGATAACCCCCAGACGATTAGGGATTTCAGGTCGATATCTCTATGCAATGTCAGCTACAAGATCATCACTAAAATAATTAGTTGGTGTATGAGGGAGATAATAGATAAGCTAGTTGGACGACATCAGTGTACCTTTATTGACGGCATACAAAGCAGCGATAATATTATTATTGCTCAATAAGTCATTCATTCAATGAAGACTAAAGCTAGTTCAAATAGTTGGATGGCTATCAAGGTGGATCTAGAGAAAGCATATGACAGACTTGAATGGCCTTTCATACTTGACGCGCTTAGGAATATAGGCGTTGAGGAGCAATTACATGACATTATTTTGGCTTGCACCTCATCACCGTCCTTTAAGTTCTGTGGAATGGCGAAGAAACTAGGCCTTTCAGCTCTACTAGAGGAGTGCGACATGGGGATCCAATTTCTCCATATATTTTTACCTTATGCATGGAGAGATTAAGTCATACTATCTGGGATGCAATTAAGGAGGGTGATCGGTCTCCTATTCAGCTTAATTGAGGTGGTCCTCAAATCTCACATTTATTTTTTTTTCAGATAATCTCATCCTTTTGGTGAGGCTTCAGAAAGACAAGTTCAAGGGATTCTAAGTTGTTTGCAGAGATTCTATGAGGCATCGAGGCAGAAAATAAACAAGAGTAAAACCAAAATTTGCTTTTCTAGAAATGTTCATGTGTCTAGAGCCATTAGTCTCTAAGTCGAAACATGGGAGTTGGGTTGACGAGTGATTTGGGAAAATACTTGGGAATACCTATAATCCACAAGAGAACTTCAAATGTCCTTTTTCCACCCATCATGAACAAAACTCACAAAAGACTCTCAGGATGGAAATGAGGATGTTTAAACTTGACAGGGAGGGCTACTATTATCATATCAATACTTATGGCTCTTCCCAACTACCACATGTAAACAATGCTACTTCGAAAAGGCTTATTAAAGGACCTAGAAAGGAAATGCGAAAGTTTTCTATGGGATGATGATAAGGAATAGAAGAAGCTACATTTAATTTCGTGGGATTACATTACAAAGGATAAGAAGGAGGGAGGATTGGGAATCAAAGATCTATGCAAGTAGAATAAGGCTTTTATAATGAAGTTATGCTGGCAACTTCTAACCAATAAAGAAGTTCTATGGACTCGAGTTCTCAAAGAAAAATATAAATATGGTTACGAGCATATGCCTAAGATATGCAAAAAGAAAGAACCCTCCACAACGTGGAAAGAAATATGTGTTGTGTGGGAGAAGTTTCATAAAGGTGTGGGTGTTAAAATTGAGGATAGTCAAAATATGTCCTTTTGGTTTGAGAATTGGTCTAAGATAAACAGACCTTTGATTGGATTGATTCCTGAATTCAAAGCTTTCATGAACAGAGAGGAAAAGGTGATTGATTATGTGGACCCTTGGGGTGAATGGGATATGAATAAGTTTGGTGGGTGGTTTCAACCATGGATCATTGATCGTATTGCATGTGCTCACCCACCTCGTGAGGAGAGGGAAGAGGATATATTTTACTGGAAATCATCTTCAGATGGTCATTTTTCTGTTAGTTATGCATATCATTTTCTTTTTGTAGGTACTCATCGTACGGGAGAACCATTCTAGAAGAGCTTGTGGAAATGGAGTGTTCCTGAGAAGATTAAGTCTTTCATATGGTTAGTTGTGCATAGACTAGCTTATACGGCACAACTACAAACCCAAAGAGGACTAAATGATTCATCCACTTGTCCTTTCGGATGCAACCAAGTTCAAGACTCAATGCATTTACTTAGAGATTGTGTCAATGCAAAAGAGAGATGGATATCTATAGTGAAGCCAACTATATGGGATACTTTCTCTACCTTATAAGGCATGGAGTGGATAAAATGGAATCTCAGGAATGATGCGGGCTGAGATTTTACCAAGAAAATTTGATGGGCTACGCTATATAGATACATTTGCTAGGATATATGGGTTTCTAGGTGAACAAAGCTGTTTAGGGAGGATACTAAAGGGGACTACAAGAATGCTTACTCAAGTCTATTTAGGGTTAGTTGGGATTAAGACCTCAATTCACATTGTCAGTTTTATACTCATCAGACACTACCCACTATAGAAAGGACAATCAGACAACAGGGCTATATTACCTTTGAGGTAGATGGTTCAATCCTGGAATATAGACAGTGGTAGTGTCATTCGAGGATTCGAAGGAAGGTGGATTGGTAGCTACTTGTGCAAGCTGACCTTTGTTCCCCCAACCATAGCCAAAATCATTGCAATCATTCAAGGCCTTCAAATTTGCTGGAGCAGAGGATTCAGGAGTATCATTTTGTTTATCCATTTTATTGAAGCTGTTAATTTGCTAACAAGGGGATATGATCATAATCATCCCTTCTATGATGTTATAGTTGATGCTAGACTGTGGCTGGCTGAAAGCTGGCAAGTGTTGGTTTGTCATATATCTAGGGAGAATAATACTTTTACGGACTATTTAGCTAAGTCTACTCATGCCATTATGGGAAATTTTGTTTTCCTTGATCATCCACCATCTTCTTACTAGGAGACGATTGATGATGAAGGATGGTGTTTCCTTATTAGGATTTGATTGTATTACATAATAGGCGTTTAATGTATTCTAGTTTCCATTCAAAAAAAAAAGTTGCAATAACATTTCTTTCTCCAAGTATTGATCATAAACCCTAGTTATACTACCTTGACATAATACAATACATATATATATATATGGAGAGAGAACTTTCAAGTTCCTATATTGTAAATACTTTAAAAAAATATACTCATTGCAATTGAATAAACAAAATGCAATTAAAATGCTCAATATAAATTTTGCAACACAATTGCATTTATCATATATAACCCTAATAAATAAGGGGATTGCAAATGAATGAGCGTGTGTGTGTGATATGATGTTGATAAGAAGGGTAATTGAAGGAATTATGAGTGTTGTAGAATCTCAAGTACAAAAGAATCACATGTTATGAATCAGTGTACAACGTAGAATCTCACGTTTATGAAGGAAACAAACAAATTTCAACTAAAAATGATGGCTATTCAAGACAACTTTAAATCTGCATTCTCTTATTCATCTGCTTTTAACGTTAGAAAGAATAATTCTTTCTGAATAGTGACTCATCATCACAACTACCCACAAGCCTTCTTCATTTCTTTCCCTGGCCCATTCATTTATATGTACGTGTATTGCTTTGTTCAAAAATAATTGCTAGAGTGGTAGAAAGGAAAACTAACAACATAAATGATTTATTAATTTAACACCCATCTTCCTTAGAGCTATTTGCTATGACAAGGAACCAACACTATAAAGGCAATCACAGCAGAAGGAAACTCTTATGGATTGAAATAAAAAATAAGACTACTACTGCAACAACATTATTAACTTACTACTATGGTCTCAGCTACCCTGATGCCTTTTTAAAATACTTCTCTGGTCCTTAATATAAAACATATTTATTTAATTTGATTCGGTTAAAGAAGTTAGTTGAGTTAGTTTTAATATGACATGAATTTTTTAAAACATCTTAGCTATCTACCTTAATTCTCTCATTCTCTCTCCTTCTTGATTATGGTTGAAGGAGATCAATAGGGTTAAAATAGGAAAAGATTGACAAATTTGAAAAATATGTCTTTTATTTAAGACCAAGATTAAATCCCCAAATATGTCTTATATTAAAGACCAAAGGAGCATAGTTTTTATTTTTACACTAACTCTTGTTTGTAATATATACTACCCCCTGTACTAAATCGACCTGATTTATTTGTAGCTTAGGTTTGTCCATTTCCTTCAAATGCTATCTAGGATGCCAAAGTTAGGACTAAAGTACGAAATAGGGAAAAAAGAAACCAATAGTAGAAACACGAGAATAACAAAGGGATTCCCCACCAATTAATAACTTTTATAGGGAGGAAGATATATAAGTACTTCTGAAATATGATAATCCCAAGATGGTACCTCGAAAGGTCTTAATTCCTATGAAGTATTCGAACACTATTTCATAATAAAGTTTTTTTTAATGATCTAATTGCCCTTATGTGAAAAAAGGAAACTTCTACTATCTTAGTTGTTGTTGTTATTGCTTAAGATATTGTTATTAAAAACCATTTTCCATTTCAATGTGTATCAAACATATCAGAGCCCGTTTAGATCACGGAAAATGGCACGATGGAATAGGAAAATGGAGATTTTCCAACTGGCAACAGGCATTTGGATCAAATTTCTGTCTGAAAACATTTTCCTGCCTTTGCCAATTTTCAAGTAGATGAATGAAGATAGGTTCCCACAAAAAATGGTGGGAACCCATTTTCCAGAGCTTGAGGAAAATCACCAACGACCCCAATGCCGTTGATGTGATGGTGGATTTGATATAAAGTGGTGAAGGTGTTAAGGGCAATGCACACATTGAACCTGGAGAAAATGAAGGGAGCTGAAGAATAAAGAGGGCGAGAGGCTTTTTCTGGCTACTACGCAGCATATCTCAAAGAACATATGGGTTCCTTCTTCTCCGCTGATGTGGTTGTTGTGTTCTTGTTTGTGTTGAAAATGGTCCCTGGTTGTTTGTTTGAGCTAAGTGAAGAGGCCCTTGCTCAGCGGAGCTAATTCGAAGTAGGTGGAGGTGGTATGTACTCCATTGATGGGAGAAATATTGATTGAATACATCCTGACCATGAAATACCCATATGGTGAACGTGGCTAAATCTGTGATATTCCATATAAGGGAAGCGGTCTTGACCAGATGTGGTTGTTGGGTATGCAATGGTTGAGAGTAAAGTCAGATAACCATGAGCAACCCATCATATACATGTGATTAAAGTTGTTCATTCATTCATGTATAAACCACAAGCGACTGATGGGTATCTCATTGTTATTGCTCTTTTACTTTATCAGGAAACAGGGGCAAACAAAGTGCTAATTTCTTATTAGCTCCACTCATTAAAACTCGAAACAAAGGGTTATTTGATTAAAACTTCTAAATGGAAGTGAAGAAAGTAAGTTCTAAATAGGCTATTTCATCAAATGTCCTCAACCTACTTCTTTTCCTAGCTCATATTTCACCCCAATATTCTTTGCATATCCAAAGCTCTTGTCCATAGAGTGAGACAATGGAAGCTCACTGCTCTATCTCATTTATTTTCATCTCCTTACCAAAGCATCGCCCAATTCTTGCTAACTTTTGAATCTCTCCCTGAGCCTATGCCTGTGCCAGTGTTTATATTAGTATATATTTAGATTAAATTTAAAATATAAACACATACATATATTTCTTCATAAAAAATAAGTTCAAACAAAAACATATTTTTCTCGATCCCAACACATTGAATCATTCCAAGGTGTACGCAAGAGGTTGTGTGGACAGTGACGAAACCACAGAAACGGACCGAAGCAAGCTTGTATTTTTCGATAGAAGGATCCAATTCGAGCTGGAAGATTTACTGTGAGTATCGGTGGAGATGCTGGAAAAAGGAAGCTTCGGAACAATGTAGAAGGCAATGCTCGGTGATGGATGTATCGTCGCGGTTAAGAGACTCAAGAACGCAAACCCATATGCCTAGAAAGGGTTTGGACAATAAATGGATGTGATCGGAAAGCTTAAACACCCCAATATTGTGAAACTCAATTTTTCTGATGACAACGCTGCATCCTGAAGAGTATAGTTGTTTTGGTCACGTGTAACCAGGAGCCACCCATCACACGCATGTGGTTAAAGTTGTTTTCATTCATTCATGTATGACCACAAGCGACTGGTGGGTATCTCATAGTTATTACTCTGTTACGTTATGAGAAAATAATGTTTTTAAAATAACGTTTTAATATAGGGGCAAAATGATCTTTTGGTCATTTTCCTATCTCATTTTCTTCCAACCAAACCAAAACTTTCTTATTAATCCATTTTCGTTTCCAATGCGAACTAAACACATTGGTGACAAAATATTTTCCCCTTCCTTTCCATTCTTTTCCTTTATTTTCTTTTCCA
Source organism: Inga laurina (assembly GCA_963855925.1). Taxonomy (NCBI): domain Eukaryota; kingdom Viridiplantae; phylum Streptophyta; class Magnoliopsida; order Fabales; family Fabaceae; genus Inga; species Inga laurina. The sequence goes on along the minus strand of OY979702.1, from coordinate 20,698,047 downwards.
TTCCTACCTCTTCTTTGAACCAAATGGGCCCTCAGTGATCAGAGTTTTTCCATTCCCTTCCCTTTCTTTCAATTACAATAAATTCTTTCTATCCAACGGGTAATAAAGAAGAGGCAGTGATAAAAACAAGGCATTGGGTTTGGCACTGACGGACCACCATGTATCTAAGCCCGTTTTCTGAAGCACAACTAAATACTATATTCATGTGTATCATGCCCCCACCCTTTTACGATTATAAATTAAAAAAACAAAAAAAAAAGACGTGAAAGGCATATTGCTTTATTTTTTTAAGGCTAAAATACATAAAATCTAATGAACTTTCACCTGTTTGTGCATTACCTCCCTAACTTTTAAAAGTTTAAATATAATATCCTGATATTTTATATTTTAATTATTAAGTCACCTACTGTTTGAGGTGGTAATTTGGGAAATGCGTGTTTTTTCTTTTAATTAAATACTTTAATTTTATTCTATTAGCACTATTAGCGGCCATAACTTTACTATTATCATTGTTAGCTCATGTATAGGAGCTAATGATGTGAACAAAACAAAATTAAAGTATTTAGTTAAAAAAATTAATCATACTAATATCAAATTAAAAATTGAGAAAAAATATAGGTATTTGTTTTTGTCATGCATTTAAGTGTTTTTGAGTAGGTGCAAAGCTTCATTTATATACTGTCAAAGGGCTAACTAACAAGTTCGTTGGAAAAGTGTCATGCCCTTATCTTAATTTCACCTTTACCAGAGTATTCGCGGAAAACGATATGCGGTTCGGTGGACAACACAGGAATAACATAACTATACTGATAATATGTACATGATTACGGAAATTCCCCTCAAGGATTTGTACCTGATAATTACAATTAGTGTAGCCGCACACGGCTACTTGGGTGTCTAAACTCGCCCCAGTGAAACGGAGACATATTCCTGACTTCATTCCGCACTGCAATCCTCTCGTGTAGTTCTCTTCTTTGCTCTCAACATATCTTTTGTCTTCTCCTGTCTAAATTGTGGGTAGGGGAGGGTGAGATTCGAGAGAATCTCAGTAGGAAAAAGGTACCATAATGCATGCATGACTGATGCTATGTGTATGACATGTTAGCTTTATCTAGATGTATGCCCCATAATGACATTTCTGCATGCTCAATGTTTCATACAACAAGACTATGGCCACAATGAAAACAGAAACAGAGCTTCATTTATTCAAATATGCTCTACACAATCAAGTAAATCAATCACATACATCATTACACAAGCAAAGATATCAAATACATGCAAGTAAGGTAAGCCCCCTACCTTAACCCTTTTCCGCCTCGAAACGCGTGCCTTGATCTACGTGCAAACAGTTCGGGGCTCCATATTCGATCCTACAATGTCAAATGTACTATTTAGACACTTCCATAATATTTCTGGGGGTTATATGAGTCTATCTTGAAAAATTACTAAAATACCCTCGGGGACTCGGCCCCATCTTACCCGGTCCGGCTGTACTTTTCTCGAAATTCTAACCTGGGCTATCCTGATATATTTTCACCCAAGGAATCCATTTCCGGACTCGGAATTTCCAAATTCACTGCCAAAAGATGAAATTGCCCTTGGCAGCCCATATTCAGTGTTTTAGGGGCATTTGCGTAATTATGCTTTCTCGGCCTTTTCCGAAAAAGTGCCCATCTGTAACCCCACCTAATTTTCCCTCCTGAATCCAATGGAACCATCAAATCATTGAAAATCTAACTCTAAGACCCATTTACAATGCTGACCGAAATATATAGGTTTTAAGGGGAAAATTGGAGTTTTTCGGTTTCAGCTCCGTAAACGTGTTCCTTTCTACTCATAACCACTTTATTGACTATTCCATTAGGTTACAACTACCATTTAGTACCAATTTGGGCAGCATAACAGTCCCACATACCCATTTCCAAAAATTAAAACCAATGGCAATCCGGCGTAATTTCACTGATTAAATTGCCCACAGCAGCTAGAATAGTCAATACACAAGAGTTTGGAAGTTACCTCAAGCTCCCACTAGCTTTTCTCAAAGTGGCTGAAACCCTAGCTTCAAAACACCAAGATTTTTGCTTCAAACATCTTACACCACATAGAAGAGAGGGTTAGGAGAAGGATTATACACGTTAGGTACGAATTCACCGGAGAAATCGACCTATCTCGTGAGATTCCTCCTTCCTCCTCTCTATTTTTCTCTCAACTCCTCTCTCTATTTTCTGCATAAAGCACGTCAGTTCTGGTGCTGAGGGAAGAAGAAGATGATTTTAATAATATGTCCCCATTTAATTAACTAACTTTCCCAATTTTTGAATTTTTGTAAAATTCTGGCAGATTTCTGCCCAAACTTTGAAAAATCATAACTAATTCTAGAAAACTAGAAATGAGGTGATTCCAAAGCCTATAGAACCCATATTGAGTCTAGTTTCAAGGAAAAATATAAAATTTTGCTTTCTGGAATCACACAATTCCCAGAATTTAAACCTTTGCATATTGTTCCAGAAATTTCACAGTTTTTCTGTGCTGACTTCAAAAATTAATATCTTTTTGTGTATAGCTCTAATTGATTCATATGACCTATCAAATTAAATCTTAGGATGTCTACTTTAATCTTGTAAAATATCATAATTTTTTCTCATCATTTGATCATTCAAAATCACATGACAAGCCCACTACCTCATAGGCGATTTTACCGTAAGCATAATCACTTTCTCCAAAATTCACCATTTTACTTTCTTAATATCCTAAAGATATAGAAATCATTAGGGGATAAATTTGGGCTCCTGCTAAATTGGGGCTTAGCAGTCCACTTAATTTAGGCTTATTCTCAATCCTCCAATCCCAAAATTCGGGGTATTACAAAAAGGATGAAGGCAAGGAAGCCCCATGGCCTTTCTAGACTCACTAATACTTGGGGAGGTGATTATGCATGTCCAAGATGAAGATTGGTTATGAAGTTTTGATTAATTTTTGTTAAGTCTTTTATTATATGTGTTGAAATTGCACAATACGAAGATTGTTCAGTTATTTGTTTATTTATTTTGTTGGCCAATAAATCTAGGTCTAGTTTATAGTGTTAGGTTATTTTGGTTGGTGAGGTCTACACGAGGTTATTGCACTTAAGCTTCTCATCTAATTCAATTTTGCAGATTGTACAGGGATGATAAAAGAGCAATAAAGGAGAATGAAATAGCAAGAGGAGAAGATTAAAGAGCAAGATATGGTTATTTTTTTTAATATTTTATAATTATGATGTTATTTTTTATTTTTTATTTGTTGTTGTTAGAGTTTGTTACGAGTGTAAATGATCTATTAAATAGTGTAAGTGTACATTGTCGTAAACAAGTAATACAAAAGTGAGTAGAATATCGTTTCCATGAGAATTAATCACTAAGTACCAAAATGGGTAATTTTAATTCTATTTAGTTGATCGATTAGTTAGTGATTGAGAATAGAAAATAAAAAATGATTAAATATGAGTGCAAATAATATGACAGCAACTATGAGAAAAAACCCTATGAGTCAGATTTCACTTAACAAATTTCGGATTGAATCACTTATCTATTCTAATCCAAATTATTCCACATGATTGACAGTCGAGTTTCCCTAATTTAATTACTAGCCTCTTCTAAGGTCAAGCAATTCTATAAATTAATCGTTAATTCAATATATTCCTATATAAACTTAAGCAATTAATTATGCATTAAGATTTATGAAACTCAGTAAGACTACACAACTCATATGAATATATTGTTATTTCATATGCAAGTTATGGTTTTAATTATAGAATCTACATACATGCATCTCCTTCCATTCTCAACATACATATTTAAATCATTCAAAAGATGGTTAATTAATTAAAAGCATTAAGAACAATAATTAAAACTCAATCATGAAGGAAACATTAAAACTAGATTTAATAAGTTAAGATTCAATCTGTCATTAGCAAACTACATCATCACCCTAGGGAAATAGAAATTTAGCTCATGATGAAATTAAAAACAAAACCAAAACAAATTGAAAACTTCATAAATATTGCATAAAACTGAATTATTAAATTCTAAAACACAAATATACAACCACAAGATACATAAAAATGAAGAAATCTAGCCTTCTTTATAGGAGATAAATCATTTCATGTAAGTGTCAACCTATACCATCCATAAATGAGAACTACCTATACCGTCCATAAAAGAGATCTATCTAAACCTTCTAAGATAGAGATTTGTATAAAGTGATACAATATATGAAATTAAATCTAAGATGTAATACAATGTCCTCATAACTGTTAGAGAATAACCCTCTCTTTCTTCACTCTCTGCGATGATGCATACCTATACAGAGGTAAATGAACCGTGCTGTTTTCTTTTCCGAGTGAACAGTGATTTTTTTCATGAGTCGACAGTAACTTTTTACATGGGTGAATAGTAAATTAATACAGTAACTGGCGTCTTTTTCTTCATGAGTGCTACAATGTATGTCGGTTGCTACAGTGGCTGTCGCTTTTTCCCACCAGTGCTACAGTGTCTTCGCCTACTGTGACTTGTCGGCAGCTATAGTGACTTTGCTACAGTGCACGCACGCTACGGTAAATATCCCTTTTTCAATACCATCAGTTCAATTTTCACTACTACAAAAAGGTTGAAAGGTAGCGCATATTTTGTGGCATTTCTTTACAACTGCCTTTTTTTTCTTTTTCTTTTTCTATTTTATTTTTTAAAAATTTTGGATACCAACTGTGGCACCTGGTGGACCAGATGCCACAGCTGATAGACCCAACTGTGGCGCCTGCCAAAGCAGACGCCACAATTGGGTGCATCCTACCAGCTGTGGCGCCTAGAAAATCAAGCGCCACAGTTGGTTGTATAATAATTAAATAAAAAAAATTTGGTGCAGGTATTCCAATAAAAAATGGACCAGCTGTGGCGCCTGGAAATCCAGGCGCCACAGTTAGTGTTATTAAATAAAAAACAATTTTGGTGTAGGAATTCAAAAAAAATTAAAAAATGGATCAGTTGTGGCGCCTGGAAATCCAGGCGCCACAGCTGGTGTTATTAAATAAAAAAAAATTTGGTGTAGGAATTCCAAAAAAAAAAAAAAAAAAAGACCAGTTGTGGCGCCTGGATTGCTGGTTCTATTAAATAAAAAAAAATTGTCAAATGTTCAACTTATATAAAAAAAAAAAAATTGACCTTTTTAATGGATTACACTATCCACTTCCCACCAATTACAATTCCCCTTGCTCCCACCCTTATCTTTTTTCCCCTTCCCGCGCAGTGGCCCCCTTCCTTCTCTTTTAATTTATTTTGACTCATCCCACTTTAATTATTCTCTCCTCTCTCACTTTCCCTTTTCATCTACACTACAGCTTCTTATAGTGGACGACCGTCGCCCCCTCCCTTCATTTCCTATCATCTTCACACTTAAAAACATACCCACATGCATACACGTCTTCATCATCGAATCTATTTCTTTGTTTTGTTTCAACTGTCATCCCCACTCCTCCTCCCCCTCACTCAAGATTGAGACACCAACGGGCAACGTGGTCCCCCACTCCACTGCATTGATCAATTAAGCTTGTAAATTCAACGTGCTTCTTCCTTTTTTTTTTAATGGCATATAATTTCTGCAATTTTTTATTTCAAATTGATATCTATGTTTTAATCTATGTTTAAAAAGTGGAGAATATATATAATATTTCAAAAGAAGTTATCCAAAAACATAATATTTCAAAAGAAAAGAAAAACCAAAAGTGGACCATATCTCGTGATGCCTTTAGCATGTTGATAAAAGATATCTTTACATATCCGGAGTACTTGATTTCAGATTAGGCTTAAGCAATTTTAACATTTTTTGCCTTAAAAAATTTTTAATTTCAAAAAACCTTATTTTAGTAATTTAAAAGAAAATAGTCTAGTCCATACGCATAATTAAGAAAAATATAATATTTGTATCATAATATAAGTTTCTTTAGCTTACCTTTTTTGCCAACAGTTTCTAGTTTAACACTGGCCTCAATATCTTCAATTTTGAAAATAAATCTGGACAATTAATATTATTTTGTAAATTAAAATAAAACAATTTCTTTAGCTAAATTTTTTAAATTTTTTTTTAAAAAAATTACCCTCCTGTGGCGCTTGTTGGAGGAAGTGCCACAGGAGGAGGGTTTCCTATGGCACTTCCTCCAACAAGCGTCACAGGAGGGTATTTTAAAAAAAAATTAAATGTGAAAGCGCCACAGCTTCGTTTAGTGGCGTTCAGATATGTGGCACTTCTCTAGCGTCACAGCTGATGCAATTATAAGCGCCACAACTTTACTTTTTTGTAGTAGTGTTTAGATCTATTTTCTTCTCTTATTGTGTGGCTATCAAAAGAAAAATAAGTAAATATTATATTATAATTATGTTGATAAAAATATTTATGTCAAAATGATCCTTTATTTATCCATTACACCTAAATTCATTACTTAAGTTCAAATATTATCCACAAAATCATCATATAAAGAAAATAAATATGTAAATATTTTACTTATCAGAGTTTTTTAAGGATTTACAATTAAATTTTATTTTTTTAGGTTGACTTTTAAATGATTGTAGGTATTTTTATTATCTTAATTGTATTTATTAGGTTTAAATCTTTTTTCCAACATATTTTCTATTGTTGTTGAATATTGTTGTATATTCTTATGGATTTATGATGTTTTAATTTTAAGTGATAATTTTTATATTATTGTAGGTATTTTTTTTTATGGTCTTAATTGTGTTTAGTCAGTTTAAATTTTGCCTTACAAAGGGGGAAAAAAGGCAACATAAAGAAATTAAATTTAAGTCCTGGACTACTTGGACCATCAGGCCCAGTTTGGTCTAACTCGGTCTCAGGTTGGTGATGTTCCATATAGGACCAAAGATCCGCTCCAGACCTTACCTCAGGCTGATCTCAAACCCAATTTGGTTCGGTTCATGGACGTACCTATCAATTGCATTATAAAAGTTGTAAATTGCATGTAAACAAATCTTAAGAGTTAACTTAATATATTTTTGTACATATATACAACAAAGATGCATGATGACTTAATGGCCACCTACATTTTGTGATCCAAACTTTAGGCCAAAGAAAGGAAGTTAGAGTAAGTTATGAGAAAAACCCTTAGCACAAAAATATCTAGTCGGAGCTCCAGCCGCCAGCTCCATTTCGGGGGAGCCCGTCCTTTTAGAAAAAAGCGTAAGGGGCATTTTGGTAAAAAGACCAACACTTCAAAATTTCATATTCCTATCTTTTACATATTTATCATTTTGCTTATTCACACTACATTTTGGGGTTTTTGAGGTTCATGATTTTTTTTTGGTCATTTTCCCTTAGATATATTATCATTTTTATTTAAATTTTTAAATCATAATGTGTTTTATTTTGTATATAGTGTTATAACATAGTTAAGGGAAAATTCCAGAAAAATAAAATTAAAAATGGGAAAAGACAAATTGGTACTATGAATTTATTAAATCACAAGTCAAAATTGAAGTAGGAATATGGAATTTCCAATTATGACCAAATGACCAAAATACCCTTATTTAGTTCACAAGTTTCAGGAGTCAATAACAACATTTGTATCTATATTAATAACATCAGATTTTCCATGAACGACTTACTTTCATGTTTTACAATTTCATATCCCAAAAACCAAGGATAATTTGATGGCACAAGTTTTAGGGCTCAACAACAACATTTGTATCTATGTTAACAACATCATATTTTACATTAACAAATTTACTTTCATGTTTCACAACCTTATATCCCAAAAACTAGGGATAATTTTGAGAGCACAAGTTTCAGAGTTCAATAACAACATCTGTATCTATGTTAACAACATCAGATTTTACATTAACGACTTCACTTTCATATTTCATAACTGAACAAAAGGCAATTTGGTCATTTGATCAGAATTGGAAATCTCATATTCCTATTTCAATTCTTACCTAGGATTTTATAAATTCGTAGTACCAATTTATCTTTTTCCAATTTTTTATTGTATTTTTTTCGAATTTCCCTATAATTAATATATATTATATACAATTAATCCAATCGCAGTTCAATCATTCAATTTACCCATCTAAATTTAATACTTTCAATTTCGGAATTTACTGGGAGCTTACAGCTACCATCACTTTGAAACACAAAATCGATCCACTTGCAACATTTATTTAATTTATTTTGATCAAATTTTTTTATAAAAAAAAAAAAACATACAAGATGGAACTGTGTCCCTGTCATTCAATTTGAATCTGGACTACATTGCTTTCATATTTTCTCATTTAAAACCATTCCTTTTTTGTGAAATTTTAGAAACTTGCAACTGCGCACTGTAAGCCAAGAAATTGGCATTAATGGTTCCTAGTAAATTATCTCAATTCACCGCACCAGAGGAGACATCCCCTCTTAAATTAAAGGAAATAATTAATAAAAATGGAGATGAAAAATAGTTCGAGTCACGGGTTGAGAATGACATTCTAGTTCTTTAATTTTTGTCAAGAGAATGTGACTTTTGTTTTTTTTTTTTTATTGGTCAATGGAGGAAGAAATTAATAGTGCCTACTTTCTTGCCTTGGAGTGCCTCAGACTTCATAGGGCACATAATTTTATTTTTGGACGAGGGGTTGTTACTCCACCAAATTTAGAAGGGAGAATAACAGTTACGTCTCAAGGACTAAAGAAAATATTAATAAAGTTTTTATGAAAAGAAATAATAATTTATTGAGTCATTTTAATAACATGTTCAGTTGTAAAACATGTTTAATGAGTTGTTATTTCTTTTCTCAGGAATTTTATTAATATTTTTTTTGGTCTCTGGAACCTAATTGTCATTATCCCAATTTAAAACCATCACAGGTGCTGCATTTTAGGGTCTGTTGATGAGTTGAAGGGCTGAGATTTTTATTTGAATATTTGTACAAGAGACCAAGCTTAATTTGCTGCAGGCATCCAATCAGAATCTGGTCATCTCTTTCTTTTATTTTATTTTTTTGAAAAATGGTTTCTGGCCATATCTTTCACCTGTTATGTATATTATCCTCTCTTAATAATACATTTTTTCCCCTCTAAGTCTCGAGTTTGAGTCTTAGAAGAGGCATTTATATTGGGAGGAAAAGCCACGAACCCTGAAGTCGAATACCAGTTGAAAGTATCAAAAAAATAATACATTTTTTTATATTACTCCTCAATATAAGAGTTAATTGACTAATTTTTGTATGCATTCAACACCAAGACACAAAAAATAACTTTAGAGTGTTGGACGTACATAAAACAATAATTAAGGATGCTAGATGCACATTAACCTTTTATGTAGAGAAAATCCCACTCGGGTCCCAAGGACCAAAAAAATATCAAAAAAGTTCCAGTATAGATTCCTCTATCAAAAGTCCTTAGGGACCTCAATGATATAGATTTTAAATGTGAGCTTACCTTATTGACAAGTGTATGTGACTGTATTATCAAGTCATAGAGTGACTATTGATAAACTTATCTATATTACTTAAATCAGCTCCTATTGACAAGTGTATGTGACTATATTAACAAATTATATAGTAGCCATTGACAAGCCTATTTATGTAAGCAAAAACAGCTTCCATTGATAAATGTATGTGACTATATTGACAAGTCATAGAATAGTCATTAACAAGTCCATCTATGTCAAAAAGATAAATTCACATTTGGAATCTATATATCACTTATGTCTTTTTTTATAGAGAAATCTACACTGAGACCTTTTTTGTATTTTTCTAATCCTTATGACTTCAGTGAGATTTTCCATTTTATTTATGATGCGTCAACAACCTGATATTATTTTCCTAGTGCATCCAACTCCCCCAAATGTTATTTTTCAGTTACATATAACACCTTAATCTTATTTATGGTACATCTTAAACTATAAATAAGATTAGGGTGTTGGACTTGAATGTTACCTTACTTTTTTTTGTAAAAAAAAAAAAAAAGAGTCTAATTTAAAGTATATTATAATTTTAAAATAAATTTGTAAAAAAATTAACGAAATGGACCATAACGAAATTTTTTCGGGTGGAGATTGTTCATGAGATATAACTATTGTACTGTTGGTACTCTAGTTTTGTAATGATATTAAGGTTTTACTCCAAAAAAAAAAAAAGTATTGTATCTATCATCCAATTTGTTGAAGCTGAACGATTCTGCTTTCTTGTCTATTCCCTAACCATTCCTTTCTAGTGAACGACTATTTTTCTTTTTTTAAATAAAATAGTATTTCCTCATCTCAAAACTGAATTTTTTGCTGCATTTTTTGCTTACTTGTAAGACTTTTTTTTAATAAAAACAATGAAAAATATCCATTATTCAGTCTTCTATTTCTTTGCACCATTTGATCATCTCCATTTTCAACATTTTTGCTGTACACTATCACAACTCATTTTCGAAACTCATTGCTTGTATAGAATTATTTATTGTAAGTAAAATTTATGAGGCAATAATAATTATTTATTCTTTTTTAGACAATCATAATAATTATTTATTCTTATGCTTAATTTCAAAACAAAATTTAATGTGCATAATATGTGTAATCAGTACTCTATAGCAATTAAGGAAGAAAGGGGAATCCGGCTAAGAATGTGTTTCAAGTGGATGGTGCTGTATATGTAGAGATTATGAGAAGAAAAGGTGTTGTAAATTCATGAGAAGAGTGCTAGAATAAATACAGAAATAATTCTTAAATATAAAATATATAAACTCTAAAATAAAGAGTAACAGTAGAAAACTTTATCAGTGGTATCTCTAATCATAGTAACTCTGCATGCTATATCTCACAACTTAAGAATTGAAAAGGGGAGAAAGAGATTAGAAAGAAATAACTTAGAATTCTTCTAACGGGAAGATGAGGCACAGTGATAATCTGGGAATAGCCGTCACCCGTTAGGGAATCCCTAATGAGCAAGTAAGTGGGTTTCCCATGTTATTACTCTAAGACGTGGCCTACGTTATTTATAGCCTCCCATCAAGACTTGTAACAGCTTACCAGCCAGGCAGAAAACCTTAAACTAAATCTCTATTCAAATTACATTGCGGGACATATCGAGAGATATTTTGTCCAAAATATATTAAACTGATAATAAAAATAATCCTCTAATATTCAAAATAACCTCATAATATCTAGAATATTCATTTGATCAAAATAATCAACTAATATATCCTTTATAAGATCAAAGAGATTAATTTAATGAGATTATTACATCTCATAACATTATCCCACTTCTTATGCCAATATTATTAAGTACTAAAACTTTCCTAATGCCAATTTTATCCTAATGGAAGGAGTAATATTTATCTCCTTATAGGCTCAATGATTATCTCTAATAAATTCTATTAAACTAAACAATTAAATTGATAACAATCAGATGCTATAAAATCAAAATAAAAAAAATTAATCATGCTTACAAAACAACTATAAGAGGAAAAGAACAAACAATCACAAAAAAGGTGTATGTTTACCAATGTAGATCATACAATTATAAATTCGTATCACTACAGTCTGCCTGTGGGTAAAAATATTAGCATGACATGAATTTATCTCGAATTGATGAATTTAGAATGCAATTATATTTTCTAATAAATGTGGGCTACTTAGAAAATATAATGTTATTCGATTCCACCCTAATTAAATATCCAATTATAATGATCTATCTATGGGCAAAGATTAATTATAACCATACATTTAATTACAATTGATGTTTTTAATTATTTGCGTGATGTATTTTGTTTGTTAGAACAAAATAGTATATGTACCCTATGGCTACTTCTCCATTCTACATATTTATCACAAACATCACACCATTGTGTATACTAATTGTACATATGATCATAATTTGATATGGTAAAACCTTAAGTGATTAAATATGCATACAACATGCGCCTAAGGATATTGTAGCTATTCCTTAAACAAAATATATACAATAATCACTAATATCAAATATGTACAATTTAAATGCCACACACACACACACACAATGTCAATGGGAATCTTAATTTAATTAATTTAATCAACTAAATCATTAATGTGAATAAAATAATATTCACTGACCTTCAAAAGATTGATATTCTAAAATTCATTTGTGATTAATTATGTATGTCGTAAGAGGATGATGTAGCTACCACTCTCACATACAAGTTAATCGTAAATATCAATCATGTGTACTTAAATTCTGTATATGCCAACTTCATGAAGGACTTAACCAATTAATTTAATCAACATAAGTGACTAAAAATGTCAACACATGTTTCCATTTCAATATTAGAAGAGTAATAAAGACGAAATTCAATGGGCATACAGAAAAGTATAATTATACTGATAAAAATATTCGTTTACAATACCGATATCGTTCGTCAACAAAATACAGAAAAATACGGCAGAAACTTAATATTTACAATTTTTGTCAGAATATCCAAAACATAGACTAAATATAACCCCTATCTTGTCCTCGCCTCGTGACACGTGCCACTCACTTTCTGGTGTCTACATCCTTGCCCTTTTGTCCACTAGTACCCATTGAGATATTTATTTTTGAAAAAGAGTGAGATTCCGAAGAATCCCTGTTGAGATATACGATCGACATATAAAATGTGAAAATTACATATGCAATGCACTATATTAGGCAAAAATGAAAGTTTGATTTGATTCATATATATTTACCTCAGCCGAGTCACCGACTATAGCTAGAATTTCCGATAATATACCTAAACTGAGTCATCGACCACAGCTAGGATTTTCCGATATACCATTGTTGGGTAGCGAACCACAACTAGGTACTGTGCCTCTAGCACGCAATCATATTACGAAATATAGTAACAAATACATATAATTATTCACATAGTGTATAAAAATGGTAGTCCCTACCTCGAAGTTCGTTAAATCCCTTCTTCAGTGTGCCTCAAAAAATGTGACGTTCCAGTGTCCAACTCGGTCATAAAATATTAAATGTACCAGAAATAGGTCATAACCTATCCAAGTATCATTTTAGACTCGTCTATAGCGTTTCTTATGGTTATATTAGTCAATGGTGAAATTTTACCAAAATGCCCCCGGGACTCCTGCCCGGCCCGCCACACCCAACCTGATGGCACATTTTCCTAAAATTTTAACTAAGGCTATTCTGACGTATTTTCACCCAAGGAATCCATTTCTGGGCTCGAAATTACCAAATTCACTATCAAATTATGAGAATACCCTTGACAGCCCCTGTTTAGGGATTTCAGTGGCGTTTTCGTAATTATGCTTTTTCGGCCTCTACCGAAAAAGTGCCCAACTGCAACCCCATCTTTTTTTGCCCACTGAGTTCAATGGATCCATTTATTTCATGAAAATCCAACTCATAATATCAGTTCTGGTTGTGGCTAAAAGTTGAAGGAAAAATAGAAAAATGGAGCTTTGTTTTTTAGCTTCCAAAACTTGTACTTTTCCACTTATAATCCTTGGTTAACTCACTTAAACACTTCATAATCATGATTTAAAGGATTTTGGGCAGCATAACCCCTTAGGGTTATAGCTTTTCAAATTTCATAACTCAACCAAAAATCACATAAACCAACCAACCATTACCAACAACAACTTTATACTAACATAAAGTTGAGATTGGTATAATTACTTCTTGATTCTTGGCGTTTCTCACTCTAGGACGTCCTCTCTCTCTTCCTCAACCTTGAAGAATAGCTTTCTAAACCATGATTCCCATAAAAAAAACAAGAGATTAGAGGATGAACTACACAAGATAAGAAGCTTAATCACTTGAAAAACAAGCTCTTACCTTAGCCCTTGCTTCCTCTTGCTCTCTAAATCTCCAAAGAAACTCACAAGCTCACTCTCCCTCTCTTCTCCTTGCCTTGGCCGAAATGTGCCTTGAAAGAGGAAGGGAAAATGTTTTATTAACTTAGTCATCTTTCTTCCTAGCTAGCCCTTGGTTTAATCAATGGTTGTGATTGCTCCACCTTGCATGCACCATCCCTCCAATTATACCTCACACCATACCCTCTTACTTTATGCCATTCCTTCACATCATTTGGGTCCATTTGGATTGGGACTAGATTCCTTCTAGTTACACAAACCATCCACCCTTCTCTTTACTCTAACTAAACCCATTTCTTCTCCCTTATTTCATGGTTGGATGAATATTAGGGAAGGAAGAGGAGAAAAATGTTTTTCATATATTCCATAATTCATATAATTGAATTATGTATAATTCCCCCTAATTTCACAATTCTTGAATTATTCCATCAAGAATAATCCAATTATACATTTTCCTTTATTTTCCTTAATTAATTGAAATTAACTTCAATTGATTAGAAAATAATTAATCTTGGGTTAAATTGGCAAAATTGTGATTTTTTGATCACCTTTGTAAATTAATTCAATTCTTGAATTAATTTGCCCATTTCCTTATGAACATGAATATTTCAAAATTCAAATTCATGAATATTCACCATTTTATTGCATTACTCAAATAATTACAATGTATATTTGGTGAATAAAATTTGGGGTGTTACAAAATACAATTCTCTTACTTTGATTAAATTAATATTACTTATTGAATATAGTTGATATTTTAAAACACATAAGTCATTATTTACACATGCAACTGAGGATGCTGTAGCTATTCCCCAAGAAGCATGTTAATCACAAATATCAATCTTGTACATTTAAATTCCAAATATGCACAAATCTTTAATGAGAATTTAATTGATTAATTTAATCAATAAAATGTGAGTAAATAATCATCTTAGACAAATTTTCCCACTATTTTATGCATTTAAAATAAATCTAGTATATGCACATCTTGATGGAGGGATTAATTATAACCTTCCCACTGTTTTATGTACTCAAAAATTGTTTAAAGAGTTAAATTTGGCACTTTTCACCTCAAATTAGATCTCACAGAATATTGAATTGTTAAATAATTGTCTAAAATCAACATTCCAAATATTTAGTGTAACCCCCTTCACGTCATAGGCTAAGATTAAGTTCATAAATACGTGATTATGTGGAATTAGAGACCGTAAGATGTTTTCGGACTTATTAAAATTCATTTTTCCCAAAGCATGGTTTTCAAAAACTTTTCTAAAACCTGATTACTCATGATCTTATATTCACATTTCAATTACACAAATGGCCTGTGCAATACGATTTCATTCATAAATATTAGAGTACAATGTAAATTTCAAACACACTCGGGTTCCATTAATCAATAAAAGGGTTTATATGGAACAAGTGCCTATAATCAGTTTCCCATTCTAAAGGATTACACAATACTACACCATAATTCCAATATACATTCAATGGTTTCCCACAAACTATCCGAAATACATAAAACTATGATAACCAATATCTAAAATAAACTCCTAGCCCAGAGCTCTATCCACCCTCCATCACCTGCTTTTCTTTTGAACCTCCAACCCTGTCTGAAATTTGTTTGGGAGAGTAAGATTTTAAGGAATCCCCGTAGTAACAAATCACTTATAGTATGCACAACCACAAAGCATGAAAGCAAATCATCACACAACACATAGCAACTACAACGACAGTTATAGCGGCAGGAGCAGGTACGGCTTGCATCACCCTTATGTCTGCTCACGCTGTATTGCACCGCATCATATATTTCACCACAGCTGGGTTTCATATAAAGCATTTCACAACATATCAAAGCCACACTAGCATATTCTCAAAGCAAGAATCCACAATTTCACAACAGAGCCTCGGTAATTACAATAGTAGATACAAAGATAGGGGTAGATGTGACACACATCACCACCTATGACTGCTCATGCTGTAATGCCCTATAGCAGATAACACATACATATGATCATAATGGCCTCATGCCCGCAATTTCGCAACATCAAGTTTTCACATGAAATATTTCACAATAACACAATGATAAGTCATACATACCAAGCATCATATACAACATGAGAGAAAAGTCACTACCTTGGTCCTTCCGTGCATGCTCTGGCACTGGTCTCTCTCGAGTAGGGCAAATATCGAATCCTATAATTCACAATTAGGGACGAGTATCATACTCTATTCCAATACTCAAATGGCTTCATATCATTTAGATTGGTTATCATTAATATCCTTTAAGAAGCTACAATTGCCTCTAACAAAAGCCCTAAAGGGTTGGAAGAACTATCCCAAAGATTCTCTTTTAGAAGTACAAGTGCTAATTTTTCACTGTTGCACTCAAGTGAAGAAGGCCTCACTCGAGTAATGATGAACTTGCGCTCGAGCATGAAAGCTTGCTCGTGCGAATGCTTGACAGCAAGCACAGACAAAAATAAGAAATGCCCGCAGCACTCAAGCATAAAGGTCAACACTTGAGTTATAACTAAACGCTCACTCGAGTCCTAAAAAATGAGGTGCAGAAAGTGCTCACCCAAGAGTACAAGGAACTTTCAAAAGAGAACATCACTCGAGCATGGACCCTTGCACTCAAGTGATAGCTTAACACTCGCGAGTGTTAAGACATACTTTTGGAAATTGGCTGCGAGTGACAACCCGAGACGTGAGTTCATAGTGTCAAATACACCTGCACTCGAGTGATAATACACAACACTCGCAAGTGAGGCAAACACCTTTGCTTTTTATCTGAAGTGCACAGAAAAACTGAAGGGAAAAAATGAATATGCAATGCTTCACTCAAGTGAGACCCTCGATCACTTGATTGATGCATATCAGAAGCCAAAAACGCCAGAGAGTTGACAGCATTTTCCAAATTTTGCCCAAGTGTTTCCAGTGATCCCAAATTCTCAACCAAGGCTACTCCTACATAAATTTGCACAAGGAATCCAATAGAAACATCCAAACTACTAAATTCTTATTCCATTATCATGCTTTGTTTTAGGCCGCATTCAACACAAAATCCTAACATTTCCAAACTTGACATTTCAACTTCAAACCCATTACTATCTATTCCAAACATATACCAAAACACCATTCCCATGACATAAACATGCCATACACACAATGACCCTAATTTTCAAAAATTAGGCCAAAAATCCCAGAAATTCAAAACTTAATCATATAGCACAAAACATAGATAGAAAGGTTACTCTTACTCACCTCAACAACTTTCCCAAAAGAGCTTCTTGCTTCTCAAATCACTAGATTTCCTTGAGGGCCCAAATCAACACCAATGGCAAATCTGTCACCATGAAAATGAAGCCCTTAACCCAAGGAATAACTTTAATGAAGTGAGTTTTTGCATTTGAGGTCATTAGCTTACCTTAATTCTAACTTTTCCTTTCTCTCTCCTAAGCTCCCATGGCTGCCGAACAAGAAAGAGAAATGAGAGGGAAGAGTCTGAGGAAGGAGATGAAATGATGATGTTTCTCCTTTCCCATGCTTGTTCAGCGAAGAGGAGGGAGGGAAGAGAGAGAAAGAAATGGTTTTTAATCCCAATTTGACTTTTCTCTATACTCTCACTTTATACAAACTTACCACATGTCCCTCTCACATTGGCTCTCATAAAGTAAGTAACTAACTAGTTACTCTAACCACTCCATTAGCCATTTAGTCACACATTTCTTTCCTCTTAGTTAGTAATTAATTTCCTCATTAATCAGTGACTAATTAACCGACAATTTTCCATTCTTTCAAATTTTCCACTCATTTTGGCACATAAATTAAATTGCCACATAACACATATTTAAATTCTTTCATTCACAAATTATTCTCAGTAATTATTATTAGTCCTTAATCAAAATTTGGGACGTTACAATTCTCCCCTCGTTCAATAATTTTTGTCCCCAAAATTTGTTACATATTATGGAGCATAAAATCTGAAAACTGCTTCTTCATGTCCGCTTTCGCTTCCCAAGTTGCTTCTCTGGGAGACATTCCCTTCCAAACCACCTTCACAAATGGTAAGCTTCAATACCTGAACTGCCACTCTTCTCAATCAATTATTCGTTCTGGCTCTATCGTATAAGTGAAGTTATCTTGTAACTCAACCTCTACATACTCAATAATATGCTCAGGATCTGGTTGGTACTTCTTAAGCTGTGAGACATGAAACACATAATAAAGTCTACTCAGACTCAAGGGTAGGGCTATCCGGTATGCTACAGGTCCGATTCGTGCCAGAATCTCAAATAAAACAATGTACCTCGGGCTCAGCTTCTTCCTCTTGATTGCTCTCCCAATGCCGGTGATCGGAAACACTCTCAAGAAAACATAATCCCCCACTTCAAACTCTATAGGCCTTCTATTTTTATCAGCATAGCTCTTCTGTCAACTCTGTGCTACAAAGAGCCTCTTCTTGATGATTCTGATCTGTTCAGAGGTCTGATCAACAAGATCCGGCCCATACAACTTCCTCTCAAACAACTCTGTCCAGCACAACAGTAACTGCACTTCTTCCCATACAGTGCTTCATACGGAGCCATCTGAATGTTCGCATAACAGCTGTTGTTGTAAGTGAACTCAGCTAGTGGGAGTAATAGTCCTAATTTCATTTGAAGTCTAGGACATATGCTCTTAGCATATTTTCTAGCATTTAAATGGTCCTTTCCCACTATTCATCTGTCTGAGGATGGTAGGCTATGCTAAACCTCAACTAGATACCCATAGCTTCATGCAGAGCCCTCTAGAATCTCAAAGTAAACCAAGAATTTCTATCGAAAATAATATTCTTCGGTATACCATGGAGTCTTACTATCTCTTTGAGGTAGATTTCAGCTAGCTTATCAGGAGAATAACTAGCGTTAATCAGTATGAAGTATACTAACTTCATGAGTCGATCAACAATTACTCAGATTGCATCGTAGTTTCCAATCATGGGTAGACCCACCACTAGATCCATGGTCACACTCTCCCACTTCCATTCTGGAATTTCTGGACTTTGAACCAATCCTAGCGGTCTCTGGTGTTCAATCTTCACCTTTTGATAGGTAAGACACCACGCCACATCTTAGTCACGTCACTCGTCAACCCTGGCCACCAATACATAGACTTCAAGTTATGATACATCTTGATCATATCGGGGTGAAAAGTATATTGACTCTTATAAGCCTCATCCAGAATCTCTGTCTCAAGTCAGCCTTCAGTGGAACATAGATTCTCTTCTAGTAACGAACTAGTCCATTAAGTGACAAATCATAATCTCAAGTCCCTCCTTACTCAATCATAGCTCAGATGGACTGGGCTCGATCATCATGCATTTGATCCACTTCGATTTTAGTCCCCAGGTCATTCTCCCCTTGGACAACACCATAACTGGCACCTAGGATATTATTTGAGAGATTGAAGTCTCAAAAATCCTCAATCAATTTCACCTCTTGAATCATCATTGCTGCAACAAGCACCATCTTTCGACTAAAAGCATCCGCAACGACATTGGCTTTACCCAGATGATATTTGATCTCCAGGTTGTAATCTTTAGGCAACTCCATTTAGCGGCACTGTCCCATATTCAACTCTTTCTGATCATATGGATATTTAAGACCTTTGTGGTTGCAGTATAATTCCACAGTCACACCATACAAGTAATGACGCCAAATCTTCAATGCAAACACAATCTACAAGCTCTAGATCATGAGTGGGATAGTTCATTTCATGCGGCTTAAGCTATCGAGAGGCATAGCCCACCACATGTCCCTACTGCATCATGACACACCCTAACCCCTGTTGACTCACACCACTGTACACAACATAAGCCTCACTGGGATCAGGTATAATCAACACTTGTGCCGTAGTCAATCTCTCCTTAGCTCAGCAAAACAATTTTCACAACACTCATCCCACACAAATGGCTTATCCTTTCTCATGAGCTTGGTCATAGGCAATGCAATACGGGAGAAGTTCTGAATGAATCTCCAGTGGTAACCAGCAAGACCCAGAAAACTGCGAATCTCAGAAATAGTTTCTGGCCTTTTCCAATCAAGTACTGCTTCTACCTCACTGGGATCCACCGAGACCCCTTCACGTGAGATCTCATGGCTAAGGAACTTTACTTCTGTAAGCTAGAACTCACACTTACTCAACTTGGCATAGAGCTGCTTTTCACACAATGTCTCAAGCACAATTCTTGAATGATACTCATGCTCTTCTATACTCTTAGAGTATATTAGGATTTCATCGATAAACACCACAACAAATTGATCAAGGTACTATTGAAAGACATTGTTCATGTAATCCATGAATACCACATGTGCATTAGTCAACCTAAAGGGCATCACCAAAAACTCATAGCGCCCATATCTCATTCTGAAAGCAGTTTTTGGTATGTCTTCTACTCTTACACGCAGCTGATGATAACCCGACCTCAAATCAATTTTAGAGAATACATAAGATCCAGATAGTTGATCTAGCAAGTCATCGATTCTCGGAAGTGGATACTTGTTCTTAACAATGACTTTGTTAAGTTCTCTATAATTGATACACAACCACAAACTCCCATCTTTCTTTTTCACAAATAGCATTAGAGCTCCCCACGGCGAAACACTAGGTCGAATACACCCTTTTCCAAGAAACTCTTCAATTTTCTTCTTCAACTCTGCCATTTTATTTGGGGACATATGGTATGAGGCTTTAGATATAGATCCAACTCTGGGCACAATCTCAATTGGGAATTGCACTTCCCTTTCCAAAGGCAATTCGCTAAGATCATCCGGAAATACCTCAGGAAATTCTCTTACCACGGGTATACTATCTAGAGTTTCTTTTGTCTCTCCTTGTAAGGAAAAGAACTCCATATACCCCTGGTATCCCTTCTTAAGATATTTCTCAGCTTTAGCTATTGAAAGGAAATTCAAACTAGCATTTACATCATTCTCTCTCTGTGTGGTATGGTAAATTATCCTGTTATTACCACAATCAAGCAGTACATTATTCACTGTCAGCCAGTCAAAACCCAAAATAACCTCTAGTTGTTAGAGCAGCAAATAAATCAAATCGACTATGAATGCATGTCCCTCAACAACTATTACACAATTTAAACAAGATTCGGCTATCACAGCCTTGACACCCATTGGCGTCGACACGACCAAGTCAAATGGCAATTTATGCACATGCAATCCCAAGCGCTTTACACAGTTATAAGTAATAAAAGAATGACTTGCAACCGAATCAAATAAAGCTTGTAACTCATTACCACCGAGAAGGATTTTACCTTGAATCAGTTCAGGGGACTTTCGGGCCTCCTCATGCGTCATTGCAAATACTCGACCCTGATTCCTGGGCCTTTGCTCTGCCGACTATCATGGGCATTGAGTAGAAATATGACCCGACTGTTTGCAGTTGAAGCAAATCACTTGCCCCATGCAGGTTCTACCAGGATGATATTTCCTACACTAGTTGCATATCGTTCCCACTAGAGGTTTTTTGTTACTATGACTCTCAGATTGATAGGGCCTCTTGCTATTGCCCCCGGATGAGGACCCTTGTTCCTTCCGCTTCTGGGAAGCATTTGGCTTGTTAGGCTCATTGCTGCTGCCACTACCCTTAGTCGGGTACAATACACTCAAATTATTCTCAACTATTCTGCACTCTTCCACTGTCTTGTTGAAGTCAGTAAATAGATGATTGGCTAATCTCTTCCTCAGCTCACGCCTCAACCCCTGAATAAGAATATCGGAGCTCCACTCTTCATCATCCATACGTCGGAGGTAGGAAGAGTATCGAGATAGTCGGATTAAACAGGATAAGTATTCATCAAAGCTCTCCGTATCACCCTACTTTATGGCTAGGAACTCATATTCTTTTTCAAGTCTCACCGACTTAAGGAAGTATTTCTCATTGAACTTCTCTTGAAATACCTCCCAGGTCAATGGTATATTCCGGCTCCATAGTGTCATGGTGATATTCTACCACCACCGCTCTGCATCCCCTTCTAGCTGTTTATTGCCAGCTTTGCCTTTACCTCCGTTGGACACTCGAGGATTTCAAAAATCTTTTTCAACCGGTTCAACCAGTCCTCAGCAGCTTGGGGTTCATATCTCCCTCGGAACACCAGAGGTAGATGCTTGTAAAACTTCAAAACCCATAATTGTAAATCCCTACCCTCTCGGATCGGTACCCCTTGTGACTCTTGATTTGGTACCGTACGAGATGGGGACTCATGAGACCGATTGGACCCCTCAGCTGTCTCTTCATGATGAGTCTCTACTTGGGTTTCCTTTTATGTCTCCTCACATGTAGACTGGACCCTTTCCTCATTGCGCTTGGCCCTTTCTTCCCTGAGTTCTTCTCTTAGCTTAGCAATCATGTCTCTTTACTCTATAATCAGATTCATCATCTCTCGCATTGGATCAGGTGGATTTTCATTCAATTCCTCCACCTCTGGATCCACTGGTCTAAGTCTAGGGCGAACCATTTTGTCCTTTAATTCTACAAATAATTCACCACATCAATACCATAGCAAATGTATACACACAGTCCTTAAAACTTATATATATATATCCATAAACAGTAGAATACTCTATGTATACAACAACTAATCTTAAGTCATCATTCATTACTAAGGCAACTATCCCAGCACAAATGTAACCCCCTTCACATCATAGGTCGAGATTAAGTTCATAAATACATGATTATGTGGAATTAGAGACCATAAGATGTTTTGGGACATATTAAAATTCATTTTTCCCAAAGCATAGTTTTCAAAAACTTTTCTAAAACTTGATTACTCACGATCTCATATTCACTTTTCAATTACACAAATGGCCTGTACAATATAATTTCATTCATAAATATTAGAGAACAATGTAAATTCCCGACATACTCGAGTTCCATTAATCAATAAAAGGGTTTATATGGCACGAATGCCCATAATCAGTTTCTCATTATAGGGGATTACACAATACTGCACCATAATTCCAATATACATTCAATGGTTTCCCAAAAACTATCCAAAATACATAAAACTATGATAACCAATATCCAAAATAAACTCCTAGCCCGAAGCTCTATCCACCCTTCGTCACCTGCTTTTCTTTTGAACCTCTAACCCTGTCTGAAATTTGTTTGGGAGAGTGAGATTCTAAGGAATCCCGGTAGTAACAAATCACTCATAATATGCACAACCACAAAGCATGAAAGCAAATCATCACACAACACATAGCAACTACAACGGCAGTTACAGCAGTAGGGGCAAGTATGACTTGCATCACCCTTACGTCTGCTCACGCTGTATTGCACCACATCATATATTTCACCACAACTGGGTTTCATATAAAGTATTTCACAATATATCAAAGCCACACTAGCATATTCTCAATGCAAGAATCGACGATTTCACAACATAACCTCGGCAATTACTAAGGCAAGGGTAGGTGTGACACGCATCACCACCTATGACTGCTCATGTTGTAATGCCCTACGGCATATAACACATATACATAATCATAATGGCCTCATGCCCACAATTTCGCAACAACAAGTTTTCACACGAAATATTTCACAATAACACAATGATAAGTCATGCATGCCAAGCATCATACACAACATGAGAGAAACGTCACTACCTTGGTCCTTCCGTGTGGGCTCTGGCACTGGTCTCTCCCGAGTAGGGCAAATATCGAATCTTATAATTCACAATTAGGGACAGTATCATACTCTATTCCAATACTCAAATGGCTTCATATCACTTAGATTAGTTATCATTAATTTCATTTAGGAAGCTACAATTGCCTCTAATAAAAGCCCTAAAGGGTTGGAAGAACTTTCTCAAAGATCCCCTTTTAAAAGTACAAGTGCTAATTTTTCACTGTTGCACTCGAGTGATGATGGACTTGCGCTTGAGCATGAAAGCTCACTCGTGAGAGTGCTTGACAGCAAGCATAGACAAAAACAAGAAATACCCATAGCACTAAAGCATAAAGGTCAACACTCGAGTGATAGTCAAATGGTCACTTGAGTCCTACAAAGTGAGGTGTAGAAAGTGCTCACCCGAGAGCATAAGGAACTTTCAAAAGAGAACATCACTCGAGCATAGACCCTTGCACTCGAGTGATAGCTTAACACTCACGAGTGTTAAGACACACTCTTGGAAATTGGCTCTGAGTGACAACCCGAGATGTGAGTTCATAGTGTCAAATACACCTGCACTCGAGTGAGACAAGGTCCACTCGAGTGATAAGCCACAATACTCGCAAGTGAGGCAAATACATTTGCTTTCTACAAGGAAGTGCACAGAAAAACTGAAGGGAAAAAATGAATATGCAATGTTTCACTCGAGTTATGCATATCAGAAGCCAAAAACGTAGCAAAGTTGATAGTATTTTCCAAATTTTGCCCAAGTGTTTCCAATGATCCCAAATTCTCAACCAAGGCTACTCCCACATAAATTTGCACAAGGAATCCAATGGAAACATCAAAACTACCAAATTCCTATTCCATTATCATGCTTTGTTTTAGGCCACATTCAACACAAAATCCCAACATTTCCGAACTTGACATTTCAACTTCAAACCCATTTCTATCTATTCCAAACATATACCAAAACACCATTCCCATGCCATACACTCAATGACGCTAATTTTCAAAAATAAAGCCAAAAATCCCAGAAATTCAAAACTTAGTCATATGGCACAAAACATAGATAGAAAGGTTACTCTTACTCACCTCAACAACTTTCCCAAAAGAGCCTCTTGCTTCTCAAATCACTAGATTTCCTTGAGGGCCCAAATCAACACCAATGGCAAATCTATCACCATGAAAATGAAGCCCTTAACCCAAGGAATAACTTTAATAAAGTGATTTTTTGCATTTGAGGTCATTAGCTTACCTTAATTCTAGCTTTTCCTTTCTCTCTCCTAAGCTTCCATGGCTGCCGAACAAGAGAGAGAAATGAGAGGGAAGAGTGTGAGGAAGGAGATGAAATGATGATGCTTCTCCTTTCCCATGCTTGTTCAGCGAAAAGGAGGGAGGGAAGAGAGAGAGAGAGAGATGGTTTTTAATACCAATTTGACTTTTCTCCATACTCTCACTTCATACAAACTTGCCACATGTCCCTCTCTCATTGGCTCTCAGAAAGTAACTAACTAACTAGTTACTCTAACCACTCCACTAGCCATTTAGTCACACATCTCATTTCCTCTTAGTAATTAATTTCCTCATTAATCACTGACTAATTAACCGACAATTTTCCATTCTTCCAAATTTTCCACTGATTTTGGCACATAAATTAAATTGCCATATAACACATATTTACATTTTTTTAACTCATAAATTATTCTCAATAATTATCATTAGTCCTTAATCAAAATTTGGGGCATTACATTTAGACAATTAAATAACTCATGAAAATAATTTCACAAATTTTCCAGTATGTGAAAATTACCTAAAGTAATCCTTTTCATTAATTTAAACAATTTAGTGTGACATAATCAAAATTATATATAAAACAGAAATTAATTTAATTAAAAAGTTAAAAAACGCTTATTTAGCCCAAAATCATTTCTGGAATTCAAAAATTTATAGCCTAGAAAAATAAAAATGTAACAAAGCCTATAAAAGAAATTCTAGAAAAGAAATGATATAATAAAAGGCCCAAAATTGTTTAAAGTGTCATTCTAAAAAATAACATGAAAAATCTCAACCTAGAAACGTGATAGAATGAATCCAAAATTAAATCACAAAGTTTCTCGACCCATATGCTCAATTAATGACAGAAATAATAATTTTGCAACCCTAGAAAAGAGTCTCGGGCCAAAAGGCAATTGTTCCTTAAAAATGAGATCCAAACTCCTATGAGATGTTTCAGCCTAGTTGGGTTTAATAATTAAAAGGAAGAAAAAAAATTAGAGCCCAACATCTACTGGCCCAAAAGCAAGTAGTTTTGAAAAGTTATAACAAAAAAGTAAAAGATAAAAACAAAAGGAAACGTTGAGATGAGAGATAAAGAGAGTGAGAGAGAGAGTGGGTGTGCCCTAGCACATCAATGAGAGGGAATCGAGGGACTTAGAGAGGGAAGAGGCGCATGAGTTACAAGAATTATTGAATCAGAATGCTAAGACTCTGGACAAGGATAGATGCTTGGGGGCTACTGTTCCATCTGAGAAGCAATAGACAATCCTTGAGGAGATGAAGACTCAAAATGAGAGAATGAAGGAGAAGACTCTTTCGCAGCAAACTCGTCAATATCATCAATGCGACCAAATTTCATATAAATCCAAGCTATTAGATAGGGAAGAGAATGTTTTTTCACAAGAACTAGAGAGGCAAATGAGAGAATGGCATCAAGAGGAAAAAGACACTGCTCCAAGTCTAAGGAATAAAAGTAACTCCTAAATTTGCTACCAAAGCTGAGTATGCCAGACGAGAGGCTTAAGGAGCTATGCCGACCATAGAAGGATGCTTTGATCATCACTTTGCGTGGGAAATCTGTTGACTTGAGAATATTGAAAGACAGAGTTTCTTGGATTTTAAAATCAAACAACTTTGACCTTATTGATCTTCCAAACAATTATTTTGTGTTTAAATCAGAAAACAAAGATTTGGTTTCAAAGTTATTGTTTGATGGTTCATGGATGGTTCATGGTTGGTTCAAGGGCACTATTTAGTGGTGCAGAGATAGAGTCCTAACTTCAATCCTCATTCCAACCAGTTACGCAAGGTAGCAGTATGGGTACGGGTTCCTACTCTACCAATGCATGTCTACACCAAAGAATGCTTGCTTGAAATCAAGAACATGATAGGAAGGGCTATAAAAGTGGACATGAATACTTTGGCTCAATGCAAGAATTAGAGTTTGGTGGTGGAAAGGGGGAAGTTTGCAAGAGAAAGTGTAGAAGTGGATTTAAACCAAGCACTGAAGTCTCAATTTGTGATTAGATCAATGATTTACACTGTTAAATATGAAGGCCTTGAGTTCATTTGTTTCAAGTGTGGGAAATATGGCATTCTTTAGAAAAATGCCCACTTCACTTAACTCAGATAATGTATCACCAAAGGGAAGCACGCCGGAGGTAAACGCCGATCAAGGAAGAGAAAAACTAGCAACTTGACATGCTCAGAAAACTCCCTTGGTCAGCTTGCCAGGGGTCAGCTTAGAGGAGGACTTTGGCTCTTGGATGATAGCTAGAAAACGTTTAGGCCCTTTACCAAGAAATTGAGACAGTAAAGAAGATGGGAAAAACATCTAAGAGGAAGAGGATGGTTGGGAAAGAAGTGAGATTACCATCTGGCTCCATGTTTGACATGTTAAAGGAAGTGGATGATTTTGTCCTTTCAGTTGGTTTTGGTCATCATTTCACGGAAAAGGGGTCTATCAAAGAGTGGAGAAGAAAAGAGTTTTATTCTTCTTCAAAAAAGGAGGGTAAGAGAGCCGTTGAGGAGAGAGAACGCCCAATCCTTGATAATGGTGATATGAGGCATGAGGTCCTAGATGGGGCTAGTTTAGGAGGATCAGTTGAAAGATTGAGGGAAGGGGAGGCACCGAAGTGAATAGGCAAAAGGTCAAGGTTCCTAAAAAGAAAGATGAGGCAAATGATAACCTTATGGGCCAATCCAAGGAGACTAGCCCAATAGGTCAGTTTCATCACTTGACTATTGAAAGGAGCACAACTGGACTTAATAAGAATGAGCTATCATTGAGGGCCCATACTTTGACTTTCTATTATATAAAAAAAAAATCTGCAGCTAGGGCCCACAATGTAGTCTTTGGATCAATTAAATCAAATGATCCAACTAAGGCTTGTAACACACAGATGCAAAACGTGGAGGAAGGGAATATGCCTAGTAAATTGAAGGGCCCACATTTGATTAAAGTTGGAAACGATATTAGGAAGAAGGAAGGGAATTTTGACACAGGACCTACACGGAGCCAAAAAACATTGAGTACATGCAGCGACATTGTGATTCTTCAGGATGAAACTGTGAACCAAGAGAAAAATGATTTTTGGTGTGATTCTCAAGTCGTGGTCACTGAAGATGCCGAGATTGTCGGGGATGACGATGAGGCAATTCCACTTTCTTTGTAAGCAGAAGTTAATTGATCCGCAATTTATTTTTGTTTTGATTTATTTATTATGAATATCATGTCTTGGAATTATCGTGGTGCTACGTTGAAGTTTTTTTCTGGTATAGTTAGAGATTTAACTCGGGGCAAGGATATCCAAATTCTTATTTTGCTAGAAACAAGGGTTAGTGATGTGAAAGCTGATGGAGTTGTGAGGAAATTAGGATTTAGTAATTGGATTAGATTGGAAGCTATAGGTTATGCAGGTGGCATTTGGCTCCTCTAGCATGAAGAGTGTGTCTCCATTAGGTATATTTCTTCTTCAACCCATTTATTGCATGTTCAAGTTGAAGATGTGAATTCGCCTCAAAAATTCTTCCTAACTTGTGTCTATGCGGAGCCTTATTGTAATCTTAGGAAGGACTTATGGACTGATTTGATTTCTATTAGTCATGCTTTTGATGATCATTGGCTTGTCTTGGGAGATTTTAATGCTTATTTGTCATGTGATGATAAAATCGGCGGTGCTGAACCAAATATTTGATCTATGCGCCAATTTGGAGAGTGTGCGCATAATTCTCGGTTAATTGAAGTAGAATGTTCAGGAGATAAATACACTTGGGAAAGGAATCTAATGAAGGAGAAACTAGACTAGGTTTTCGCCAATAACAAGTGGAACTCTTCATACCCATATGCCAAAGGATTTCATCTCAGTAAATATGGTTCAGACCATCGGCCATTGCTTGTGAAATGTACTCAAGACAAAAGTTCTCGATCTACTATTCCACTGATCCTCATTTCAAATGCCAAGCGGCGTGGTTACTTGAGGAAAATTTCAGTAGTATTGTACAACAAGGTTGGAGCCATTAGAGCTGGGAAGATAATATATCATCCTTCACTGATAAAGCTAAGGAGTGGAATAGGACTAGAGTAGAGAATATTCCAGCAAAAAAAAAAAGGTCTCTGATGAAAGAATTGAAGGGGTCGATAGGGTCAGAGCTCGGAGAGATAGCAAACATTTAATGCAAATTGAGAAGGAGCTGTGGAATGAATACAATAAGATACTTGCGCAAGAAGAACTCATATGGTTTCAAAAGTCTAGATGCAATTGGCTTAAATGGGGAGACAAGAATAGCAAATTCTTTCATGCGTCCACCATTGTTAGGAGGCAAAAAAACCAGAAGTTGTATGATTGTCAGGTGGGGAGGCTAACTGATAAGAAATTGGCAGAAACTAAAAATATAGTTCGACAATTGGAGGAAGCTTGAGATAAAGAAGAAGCATATTTGTGGCAACGATCTCGGATTTCCAAGTTGAAATGTGGTGACAGGAACATGAAATTTTTTCATAACAGTGTAATCCAAAAAAGGCAAAGAAACAAAGTCTTGAGACTAAAGGATAGCAATGGAACATGGTTGGAGGAGAGAAGTGACATAGATATGACCTTTAGTCGATCCTTTCAAGACTTGTTTAAGTCAGTAGGCACCAAACTGATAGAGCAAGCATTGGCATATGTAAAAGAAGTGGTTACAGCAGAAGATAATAATCAGCTGATGCAACCTGTCTCAGACTTGGAAATTGAGAATGCAGTTTTCCAATTCGGCGCCAACATGGCCCCTGGACCTGATGGGCACTCTGCCTTGTTTTACCAATTGTGCTAGAAAGAAGTAAGTAAAGAGGTTTGTGCAATAGTTCATGAATTCTTTGAAGGAAGAGTTGGACTGTCATTGATTAATGCCACCAACATAGTTTTGATCCCAAAAATAGATAAACCAGAAGGGGTGCATCACTTTTTAGACCGATTGGACTTTGCAATGTTTCCTATAAAATAATTGCTAAGATACTAACCTGTCGTATGAAGGAGTTAATGAGTAGGATTACATCTCCAAATCAAAGTACATTCATTGCTGGATGATTCAAGATAATATCATCTTGACTCATAAAGCCTTTCATTACCTTAAGAATAAGAAATCTGGTGGCAAGTGGGAGTTGGCCTTAAAAATTGACATGAATAATGCTTATGATAGGGTGGAGTAGGATTTTATGGAGGCTGTGATGCTGAAGATGAGGTTCTGTAGGGGCTGGGTGAACTGGGTCATGGAGCGTGTTCAACACAGCTTTCAATTTGCAGGTTGATGGTCAAAAAGTAGATGCTTTCAAACCTAAAAGTGGAGTGCACTAGGGAGATCCATTATCACCATATCTTTTTATTATGGGTGCTAAGGTACTTTCTCTAATGATCCAATTTCATGTTGATAGAAAAGAATTAAAGGGTATTAAAGTCGCTCGGAAGGCACCTGTTTTGTCTCACTATTTTTTTGCTGATGATGCCTTATTATTTTTAAGCGCTGATGAGGTGAATTGTTTGGTATCAAAAAAGATCCTTGAGGTTTATTGTAAGGCATCAGGACAATTGGTTAATTTTGATAAGTCAAGCATATATTTCTCTAATAATACTCCACCAATTATAAGGGAAAAGGTCACTGGAAAAAAATATAAGGGAAAAGGTCTCAACATGCTTGGGGAACAAACATTCTAATCAAGCAGGGAAATACCTGGGGCTACCAGTAGTTTGGGGGAGGTCAAAATCTACAACTGTTGCTTTTATTAGAGACAAAATTGGAATGAAACTCCAGGGTTGGAACCAAAAACTCGTAACCTTTGCTGAAAGGGAAATTCTCATTAAAGCAGTGGCTAATTCCATTCCCACTTACACGATGACCTGCTTCTTGTTCCTAAAAAGTTCTGCATGGATATTGATAGGCTGATTTCTGGATTCTGGTTGGCACAGAAGGGGGAAGAGGGAGTGATGCATTGGAGAAGCAGGAGTAGGCTTACTATGAAGAAGTGTGAGGGAGGTTTGGGGTTTAGGGATCTTATGAGTTTCAATAAGGCGCTTCTTGCTAAAATGGCCTGGAGATTGATACAGTAGCCAAATGATCTGTAGTGCCGCATTCTGAAGGGCATATATTTTGCTTATGAAAGTTTTCTAAGGGCAAAAAAGGGGAGGCATGCATCTTGGGGTTGGTCAAGCTTGTTAGAAGGTAGAGATCTTCTACTTGAAGGAATAAGTTGGAAAGTAGGAGATGGGAATAGCATAAGTGTCTGGGAAGATAAGTGGATTCCTGACCTTAATGGGCATAAACTTCAGGCTAGGACTTTATCTGAAGAAGATAAAAAACTAAAAGTGGCTGATTTGATAAGAGGAAGGACCTGGGATCTTAGCAGCATTAGCAACAGAGTTCGTCAGCTGGAAAAGGAGATGATCATGAAAATTCCTATTTCTTCAGCTGATACAAAGAATCGAGTCATTTGGTTAGGAAACAAGGATGGTATGTGCACAGTTAAATCTGGATATGTAGCAGCAAGGGGCCAAAAGAGTGTAAGGACAGTTAAAGATCCTGGTACTTCTTACAGGACTTCAAACACTCTTTGGAAGTGCATTTGTAAGGTGGTAGCTCCCCCAAAAGTTCAACATTTTCTTTGGAGAATTAATGCAGGTGCTGTGGCTACAAAAGATGCATTATTCAAAAGAGCCTGTGCTGAGGATCCTATATGTCCTATATGTCTATCTGAGAAGGAGACTGTTGAGCATCTTTTGTTCTTTTGTCTATGGACCAAGCACTGTTACTTTGGTAGTCCCCTGGGGTTGAAGTTTAGTAGATGGGAAGTAAGATGTGAGGAGTGGTTTTAGTGAAATGCTGAATTGTAACAGCAAATTGTCTGAGTATGGAAAATCTTTAATTGTCACAATGTGCTGGTGGATTTGGAAGAAGAGATGTAATTGGATTTTTAGGGGGGGAAATCCAGATGTAAAGAAAGTGGTGAGCTTGGTTAATGTACAAGTTGAAGAATTTTGGAAATCTAAAGTGAAAGTGAAGCAAGACTATAAAAGGGTGCATGAAAAGAAAGATGAAAGGCTGTTGTATTGGGAAAAGCCCGCTGCAGATACCATCAAAATAAACATTGATGGTTCATTTGAATATCAGACGAAGAGAGCTGGGATTGGAATAGTGTGTAGGAATGATGGAGGTCTCTTTCTTGGTGGTTTTGGTAAGGAAGTAGTTGCAGAGACTCCATTCATGGTGGAGTGTCTGGCCTTAAAAGAAGCATTATTATGCAGAAGCAAGTTTCCGAGTACGTTGGTGATAATTGAAACAGATTGTGAGGCTTTGTATCATACGGTTGAGAAAGACAGTAGTAGGTTGTGAATGGCAGTGCTGGGATTTAATGAAGGAAATTCTGGAAATGGTGGATTCTGCAAAGGATGTTTCCTTTTCTCTTGTCTCTAGACAAAGTGACAAAGCTGCTAATTTTTTGGCAGTTGATGCAGCAAAGAAGATGATCCAACCGGGTTGGTTAGCCTTTGTTCGATCTTCTTTAAGCAAAGTTGTATTAGCAGATTCCAACAGGTGCAGGATGGACTTTGATAAGGGGCACTCAGAATTTGAGAAAGATGGAGTTGGCTGATTGTCAATGACAGTGACAAAAGTTATAGATAGAAATAGTAGTATGTTGTTTTTGTTGGTGAGTTGGTGTGTTAGGATATATTGTTAGTATTTTTTAGTGTTTTTTTGGCTTTGGCTATTGGTGTTTGTAATAGCTTTTTTGGTTATTAATAAAATTTCTATTTTGGCCAAAAAAAAAAACCAAAGTCAAGCTTATATCCTAAATCAATCTCAAAATCCCAGACTCCAAAACAAGCATATATTCATAACAAATCCAAGAAAAGCATGGGTCAAGATCCATCAAGATTATGTCGCGACGTTTCCAAAACGATTTCCAAAAAACATCCCAGATTAAGATTAACAAACATGTTGCAGGAGTTTTAACAAGGCAAGATACAATCTATGAAAAGAATATTACACAGATCAAGAACAGCTAGAGCATGCCAAAAAAAATACCAAAAGTATGCATCGGGTTTCTCATAAACAAAAAATATCCCAGCTCTATAATATCCCAGCTTTCCAATAGTCAGATACCGTGTTACTTTTCTAAAATAAGAAAGACATAGTAACATGCATTTGGTATTGGTCCACGATGACGACGCGGAATGCGTTTCAAACTCAAACTCTAATTTTCAAAAAAAAAATATATATATTATTAATATGAAATAATGTCACTCCAGAAAATCATAGAGCCGGTAAAACGGGTCCAATCCGCGGGCTCAACTCACAGCCCACGGGTTTTAATAAAGTTAGAGTTGGGGTTTTTCTTACCTGAAAAAATGTGGGCCCCCTCACCCCGTGGGTTGATACGGGCTGCGGGTTGGTCCACAATTTTTTTTTTAATATAACATGATTGCCTGGGGTTTAGAGTTTGGACTTTGGTTTGTAAGCTTGTTGGGCCCGGAATATATATATATATATATATATAAATATATTCTTAACAATTTGAACTTGACTCATTCATTCCCACTCTCAGACGGACCTCAATTTGGCAATGCCAGTTTGTTTTTGTGACATCAACAATCATCTGATCTGACTATAGCTGGGAATACGGGCCAGCCCGCGGGTTGCGAGCTGGCCCGCACCAACATGCCGCCCGCGCGGTGAGGGCCTGTGCAACCCGCACTTTTGCGGGCTGGCAAAATGCCAACCCCAACCCGCAGTGTGCAGGTTGTGGGCCAGCCCGCGGGCCCACATTTTTTTTTTTCAAAAAAAAAAATTCATATTTTTTTAAAGATGATTAAAAATATAAGACACATATATATGAGTAATTAAATTTACCTTCCTAGTATTAATCATTTCTTTTATAAAAATTTAAAAACATAATCTAAAATTTAAGAGATAAAGTTATCAAATTTGTTAAAGTTTATAAACAAAACATAAACTCATCCTCAAGCAACTAAGATATAATAATTTTGTTTAAAGAAAAAGGGAAGAAGCTAATAATTTTTTACTTTGGATTGAGAGGTACCAAGATAAGAGTGGAAAACTTATAAGTTTTGTAAAATTATTATATGTAAATAAAAAATAAAAAATTTTGCAGGCCAACCCGCCAACCCGCGGGCTGGCCCGCATTAACCCGCGGGTTATGCGGTGCGGGCCTGTGCGGCTCGCATTTTTGCTGGTTGGGATTTTCCCAACCCTAACCCGTCAAAACCCGCGGGCTCACGGGTTGAACCCATATTACCAGCTCTAGATCTGACTCTCAAATCAATCTCATCATCTCTCAAATGGAGCTCTATTTGGCAGCAGGAAATAAGGGCCTTCTATTCCTCAATGACTTATGGAAAACCTTAAAAAATTTCAAAATAAATAAATAAATTGTGCGGGCTGGCCCCCGAACCCGCACATACAGGTTAGCGTTGGTGATTTCCCAACCCATGCAAGTGCAGGCTGCACAGGCCAGCATCGCACAACCCACTGACTGGCCCATATTATCGGCTCTACAAAATAATGACTCTAGTCCCCATAGAATTATTGTACTACCTCCAGTCCTAAATATAAGACTCAGTCAATTTTTTAAGGAGATTAAGGAAACTAATTAAATTACTTTAAAATATTTATTTTTATCATTTTTTCTTCAAACTAATTTGTCTGACTTATAAACTGATATATAATTTAACTATACAGAATATATGACATCATAAAGCAACTTATTTAACTTCTTTAACCTCTCCACAAAAATTAACTAGATTTTATATTTAGGAATGATGTAGTATATTTTTTAAATAAAGACAATTTATTCAAGAAAGTAAAATGATACAAAGTTACCAACACAATGGGCCACACTATTATTATTTATAAAATAAAGAAAAGGAAAAATTAATCCTTGAGTTCCTCTAATTTTATCATATTTTTACTTTATCAAAAAAAATTTACCTTAGTTTAATCATATTTTAGTAAAGTCTTATATTGAATTCATGTGCTTCTACTTCTTTCATCTTGCAAAGTCGTATTATGCCCTGGTCCTTTTATTGATGCATTTTGTCTTTTATAAAAGGCTAAAGTATAATTTTAGATATTTGAAAAATTAATCCTAACCTTACCTTATTTTAAACATATTTTTTTAAAGTTTTATATTGAATTTTGTGCTCTTCAACTTCTTTCATCCTGTGAAGTTTTATTATTTTGCTGGTCCTTTTATTAATACATTTTGATGTTTTATAAAAGGCTAAACTGTAATTTTAGTTATTTAAATTTGGGGGGGGGGTTCTATTTTGGTATCTTAAGTTTATAAAATGTTCTTATATTCCTATAATTTTAACATCGTACTGACGGAAAAATGCTGACTCGACAACTTAAATGATAACTGACAAATGATGCTTAAATTTTATTTTTAAATATAATTTTAATTTTTTTGACTAATTTTAATATATTTTATGTTTTTTAGATTTAATATTTTTATAAAAAATATTTAAATATAACTATAATTAATTATTGGGTTAAAGGTCAATTTTGCCGCTGAAGTATTCACTAGGGGCCAATTCGGGGCCGGAAGTATTTCGAGGGCCATTTTTGCGCTGGAAGTTTCAAATTGGGACAATTTTGCCCCGGAAGTTTCAAATTTGGAGCAATTTTGCCCTAACGTTAGTTGATCGTTAGCCTGGGCAAATTTCCTCCAAATTTGATACTTCCGGAGCAAAATTGTCCCAAAACCCAATGACCGTTAGTCGGGCGCATCGAACACCAGGCGACGTGCTATGCTCTTCCAGCCGCTGGACCCTACCTCCGGTGAGCCAGGATGGGCAGACTGTTAAACAAAAAAGAGAACTTGAGGCCCATGCCGACGTCTCCGGACTCACTAACGTTCTTGTCAGCTGTCACGTCCCGATTCAAGAATTTTGACCTGATTCCCTTTCAAAGTACGCATGTTGAACGCTATCAGACGGGCTTCCCCAGTTACTTGGTGTGCCGCACGGAGGTGAACTTATTTGTGCTGATGTGGATGATGATGACCCAGTGTACACAAAGCTAAAGAGTGAGTATTCAAGACGCCTATATAGCAAGATTTTTTAGGCCAATATGGGGGGAGAGAGAATGATCATTTCGAGTTCTTGTTCATGTTGTACACACTTGGAACGTTTCTATCTCCCACTGCAAGTCCAAAGGTCAGTTATTGGGTACTGAAGGTGATGAGTGCGACTATAAAGGGCTTTCAGAAATTTGATTGGGCGACCTTCATAATTCAAGAGTTGTGGAAAGAGATGGAAAACTATGTTAGAGCTGTTAGGAAGAAGAAGACTACCAACACGAATGTCAGTGGATGAGTGTACTTATTGTTAGTACGTATTTATATTTTTTTTTTCCAATTTATATGCTTCAATTGCCAATTGATTTAGCTGATAATATGTGATTGAATGGGCAGGTATATTTCGGTGAGCACTTTGCAATCGTGACAACTGAGAGACACCAATATGGCGATGCTATTAAGTATTGGACTGAGGAGAGATTTAAAGAAATGGTTAAATTAGAGAGGGAAAGCAATATGGGCATACTATTTGGAGGAACGGCCTCCCAAACATATGTGCAGCCAGAGGACAACATAGGAATTGACCATTTGGACCAGGTATTTGTATCTAACTTCCCGTAGTTGTATGTTATAAACAAATTCATATCATTGACATTTCATTTGTCGTGATTAGGACCTGAAAGATATGTATAGAAGATTGACGAGGGTCATTACTGAGGAGTAGATAAAAGTCCAAGTGAAGAGAGGGGGCAGGAAAAGATCGAAGGACAAGAAGATCACAAGAAGGAAATGGACCCTCATACACACGATAATGATAACGTTGTTTCTGCTAAAGTAGAAGAAAATGATGAGAAGGAAGAGAAGGCCTCTGAAAGTGATATTGGTGATTCTCCCATTAGCGTATCAAATAGTAGAGGAAAAGGAGGGGACGTTGTGGAGGACGAAGAGGTTGGCATGGGTCAAGTGTTGCGCAGATCATGTAGGGTTAGAAAAGAGAAGAAAATAGAATCCCCGTATGTTATGCCTAAAGAAATTAAGTGGAAAAAGAAGGAAGTGAACGACAAGGAAAGGTTTTTCCATATAATTTCCCAGCTCCCTCCAAGCATAGGTGGAGATATATGAGTGATTGATGTTTTCCTTACTTGTCATTTGTATTTTAGAGCAATTGAATAATGTTTTGTAACATTTGTTTTGTTGTTGCCTTGTTATTGAATGTAATGATAGGGAAATGGTGACCATGTGTGACGAATATGTCACTCGAGAAGAGCTATACTCTTTAGGTGGAATTCATAAGGTGAACAATCGGGTAAGTAAGACCAAATGTAGATGATATGCTGTATATTGTTTAGTAGATGGCCAATGTTTGATTATGTCATTCTGGACTGCAGGTGGTGTCGCTTGTTTGCAAGACTTTGATGGCAAATATGAAGGAACAAGGAGTCATTAAGAGGCACATTTTTTATGCCGACTTTATGGTCAGTATATTATGAGGAAATCAGGGGTTGTGCATTTTTTTTATTGATACTAATATGTATATTTTGTAGACGCTCGTTGTTGGCAAAGGTAAGAATTGGAGACCATCAGATTACAAGGGTCACTTACTGCCGGAGCGAATAGGCTACAATATAGCGGATTGTGAATTGGTTATTCGCCCCATACTTGTGCGTGAACATTGGTTTTGTGTTGCCTTAGAGCCGAAAACCATGAATTTCTTTGTT
Organism: Inga laurina; assembly: GCA_963855925.1. NCBI lineage: Eukaryota > Viridiplantae > Streptophyta > Magnoliopsida > Fabales > Fabaceae > Inga > Inga laurina. The sequence continues at coordinate 20,660,450 of OY979702.1, read as the reverse complement.
CTGGACTCTATGCAACTGACAGTTGCAACAACAAAAAACAAAGAAAAATAGCATATTTGAAAATCCCCAAGACTACGCAGTGGAGACATGTGTACTGTGCTTTATCACTTACCGTTTCATTTCATTTAATATGTACAGATCACAACTCCACTGATGTTATTGTTTTTTTTCGGGTTTAGCAGGACAGGTTTCATGATATAGTTCAATTTGTCAGTCACAATCGACATGGCAAGAATCCAAAGGCTGATATCATTCGGGCGCCTATACCACAGCAAAATAATCTGTATGTCTTACCTTATCTGCTGTGTATCACAATTTGACTTTTTTCACTTGTGTTATGAGGGAAGTGACTATTGTTTGCAATTATAGGAAAGACTGTGGTGTCCACGTGTTGATATGGTTGTTTCAATAGAGCACAAATGTGACACTTGATTACACAAATATATGTACTTTTGCGTGTGCACTTTACATGTGCACTCAACTTTTCATGTGCACTTTACTTTTCATGAAAATGTTCTCTACTTTTGATGCGTACTTTATTTTCTGTAGGATCAAGTTACACAGTACAGGAAGGATATTTTATGATGGCTGGTAAATCATCCTCGAAATTCATCTCGAGTTGACGCTCTTAGTCTGTTGGCAAAGCCACCCACTAAACGACAACGGTTTACACAGTAGACTTTAGTGATATTGTCTGCCACAATAGGAACATATTGGCAAATACCTTTTTGTTATGGGCAACGTTATTTTGTGAAAAGCATGCTAGTTGTGTGCACATGTTGTGCCTTTTTATGCAATGTGATGACGTGTCGCATGTTTGTTCATTATTTGACTTTATTGTCTCACCTGATGTACATTTTTTATTAACACCAACAACCCGTACATTAACAGCGCAAACCTCTAAAATAACATCACATGTCGAGTTTACAACTCTGCCAACTATTAACATCATTACATTCGTTATTAACGACTTGGCCTCGGTAATTAACAGCATCGAATAAACAGGTTAGGACGGCATCATGTAAATTGGAAACACAACTTGTGTCCGCGTAATAACATCTTTGCTTTCGCTGTTAATGACTATGCCTCGCCTATTAACATCTTCCAATAACAAGTTAGGACGGCGTCATGTAGATGGGAAAACACAACTTGTGTCCGCGTAATAACATCTTTGCTTTCGCTGTTAACGACTATGCCTCGCCTATTCACATCTTCCAATAACAAGTTAGGACTGCGTCATGTAGATGGGAAAACACAACTTGTGTCCGCGTAATAACATCTTTTCTTTCGCTGTTAACGACTATGCCTCGCCTATTCACATCTTCCAATAACAAGTTAGGACGGCGTCATGTAGATGGGAAAACACAACTTGTGTCTGTGTAATAACATCTTTGCTTTTGTTGTTAACGACTATGCCTCGCCTATTCACATCTTCCAATAACAAGTTAGGACGGCGTCATGTAGATGGGAAAACACAACTTGTGTCCGCGTAATAACATCTTTGCTTTCATTGTTAACGACTATGCCTCGCCTATTCACATCTTCCAATAACAAGTTAGGACGGCGTCATATAGATGGGAAAACACAACTTTTATACCCCTAATAACATCATTCTTCTCTTTATTAACAACTTTATATTTAATATTAACAACATTATTTCGTTCATTAACATCTGCCCAACAAGAAATGTGAACTTTTTAGCATCGCTGCCTTAACACAACATCTTTCACATCTTCCATTCACACGGACAACAAAAGATGTGTGTAGGAACAAGTTTGCAAAAAAAGATGTTACCAGCATAATAACACCATTTGCCTCTATAATAACAACATGGTTATGTTAATTAACACCTTTATATATGTATCAGTTCCTCTCAGATCACAATCTACATAATTACATCCAGCAACCATATAAAGCCCAAAAAAGAGTTACACACTGCCCCTTGTACACGTTGACATATTTCATGACAAGGGAACATTATCTGTGGACTAGTACATAATGTTTCCTTGTCACAAACATTAGATTACATCAAACACTAATTACAGTAACTACCTACTGGAGTACACAATTGACAGCAACCCATCTCCCAAAAAAACCATGAGTGGGTTGACAGCACCTTTACAAAACTGTAATCAAAAAGTTTTACTTCACAATATTGCAACTCCTTCATGTTGAGAATTTCACTTCATCCAATATCAGCCTGGGTTTGGATATTTGCATGTCCTTCTAGTGTGACCGGCTTCATGGCAACTTGCACAGTGGTATATCTTCTTGTTTTGGAATTGTGATTCACGCCTTTTGGTTCTTGGCCTACCTGAAGGTCGGCTGGTCCTTGGGGGCAACAAAAAAGTTTGACCTGCAAAATTTTCCAACATATAGTTGTTTGTGTCAGGTTGGTTTGTTGATTGTCACAATTGGAACCATACTACGGCTATAAATCTTTTGTTGGGATGTGATTTTGTAGCATTCTTCAACGTACTCATACACATTGGCATGAACATGCTTTATGGCTGCACAAGCATGTGCACAAGGGATCCCCGACATTTGCCACACTTGACAACTGCAAAGACGTAAACAAAGATCAACACTTAATGATCCATATTTGGTATGAACGCAAAGGCTACCCCTACCATAATTTTCAGGGGACATATGTTCAACATGAGCAACATTTTGCTTCAGCATTGACTCTATGTTGGGGCCTATCCCATTTTTCCACTTACTCATTGCCATACTAGATGCATACATCTTCTTGGCAACCTTCTCACGATGTTCGTGAATAAGTTGGGCCACATTGTGTTTCCTCTCCTTCACCATGCACGCGTTAAATGATTCAACAATGTTAGTAGTTATGTTATCCCATCTTCGGAAGGGGAACTTGCTCAATGCCCATTTATCAATATCCCCTTGCTGATTCAGCCACTCATACATCTCTGGATAGGAATTTTACATGTAGTCCATTGCCTTATTGAAATCGGCATCCAACCTTGCATATGCAATATTATCAAGCAACTCTAATGCATCTTCCTTTGAACACCCACTAGTCTTCCTCTTGCCTCTATTTACTTTCAGCAATTCTAAACTAAAATTCTCCTTCACATGCCTATAACAATAAGCATATCTTTCCCCCCAAAAAATTGTCCTCACCGCCTCTTTAATTGCATTGTGACGGTCAGACACAATTGTTAATTCAATTGACCCAACTATTTCTTTTATCTTGTGTAAAAACCATGACCAATCCTCTAATGTCTCCCCCTTCACAATAGCGATTACAAAGGGCAACATTTCATTGTTCGCATCATACGCTGAAGCTGAAAGCATCGTTTCCTTGTATGGTCCAGACAAGTGGGTGCCATCAATGTATAGCACATGTCTAGCACCAGTCATGAATCCGTCAATACAGCAACCATATGCAATAAATACTCGCTCAAATATGTTATTTACGCTTGCTTCCCATTCAGAAACAGTCCTCTCATTTGCTTCCTTCAATCGGTCACAAATCCAAGGTATCAATATATACGAATCTTGTGGTCTTCCTTGTATGTCTTCCATGGCTTTTTCCTTCACCCGGTATGCTTACTTGTACGTAAGAGTTACACCATATTCTGTTTGCAACGTCTTTCTTATTTCATTTGGATGTTTCTCAATGTGATTTCTCACCTCATCAACTATAATTGACGATGTCAAGTTAGATCTTCACCATGACTAACCTGAAGATTGTCTTGGGCACTATGAAAATGTTCATCTCTGAATGTCGTTACTCGTAGTAATGGGCTCGTCTTACCAATAGCATTTGCTATTACCCTCCAAGGACATCCAAAAATCTTACATTTAACTGAAATGTTGTCCTTGCTATTTCTCACATATTCAAACTCAAACTTGTGTGCTATGCTGTACTTGTACAGTGCCTTCTTAAAAGCTTCTGCATGTGCAAAACTCTGCATGACTCCTTAAAATAATCCCCTCTATTTCGTACAGTTCAACTCCGGCATTGGTGTAGGTGCACTCTCTACTCCACAGGGCAGCCGATTACATCCTCCACCAATTTCAGCCGTCAAACAAGCAGCAACACTTTCATAACTGACTAGTTCATAATCATTTTCCACAATGCTTCGACACTGAGTGGATGTTTGTTGTGACAGTCCGAGTAGATCTTCAGCCCTACAGTGAATAACAACTGCAGTTCATTAATAACCAACAAGAGCTTCATAAATAACAACTATAAAACTTACAAAATTTTACACTTACATGTCTGCCTCAACTGATATATCTGACACATTATCATTCCCTTTTTTTGCTATATACACGTGCCCACTCATTTCATTATAGTCATACAAGTTCTTAACTTCACCATCATCATTTAAATCTATTAGTGTCTTCTCATCAAAGCTCACTGTATATTTCATCTCACACATGTTACAATCAATCCCAAGCCATGATGATATCATCAACCTCAAATCTTTTAGTGTTATCAGCTGTTTTAGCCACTTTGCCTTCACATAACCTCCAACATATTGAATTTTACCTTCATCATTACACACTAATTTGCCTTCCATCCTCACTGTTAACAACACCCAAAAATCTTTACCCTGCGTATCCTATTAACAACAACATAATGTTCTTTAACATCTCGATATTCACTGTTAACAACACCAACAAATCATCACCCTCTATCTCATATTAACAACAACAAAATTACTTTTACATCTCCATATTCACAAATAACAACACTCTGCCCATGTTGTCACTCTGCCTCTATTATTAACACCCAGCCAATAGGTCTTTACATCTTCATACTCACTAATAACACCACCCTCACCCAACCTTACTATCCACCGCAAGCCCACCTTTCCCCTGATTCAACACCCATCCCGTAAGCACTCACAGTAAACAAAAATGGCATAAGCTTCATCAATCACTCAACAAAACGCAATCGAATCCATCGCACAACCATCAATATTGTCCCATTACCTTAAAGCCACTACTTTTATGTTCGATCATCTAACACCCCCTTACCCGTAATGCGTCCGCTCCGATTTCGTAAATCGTAACCATAAACCACATAAACATTTTTCCATTAACATTCAAGAAACACAGTGTAATGATCATTTCTCTCTCAAATTTACTTACCCGTGGCTTGCCTCTGATTTCCGTAGCTTTTCCTCCTGTTTCGTCACTTTTTGGCGCCACAACACTGCACATTGCTTATGCTGACGTTTTTCCTTTTTGCTGTCTATTACGAGGGCATGTAGGTCATTTTGTTAATATTTCAAATGCCTGATTCCTCATGCCTCACTAATTTGGGATTTCTTATTTTCACCCAACCTTTTTGTCCTTTTCTATTTTTGTTTGTAGTTTTCTGGAATTTTCCCAAATAAAAAACATACATGTTATGTAATTGGTTTTAAAATTATTATTACTTATATTTTAAAATTTAGTCAGAATGACATAAAAAGAACTTTGAAATTATAAAATGAGAGAATTGTCCAAAAATACCTTTGGAGCAAATTAATTACTGATTGCTATCAAGAGTGCAAGCGATCTTCTGTTTTGCGCAAACCATCTTCTGTGTGTGCAAAAATCTTCCATATAAATGTGCAAACAATCTTCCGTTGTGTGCAAAATATCTTTCGTTAGGTGCAACAGATCTTCCATGATAACATTCAGCAATTAATTTGTCAAAAAGGTATTTATCAGCAATTCTCGCTTATAAAATCTCAAATTATGTTTGTTACTGTCAACACATGTTTCCATTTTGATATATATAGAGTAATATAGGCCAAGTTCCACAAGTAAATAGAAAAGTACAAATATACTGATAAAAATATTTGTTTACAACTAGGCATTAGGAGAGCAAAATTCACTAATATTTACAAATATATACAAAATATCCCAAACATATTCCTAATATAGACTAAATATAACCATTGTCCTCATCTCAGGAAATGTGCCTGTCACTTTCCCATATCTTCGTCCTTATCTTTTGAGCCGCTAGCACCCGCTGTGGTATTTTGTTTAGAAAAATGGGTGAGATTACAAAGAATCCCAGTAGAAACATACTATCAATATATAAAATGTGAGAATTAAATTTGCAATGCACCGTATAAAAAAAATAAAAATTCACACCAATCCGTGTGTGTACACAAGGTTCAGGGCAAAACACCAAGTTGAAACCCCTATGTGTACTTCAGCCGAGTCACCGACTACAGCTAGGCAATACCAGTGTACGGGCACCAAACCACAACCAGGTAATATGCCTCCCTCACGTGTTTAAATCACAAAATATAGGAACACGCATCATACAAATAGTCACATAGTATATGAGAGATAGTAGTCCCTACCTAAACCCTTTTCTAGTCTTGAACGGTCTACTTCGTGAAATATGCCAACTACAGGCGTCCAACTCCGTCTTAAGATATCAAATGGACAAGAATTAGGTTATAATCTATCCATGTACCATTTTAGACACTTCTATAGTGTTAATTGTGGTTATATTAGCCTATGGTGAAAATTTACCAAAATACCCTCAGGACCCCGACCGGGTCCGGCTATACTTTTTCTGAAATTTTGACATGGGCTATTTTGATATATTTTCATCCAAGGAATCCATTTTAGGACTGAAAATTATCAAATTCAATTTAAAATTACAAAATTACCCTTGGCAGCCCCTTTTTAAAGGTTTCAGGGACGTTTTTGTAATTATGTTTTTTTAGGATTTTCTGAAAAAGTGACTAACTGTAACCCCATTTAATTATCCATCCTGAATCCAATAGAATCATCAAATCATTGAAAATCCAACTCTAAGGCCCTCTAATATCCCTGGCCAAAATTGAGCAGTACTCTAGGGAAAATCGGGGTTTTACTACTTCGGCTCCGTAAACGCGTTTCTTTCTAATCCTAACCACTTTATTGACTATTTCATTAGGTTACAACTACCATTTAGTACCAATTTAAGCAGTATAACAGCCTAACACACCCATTTTCCATTTTTGAAACCAATGACAATCTGGTGAAATTTCATCGATTAAATTATCCACAACAGTCAGAATAGTTAATATACAAGAGTTTGGAAGTTACCTCAAGCTCCCACTAGCTTTTCCTTGACTTGAATGAAAACCCTAGGTGTTCAACAACAGATTTTGAGCTTCCAAACCTTAAAGTGTAACCCCCTCCGTAATTATATCCGAAATACAACATTATAGTGAAATAGAGACCAATAATAATCAAAATTCATTTACATTCCCCATCCTTAAGATAGGGTTTTCACAAATACATTTCGAAATCAAACACTTTAACCTGGTCTCACATTCACATTTCGAAGACAATTACATTGCGAAGATAATTAACATTCATAATATATCAGAGTGCAAAATAACAATCCCGGCAATTCCAGGTTCATATCTTATACTAAAGGTTCATGGGCACACACGCCCTTTACAATTTCTCAACGGGGATTACACAAATTTCAATCCAAATCCACATTCTAATCTATCATCCAAACATATACAATTATCCCAACATATAACAATAACCAATTACCAAATCCAAATGCCCATAAGGGATTCTCGCCGCCCCTAGTCGCTTGCTCATTCCTTGAGCCACTTGTCCTGTCTAAAATGTTGGTAGGGGAGGGTGAGATTCTAGAGAATCCCAGTAGGAAACAGATACCAATATGCATGTAAGATAAGTGTTTAATGCATGACATGCTTGCATCACAATAACTCGTGTTCACATAATGATATATCCGCATGCTCAATGTTTCAACAACATACTCATGGCCATAGCATAAATGGAAACATAGCTTCAATCATTCTTATATATTTCACATAATCAAGCAAAGCAATAACATGCATCAATACACAAACACAAATATCAATACATGCAGGAGAGGTAAGTTCCCTACCCTTATTCTTTCCACGTATGCTCCAGCATCGGCTACTCGCGATCCGAGCAGATATCAAACCACGATCAGAGCGAATATCTGACCCTATAACCAAATCAAGGACATAGGATCATTCTCTTTTCCAAATTCTCATTTTCATAACACTTAAATTTGGTTATCATAATTGACCCTTAAGAGGCCACAAATGCCTCTAATAAAAGCCCTAAAAGGTTGGGAAACAATAGGTTAGAGATCTCCTTTCGAAAACTCGAAGTGCTGGAACATAGGGGTTGGCCGCGGCCAGCCCTTCCTTGGGCCGCGGCCAAAATATGGTCAGCAGGTCACTGGCCGCGGCCAGCCACCCATGGGCCGCGGCCAGAATCAGGCCAGAAAGGTTTGGGCCGCGGCCAAGAAATTCCCTGATTCTTGGCTGAACTTCCAAAATTCATAACTAATTCTAGAAAAATCGAAACGAGGTGAAAATATGTACCATTACTGAAAATGTACCATTACTGCCCCAAAAGGTACTTAAGTCCTCTTTCTAGAAAAAATATGTACCATTACTGAAAGGTACTTAAGTCCTCTTTCTAGGAAAAATATGTACCATTACTGAAAATCACCACAAAATTCCAGAATTACACAAAACTCATCACTGCCCCAAAACAAAGTTCTGTTTCAATCCCAAACTTTGGACAACCATATCTCACAGAGTACTAAACAAAATGACACAAAATATATATCCATTTTGAAGCTTGGGATGTGAACTTTAAGACTGGAAAGTTTCACAGTTTTCAGAAATCATTTGGTCATTCAAAACGTCCACACAAATAAACTTCCCAGACAGAGTTCACATTGACAGCATTTTCCAACTTTTTTACCAAAGTGTTCAATAACTCCAAAATCAATAGCCAAACCTATTCCCATACAATTTCTCACAGGGAACACAATGGTAACCTCAAAATGACCAAATTCACAACCCATTTACATGCCCTGTTTTGACCAAAGCACAAAACCAACACAAAAGGTGCCAAACTTCACCTTTAAGCTTCAATGCAATTCTATCAATTCAAAACACTAAACAAGGCACCATTTCCATAACAACAACATACCATACTCCCCAAGACCCTAAATCACGAAAATTAGGGCTAAAATTCCAGAAATTCAAGGCCTAACCAATGGCCACAAAACTTATATGAAAATGAAGCTTTCACTTACCTCAACAACTTTTCCAAATGCACTTCATCATTCTCCACTTGTACATTTTCATGATTCCTCAAATCAGCACCAATGGAAAAACTACAACCATAGGATGAAAGCTCTTAGCTCAAGGAACAATATTAATGAAGAGCATTTTGGCATTTGAGGCCATTTGCTTACCTCAAAATCCAGCTTTTCCTTTCTCTCTCTTGGCCAACAATGGAGGACGAAAAATATGGAGAGAGGAGAGAGATATGAGAGGTTGAGTGATGGGGAAGATGAAAGAAATGATAATCATACTCCCTCCTATCAGTTTCAGCGAAAAGAGAGGGAAGAAGAGAGAGAAAATACCATATTTTATCCCATTTGACTTTTCTCTCACCCTCTTAACATGTGAGCTTGCCACTTGTCGCATTCCCATTGGCTCTTCATACAATAATCCACCAATTAGCTACTCTAATCCCTCCATTAGCCATTTTAATTTCACATCTCATGCCCTCTTAATAGTAATTAATCTCTTCCATTAATCACTAATTTAGAGCCATTCTTTCAATTTTCCCAACAATTATGGCATATTAATTAATATAGCCACCAAACCCATAATTATTCCACTTTAATTCGATAATTATCCTCAATAATTACCATTAACATTTAATCAAAAATTGGGGTGTTACATAAAAACATAGAGGAGTATCTTAGGATTGGAATTATAAATGTTAGGAGCTAAATCGTTAGAAAAATCGGCTTACTTTGTGAGATTTCTTCCTCTTTCCCTCTCTAAGAATCTCAACGTTCTCTCTCTAGTTCAGGGCTTTTTTAACGCTGAAATGCTGAAGGAAGAAGTTGATGGTGATATATTCTAATATAACATATATTATTTTAATGATTTATGGAATTTCCAAAAATTCTAAAACTTTACTTGTGTACATAAATCCTTATGTAAATGTAACAATGCTCATTAAGCCCAACCGATATTTTTTTCTTTTTGCTACATGTAGGAAACTCCTAGGGGTCCTACCCTTTGGTCTCAATTGGCTTCACAACTTGTTTCGGTTACGTATATACATAAAGTCTCAATTTCGATCAAAATTGCACTTTTTGTTCAAATTTTCCATAAATTCATATTTATTTGACCAAAATATTATAAATACATTTTCCCCTTTATTTTTATTAATTAATTGAAATTAAATTCAATTAATTGGAAAATAATTAATTTAGCACTTGTTTGGCAAAATTACAAGTTTGCCATTACATTTTCTTTATCTTCGGATTTTCTGGCATATTTCCTGCCCAATTTTTGAAAAATCATAACTAAATTTATAGATATTGTATTGGATTAATTCTAAAGGTTATAGAACCCTTATCGAGTCTAGTTTCAAGAAAAAATATAGACTCTCACCAGTTGAAAACACAATTCCCAGAATTAATTTCTTTGTATGTTGTTTCAGAAAATCCACAGTTTTTCTAGGTTAATTTCAAAAATTCATAACTATTTGTATCTAGCTCTAATTGAGTCATATAACCCATCAAATTAAATATTTGGATGTCTACTTTCACCCTATAAAATTTCATAATTTTTGGAAATCATTTAATCATCGAAAATCACATAACAATCCCTCTGTCTCACAGGAAATTTTCACTAGCAGCATATTAAATTCCCTAAAATTCACTTTTTCATTTTACATACTTATCAGGTATATTGGGGAATAAAATTTGGGGTGTTACAGTTACCAAGAATTAATAAAGTAATGATAAGATTTGATAAACAATTCACAACTCATTTTATAGAAAATACCTGATTTAGGATTTTATAATTTTAAAATTCTTTTTCTGTCATTCTCCTTAAAATTTAAGTCTGTTTTATCAACTATATAGTTATTATTTAAATTGGGTGAGCTTTTTTGTTAACGACCATAACAATACTAATATTATGAGATTAAAAGTACATTTTATATCATTAAAAACTAAAATAAAACTTCTTACAAATTTAAATGACTAAAAATATATTTTAACGGTTTAGCCTTTGTAAAAAAAAAAACATATTTTTGTAATTTTTCCTTTTTTTACTGGGTTTTTATAGTTTATTCAATTTAATTTACTCATTCCTATACTCATAATATGTTAATTTGTAAGTGAAATTAGTGATCGGTATCGTGGCTCTTATTGAAAATACACCAGAATTAATTTGGTCACATAGATTTTAAAAAAAAAAATCAAAATCTAACAAATTATTCATGAAGCCAATTATGAGACAATATTTTTATTTTATTTTATATTTTGTGAGAACTTGTATGTTTGTGTGAGTCCTGTAACCAACTAAGGATAAACATATACTAACGCTATTAATTTACAATTAGTGTGACCTGACATGTCATGTTTTGACAAAAATCTTGTATTAAAGACTTCGTTAATATATCAAAGCTATATGTTTCGTAAGTTTTGTTGCGAGTTCGGCTTGGGTTCCTTCCACACTATGAAGATGGAAACAGTAGAAATTGAAACAGAGTATGTATTATCAATGTGTATCCAGCGAGGGTACCTAACGGAATAAAGGAAAATGGAAAACTTTTGTCAATAGTCTTAAAACTTAGTGATATGAGAATTCTCCAGTAAAATGAGAGATCAAAGGTTGATCCCGCTTGTAATCTCAGGTTTTTGATGACTGTTTTTTTAATTAAAACAAAATTATATGACCTATTTGTTCACATCATGTGATTTCAAAAATACGATTTAAGAAAATGGAAAAAAAAAATTTCTAGTGGGTTATGTTATGTTTTTACACTTTATTTTTGTTTTATTTTTGCCAATGTGTACTAATGTCTGTTTGGATTAGCAGTAAAAACTATTTTTTTAATTTGATTTACGGTGTATGAAATGAGTATATTAGAGGAGTTTTATCTTGACTTTCGTGAACGTACTTTTTAAACGCAAACTTAGACAAACCCTTAAGTACAAGACAAATGGAAATAAACCTTTTATAGTGTGTTTCGCAGTCAAGTCAACAAGCCGCCACCTCATTCAGTCATTCAAACTCATTTCTATTTAAAGTAATTTATTTAGTTTATTGAACCAAATTGTATATTAAGGATTAAAAAAAGTATATACATACAAGGAAAACGACACAAAAAGAACTTAAAAAATATAAAAGGATAGAGAGGTGCACCAAAATTCACTAATAACAAAGAAGGTTCGAGACCCTAAAGTGGAATTTTGAAATTGGAGTGTAAAGACGAAATACAAGAAAAAAGACTGAAACGCCGCTTTATTTTTTGTTTTGAAAAAAAAAAAAAGCTCACAACCACTTCCACAGAGACATATCAGTCTTTTTCTTGTATTTTGTCTTTTTTGTATAATTTTAAAATCCCTTTATGGGATCTCATATCTTCTTTGTCATCAGTGAATTTTAGTGCACCTTTCTGTCCTATTGTATTTTCTAGATTTTTTTGTCATTTTCCCTATATATATTTTTCTTTTTTTGCCGTGATATGTGAGTGTGTGTCTATATTCCCCCTTTTGACACGCTTTATATGTGCAGTACTTTTCAAATATGGGGGCTAGTAATGGATGGATTATTGGGGCCGTGTTATGAAGATTATTTTTAAAAAAAAAAAATTCGTTTGAAAAAGTATATAATTGCTGAATATTATGATGCCAAAATTTCACAAATTGTGTTTTAAAAGATTTCAAGCATAAAATATATTTTTTTTGGGACCCAATCTTCTGCTTGCATTTATCAGCAGCTGGATCCCATATGATTTTTTTATTTGTGATAATTATGATTATGATTTTATATATATATATATATATATATAATACATTTACTAAGTATATAAATGATGATGTATAATTTTTGGTGAGTGGTAAAGGGACGAACAGGAAAGAAATTGTACAGAATATGAAGTCGTAGTGTTGACCGTGTAGACATGGTGAGGTCAGTATTGGGATATATTTCATTTTTTATTAAAAATTAGATTGACATATGCAAAAGATGCAGTAAAAAGTTCACGAAATTTTTTTCAAAAAAAAAAAAAAGTTAAATTTTTGAAATTTCACAAATATGGAATGGCTTGAGATGAGGAATAATAGGAAAGTATCGGGTCGGTCAGCTTCAAATTGAACGATAGAGACCACACACAGTTAAATCCCTTGTGATTGTGATGGAGAGACCATACATATTTTAATAACGAAATTGGGGAAAATTTTCATTGAGAAATGAAGTAATTGTAGGAATTAAGGGAAAGTAGACAACTGATCAAACACAACGAAGCGGACCCGGGAACCAAATCAATGAGATCACATCGAAAGAATTAAATGAAAGTAGACAAAGATCAAACACAATTATAGGGACCGGCTTCTGTCCTTTTTCTTTTGGGGAAGGACCGTCATTTTCTTCTTGTGGGTTGTCGGAGTGAGATTTCAACGGTCCAAATTTAATATATTATAAAAATATTATTATAATATTAATATATTAAAAATATTATTATAAAAATATATTAAATCTGCATCGTTGAGATCTTAATTTGACGGCTTACAGGTAATATAATAATAATATTTTTATAATATATTAAATCTGGACCATTAAAATCTCAATCCGACGGCTCACAGGAGGAAAAGGAAAGTTTTTTTCCTGAGGAAAAAGGACTGAAGCCGGGTCCAATTATAGTGCCTAGTTTGATTGAATTCAGAGTGAACCTTATATAAGTGTATGTTTGGATCAGCGGTTACAAAAATGGCTTTTTCAATCTGATTTTTTGTAATCTTACTTTTGGGGTAAAAGTCAGATTGTGTACTGTGATTTATATTTGAATTGACAGTTGTATAAATAACTTTACAAAAGTAAAACTTGTTAAAAAAAACATGCTTATGAGCTAACTTGAGTCCAAGCCTTTTTTTTTTTTTTTTTTTGGCTCATTAGGGTTAGACTAATCTTTCAGGATATCAAAACCAACTGATATCAAGCTAAAAGGTTCCCTTTATGTTGAGATATGAAGGAAATCGACTAAATGTTAATTGGTATGTCAATTCTTTAGCCCATCAAAGTTATCAAATGGATAGTAAGTTGTGGTCATGAATATTACTTTAACAAAATATAGAGTGATTCTTATAGAAGATCTCATTCATAGGCTTCCTTTAGCTAACTAGTCCTTACATGTTTTCTTACACACTTGTTAAAAAAAAAAAAGGGAAAAGAAAAGATATTAAGCTACCAGATGATGAAACGCTAAAGACATGATGACTTGATAAATAACCTTAACATAAAAACAAGAGACATGAAACTTGCAATAGTGAAAATGTATAAATGATTCATTACGAAAGCAAAACCAACTAATATTAAACACAAGCCTATTGCTTTGGCCAATCCAGTGTTTGATCACTGCCATGTTAATTATATATAATATAATTATAAAAGAATTATCTTATATGTATTATTATAAATTTGTAACTGTGTTAACATTTTGAGATAGGAAATTTTTATTTTTGTCAACACTCGTTTCCATTTCGATATACAGAGAGTAATAGAGACCAAGTTCCACAGGCATACAGAAGAGTACATATATACTGATAAAAGTATTTATTTACAATCCAAAGTCAACCATACAAAATATGACAATATATATCACTATTACAAAATATTCAAAAGTATTTTAGACATATACTATCTATAACCACAAACTTTGTATATGCCTCGAGACACATGCCAGTCACTTCCCTAGCTTGGTCTACATCCTTGCCTTTTGTTCCACTGGCACCCGTTGAGATATTTTATTTAGAAAAATGGGTGAAATTCCGAAGAATCCCAGTAGAAACATGCTATCGTTCATAAAAAATGCGAAAAGTAAATATGATATATGCCATGTATGCATTAATTAATGAACAATATAAACATACCATCTGCATGTATACATGAGTAGGGCCCAGCCCCACTAATCTACATCGGTTGGATTCTCACCAACTCCAGTGTAAATGCCACTACTGGCCCCCTCTCTGGGCAAAACATGTTGATTAATAAAACGCATTTACAAAAAATGGCATCCACACAATCATAAAATAATGGCATGATGTATGAAGGATAATGTTTCTACCTCGAAGTTCTATCGACCCCTTTTTGTGTGCCTTATGAAATGTGTCGACTTTCGGCTCTCGATTCGGTCCTAAAATATTAAATGTATAAGAAATAGGTCATAACCTATCCAAGTATCATTTTAGACACTTCCATAGTGTTTCTTGTGGTTATATTAGCCTATGGTGAAAATTTACCAAAATGCCCCAGGGACCCGGCTCGGCCCCACAGTACCCGGCTCAATGGCACGTTTTCCCAAATTTTTGACTAGGGCTATCCTGACGTATTTCCACCCAAGGAATCTATTTTAGGATTTTAAATTACCAAATTCAATGTTAAATTATAAAATTGCCCTTAGCAGTCCTGCTTTAAGAGTTTTAGGGGTGTTTCCGTAATTATGCTTTCTCGGCCTTTTCCGAAAAAGTACCCAACTGTAACCCTACCTAATTTTTCTTCCTGAACCCAATGGAACTATCAAATAATTGAAAATCCAACTCTAAGACCCTCAACAGCCCTGGCCAAAATTATAGTATCCTCCAAGAAAAATCAGGGTTTTGCAGTTTCGGCTCCGTAAACGCGTTTTTTTCTACTCCTAACCACTTTATTAACCATCTAATTAAGTTATAACAACCATTTGAACTAAAATTGGGCAGCATAACCCTTAGGCACACACTTTTCCAAAATTTAAAATCAATGGCAATCCGACGAAATTTCACCGATTAAATTGCCCACAGCAGCCAGAATAGTTAATATATGAAAGTTTGGAAGTTACCTCAAGCTCCCACTAGCTTTTCCTCTTCTTGGCTGAAACCCTAGGTCCTTAAACACTCAAAGATGAACTTCCCAAACCTTAATCACATAGAAGAGTAGCTTAGGAACGGAATTATACATGTTAGAAACCGATTTATCCAAGAAATCACTTACCTTTGTAAGTTTTTCTTCTCTTTCTCTCTCTAGAATTTCACACTCTCTCTCACTAGTTCAGATCTGTTAGGGCACGAAAATGAGCTGAGGAAGATGATGGAAAAGTGTTTTTATTATTTTATATGATTTTTTAATGATTTATGAAATTTCCAAAAATTTCAAAATCAATTTTATGTACATAAATCATATGTACATGTAACCAAGCTCATTAAGCCCAACCAATATTTTCTTCCTCTTGCAACATGTAAGAGACACCTAGGGGTCCCTCTTTATGGTCTCAATTGACTTCACAACTTGTTCCAGTTACGTATACACGTAAAGTCTCAATTTTAGTCAAAATTACACTTTTTGCTCAAATTTTCCATAAATTCAAATTAAATTGACCAAAATATTCTAAATATATTTTTCCCCTTTATTTCCTTTAATTAATTGAAATTAACTTCAATTAATTGGAAAATAAGTAATTTTGTACTAAATTAGCAAAATTACGATTTTACCATTACCTTTTTATTCCAATTTCTTTTCTTATTTTTCCTTGGCCAATTTTCATCTATTTTTGGACCAAATATTTTCTATAATATTCCTTCATTTTTGGACCTTAATATTGGGCTTTTTAAATTAACCAAATTAATTCTATAATTATTTTGCTCATTTTCACATGAAAATGAACATTTATAAAATTCATAAATTCTAAATTTATGAATATTCTGTTAGATCTCATGTTTTGATGATAACAAAAGAATGGTTTGAAAAGGAAATAATTATTAAACAAGTTTGATCTAAGCAATTACAGGAATAAGCATCACTTGAAGTAAGCTTGGAAGTAATGAAGAAAGGACAGGAAGAAATGCTGAGAAACTTGATTAACTTCAAGTTTCCTAAAGCATTACTCGAGTATGTACTCGAGTAATGAGACAAAACTTGAAGTAACCAGAGACAACTTCCAGTAACCAGGCAACTTTACTCGAGGAGCTACTCGAGTAACAGTGTAAAAGTTTTCAGGATACCATTGATACTCGAGGAGCTACTCGAGTAACCCTGTTTCTAAAAATGTGCAGCTCTCGGCATTGAGTACTACTGCAACATTACTCGAGGAGCTACTCGAGTAATCATGTGGAAAACTTCCAGTTGCCTTCAGGTTACCAACGATACTCGAGGCGCTACTCGAGTAACTCTGTTTCTGAAAAGATGAAGCTCTCGGCACTTTGTACCACTGCAACAATTTACTCGAGTATGTACTCGAGTAACTCACTAAGGTAAGTGAAAAACTTGAAGTTGGTACCCGAGTATGATAAGTTATTTGGAAGGTAAACCTCAAGTCACTACCCGGGTAAGCCATGTTCAGAAAGTACAGTTACTCGAGGTGATACCCGAGTAACCCATGCAAAAATGAAACAATTACTCAAGTAAGTACTCGAATAACATGGTAAGTGCTCTCGGCTTTGAAATTCTGCAACATTACTCGAGTAGGTACCCGAGTAACTCATAAAGTTGTGAGTGAATTACTCGAGTAGGTACCCGAGTAATATATAAAGTTGACAGTGCATTACTCGAGTGTGTATCCGAGTAAATGATTTTTTCCAAAGGTTTAAAGTTAAGTTATTCCATGCACTACCCGAATGTTCTTATTTTTATTCATTGACTTTCAGAATTCCCGAAGATACTCGAGTAGGTACTCGAGTAACCTTCAAGGAATACTCGAGTAGCTACTCGAGTAAGCATACCCAGAAATCCAGAAATCATTCAAACGTTCATTGATTTGTTCCCTAATGATTTATATTTCATTGTATTAGTATTCTTAGTCTATTTACAGATAAACAATGAAGAAATCATCTCAAGTAATGAAAGTCAAAGGAAACGTTCAAATGCCAACCACCGCCAACGGATATTTTTCAAAAACTTGAAAAGTCAATAGTGGCTGCGCACTCTCCAACGGACGAAAGAAAATGTTCCAACGGTCATCACCAACATATCTATATATATGGGAACCTTCAAATAGAGAAACAACAACAAGCACACACACAAACGTATTATCAAGTTTATTGCTCTGTTTTCACATTGGAATTGTATTTCTATGCTTCAGTGATCCTTATTCACTCTGTAAGAGAGATATTTCATTCAAACTCAATATTTGTTATTGAGATAACTTAAGGTTGTGGAACCTTGAGTTGGGATTGAATTGCAACTTGTAAGGGGGAGCGAGTGTCCAGGTATAGGAACTTGCTTGTACTGAGGTGCCAAGAACTCACTGAATCTTGGAAGTTATAGTGAAACTCTCAGAGAAAATCTGAGGACTGGACGTAGGTCAAAGTGGTTGTGACCGAACCAGTATAACTCCTGGTGCACACTTCGGTGATATTTCTCCTTACTCATTACTGTTTATAATTCCTCTGCTAAAGTTTTATATTTCCGACGAAATTTTAGTATCACCCAATTCACCCCCCCTCTTGGGTGAAACGCTTGTTCTAACATATTCATCATTTTATTGAATTTCCTAAATATTTATAATATTTTTGTGAATATAAATTTTGGGGTGTTACAATTTTATTGTAAATTTAAATTATATTTATTTAAATAACTAAATTATATATAGTATTTTTATAACCTTAAAACATGATGTCAGTTTTTAAATAGATTTTAAAGATTATATATGGCCTTGGAGACATATATTTTTAAATTTATTTAAATGCTTACATTTTAAGCAGGCTTTTAAAAAGATATTTTGAAAGCTTAGGCTGGAGCCTAAAAAAAGACTTATATGCAAGCTCAAGCTTAAACTTTATATTTTTGTTGTGGTTGGGGCTTTAAAATTATCATTATTTATAATGAGTTCTCTTTTTTTTTTTTGGGTACAATTTATAATGAGTTCTTAACAAATATAGTTGCAAGATATATCCCCATCCAATCCCAATTATCTTAGGGAAAATTTCACCCAGCCTCATTGTTGTCAAATATTTTTCCAAAACCCCTGTAATTTTCTGAAAACTCACTGCAATGAAATTTCAAAAGGGAATGGACAAAAATGACACTCCTCAAAAATTTCACGCATTTCAATTGTAAGTCTTACAAATTAATTTATTTGTTTTGCAAATTCATACTTGTATCTTGTAAAGAGTCACATTTGTCTAGTGAAATCCCTCTTTTCTTATAAATAGTTATAGTGTCATTGTCATTTCAATTTTAGATCTTGCAAATTAGCTCAATTGTGTTGTAAATTGTACACATACATCTTATAAAATGTCACAGTTATTTTGTGTATGCCCTCTTATCTCCTAAATATTACTAGTGTCATTGTAATTTCACTTGTAGATCTTACAAATTTCTCATTTGTCTTGTAAATTCACACATCCATCTTGTAAAACATTACACTTATCTTATAAATTTCCTCTCATCTTGTAAATAGCAAAAGTGCTAGTCATTCTTTGATGAGGGTCATTTTTGTCCATTCTCTCCTAAAATTAATTCATTGCCCCCCCATAAGACTGCAGTGATGTTTAGAAAGTTATGGGGGCTTTTGTGACATATTTAACTACAGTGGGCTACTAGGTGAAATTTTCCCATTATCTCTCGGCTCATTGATCTTGGGTTCACAGTCCCCTTCCATAAGGCCCATTCATGACAGGCTCCTTTTATTACTCAAAAACTGCATCTACTGAAACTTTGCTTTCTCTCCCTTGACTAGTTTGACTAGGTGCGTACATGGTATTTTGGTCTTAATTAATTTAGATTGCCTTATTTTTCACATTAATTGCATAAAAAAGGTTATGCTGGAAAGTTTGAAGAAATCTGACTGTAATTAATAATGTTGAGGTGAATTTTATTTGTTCAGACTTTCAGATGAAATAAACATGTTTGGGCTGTATTTCTTCATGTGAAGGTGCTAGGAAAATTTCGTCTATTCTATCTACTTTGCTTATTCAATCGAATTAAAACCGATTATATATTGTCTAATTCCCTCAAAAAATTGATCATCCTGCAATATTTGATAGCACGATGGCTTTATTCCCACCACAGCTTGAAGATGTTTATGCCAAGTGCCTTACCATGAGACTCAGCTTCAAAGACTTTAACATAACAAGCAAGAGTCATCAAACCTCCTGAGATAATACAATGAAACCTCCTCCCATGTAAATTCTCCATCCCTCAACATTAATTACATTGAAATTAGATAATGTTCATCTTCAACTAATTCTTACTGACAACTAAATTGACAATCTCCTTGCAAATTAAAGAAGCTCTGTTGCAACTAACAAGTTGTTAGCCAAGGTGATAAGCGGCTTCATTCGTATAAGAAAGAGAATACAAATTCTAATCTTAGAAGTATGCTTATTAAGAGAGGCAAAAAACCCTTTACACTCTAAGTCTGAAAAGGAATTCTGCTCTTGATCAAATAAAAAAGAAGCTCTGTGGCAAACACCATCAAGCTATGTGAAGTCAAACAAACTCGACACCACCCAGAAAAAAGAAGAAGTAATCTATGCTTGCTTATAGCCTCAAGTATGCCCCCGAAGGTAAATTACAAGCGTAACATCCAAACATGATAATAACAATTTACCAGTTAGATTTAAGGGCTTAGGTTAATCAAATGATAGCATACCAAGACGCGTTCAATAGAGATGTCATAAAGGCCAGTGAGCATTCATCCATCTAGTTAGAGGCCCAACAAGCCTTCCAAAATATTCTAGGAAATTATAGAGGCCTGATCGACCAAATTGTGTTAAATAATGGAGTAGGGATGATAACATGAACAATTACATATGTGGAACTTGACGTGATACATAAACATAGCACTCCAAAGCCACCACATGTCCTATAGTCATTGGTACATGCACATTTGGATGCTAAAAAAGATAAGACCACATTTTAAGAGCAAAAAAAAAACCATTTGAACTTAATACCTAAGTTATTGAAGTTCAATATAATTATGTGCATGGAAAAGTTCGATAAAATTATAATCTTTTAAATTGAGCCAAAATACATTGTGTACTGGATCATGTGAGTTTTATAATTCAATCATATTCAATTTCAAATGGATGTTTTAAAAGTCAACACATATTTATGAACGTAAATATTAAAATGAAAACGCATTTGAAAAAGTTCAAAAAACTGTAAGTAACATAAAGAATGGCCTCATCATATGACACTAATTTGTTACATACTCCCTCCAAGCTCCAATCCTTACTATAAAGACCTATTAATTGAAGTAATATCCCCTCTGAAGCTAAGGATAAGCTAATTGCAAGCTAAAGTTAAGTTGTATATAGCATAAAAACTCTAATAAGTCACATTTATATGAGTTATAGTAGGGCTTATGCGTTAGACTCTATATATTACATAAAAATTGGGATCCTCACTAATTAATAACAAACGTTAAATCATTTATACGGGCAAGAATGATTTGGGCTTTTACTTACTGCAAATTAAGGGTCTGTTTGGCAAAGCGGTAGGCATTAATGACCGTGCGTTTAGAGAGAAAAAAGCCTGACGGCCATTTTTTCACTGTTTGGCAAAGCGGTCCTTTTCACTGTGCTTTTAATATTACCGTAGCTTTTTTCAAAAGCTGACTTGCATAGCTTTTCCATTCTCTCCACTACACTTCTACTATTTCTCTTCCATCAATGCTCTTTCCCTCCATTGCATTTCTCTCTCTTCCATCACGGTGGATAATTAATGCCTGCAAAGGACCGTTGCAATCATCATCATCTTCATTCCCTTCCAGACAAACCTGTCCTAACCAAAAAGGAGCTCGCGAGAGAGAGGAGCATCAGCTGGAGGTTCCGGACCTGGGGAGGTGCTATTAGCTTCCAGTTCATCTTCGTCTTCCCCAGGTCCAACAAGCTTGACGGTGGAGTGGGTCTTTTGTTGGGAGCATTGAAAACCAAATCGAGCCAAAGAAGAGAGCAAGCCGTCATGACTAGTTCTTCTGCATTGACGCCGTCTGAATCAAATTGGAATTGGAGGAGCATCGGTGGGTGTGGGAACTGTTCATCCTTCTTGATCACAGCAACTGAATCGAAGCACTAAAGAACCAGAGCTGAGAGAAAGGAAGGGAGTTGTAATAAGCTTCAAAGACGCGAGCAAGCTATTGTGGGTTTCGGTTCTATCAATTCTTTTGGACCAGAGGATGCGAGTTTGAACTAGAAAACCCCTTCTGTTCAGCGTTTTATGCTTAAGCTCTTATTTCCTTTCCCTTTTAATTTTTGTGGATTCTGTCTTAGTCTTTGTTTGTGCTGAAATAATTTTCTTGAAAGCCACTTCTCAACAAATAATTTTGTTGGAAATAATTTTGTTTGTGCTTTTCAAGATATTGAACGAGAAAATATACGTGGTGAAGGTAACAATGATATAGTTGGCATAGCATTCACATCAACTATCTATAGATTATCTTCAATACAAATGAATCATATTCATGATACAATTAGAGACCAACTTGTTAGCGATAGATAATTCAATCATGATCCACTTCATATATGCATTGTAATATAAATATAAATTTATCCATTTTTAGTGAAGTACTTTGGTGTGTATATTTTTAATAATAATTTAAGTTTTTTTAATCAAATTTTGTTTATGTTTTCTCACTTCAAGTATATACATACAGACTTGGGGAGTAAATAATTTTCTTGCGGACAATAATTTAAAAAGACACAAACACACTTGCAAAAATCAAAATATTCACTAGAAAAGAATGAAGAAAACCAGAATGATTTTGACCGAACATAACCCGGGTTATGAAAGAAATCATATGTATGTAGTATTCAATAGCATCCATACCCTTTTCAGTCATTTTGTATATAAACGAGCTTTTCAAACTCTAATCCAAACAGGTTCAAGGTTAAAAAAAAAAGTCACTTCTGTCACCGTTAATTCAAACACAAATCACATTTATATTTTCACTTTTTATCCTACCTTACTTTTCTAAAAGTCGGATGGAAAAAAAAAAGTCATTTCTCCACCGCTAATCCAAACGGGCACTAATTCATGAATCCGTGTATCACACTATTTAATTTTCATTTAACAAGTTATACCATATTGATAATTTAAAAATAATGTGATTTTTAATAGGGAAAAGTCTAGTAAAAGAACTTTAAAGATGCTAAAAATATTCATAACTTCATAAAAGTGTTAGGCCCAATTTATGATTTTTGAAATTAAAAGAAAATGATAAAAATGCCTTTACATATATTTTTAAAAAAAGTAAAAGCCCCTACCGTTGGGAATAAATATTCCTAAAGTGGTAAGAGTGGGATTTGAACCCCTGTCACTTGTTTTGCCAAAAATATGGACACCAATGCTTTTCAATGTGTATTGTGCAAATATATATATATATATATATATATATATAAGTTAACTCTTTAACTTTGACTCAAACTTATTCACAAGTTTTGTTAAGGAATTCGTAACATTTTATTAGGTTTTAAATAATTTTGTTTACTTAGTAAAAAAATTTACACTATTAGTTCATTCACAAATTTGATTAAGGAATTCACAACATTTCATTAAGTTTTATCAACTTTCATTCACCTAGTAAAAAATTCACACAATTAAATCATTCACAGGTTTTATTAAGGAATTCACGAAATTTCATTAGGTTTAAAAACTTCCATTTACTAAGTAAAAAAGTTACACTATCAGGTTATTCGCAAGTTTTGTTAAGAAATTAATAGCATTTCATTAGGTTTTAACAACTTTCTTTTACCAAGTAAAAAAGTTATACTATCATGTCATTCACAATTTTTATTAAGGAATTCACGACATTTGATTAGGTTTTAACAACTTTCATTAAAAAAGTCATACTATCAGGCTTTAACAACTTGTGAATTTTTTATGGGAAAACAAAAATTATTAAAGCCTAATGAAATATGGTGAATTCATTAACAAAATTTGTGAATGACTTGATAATATGAATTTTTTACTTGGTAAAAAAAAAGTTTTAAAAGTTTAATCAAATATCGTGAATTCCTTAACAAAACTTGTAAATGAATTGATAGTGTGCATTTTTTACTTGATAAACGAAAGTTGTTAAAACCTAATTAAATATTGTGAATTTCTTAACAAAACTTGCAAATAACATGTTAGTGTAAATTTTTTACTTGGTAAACAAAAGTTGTTAAAACCTAATAAAATTTCGTTAATTTTCTTAATAAAATCTGTGAATGACCTTATAGTGTGAATTTTTCACTTGATAAATAAAATTTGTTAAAACCTAATTAAATATCATGAATTCTTAAACAAAAAATTTTGAATACACTTAAATTGAAGATCAAAAGTTTATATATATATATATATATATATAATACCTTGAAAGCCCTTGGTGGCCCAATGGTCGCCAATCTTTCGGCAAACCAAGTTTTGGGGAGATCCGCACCACTTTGAAAATATTTATTCCCCTTGGTATATTCCTTTCCATAGGAGGGCTGGCCAACAGAGCTCTAACGGCGATGGCTAGTGGGGGTAATTTTTTTGAAATATGTATATATATCTATATATATAACGGCATTTGTGTCATTTATTTTAAATTTTAAAAAGATAAATTGGATACTAACATCTCTCATAAATATTTGAAATATTATTTTATCATTTTCTATTTTTAAACTTCTTTTTGTAAGATTTTTCCTTTATAACATAAATTTTTTTTTAGCCTAAACTTATGTAAAATTAATATGGATTTTCCTTGCTTACGTAATTTGTTTTCTTTAATTTCTTCCCCTTATGACCATGGCGTAATTCTTGTTTATTTTTCCGTTAAATACACGCATTTGGTATTGGTCCACGATGACACGGAATATATTTCAAAGTCAAACTCTAATTTTCAAAGAAAAACGATTAATTGTATGAAATAACGTGACTCTAGACATTCTAGAATAACGACTCTGCGCCTGGGTAAAATCATATAGTACTGTGTACTCCTTCCTATATTTAATATAAGATATATTTGGGGTGATCTTAATTCTAAATATAAAATAAAATTTTTATATTTGTTAAATTTTTCCTTTATTCTTATTGATACACCATTAACAATAATCAAGAAGGGGAGGGGATGTGAGGAAATAAAGAAAAATGATTAAGGTGTTTTAAAAAATACATGTCATATTAACTAATTTAACCAACTTCCTTAATATAATTAAATTAGATAAATATATGTTATATTAAGGATCGGATGAATAATAAAGAAAAGGAAAAAAGTAACCATCAAGTTGCTCTATCTTTACCTTGTTTTAATTATATTATTGTAGTTTTGTAGTTTATTCAAATAAATTTATGCCCTCCACAAGTTAAGCTCTACTGGGCTTATTGGCACCTGAGGAAGGTGGCTGTGGAGACCAAGGCAACGAGAAAGTTTCTGTCCAGAGTTCATGACATGGCATCCATCAGTTGCAAGCATCAAAGAATATGGCGCCATACTCGTAGCCTGTTAAGTTGTAAGAGAAATTAATGAACTCTAATTAAAAATGCACCTTAATTAATTTTTCCACATAAATTTAAATAAAATCAAAATCAATCAAATTATATAGTATAAATTTAAGAAGACAATTATAAACATAATATTTTTTTATTTTGATAATAAATAAATTTTATTTTTCAAAAAAAAATTTGAGAACTTTTTTTTTTGCCAGTCTTTTGTGAGAACTTATATGTTTGTGTGTCAGTCCTATAACTAGTTAAGGACAAACATATGCTAACACCATTAATTTTCAAAAATACCCCTCACTCTTTTGAAAAAAGGCAAGGTCCTTCGCTAGCTGGAGCTCCGCCGGCTATCATCGCCTCGCCAATGGACTGGCTACCGGAGCTCTGACTCCAGCAGTCGGAATTCTGATGATAATTTGAGTAATGCGATTAACCATTTGGATACAGAAACTGATAACTTGTCAATCTATATATTTAAGTTGTCATTACATTTATTGAACTTATCAATGACGTCTGATAGGGTTTGGGGAGCTCAAGTTGTCAATCTTTATATTCAAGCGGTTAATCGCATCACTTAAGTTGTCATTGGAGCTCCGGCAACATGCCCACAGGCATGGTGGTGACAGCCAGTGAAGCTCCACCACTGACAAGGGTTCTTTCCTTTTTCTAAAAAAAAATTGTTTGTGGGACATCTTGATAAAAGCACGACATTTTAAAATATTAGATTCCTCCCTTATAATTTATGTGTCATTTCCATGTGTTAACCGTCTTTTAAGGTTCTCTGAGTTTAAATATAGTATTTAAATGAAATTTTTTCTTTAAAAAATAAAGACCATGTATTAGTATTAAATGTGCACTGAGCGAGGGCACCTGGCCGAACCAAGGAAAATGGAAAACGTGTTTTTTGGCGGGTTATGTTTCGTTTTTGCACTTTTTTATTTTTGTTTTGTTTTGTCAACGTGCAATAATCGTAAGGCAATGGGAAATGAAGCTTCTCCAGTGCCTGTGTTTGGCTTTGGCAGTCAAGTCAACAAGCCGCCACCTCATTCATTTATTCATTCAAATTCGCTGACTCTTCCTTCTTTCCCAAATTTCCTCGAATTTACTCAACCAACCCCCCAATTCAACTTCTCTCCCCCCTATAAATCTCACTCTCCCTTCCTTCTCTCTCTTCATCCCAAACCCTAATCTCCGATTCTCTCCATTTTCTAACTAAATAATAAATAATTAATCCCCTTCGCTTCTCCCACATCCGATTCTCACCAATTTTTCTTACGATGAAATCATTCAGACTCGTCGCCTTCCCAATTCTCAGTATTCTTCTCATGGCGTTCTCTTCTCTCGGCCAAGCTCAAGATCTCGCTTCTTCTCCGGCACCTCTTCCTTCGAGTGATGGTTAGTTTTCAGTTTTTACAATCTTCGATTCTTCTTTTTTTCCCCCCTCATCGATTTATCTTCTGAAGTGTGAAATTTGGGTTTTTCTGATTCTATATTTGGGGGATTTTTGTTGCAGGAACTGCCATTGATCAAGGGGTTGCTTATTTTCTCATGTTGGTTGCGCTCGCCCT
Organism: Inga laurina; assembly: GCA_963855925.1. Classification (NCBI taxonomy): domain Eukaryota; kingdom Viridiplantae; phylum Streptophyta; class Magnoliopsida; order Fabales; family Fabaceae; genus Inga; species Inga laurina. The sequence continues at coordinate 20,633,410 of OY979702.1, read as the reverse complement.
TACCTACTTATTCCATTGATTTCGGATTATTTCGATCCTCAGATTCTTTTTTTTTAAATTATTTTTTTTTGCTTCTTCTATACTTATTCCATTGAATTCAGATATTTTTGTATTGTAATTAGCAATAAAATTTACACACTTTCATCACTCCATAGCTGTAATTAACAACAAAATTATACTCTTTCATCTGTCCATTTTCAGAAATGATTCCTTGTTTCTTTATTTCTTACATCACCAATGCTTCTAAATATAATTTTTAGATTTTTCTCCTGCGAAATTGTAAGAGGGACCTAAATATAGGAACTGAATAATGTGCTTATTTTGATTCTAAATATGAGGGCTTCTTCATGTAGCAATTTTTTTTTTTTTGAAAAAATAAATTAAGGACTTTATACATCAACTTATAGTAACAGGCTAACTAACGGCTCTTGTAGCCTGGCCCTCCTCAAGGATGACACGCGCTGTGAAACTAATACAAATCTTCTTTTTATAACTAATTTAACTAATGCTTTAATAATTCATTACTCAATGATTATTTGATTATACATTTATACGAGAGAATATTTAAATTTTTAAAGTTGGAATAATCTGATAGGAACAGCTCAAAGCCCACTTGGTTAAGGCATCGATTTGTGTTACTTTCCCGATCAGTGAGAATTCCGGAAGGAATCCAGCGGGAATTAAACTGTCCATAACATGCGCGTACAACTAGTTAAGCTTTACAATTTTGAATGTTCTGGATTTACAAACAAATAAATAAATAAAATATTTTTTTATTGTGATAGTATTAGTATCATAATATTTCTTATCATATTTTTTTATTTTTACTTTGAAAATTTTGTACATCAAACAGTTTTTTTTTTTTAAAAAATATTTCTAGCAGCCATACTGGGATGTAGATTGTGTAATGTGATCTTCCGGATCTTCATTTGGAGTCAATACTTAGACCCTGTTTGGATTAATTTTTATAAAAGTGACTTATCCCTACTGTATTTTGTAAATTAAAGTTGAGGTAAAAGTCAATTAATATAATATAATTCATGTTTAGATATACTTTTATAAAAAAAGTTAGATTGAGACGAACTTGTTTAGATGATATGTTTATTATATTGAAAAGTCAGTTATTAGAAGTTTTAAATCCTAAACCAGTTTTAGCTTTAACTTGACTTTTAACTAAAAAGTTATTTATCTCCGTGACTATAGCAAACATCATTTTAGGCCTCAATTGGCTTTATGGGCTCAAAAGATAAGTTTTAATGACCTAAAACCATCCAAAGAAAGCCTAAATAAATAGGCATCCAAACATCATTTTAGGTCTCAACTAGTTTTTTGGGCTTAAATGATCAGTTTTTATGACCTAAAATCATCCCAAACAAAGCCCAAATAAGCAGGCATCCAATCATGAATCATCAAAGTGAAAATTAGTTCAACTGTACCACAAGACAATGCTGCCCCCAAAAAGAGATTCCAATACGAATAAATAGTTTTTGAGTGTTTTTTTTGGCCATGTCGTGATTCAGTTTGGCGCCATCATTATATAACGGTAGAATATGATCCACATAATTCGGTAAGAACATATTTGGTGGCTGAGTTTTAATTAGAAAAGTGCATTAGTTTTGTTAACTTAATACTATGAGCTGGTTAGTTTCACTTTAGCAAGTGACCTAATCATTATATCATTTCAATTTCAATACCATGGGCTCATAATCAAAGTTTTCCTCCCATCTTCTTAAGCGCCTTATATAAACACTGGGATTCCAACTTCAACTATGAGAATTAGCTTTCTGATTTTAGTGCATCCATGGCCATCAAAAACTTGTTATCAGTCACTGAATCATGTAAGTTAAGGATGAAGATGTTGTGGATGAAGCTCAAGAAAGAGAAGAAAAAGCTCTTAGAATCTGCATCATCCCTGCAGGTCCCTTATGATTTATTTTCTTACTCTCAGAATTTTGATCAAGGTTCTTCACAGGATGAACCAGATAATCTCTCTATATCTTTTTCTGTTCGATTTGCTGATCCTTCTAGAACATTTGGAAACTAGTGATTTCTCTAGCCTAGGAAATTTGTGTACTTTATGTTCCTGATTAGAATGATTATCTATGCATTGATCAATTCGCCATTAAAAGATAACTTGTCTGTTTGTTTGTAGTTTCTTTATTTTCTACCTCAGTAAATAAATAAATTGCTAATATCAAGTTAGCACACCTATCACTTTGAAGAGCCTTGCCTACCCAAACACAAATGAAGATGAGAAATATGGAAAGAAATATTTTAATGTAGAAATGACAACTCTGTTTTGGTGATGTAAATAAAATGATTCAGAGGTGAAATTGATTGTCAAAGGCAAGTTGCTTCAGTGGCAACGCCACCCACAATGTTTGGATAAGGTCTCGAGCTTGTCTGGTATTGACGTGTTTGTGTGCACATGTGTGTTTAAATTGTATAAAAAAAAAAAAAAAAAAAAGAGAGGTGTAATTGGTTACAAGGCCATCTTTCACAGACTAAGCAGTGACCTGATTCTTTATTGGTAGCCTAAATAGTAAATACACAATTTAGACAGAAAGCTAAGCCAGATTCATTCCCTTATTGCTTTCACAGTGTATTATCATACTCAGAGGGAACATAATTTCAAAGCCAAGGAGAATTGTAAATAGGAGTTACAACAGATTTGACCTGAAGATACTTGTGAAGGGCTTGGAGTCCATAATCTCTTCCAAATCCACTCATCTTGTACCCTCCATAAGGGAAGTCATTATCAAAGGCCAAATAGCAGTTGATCCAAACAATGCCTGCACGAATATGCCTTGACACTGTGTTTGCTATATCCAAGTTCTTCGTCACAATCCCAGCTGCTAGGCCATATCTTGTGTTGTTGGCACTCCTTATTGCTTCCTCAATGCTCCTATATTGTTCACATGTCATGCTTTTTATTCAACGTTCAACCTCTCACAAAATCCCAGTTAAATGGAACACTTACCCTATATTTGGATGAAGAGAAAATTAGAGGGGGGAGTATTAGGAGGGAAAATTCCTATAAGTAGTTAACTTTTCTACCATATTGGGAAGTTTTCTTTCCTAGTATTTTCTGTCCTTTATTTCCCCTCACTTTTTTCTCCATCCAAATGTAGCCTGAGAATCGTGAACTTACTTGAACTTAAAGAGTGTCATTACAGGCCCAAATATTTCATCCTGCGCTATTATCATGTCCTCCTTTACAAAAGAAAGAAAATTCCAAGGTCAGCTTTCTGTTATATTAAAAACGGCCAGTTCCATGAGTTTTGGCTTTGGGTCTGAAATGCACCTTGACATTGGTGAAAATTGTGGGTTCAATATAGTATCCCTTGTTGCCTACTCGCTTACCCCCAGTCAACAAGGTGGCTCCTTCCCTCTTTCCATGTTCAATATACGAAAGAATTTTATCAAATTGCTTCTTGTCAACCTGCAAAAGTGTTACAAGAAGCAGAGAATTTTGTTGAGATATTTTCTATGTTATATAGTCTGAAGATAGTTATGCTTGCTTACACTATCCTTTACCTGGGGTCCTTGCTGAACTTTAGGATCAAATGGGTCTCCTAACACCCAAGCTTTTGCTTTCTCCACCACCGTCTTCTCAAATTCCTCATAAATCCCTTCCTGAACAAAAACTCGGGAACCTGCAACACAAACCTCCCCCTGAAAACTCAAATCCAAGAAGATCAACCACCGAAAGTGCAACACGTTTTTGTCAAGCAGACAGATATACAGCAACAACAACAAAACCTTATTCCACTAGGTAATGTCAGTTATATAGATCACACGGTTCCATTGTGAAGCATATATATGTTCCCTGAAAGAGCAATTTTACCTTGTTGCATAAGATGCCGAAGAGGGCAAGGTCAACAGCCTTGTCAACATCAGCATCATTGAAAATTATGAGGGGTGACTTGCCTCCTAATTCAAGTGAAACTGATTTCAAATTACTCATTGCTGCTGCCTGCATTACTTGACGACCAGTTTCTGTTGAACCAGTAAAGCTCACCTTCAAATATAAAATCCAGATCTCTTTATCAGCTTTGGTAGTGTCAAATGAAATATAGCCTTTAACCCAATGCTACATGAAACTCCCAAATACATGACATGCACGCAAATTACCGCGTCAATGTTCATATGAAAGCTTATTGCAGCACCAGCAGTCCGGCCAAACCCAGGTATCACATTAAGCACCCCGTCTGGGAGTCCAGCCTTCTCAGAGAAAAACACAATTAAGCATAATCTTGAAGAAATTGAATGAAGCTAAATATGTTGGTCATCAAGTAGGTCGTTCCATTTTCATATTTCGCCTACTTTATTGTGTCTAATTAATCAAATGAGCTTAAATTGGGCACTTCCAATACCAAAATGTATTAATTTATTCACTAGCAAAATTTTACATTATACATAATATCATTGGTTATCATTCTTTATATTTTATTTTGTATTTTTTTACTCCATAATTTAATTTCACATATCAAGCATAACACAAAGTGACTACCGAGACAAATTCCCTCAGTTATGGAAGTTGCTCAAAATTGATTCTTCAGCACTTTTCTGATAGAAGACGCCATTTGCTAATAGAGATCATCAAATTAACAAAAAGAATCAGGGAGTTAAAAAAGGAACAACTTATGTAATAGTCCTCAAGTTCTGTTAACAATACTTGCAATAAAAATAGAATATGTGGATCCTACCCCCCCAAAAAAAAAAAAGAATATGTGGAATACTCTTTTTCAGAAAAACACACAGAAATTACATAGGATTTAGTCATAAAATAGCACTCACACTTTTAGTAATAGAAACTTTAAAAATCTACGCATAAACTACATAAACTATATACAGTATATACAAAAAAACAGAGACCAAGTCCAAAGAGGCTTGGGATTGATCAAATTAAAAAAACAAAAAAAGCATAGACCAAGTCCAAACTTGAGTTACCAGACCTTGATAAAAGGCACTTAACTCCAATTCTACCCCTAAATACCTATTTGAGCAGTAATATGTTCATATGACAGAACCATATTAGTCAATTAACATGCTAGAAGAACCATACCAGCTTAGAAAGATAAGCATAAAAGAGAGCAGAGAGAGGAGTTTGCTCAGCAGGTTTAAGAACCATGGTGCAGCCAGCAGCCAAGGCAGGGCTAACTTTAGCGAAGAACATGTGAGTAGGGAAATTCCAGGGTATAATGTGGCCAACAACACCAATAGGTTCCATCAAAGTATAAGCATGAAGATTCCTCGACGATTTCAACACCTCTCCATGAATCTTATCCGCCGCACCAGCATAGTAACGAAGAAGACTCGCTCCATGAGGAACATCGATCACCTTACACGCCGTGTATAGCTTTCCCCCATCAATGGCGTCCAACGCCGCAATCTCCTCTATGTTCTCTTCGATTAGATCGGCCCATCTCATCATTATCTTCGCTCTTTCCTGCTTGGCATTTCATCGAACATTTAACATGCTAGTTTGCTAGTTTCTAATTACAACTACTTCGGTAATGGCCTCGATCTCTCTCTATATATATTTGTATATATCCGTTTGAGTGGCTAGTTGTTAGGTATCCAGAAAGAAGCAAAAGAAGGAGAACAAGTGAACGTACGGAGCCGTTCATGCGTGGCCATGGACCAGAATCGAAAGCTTCGCGCGCCGCCTTCACGGCAAGATCAACGTCTTCTTCAGTCCCCTCTGCTATTTCGGTGATCACTTCCTCTGTTCTTGGGTCCACAGTCTCAAATGTTTTTCCTGTTTACAATTTTTTAAAATCCACATTACACATATTTAAGATAATATTTAGATCAAGTTTCTTATATTAATTATGTCCAATTACACATGTAATATGTCTTATTTTTAAATTATCATCACTTAACAATAAATCTACATAAAAAAAATGACATATGGTCATATACTCATGCATAATTGAAAAACTTCACATAACAGATACATGATTGAAAAATTTAACATAATAGATATGAAAAATTTGAGATAAGTTCATGTATATAATAAAATTTTTTTACCTGCAATCTAGATTTTAAAAAAAAAAAATTCTACTATCTTTTTTTTGCTTGAAAAAATTCTTACAATTCTATATAATAATTTATTACACTCAATATAGGATAGTAACATTCCACGTCTTGAATATTTTTTCAATAACACTCAATCTTCTAAATTAATTTTTGGTAGTGTATCAATTACCTTAAAGCAAAAAAAAAAAAAAAAAAAAAAAAACCAAGTGTTACTGAAAAATATTTCAGGGTGTTAAATATACAAAAAATTAATTTAAGATACTGAGTGTTACTAGAAAACAAGAAGGACTTAACTTTGACAAAATTTAGAATAAATTATGAATAAAATGACTTAATTTTTAAATTTAATGCAACGGAATAACAAGTTTAATAGTACCACTGCTAACTGTCCATAAGGTAAAAGTTAGAACCTGCAATAGAATCAACGAACAGTCCATTGATGAAGAGCTTGGTGAATTTGATGGTTGGAATCTTGAAAGATGAAGGAGAGAAACTTGCCATTTCAGAATCTGCTAATTATCTGTCGAGTTATCGTGTTAAGAGGGTAAATATGAAGCTTGTTACAGTTATGGTGAATTAATATAATGGTGGGAAACATGGGTCTCGGATTCACGTGATGTTCCTTTTTCCCCTTTCGGTGCCACTTCGGAGGACCAATTTATGGCCAATACAAAGAATGTATATGTGCATGAAAACTTCGCTGATTTCTTTTATTTCTCTCTCTCTGTTTTTTTGGATAAAATTTTATTTCCTCTTCAAGAAAGAACATGTGACATTTTTCTCGTGCAATAAGAGTTGTTGAACCCGGACCGTATCGGCCAGTCCGGTCCAGAAACCAGCGAACCGGTAGGTAGACTGGTCTGATCCATGTTGCTATTTAAAAAAAAATTACTTTTTCTCTAGAATTTCATATTGATAAGCCTAAAATTTTCAATTTCTCACCGGTTTGGCTCCAGTTTGGTCTCGGTCTGACCCACTGACCCTTAACTCAGTATCCCGACAAGTTCAATACTCGGTCCGAGTTTTAATACCTTGCGTGTAATAGTTAATTTATTTCCATGTTGACCAAAGTGAATTCAAGTTAGGTTGAATTTTAATATGATTTTTTTTTTTCATTTACAACATTTGAACTTAATATCTTGTTTATAAAAAATAATGTTGAATCTATGTATATACAAATAATGTTGAACCTGTGGATGCTCTCAACCTATAATTGTTGTCATGTCAAAAGCATATTCCTCTTGTTTCTCTTATCTTTAATACAAGAACTATTAGTACTTAACTAATTTAGATAGATTAAAGAAGTATCTATATATAATATATAGTTAGATTATATATCTGTTTATAAGTTAAGTAAATTGAGTAATTGAAAAAAAAAATTATAAATGTTAAGGATAACATAGATAGTTAGAGATCTTATATTTAGGATTAAGACTAACATCTAACTCCTACCACTCTAATCATATTTATAAGTCTCATTTAACTAACTTTCATATACTAAAGAGAGTTAGTTAGCTTATCAATTATGGGCTATATTTCCAATTATACTCTCATTTATGAATGATTTCAAAAATCAACATAAATAAATTTTTTTCTTTATTACAATTAATATGGACATAATTGTAAAAATGACATTTATTACTCTGAAAATATACTTATAATAAAAATAAAATTTTTTTTTCTCAAAAAGGATTTATAAATAGAACCATAACGATATAATTAAGACTAAAGGAGGAACATTTAAACTTCAATTAATGTATATAATTGTAGTGAGAAAAAAGTCTTATTGCAAACTTATTAGAGATTAAAAAAACGGACAAAAGGCATTTTCCCCCTTCGCTATTCTCACAAAGACATTGGATATTACTTTTTTTTTTGATACATAAAGTTGGAAACTCTAAAAAACTCAGCCTACATCAGTAGGAATACAACAATCCAGCTCTAAAACAGCTGTTAACTCAGGCGTGGAATACAAAATCGGGTGAAACCCCGTTACACATGAAATTGCCTTTTTCGCAAGGAAGTCGGCAACCCTATTTGCGTTTCTTGGAACGAACCTCAATTCAATCCTCCATTCTCGTTGCAACATGGAACGAACTTCTGCTATTGTATTAGCGTCCGGATGATTCTGGCAAATCTCACAATTGATCAGATCAATAACTTCTTTCGCATCGGATTCTAATACCACTCTACGCTTTCCCTGATCCCAAGCTATCTTCAATCCTAGAAGAATACCCCATATTTCAGCGGTAACATGATCACCCAACTCCAATCTGTGCATAAAAGCCATAATAAAATTCCCGTTAGCATCTCGAATAACTCCTCCGCACCCAGCACCGGCTTTCCCTGAAAATGCTCCATCAACATTTACTTTAGTCCATCCTTCCTTAGGTGGCATCCAAGTGGCCCTTCTATCCGTAACTGATGTGCCTTGTAAGTTGATTCCGATAAGTTTTTTACTTGCCATTTGAATGCTAGATATAATAGCATGAGCATGATTTCTGATTTTTCTGCTCAAAAAGACGTTCATTTCTCCTTTTCCAAAATAACCAGCATAAAGTTGCAAACCAGTCACCCCAATCCAAGCGTCGAATATTAGAGTTCAACCACTCCTTAAGATTAAGCTCAAAGAAAAAACGATCTCTTGGCAAAGTTATCTTTTCCATCCACAAACGTTTAGCTTCAGTGCAATCCCGAAGTACATGCAGCACCGTTTCTGGACCCTTCTTACACCAACCGCACACATCATCAGCACACATGCCTCTTCTATATCTCTCCACGTTGGTAAGAAGCTTATTATGAGCAACTAGCCACATAAAAGTTTTACACCTTGGAATAGTATTCAGCTTCCAGATTTTCTGCCATAATACTTCCTGGTTCTCTTCTTCATTTGCAATAACTTTATATGCAGATTTCACCGTGAATTCTCCATTTCTTGTGTGTTTCCATCGAACAATCTGTCTCCCCTGCTCAACTTCGGAACCCTCCTGCACAAATCTCCATGTCGCCTTGATCCCTGCCCATGTATTCGATCCTATCCTCTGCATATCAATTTGAGGCATTAAATCATTTCCACATTTATATTTGCTTCTAATAACTCTTACCCATAAGTCATCCTTTTTCTTGATAAGATTCCATCCTAATTTGGCCATAAATGCATGATTCTGGGTTTTAACATGTCTCAATCCCAAGCCCCCATTACCCTTTGACTTGCACACCGTTTCCCAAGAAACAAGATGAATTTTCTGCTTTTCCTGCGTTGTACCCCACAAAAAGCTTCGATTTTTACTCTCGATCATATCACATGAACCAAGAGGTATTGATGCCGTTTGCATTGTATAAGCTGGAATAACTGATGTCACAGGCCCTACCAAAGTAGCACGTCCAGCTAGAGATAACGAATTAACTTTCCAGTTAGATAACCTCTTCTTCACTTTATCAACAACCTCACTGAAGCTCTCCTTAGTCACCCTTTTATGATGCAGAGGAACTCCCAAGTATTTACCAAGATCTGCTGCCATTTGGAACCCCAGAATATTGCTCAACTCAGTGCGCCGATTGTGATTCACATTCCTGGAGAAGAAAACTCTAGTCTTCATAGCATTGACCTTTAAACCTGAGCTTGCACAGAATTCATCTAGACAAGCCTTAACTTCATTTGCCTGAAAAATAGAAGCTTGACCAAACAAAACAATATCATCAGCAAAAAATAAATGAGAAATAGGAGGCCCATTCTTACATAACCTTATTGGGAGCCAGTTCGTTGTTTCCATCCTATCTTGAATCATATGAGCTAGCCGTTCCATGCAAATTACAAATAAATATGGAGATAAAGGGTCCCCTTGTCTCACACCACGGGAAGTTTTAAATAAATCACCTTTCTCTCCATTCCATAATAATTGCATTGAAGGCGTCGTAACACATTGAGAAATAATTCTGACCAGATTGGGAGGAAATGAAAGATCGGTCAAACATTGTTCCAAAAAACTCCAGTTCAGCCTATCATAAGGCTTCTCCATATCAATCTTAATTGCCATGTATCCCCGTTTACCATGCATAATCCTCATTGAGTGAACAACCTCCTGTGCTACGATTATATTGTTAGAACTGTGTCTGCCTGGGATAAAGCTGCATTGGTTAGGGCTAATAATTTTTGGAAGGACGACCCTTATACGATTAGCAATCACCTTGGTAAGAATCTTGAAGATAACATTACATAAACTGATAGGGCGAAGATCCCTTAACTCTTCCGGAGATTCCTTCTTAGGTATAAGAACCAGAAAAGTATTATTTATGCTTGCAATATCTTCTGGATACTCCCAGAGTTTTCTAATAAACCCATAAACAGATGTACCAACGTGTTTCCATTGACTTTGATAAAAGAGTGCATTAAAACCATCCGGTCCCGGCGCTTTCAGCGCTCCCATATTAAAAACCACCTCCTTAACTTCTTCATCCCGTATATCTTTACCTAATAGATAGAGGTCTTCATCTTCAATTCTTGGATATGTATTGTGACAATGGATTCTCTCCCTCTGCATTCGTTCCTCTGTAAACAAAGTAGTAAAATAAGAAGAAGCCATCTCTTTAATTAATTGCGCTTCATATACCCATTCTCCATCTTGATTATGAATAGCTCCAACAAAGTTTCTTTTTCTTCTTCCATTAGCCCTAGCATGAAAGAATTTTATATTTCTGTCTCCACTCACTCACCATTCAGAGCGAGCCTTTTGCGCCCATAATAATGATTCCTGCAATAAGACACCCTCAAGCTCGCCCCATAAAGAAGTTTGTAGGTTTTGAAGCTCCATAGAAAGCCCATAATATTTCTCCACTCTAGTAATTCCATTAAAACGACGCATTATCTCCCTTTTCCTCTTATCCGTATGACCGAACACATTTTTATTCCAACTTATACAATCTTCAGAAAAAAGAGTGATTGTCTCCTTCCACTCGCCAGTTCTTCTCCAATTTTCCTTGACAAATTCTTCAAACTCATCATGTAATACCCAAGCCGCGATAAACCAGAATGGTTTATTAATCTGACTCATCCTGCTTTGCCCTTCCAAACGCAGCAGAATGGGACGATGATCAGATTTATACCATGGTAAATGAGTAACACTTGCATTAGGAAACATTTCAACCCATTCATTTGATCCAAGAAGACGATCAATTCTGCTCTGAGAATCAGTTCTATGCCACGTAAACTCAGGTCCATCAAACCCGAGATCATTCAGAACAGCAGCATCAACAAAATTAATGAACATTCTCACCCATAGACCTTCTTTCATTTGTCATCAGAGTAGCATTAAAATCACCACCAAGAGCCCAAGGCCCGTGTATCCTATTGCGCAACTCAAATAGATCATGCCACAATTTTCGTCTTTGCATTAAAATCGGGCTAGCATAAATAAGAGTCAGATCCCACGTTCTACGATCATTCCCACAGATTCTGATATGCATAAATTGAGGATTCTTAACTAAAACCTCAACTTTCCCCACCTTTTCTGACCACACACACCAAATCCCTCCCTTGAAACCTTCTGCATCAATAATTTGAACAAATTGAAATCCCAGCTTACCAGCTATTTGGACTGCTTTATTCCCACTGCACCTAGTTTCAAAAATTGCCATAAAATCCACATTATGGAACCGAGACATTTCCCTTATGAGATTAGGAAAAAGGCGAGCTCCTGTGCCCCGCGTATTCCATAAAATGAAATTCATTAAGACAGATTATGGATTTTTGGGGTGGAATCCCCCATCAAAGCATCTTCATCCACTCTAACCATCCCACCTTCAGACAATTTAAATGAAGAAGGGTCATCATGATGATCTGTAGTTATCATACCTTGATCCACGATATAATTAGCCTTAGACAATCCATTACTTTGCAGCATGACTCCCTGTTCCATCTCCATGTTTAGATTTTTCGCTTCATTAAATCGAGATTCTTCAGTAGCCTTCATGGATTCACTAGGCCTGACTTCCAAAACAGAAAAAGGATTTAGGGAGATCAATTTGCTAACATCATTGTTCCCAATCCCCCCTCCTTTTGTTACATCATTTGAAGGTAATTTTCCTCTAATCATATTCATTTTTTCTCTTGCACGTCTCTTAATCCCAGTTAGTCTTTTTTCTCCCACAGGAACCCACTTCTGCTCTGTAACATTCTTATTAATATCCATCCCAACTTGACGCCTTCTCTCATTTACTCCTTCACTCTCATCCTTCTTTTCAACCGTCTTTCCCTTATCCTTGGCTAAATTAAGATCATTTTTCTTTTGCGAACCCTTCTGACTTGTAACCCCTTTTTTACCTCCTCCATTTGAGCTTGATCCTACTAAATCCACTTTATTAAAATTTCCACTAACATCCCGCCTTACCAGCATATGTGGCCCAAATACTATTCCACCCTTTAAATCACTTTTCTCAGTAATCTCAGCATTCTTCCTCAAATTATCCCTCACTTCATCAGAGGATTTCTCCGGAGCTTTATTTGAACGAATCTCCCCATTATCCTTCATTTGATCTGGAACTTTATGATGACATACCCTTATATGATGGCTATATTGCCCACAGTGAAAGCAGACAAGATGTAATCCCTCATACTCAATCTTCCTGTCCTCCCCAAAATGATTGAAAAAAGGTAATAAAGGTTTCTGCAAATCCAACTCCACACAGATTCTAGCAAAACCTCCTTTCTCTGAAAACGCCGTAGTTCTATCAATTTTTAGAGTTTTCCCCACAAGATTTCCCAGTCTTCTTAGAGATTCAATACTGTAAAGTTCCGCCGGTAAATCCGGAAATCGAATCCACGCAGCTATTTTCTTTTGATAATCCGCCTTCCAAGGATTAAAGTTTGGCCGCTAACGTTGTATCATCAAATAATGGTCAGCAATCATCCAAGGTCCTTCCAAAAGAGCGTAATCTCTATCCTCTCTTGTAGAAAATGACACAATAAAATATCCATTACTTAAAGGGGTGACTTTCATCGGACTCTTTGGATTCCACATTCTTTCCATTCTCTGCCTCATAAAACCAACTCTGAATGACTTCCCCAAAAGTTTAACAATAAGAGAATTTATGTATGGTTTACACCAAGCTTCATATTCTTCCGCTAAAAATTTTAACTTTGGATAATTCCCTCCTTTTTGCCAAGTATCCCCAGCTTCATCACCATATATATCTTCTTCTTCAACCTCAACATTCCCGGACGTGTTTTTGGTACTCATTTTCGCACAATAATCTTTCCAACCATTAAGGGCATCACAAGCTGACATGTTTATTTCCAGAAATCCAGAGTCTCCAAGACTCAACAATTTGTCCCGGTACGTGAATTTAGTCCCAGGAATATGGTTTCCATAAACATTATCAACTCCTTCCCTCCTACTTCCTGATTTCTCTGCCTTGCTTTTAAAAACCGGAGACTGACCCCCAATACCATTATGACTCCCAACACCCCCATTGTCACTCCCCTTCCCTCCTCCACTCGCACCAGTCTCTCATTCTCCGTTTTCTCTCATAATTGAAAAAAACAGAACAGAAACAGAAAAAGAAAAAGAAAAAAAAACAGAACAGAAACAGAAACTGAAACAAAAACGAACACCAGCGAAAAATGAAGCTCAATCAGAACCTGATCTGAAGCTACACCTCTTCGATACTGTTGTTCTCTACTCCGACCAGAGAATTAGAAGCACTGTCCGATAAATCCCATAGTTGCAGAAGATCCGTTGCCAACGCCACCGTTCAACAGCTTCGACACTCCAGGAAACACGTCGCCGGAACAAACGCAGATCACCACCGTTATAATCAAGTCGTCGACAGTCAGGAACAACCGCCGAGTATCGCCACCGGTTTGCCACAGTACCAGACACCGCTTTCCGACCGTTATAGGATAAATTGCACTACAAAAGAGATTTTATATTAAGGACTAGGATAAATTGCATTACAAAGGAGATTTTATATTAAGGACTAAAGATAGTATAAAATATAAAATGTGCAATGTCACCCTTAAAATATTAAAAACTAAAAAGGGGTTAATGTTGCGACAACTATCATTAGTTTACGAACAAAATTATAAGAAGGCCCCAAAAAAATATTAGGGCTAACTACCACATAATCTTATTTTTTAGGGTTAAGATATAAATCTGTCTTGAAAGTTTTTGCTGAAGAATAATTTTGTCTGGAAGTTTTTTTAAGTTCAATGCAACCCTGAAAGTTTCAAAACATAGCACTATTGCCCTATTCTGTAAAAAACCAATGTTGACGATTAAAAAATTGATGATTATCATTAACTTTTTAACGGAAATGGGCAATATATTGCTGCTCTATTTTAATACTTTCAAGGCAACATTAAGCCTAAAAAGACTTCTATGATAACATTGTTCCTCAGCAAAAACTTTCAGGAAAAATTTATATCTTAACCCTATTTTTTAATTAAAAATATTTATTAGATGGTTGATAACAGGCTAACTCATCATGTAAAGATTAAGTGCGATACAAATAGATATGTATCCACGGAATGTTTTCGTCGCTAAATTATTTTTGTGTTCCCGAATAGAAATTATCCTCATGGGCAAAAGGTTTAAAAGCTAGCGAAATTTTGGCAAAAAATAACAAAAGCTATGCAAAATTTCCTTCATCAATCAGTATATCATAATAATTAAGGTTATAGTCAATTTAATTCCTAAAAATTTTAATCAGAATTGCAACTTAAATTTAAAAAAAAAAAAACAAAAAAACTAATCATCCTAGCCTTAAATGTGGTAAAAAAATTGTATATAATTAGATCCCTTCTCATCAGTACATTCATATATATATATATATATATATATATATATAAACCATAATGCTGAAACAAAATACCAGACATAAATCTGAATATACAAATAAGAATACTTTACATCCCCTATTTTGTTTTGATCTCATCAACTAATAAAAAAGAATAGAAGAGAAAAAGGTGGATAGAATACCTTATTTTTTTGCCAGAGAATATATAGAATGCATTGAACATAAATATAATAAGGAGCAAAATAAATCACATATCTTGAGGCATGCATATATTTGAACTAGATTTCTACATCAAATACACATAATAACTTTTCACTCAAAAAATATGCATAAGAGTTTCAGAAGAACTAAGAAGGTTAGAAGGCATGTTTGCTTTAGCGATCAAATTGTTTATAAGTTGTTTTTCACGTAGATCGAGACACAACTCCTCTCACATACTTACCTCGTAATACATAAATTACGATTGAAAAGCTACTTTTAAGCATTCTAATCGTTCATCCAAATGAGCACCTAACTCAACTCGTTCTCTTCTCACTAGAATAAAAGCAATGAGAATAAGAGCCACAAAACCTTAATTAGGAGAGAATGCAGCAGAGAGATTCGAATTATCAAGATATATATATATATATATATACCATAGCTTATGCAGACCTGGGCAATATGCAATTTTCATGCAGAATTTAAATTAAATATATAAACAAGGACACACTTGCAAAATCAAAATCTGTACAGATATTTACTAAAGAGATAAATAAAACTAGGATGATCTTTGACCGATGTTGATCCGGGTCATAGAAGGAACCATGTCCTCTTTCATACATGGACCATTTACAGAGAATTCCTTTTGAATCTCACACAGAGCATTCATATTTGGAATCTCAACCTTCTTCCTTCAGACCATATCAGCATAGCCTTCCTTCGTTTCCTACTAGAGGCGTATTCATCCTATTTTTATTTATCTGATCATAAAAAGACTCTTTTTTTTTTTACATACTGCCCAGTAACATAATCTATAATACTTCCCTTATGATCGAATAAAATATCCCCCTTAGATCCCTAAAAGGAGTTTAGCCCATCATACCTGATTATGCTTCAATAATTGTTGATTAAAGATGATGTTGGTTGCAGATATCACAGAGAATTGATCGCAAAGCTCAGAGAGACAAGAGAGAGAATTTAGAAATTCTGTATATTGCATTCAAAGATTGCTTACAAGAGGGGTGCTCAACTGAGGAGCTTACAGGGGCTTTTATAGACTTACAGACTCGACTCTAGTTACATAACTCGGATTACAATTGACTCAAGTATCTGTAAATCTAGTTACTTTTACAAGACATTACAGGACATCTGACCTACTAAAGGACGATTACAGATAAAGAAAAAGTTACATGACTCAGCTTTGTCGGCCACCATCTGCGTTTTCTTCTTGTATGCATCTGCCGACACCTTTATTTGTCTTCTCATGCCGACACTTCTTTATAGTATACTTGGATCCAAGGTGATAGAAGGACTCTTATCATTTCCTCGAAATTCATGGCAATATTCACATTCATGATTTGGATAATCATTGATTATTTAGCATATTTTTCTCTTAGTATCTGGGGTATTCTCCATCTTATTCTTCTTTATATTATCATACCAAAGCACAAATTGCTTCTCATTAGACCTATCATTAGACGGCTTTTTCTTTCCCAAGGCATATACACATGTTTTATCAGTGGAATAATATACCCAAGGATATTCTTCTTTTCCAAGAGTCATATTGGCCATCTTTATACGATTCATTTCTTGGAAAATTATATGATAATCCTGAGCTCTTATATTGGATACTCGGAATTGGAAGTCTTCATCATCAGATATATCTTCCTTAACTTCTGGTTCATACTCCAATGGTTTTTTAGTAGTTCCTAGTCTGATAAGGTTTATAGGCATATAAAATTTCTCTGAAGTAATCTCGGCCATAGTTGAATAACATCTTATAAAAACTTGATTTTGGGTTACAATGTCAAAATAATCTCCCACTACTTTTACTAATTTTTGAGGTAATTCTGCAATTTCTTCCAAGGATCTGGATGGATATATACTTTGGATTAAACCATATTGATACAGGGTTTTTACAATTCCTGAAGGAGTCCCTGGATATATGATGGCTTTATTGAAAGCATAATGGGATACATATTTAATGGTCTTATGGGACAAAGAAAGCTGGTTTAACTTTTTGATAATAACTTTATAGAAATTATACTGTTTGGGTATCTCAAAGAGATCATTATTGGATTCTTTCTGAGGATGGTTATTCTTTTTGGTATGGTCTTTTTCTTTTTCTTGTATGGACATTATTTGGGAAAAAGATAAATTTTCTGGTACAGGCTGGCTTATAGGAGTTGAGGTTCAAAAGAATTAGAGGTTAAGAGTGACTCAAGTCCAAATGACTCGATTAGATTCTGGGTATTGCGAGTAGATGACTCGGCTGGAGTAAAAGACTCCATTATAGGTAGTTTAGGATTAGAAGTAACAACTTCTTTTCCTTTACTATTCTCTTTTTGGACATCTGTCCTTATAAGTGGATTGGCATCAGCCTTACAGATCTTCAGATTCTCAATCTGAATATAGATGTCATTAAGTGAATCATTAATTCCAGATATAGAACTTGTAATTCCTTGTATACTGGAACTAACTTGACTACTTAATAGACTCATATTCATTTCAAGAATATTCATCTTCATTATAAGTTGGTTCATCATTGGGGAAGATTCATCTTCCTTATTCGTCTGAGTTATAGGACTTCTTCTTCTTACTGGCTCCATCTGCTTAAATAGTCAGCAATCAAATTATTCTTTCCTTTTATATATTCAACATCATAATCATAATAAGATAAATCTTCTTGCCACTTAATTAACATTTTACTACTTAATTTATTTTGTCTTATACCTCTCGATAACCAATGTTTCACCTGTGTATTGTCTGTTCTAATTATAAATCTATTATTCACAATAAATAATTTCAATTTTTCTATAGCTTTTACAACAGCTAAAAATTCTTTCCAATTAGAGTGATATCTACTCTGAGAATCATTAAATTTTCCACTAGTATATCTAGTTATTTTTTCAATTCCATCTTCATCTTCATAATACAAGGCTGCTCCCCAATAATTATCAGAGGCATCAGTATATATGATCCATTTTATATTTTCTTTTAAAGGTATAGTTAATTTTGGCAAATCTTTACACAAAGTTTTTATATTTTCCACAATTTTTTCAATATTACTATACCATTTCCATATAGTTTTTTTTTCCTGCTAACTTAGATATTTTAGAGGTTAATTTTGCCAAATTGGGTATATAATTTCTTACTTGATTCACTAATCCTAGGAAGGATTGCAAATCTTTTTTATTATTTATTGTCTTAAATTGTAGTATTTTTTTTTGGCTTATATGATCTTGCAATTCTATTCCATTTTTTGTTAAAATTTGTCCTAAGAAATTCACTTTTTCTTTTCTTAATTCCATTTTAGATGGTGATATATTCAATCCTTTTTCTTCTATTATTTTTACAAATTGTTCTAAATGACTTTCATGTTCTTTTTCATCTTTTGAAAATATTAATATATCATCTATATAAATTACAGCAAAATCTCTTATTGGTAATAACATTTTTGACACATATTCTTGAAATATACTAGGGCTATTATGAAATCCCATTGGTAATACATTCCATTCATATAATCCTTCTGAGGTACTAAAGGCTGTATATTTCTTACTATCTTCTTCAAGTTTTATTTGGAAGAATCCTGATTTACAGTCAAATTTACTAAACATAGTTTTTCCTCTTATTAGATTAAACAACAAATCTATTTTAGGTATAGGATATCTATTTCTTATGGCTAATTCATTCAGTTTTTGATAATTTATAACCATTATAGTTTTTCCTCTTTTTTCTTCACTATGTTTAGACACAATTATAGCTGGTGATGAATATTCTGATCTACTCTCCCTTATAAGATTAAACTTTTTCATTTCCTCTATATGCATTATGAATTCTTTTCTACTTTCTTTAGTCCATGCATAAGGTTTACAATTTATTTCTTTACTATAATCTTTTAATTCTATTTTTGCCATAGGCTTAGATTTTTCCCAATGTATTAAAGGATTTTCACTATAATAGTCTACAATTCTTTGTTCTATAGTTTTTACTTCTATAATATTCAATGTGGCTAACATATGTTGTATTTCTACTGGATTATTATTCTGTAAAAATTGTACTTCATGTTCGTTATTCTTTTTCTGAAATTTTTCATCTTTTCTTCTATATAGTCTAGTTATTCTTATACCCCAAGCTTCATGTTTACACGGAGTTGTTAATATTATAGCTTTACTAATCATATGCATAGGGAAATATTGTTCTAAGAAATCTAGTCCTAAAATTACATCACAAGAAGGTTCATTATATTGGTTTAATTCTTTTATTATTAATTCGTAGTTTCCTATTTGAACTTTTACATCTTTTGCTTCTAATTCTAACATATGAATTTCTTTTTCTGCACTTTCCATTCTTAATGTCTTATTCTTTCTCTTCCATAACTCAGGTGGTAATACATTATATTTAGCTACAGTTAGATTTGCTCCCGTGTCAACCAAAGCATGATATTTTCTTGATCTATATTTAACATATATAAATTTTATAAGTATGTAGTATAATGGTCTACTCATATTCTAGATAATACTTCTAAACGTTCTTTCAATGTTTTCTTAATTCCTTTTCTGTCTTTTCTTTCTTTCATTACTCTAGCATATTCTTCTTCATATATTAAAGGGTGATTATCATATATAAAGTTTAGTCTTCTGTTTTCCCATTTATAAGTTTTACTTAATCTCTTTATTATCATTCTTAAAAAACTCTTATCATTTTTTGGTATTTTAGTTACATATTCTTTTTTCTTATATGCCCAAAACTCTCCATCTATAATTAGTCTACTTTTATTTTTTAATTCTTCATTTAACATATGTATGTCTCCCATATTAAACTCTTGATAATAAGTCTAATTATTTCTTTCAGTCTTTCTTTATACTTCTTCTTTCTCTTTTTCTGGTTATTATTTCATTTATCGTTTGTATATACATTAGGTCATCATATTGGATCATTTCTAATACTTGCTTCATGACTGTATCTTCTATTTTATTAGCTTTATTCATTTTATTTATAAAATATCTTAATAATCCTTTATTATTTTTGGGTTTTCTTATATCATTATTATCTTTATTATAATACCAATTATTTTCATCATAAAGTGTAAGTCTCATATCCATTATCCTCTAGATAATATTTTTAATCTCTCTTTTAATACTTTTTTAATATCATTTCTATCCATCATATTATTTACTACTGCATTATAAGCTTCTACAAAATCTTGAGATCGTGTATGATATATTATTCTTAGCTGTCATTTTTCTTTTTTATTACATTTATTTATCTTATGAATTATATGATTCATCATTGCTTTATCAGCTTTTGGAATTATTATTCTTTCATCATCTATGTAATAATAGTCTTTATTTTCTTATGATAATATTACTCTCATTATTTTTGCTGTTTGGTATGTATTAATCATCATATTAACTTTTGAATTATAATCGTCTGATGGTTTATGTTAAAGATTATTCTATCTTCTTGATTTCTGTAAGGTTTTACTTTTTCTAAAAAGTCTTTTCCTAATACTGCTTTATGTGATTTATTTGAATCTTGTTCTACCCATAGTATTAATTGTATTACATCTCTTTTATTAAATCTTATCATTATATTTGTTTTTACTCCTGCATCATGATCTGTTTCTTCATACTCATTCTCTATATATCCTATTTCCATCTTACTTTTTTCTTCATGTTCATCTATTAATGTTATTATTTCTTGCCATATTCCATTCTTTTTTATCTCTATTATTATTTTATTTTGTTTATTTTCTTTTGTTATATCTAGACTTGTTATTTTTTGATTTATTTCAACTAATTCTGTATTTATAGGATTTATTAGAGACATTTCAGCTAACCAGCTACTACTTCCTATGTCAATACTTTTTCTTGGATTCATTATATTTATTTGTAACGGTTCATTTAATGTATTTATTCTTAATGATCTGTTTCCTAAATTATTATTGGCTATTAATCTTTTTCCTTTGTTATCATGAATACTTACTGTTTTATCTAGTTCTATTTCTAATATTTCAGGTAAGGTTATATTTATAGGGTCTGTTTTTACTTCTTTTAATATAGGCATGAATTGTTTTTCTATACTTACTCTTCCTATTGATTTATTATATATTTTATGTTCATTTGTAAATACTAGTCCTACCATTGTTGTTATACTTATTGTTTTAGCTCCTTTTAATAATTTAATTCCTTTTAATTTATGGTATATCATTATTGATTGGTCTATATGTTCATCATTTCTAGATATTGCAAAATTAGTATTTAAAATAAATTTTAATTTTTGGTATATTAAATTTCCTGTTAACATTCCTAATATACTATCTTGTACACTACTTATTATTCTTCCGTCTGTTATTAATAATTCTATAGGTGAATCTATTCCTTCTTTAAAATATGCTTTAACTAACAATTGTACTCCTGCAATATAAATTTCAGTAACTTCTTCTTTAAAAGGTAATTTAGATATTTCATTTTCTATTAATCCTTTACTTATTAATGGTATTCTTAATATTCCTTCTGTTAAAGTTGATTCTATAGGATGTTTCTTTTGTAATATTACACACTGACTTTTAATATCTTTCTTTGATTTTATTATTCTATTAACTCTACTCATAAAATTTTCATTAACTATTTGGTCTGGTTTTAAATTTAATTTAATATCTTTTATTTTTCATATTGTTTAGCATTAAACGTTAATCTTTTTTCTACACTTCCTTCTGATGTATTTCTATATTCTTCATATGTTTCATATTCATCTTCTTCTTTTACCTCTTCTATTTCTTTACCTTTCATCATATATAATTTAAATTCTTCTTCTAAACTTTCTAAATATTCTATTTTTTATTCTTCTTCTATTTCACTTAATTCTGATTCACTTATCACTTTAATTTTATATATTTCTATCTCGGGATTTTCTATATCACTATATATCTCTTCATCAAATTCTAATGGTTCTAATTCATATTCTTGGGCTTGTTCTAATATATTCATAAATTTTTTATCTTTTGGTTCTTTACACTCGGTTGATATATGCCCTATTTTTCCACAATTATAACATCTACATTTTCTAGGTTTTTTTACTATAATCTATTTTATTTCCTTTCTTAAAATATTTTCTAAAATACTTCTTAGGCTTATATTTTTTATAAAACTTTTCTTTTGGATATTTCTTAAATTTATACCTATGCTTATTATATTTCTTCATTGGTTTCCATTTTTTATTCTTATATTTTCCTTTACTATATTTTCTTTTTATTTTCTTATTTTCATCTTTACATCCCCATCTATGTTGTTTTTCATATTCTGCACATCTTAAAATTAATTTATTTTGTTTATAATATTTCATATTCCTCCAAGCTTGTTTACATTTCTCAGATAAATAATTTCCTAAATAATCTATTCTTCTTCCTAAAGAATCTATATATGGTAATAATTCTAGATTTTCTTTAAACGTTTTCATATAATCATCTATTATTTCATCTCTTATCAGTTTTGGTAATTTTCTATAAAAAAGATCTAAATATTTTATTCTTTTCATTTCTGGGTTTTCTTTTATTTCATAATAATATTTCTGAAATTCACATATATAAGGATTTAAATATTTTGATTCTAATGAACATATTTCAATTTGATATAATCTTTTTATCGCTTCATTACTCGTTATATGTTCTTCTAATGTACTACTCCTTCCTACAAATTCTGTTCTGAGTACATATTCATATCTTTTTACAAGTTTAACATAATATTCTTTTCTACTATTATATTCTTCTTTTGCTATATGTCTTATTTGATTTCTCCAATTTTCTTCCTGACTTCTCCACCAATAATATACATTTCCTAAAAAGCTTGATTCTATAAGTAAATTAGTTGATTGAAAGTCCAAATTATTCCTTCCTATTAATGCTATTATAGTTGCTCTTGACCATTCTTCGATTATTTTTTCAGGGTCTAATACACAATCTAAATTTAACCATATTCCAGATACAGGTATACTTTTACTTTCATATTGGTCTATAGGTGTTGGCGTAACTCTTGGTATTTCAAATCTTATATCAAATTCTTGGTTTTCAGTCTTCTTATCATGTGGTAATTCTTCTTTTTCTATTTCATTTTCTCTTTGTTCTTTATGTTTATTATAATCTGCTTCTGTTCTTATTTTTTATGATTCTGCTTCTGATTTCTTACTTTCATTATTTGGTTCATTAATACTTACTCCTACATTTAATTCCTTATATTCTTCTATGTTTCCTTTTATATTTGTTGCATCCTTAAAATCTTTTTGAATTTTTTCTAATTCTTGTTCTTCTAATCCCATTAAATTTTCTATTTCATCATCTTCCTCTTCTACTGCATTCATCATCTTTATTTGTGGATTATATATTTTAAAAATATCTATTACATCTTTCGAATATATTATTTATGCAATTTTACTTCCTTCTTCAACTTCTTCATTTTTCTCATAATTTTCTCTTTTAGTTTTTCCTTTTGTTATTTCAATTAATTGTTTTTTCTCTTCTTCTGTAATTCCTAAATTATTAAGTTTATCATTAATTGTCCATAAATTACTATTCATTATTTGTTGTCCTTTCACTACTTGTTCTACAATTAATCTTGTCTGTCTTACATTTTCATCCATATTTTGTTTATATATCTTTTCTTTAATATTTTCTAATTTTTCCATTTCTTCCAACGCCTTCATCATATTTAATTTTCTATGCTTATGAGTTATAGTTTCTAATAATTCAGTTTCTTGTTTTATTTTGGGTTCTTCAATTTCCATATCTATCACTCCTAAAGAATTCATTATAGTTTTCACATTTGATTTTATTATTCTTAAATCCTCTGTATTACTATCTATCTTCTTTTTCATATTATATATTTTTTCTTCTAAAGATTGACTCAAATATTCTAATCTTTCTTTTCTATTACTTGGCTTTTCTAACTTTACTTTTTCTTTTATATCTTCGGGGACCATTTCTAATATTTCTTCTAAATTGTATATTTCCATTAAATCATAAATATTGGGGTTTATATATGTTCCTATTTGTTTCATCATATACATATTATTCCAATTTACTAAATTCCATATATTATCTCCATTTCCTCCTGGCATAAAAGGTGTAAATATACATGTTTCTTCTTGATTTCCTATTAAAGATAAATGGGAACTTATAGGTGAATTATTTATTTCTACTTCATATGTTCGAGGTTCTAATTTTCTTATAATATTCATATTATATTTCTGAAAATATATACCTTTAATTTCTAACAATCAGATAAACCAATTAATCACAAACTTTAAAGATTTCTATCACAGCAGAGTAGCTAACGAAAGTAGTATGAGAATTAACAAAGATCTAAGAGTTCCATTTTATCGAACCATAAGCTAATATGCCAAATAATCAATGATTATCCAAATCATGAATGCGAATATTGTCATGAATTTCGAGGAAATGATAAGAGTACTTCTATCACCTTGGATCCAAGTATACTATAAAGAAGTGTCGGTATAAGAAGACAAATAAAGGTGTCGGCAGATGCATACAAAAAGAAAACGCAATATATATATATATATATATATATATATATATATATATATATATATATAGCCTTCATAGCCTGGATTCGATCTCACAGTCATGAATCCAATTAATTCATAAAACTAATTAATTGAAATACCATTAATGTATAATCAACAAAATACGTTCTAGTCCAAAAGGGAAAAGGATACCCTCGGAATAATTTTTCTTCTTTTCTTCTCAGAATATCATCTCTACACTTAAATCAAAAAATGAATGATTCATATTTAATATTTCCTATAACTATGATTATAGTGTTTTATAAATTAATTTTTTCATTACTTGTGTTTGTATTACAATTATGAATTGAGTAGATCATGTTTTAACAGTTTAAGTTTACTAATTTATGTTTAAAATAATATTTTTATAAAATATTAAATTTAGATCATCCATTTTTTTAAATCTGACGGTGAAGATGAAATTCTAAGAAGAAAATGAGAAAAATAATTTTGAGAGAACCTACACCCGTCCAAAACAAACGAAAAAAAGTCAATTAATGAAGTAGCGCTAGATATTGGATATGCATGTGGCCCATTTAGTACTCCAAAATTAATTTGTCTGATTTATAAACTAATATATAATTTAATAATGCACAACATATATACTATGATTAAGGAAATATGAATATTGAAAAATGTATATAGTTCCAATGTACTACTTTCTGTTCTTAATATAAGAGTTAGTTGATTAATTTGGGTAGATTAATGGAGTTAATTATATTAGTTATTTGTTACAAATATAAGTTGGCTTTCCTAAAATACTATTTTTCATCAAGACTACATTTGATAGAAACTCCTTAATATTTACAATCAATAAGATACCTTGAAAAAAATTATAAATCTGGGAATCAAATTAATTGGATTGGGGTCTTATATTTCAGATTAAATCGTATCCCCAACTAATAACCATTATATTAAGGACCAGAGGTATTAGGTTGTTATAATTCCTTTTGTGATTATAATTAGGGAAAATTACTTAAAAATACCTTTAAGATAAATTAATTGATGAATGCTACCATGGAAGATCGGTTACAGTTTAACAGAAGATATGTTACACACAACGGAAGATAGTTTGCACGTTTATATGGAAGAATTGCGCATACACGAAAGAGTATTAGTAGACAATGGAAGTTTCTTTACACATACGGAAAATAGCTTGCATGCTTGATAATATTCAGTAATTAATTTGTCAAAAAGTATTCATTCCCAATTCTCCCTTATAATTATCACATCATTTCGTGTTTTGCAATATTTACATAAAAGGAAACTAACCATTTAATGTATATATCAATTTTATGAATAGGTACTTAAATTTTTAAATGAGGGAAAAGTTATTTTTGTTCTAAAAGTTTTTTTTTGAAGTCGTTTTGCTGGTGTGGTATCTGAGATTTTTTTTACCTC
This sequence comes from Inga laurina, assembly GCA_963855925.1. Classification (NCBI taxonomy): domain Eukaryota; kingdom Viridiplantae; phylum Streptophyta; class Magnoliopsida; order Fabales; family Fabaceae; genus Inga; species Inga laurina. Next base: position 20,607,391 of record OY979702.1, on the reverse strand, counting down.
GATCAAAGTATTAAATAAAGGAACAATGTTACGCTACTCTAAGGGCGTGTTTGGTCTGAGGGGAGGGGAGGAAAAGTTGGTGGAGGAAAAATTTTTTTGAGTTGAATTTAAAAAAATTAAAGAAGCGGGTTAAAAACTTTTAATTAATTTTTCTTACACTTTTATTTTATATATTCTCTGTATTAAAATTTTATTACCCCACTTCTTCAGTATTTTAAAATTTAACTCATAAAACTTTTCTCTCGCCCCTTCCTCTCCAAATCCCTCACACCAAACAGACCATAATGGTAGCCAAACCCTATGCCACGTATGATTTCTCGTGAGCATGTTTATACGTTTTTTTTTTTAGTCATTTTTGTTCTGAAAGCGTTGAAAAAATAATGATGTGGTCCAATGGTAAATAAAACATATAAAAGACTAATAAACACGCAGAGCAAGTTAGTACATTCTAGAATAGCAAATCGGGCTCATCAAATTAGGGTGATGTGAAGTCCCATAAAATCAATTAATAATAGTCCCTCATGTTTAATATAAATCATATTTATATAATTGATATTAATTTTAAATATAAGACATATTTTATATATAAATTAATATTTTTTTATTTATCTTTATTGATATTCTCTTAATAATAATTAAGAATGAGAGGAAATTATGGAATTAAAAAAACATCTAGACTATTTTAAAAAATACATATTATATTAATTAAAATTTTTATTAAAATTAAATTAGATAAATACATTTTATATATTAAATATTAGAAATAGTAATATAGTTGTTGAATGCCCCACAGCAGCTCCAGAAGACTCATGATGACTCAACTCATAAGTCATGAGATCGTAAATTTAGTTGAAAATTGTCATCTCACACTTTATTTTTTTAGGGAGGATTATAGGTCCCAAAAAAAAAATAAATAAAGAAATGGTTCCTGAAAATTACAAAATGAAAAAATGGTCTCATTAACAACTTAGGAGTTTGTATTAACAATTCCATAGGACTATTTTTTTATTTTGAAATCTTCAGGGACCATTTCTTCATTTCTCTTCTTTCTTAAAACCTAAGTGTAAATCTCCCTATTTTTTTTTGGCCAAAAAAAAAATCTCCCTATTTTTTATGATTAACTTTTTGAGAAAATTAGAATGAAGCACATGAAAAAAATATATTTATTGAGAAGGATCATAATAATATATTGATTACATAAAAATAAAACCTGGAGAAAAATAAAAATTAAAAAGATATATGATTATGTCACATGTGAATTATGGGTGGTTTTTATTTCAATTTTAGTTATTTTGTTTTACTTATGAATACGATAGATAATGTAGGTGGTTTGATATGGGAAATTTAGTTATTTTAAATTTATATTATGATATTTAGTCATTCTAAGTAATTACAATTTTTATGGTCCTTTAAAATAAATATTATTTTCTCTAAATCCTTGGTTTTAATTTTTTCTAACTTTTTTCCTTCTTTCTCTTGGTGGAAGGAACTCACACATTCATTAACAAAACTCTCAAACTGGTGCTTAAATCAAGATTTAAAGTGGAAAAAAAAAAGAGGGATTTAATTAAGGTTGGCACACACGATTTCAAGAGTTTTATTTTTTACCGGAACACATTTCAAAGAGTTGAAAGTCCCCAAGTTGTGATCGGGAAAGTGGAAAAAAATAAGTAAAATACGCAATAAAGCTCAACTGCAAAAATGGGTATATGAACGACTTGGATTTAAAGCAACAACAAAGGAATCGCCTTCAATCTCATCATCGGAAAAAACATCATCTTCAATCAAATGTGTTCCTAATAAAATGAATATTTCTTAACACAGGAATTTCAAACTTTGTTAATGCTAATGCTAAAATTCAAAATTATTGTTCGCGAGAAGCTGCTTGTTATTGTGTTAAAGTTAAATGAACTGTGATAGAAAAAGAGAGTTCGGGAGAGCGTAACTGGTACTATTATCTAAGTACTCATGATAAAAATATTTGAAGTTTGAGAGGTAGTGTGGAAGAAAGAAATAACTGAACATTCAAGAAGACTTAAGGACGACCAATGATATTTGACGATTAATGAAACAATTTAGCAATACTCTATTTTAATTAAGGGAAAATTAAAAAAAAAAACCTAGAGAAAATAATATTTATTGTAAAAGATCATAAAATTATAATTACTTAGAAGTACCAAACATTATAATATAAATTTAAAATTACTAAATTACCCTATCAAACCATCTACATTATCTCTTGTATTCATAATTTAAACAATAACTAAAATTAAAATTAAAATTACTCATCATTTACATATGTCATGATTGTATATATATTTTTTAATTTTGATTTTTTATCAACTTCATATTCATGTAATCAATATATTATTTAATTAATTAACAACAGTCAAACTCATATCTTTTTTTTAATTTTCCCCCCACCAAATTCCATATCAATATAATCAATATATCATCAAGTTGCCCTATTTATATTATCAAACTTAATATAAATTAAGCTCTTTTTATAAAAAAAAAAATAAGAAATAAACTCATTTCATATTTTTTCAGGATATAACAGATTATTTAGATTTGTAATTTTACTAATATTAAATGAATTTTTTTTAGTTTGAGGCTTAAATGAAATTTTTAACACACATAAATTTCTTCTAAAAAAAACATTTAAAATTTACTTGTATAATAAATTATAAAATACTTTGAGTTTTATTAAAGTTATATAATTTTATTTTTAATTAAAATTTTTGTTGATTCAAAAACATATAATTTTGAAAAAATTGAAGAATATGTAATTTTTTCCATAGATATCTATGCAAGTTGTGCAAAAATGAAAATTGAGAAAATTTTTATTTAATTTAGTCAAATTTAGAATTTTGTAGTAATTTTAAAAATAGAATGTGGGAGAGTATGTTGGAGAATATGCATAAGATTTCGTTGGGGGCTATTTTGGCATTTTTAATTTTATATTTTTGTATTCGGTCCTTATAAATAAATACAAATTTTATGATGATTCTCAATAAATATCTTTTCCTCTCGGTCTTTCACCCTAATTTTCCCTTAGCTAGAGCTTATATTAAGAATTGAAGCTAGCATCATTAATTGTTATTTGCATTGAATTTTATGTTTTTAGAATATGCTAGCTACTATTAATTTAATTATGAATTAAATAAAATTGAGTATTGATTACTGTGTTTCATCTCTTCCCAGTTCCCTCTATTAGTTTGGTTTCCCTCTACTTACTTTCTCGCGTTCTCTCTCTCCCTCTCCTCCCTTTCGCCCTCCCATCAACTCCGCTATTGAATCATGGCATTTTGCTCTTATCAAAGGGAGAGTATTGGAATATAAAAAATGGAGGAATTCGAGATCAAAAAATACATAATATAAAAGGTAAATGTGTAATTTTAACAATAATATAATATTTTAGGTAAAAGGTAACTAATACTATTAAATTTTTAATAGTGCAGAAATACACATAAATTTTAAAAGATGGGACAATTTTACAACAGGCCTTAACTATGAGAAAAACAGACGATACTTTAGTCTTATTAACTTTACCGTTTTGCCCCTAATTATGTTAATTCCACTTGGATCACCACCAAACACATCATATCACTCCATTTCGCCACATTACATGCCCTCCCTATATTTTAAGTCAATTTAGATGTTAATCCACAATTGAACTTAAATACAGGGTTTCGGCACTGTGCATAACATATACAAATCACAATCCATATCATAATCTCCAAAAGGGTTATTTGTCAATAATCACATTCACTTTTGGAGTCCTTAACAATTAATCAAAATTTGGGATCCTGCTAAACTGAGGCTTAGCAGTCCACTTATTTCAGGCTTATTCTCTAGCCTTAAATCTTAAAATTCGGGGTATTACAGTTAGACTGGGTGATGTAATAACCCAACTTGTGATAAAGGGATAATGATGTCCCTAATGGTGTAATCATTGTTTAATTAATGTAAATATGTGGTAAACAATGCTTAAGCCTATATGTATGTTTGATGATGATTTGGTAAGAGGTTATGATAATCAGGGGCGAAATGGGAAATTCACTTACCAATTGGTCAGTCACCGAAGAGGAAACTTATTGGTAACTTGAAGACCAATGGTTGTGATGGAAAGTCAAAGGAATCTATGGCTAGGATTTAAAGATCCTAGGGGTGGAATACTATGCTAATGGATGTATGTGACATCATAGAGGAAGAGTAAGATCTTACCAAGTGCCATCATAAGGACCCTTGGATCAAAGTCAAAATTTCAAACTCATCTTCTCTTCCCCCTCTCCCCAAGTCGGTTATGGGAGTGTGTGTATGGGGAAAAATCTGATTTTTATACATTCACCATCATCTCTCACCTTCTCTCTCATCACTCTCCATTTTCGCTAAAGTCAAGCAAGAAAGAGAAAGAGAAAAGTTTGATTTTGAGTAGGTAATTGTCTTCCTATGCTTAAAGCCTCTTTATTAAACTTGTTCAAGAGGTTGAGAGCTTCTTTGCTATATTTTCAGAATCTTGAAAAGTGGTGATTTGGTTTTTCCACAAATTTGAAAGTTGGGAAAACAGAGATTTGATCTTACCAAGTTGAAGAGGTAAGAATTTGATGCATTTTGGTATGTTTGTTATGATTTTTGACTAAGCTTTGTAAATTCTGGAATTTTGCCCTAATTTCATGAGAATTGGATAATGAAAGAGTTTGAAATGGTGTTATGTAGAAGATGGTATTAGGATGTGTCATAATGTCATTAGTTTTGATTTTGGAATTGAATGAGGAAGTTTGGAAAATTATGGTTTTGTGTGGCCTTGTGAATTAGAGTTGAGAATGTGTTGATTGAGTGGAAATTGGATTGTTTTGTAGTTACTAAGAGGTTCCTTGTGTCAAAATGAGTGAGAATGAGCTTTGGCACAAGTTTTAGGACTATTGGTAGTGAAATGGGTAAATCTGGGAACATATGTCAGTTGCTACGATTTTTGGCTTCTGATGAATAACACTCGAGTGAGGGAGGGTTCACTCGAGTGCTACGAGATATTTTCCCTTTTTCCCTTCAATTCCGGTTGGATTCTCAGGCAAAGCTCAAGAGTGCACTTTCATTCTCGCGAGTGATATAAGTCATCACTCGAGTGATATTGGTTTCACTCGAGTGAGGAAGTAAGTTTAAGCTTTTGGGATTTATGGTTGTTCTTGGGTAGTCACTTGCTGTGTCTCACTTTTTGGTGCTCAAGTGCATTTGAGGTTATCACTCAAGTACAGCTTCTTGTGCTCGAGTGAGGGTGTAAGACATATTGAGGTTTGCTCTCGGGCAAACACTTCCAGTGTGGCACTTTTGGGGACTCGAGTGAATTTGGGGGTCATCACTCGAGTGAGGTCATCTCCACTCGAGTAAGCCGACCAAAAATCAATGCTTTTGCTTCCAAGAAGGCATCTTCGAGATAGTTTTTCCTAACCCTTTAGGCATATGTTTAGGCATTTAATAGCCACCTAAAGAGTTTATATGAATACCAACTTAAAGTATTATGGAATTAAGAACTTGGAAAAGAGATTGATCTATTGTCCCTAATTTGGTTTATAGGATTTGACATTTGCCGTCTTCGTGAGCCTACTGTGCCAGCGAATGTCAGGAAGGAACAAGGTATGACTCTTTCTTTTATACCATATGTGATGCATTGTATGTGTGTTAATAATTGATTTGTGATGGATTCGTATGCTGCAAAGATTGTGGATATATGTAAGCACCGCCATACCAATAGTCCTTGAGTCGCTAGCAAAGGTTTGGGTAAGGGCTACGTACCTTCCCGGCGGTAAAAGGGGATGAGGATGGGATGTGATATTTGTGATTACGTGGGCCGAAAGGCTATATTGTGGGCTGAAAGGCCATATGTGAGTTGTAAGGTTATTTGTACGCACTGCCATACCAACAGTCCCTGAGTCGCTAACAACGGTTCAAGTTAGGACGGTGTGCTTTCTCAGCGGTAAAAGGGGATGAGGGTAGAGTGTGATTTGTGCTGCTGCTGCTGCTGTATGATGATTTGCTTACATGTTGTGTGCTTATGTGTGGTATGAATGATTTATTACTATTGGGATTCTCTTGAATCTCATTTTTTCCTTTGAATAACATTTCAGGCAGGGCAAGTGGCTCCAAGGAAAAGCAAACGACCCGGAGCGGTTAGAACCCTGTAGGGACATTTGATTCGGGCCATGTTGGTTATTTATTTTGGATAGGGATTACTGTATGATATTTTTGAGTTGTAAATGGTTTTTGAATACATGGTAGTGTAATCCTCTAATTGGGAACTGAAACCCTATAGTTCTATATATAGATGAAACCCGGGGGTTGCCGGGGGTTAAGTTATACACTGATATATTTAAATGTGATATAACTGTACAGGTAATTATATTCGATATTTGAACTTGAGACCATGATAGAGAAGAAGCTTTGAAAATTTTGTGAAGTCCCTACTACAAAGAGGGAGATTTAAATGAGTTTTGAATTATCTGACAGTCTCTAATCTATTTTATTATGCATTATCGAATCTTAATTACGCTAAATAAGGCAGGGGGTTACAGGTGACATTTCATCTTTGAAGTGCGCAGAATTCAAAGACATGATTTATACGCACTACTTCCTTGAGCAGTTGCAACATGAGAGGGAGTTAGAGTTTTACACTCTTTGTTAGGGTGATATGAATGAAGATAAGTATATTTCTACCTTCATTTGACTCATGACATATGTTACATATCAATAACATATAAAAATCTCTACCCCAAGCCATTCCTCCCATCGGCTTATGTATGGCTCTTGACTCATTTTACTGTTCATAAGCCGACCAAGTATTTACAACAATATAATATTCAACATCGAGCTTTGCACAAAGCCAATTCCATCATTTGCTGTGTAAGGGAGTGTATCCAAGACATGGACACGTGTCTTATTGTATGCCTCATAAGATTCAACCACTAAGTCATGGGGTATAAAAAACTTACCACTTTCATAAATATTGGAGCTGACCACCTAAAAAAATATTTACCAAGTGATGATACGTCTGACACAAGTAGCTGCAATAAGTCACGGGTTACAATAAGGTCATACTTTTGGGTTTGTTTTAATTGTTTTAATGGATGGATAGATACATCCAAAATTTCAAACCTCCTCAAACCCCCATTCTTCCACGCAGATTCCGAGCTCATGCCAAGCAAGAAGAAGACCGTGTTTTGAGAGGCTGGAAAATCTGCTTTCGGGGATTTGCAAAAACAATGTTGTTCATCAACCACTAGCCTACGATCTTCCCAACAAGGTCCTCTGCCAATTTGAGATATTTGTGTTTGATGAGTTGGTACGTGCTTTCCAGATCTTTTATTTAGCTCTTAAATCATCTATCTCTGACTCTAAGTTGCCTTGGCATATGTCAGAAATATAACCTTACAAGAGGTTATTTTAGAGTTTGAGGATGAAGAGGGTGCGACAATGAGGTATTCTTGCCATTTAATTTTCTTTTCCAGCGCCTCCCTTACCCTCCATTTCCCTCCTACCAAATCATGACCTCTTTTCTGATTGGGATTAGCTGGAGAATTTTAGATCTTCTTACACTTTCAAAAAACCCCCATTCTTCCACGCAGATTCCGAGCTCATGCCAAGCAAGAAGACCGTGTGTTGAGAGGTTGGAAAATCTGCCTCCGGGGATTTGTGAAAACAATGTTGTTCGTCAACCACTAGCCTACGATCTTCCCAACAAGGTACTTTGCCAATTTGAGATCTTTGTGTTTGATGAGTTGGTACGTGCTTTCCAGATCTTTTATTTAGCTCTTAAATCATCTGTCTCCGACTCTAAGCTGCCTTGCCATATGTCAGAAATATAACCTTAAAGGAGGTTATTTTAGAGCTTGAGGATGAAGAGGTTGAACCTTTCTATTAACATATATTAGAAATTCGTAATTGGCTCTATACATTAGAATATAGCTTGTGCGCTCAAGACACCAATAAGGCTCTGAATTTGTTACAATCCTTTCTATTAACATTCATGATTTTGTTATAACCCCATCTTTTAAGTCTCTGAATTTTTTTACTTATTTGCTGTAGGATTGATAGTCAGCCCAGTGTTTCCTTTTAAAAGTAATTATCCTTTTTTTTTCTTATAGAGTTTTATGTGCTATGGGAAAGAAGACTCAGTGCTTGACAGTCAAAGTAGGTTTTTTAGACATATTGGTGCTATATACCTTTTCTACTTATAGCTTTTTTGTTTAACAACTTTTTATAACTTTATTGTTCAACAACTTTTTTGAATCCCTGGTAGATCGTGCAAGGATGTACAAGTTGGAACATGGGGAAGATGTTTTGCAATTGTGATATAGACAAGTCAAATTTGACTGCACATTGGTCATATCCTGTATGCATAGTAGATATTGAAAAAATTCTAAAAGCTAGAGTACTTTAATTGAAACCATGATTGTATTTAGGTTTTGTAAATGATTATTTGTCTGCAAGATTAATGCGTTTGTTAATGCTATCATTAACTGTGGCCAATGATCATGAAGTGACAGTAATGCCAACATAAAACTATACAAAGAATATTGTAGAGGCAAGTAAAGAGGCTCATAAAGCATTAAATTGAAGTTACACAACATCAGTTCTTGAAAGTCTTCTCCATGTTCAATTGAGCTAACCTTATGCTATCTTAGTCTCATTATGAATATACTGCATTGACGTACTGCTTTATCTTTTGATAAAGATGTCAGAAAATTTTGTCACTGTTTTATTTGAAAGGCTACTTTTAAGTTGATTAATGGAGTGAAATAATTTCTTTTTATCAATGAAGGTGGCCAAAGTGGTTGCTTTTCTCATGTCAGCCATCAGATATTAGCAGAAAGAAGCAGAACAATAAGGCTGAGGAAGGAGAAAAGCACAGGGAAAGGCACAAAAGTATAAATGACAAAGAGACAGGCTATAGTCAAATTCTGTAATTAATAGCTCTGCCCTTGTGATAAAGACAAGAAGAAAGAAGCTTTCATTTATCACAAAAAGAAAGAAGCCTTCATGAAAGAAGTATAGAAGCAACAAAAATTTTAATTACCAAATACATAAAACTTAGAATTAACACTTTTGTGAGTAATTTTTTATTGATAGGAAAGTCAGATAAGTTACCTTTCCTGGCTGGCAAAATTCTAGGTGTATGTATTGCTATACTTAAAGAGCAAATCCTAATAGTAGATTTAATTATGAAGAGATTGAATAATGAGCTACAAATTTATTGCTTGGAGAAAAGAGAAATAATTGTAAATATATTTTTGATTTATTGCATCACGTAACAATAACAAGATATACAGCCTTTGCTGATGTTGGAGAAGTATTTGGCAGTGGGGAGCATGATCCTATTAGTATATCAATAGGAGGTTATTGGGAGTGCTTTATCTATTACCTAATTATGTATTATAAAGTTGGCCTTCATTTTAAATGATCTTGATTGTATTTATGTGATAATTATTTTTTTTATTGGTAACGAAGATATAAAAACTACAGATTTATATGCTTCTCATGTAACGCAGGGGAAGCACACGCTAAGATAGGTGGCTTTATTGACTAAGATAGGTGGCTTTATTGACGTTTCTTGATATATAATCCTTCACATTTTCAATTATTAGAGATGTATCACTTTCATTCTTTATCACTTTTTTCTCCAGTAACCTTATGTTACTTTTCATTGTATTTTTGTTTTTGATAAATCTTATGTTGCTGACTAATAAAAGTTAATTAGTGGTGATAGGATTATTGATATCGTACTGTTGTTCTATACTACTTATGTTATCAATGATATAGTATATTTAAAGTATGATAGACAATGATTTATTTTGAGGAAAATGATATAATTAAGCATTTAACTGTTAGAGTTTGAGAAATATTTGGCAGTAGGCAGCATGATCCTGTTAGTATATCAATTGGAGGTTATGGGGAGTGCATTATCTATTATCTAATTATGTATTGTAAAGTTGTACTTCATTTTAAAGGATTTTAATTGTTTGTATGTGAGAATTGTTTTTTAATGGTAACAAAAATTCAAAAACTCCATCTTTTTAAGCTTCTCAGCAACGTAGGGAAAGCACATGCTAAGATAGGTGGGCTTTACTGCTGTTTCTTGATAAACCTTATGTTACTTAGTCAGAAAAGTTAATTAGTAGTGATAGGACTATTAATATCATAGTGTTATTCCATGCTACTTATATTATTAATGATATAGTATGTTTAAGATATGAAAGACAATGATTTATTTTCAAGAGAATGATATAATTAAGGATTTAAATATTCTATAAGTACAAGCATCCCGTGCAACGCATGGGGGAGTACAAGCTAGTTTGAAGGAATATAACAACTCTGATTGGAAGATTCGATAGTTAATAGATAAGGCTAGGCTATAATTAATGGCATATATGAGTTTTTTAATATCAAAAATTTTGAGGATGCTTGTACTAAGTTATGTATTGCTACATGTGCAGTACAAGAGGTGGAAGATTTTAAGCATAGTGACAGTTCAAGCAGATTCTCCAACTTTCTAAGGCCTAATAATAGTATAAAGAAGAAGTCAGGCTTTAGGTCAGGAAGCTACATAAGCTTAAGAAAGACTGAAAGGTCTCATCAGAGAGGGTTTAAGGATAATAGGAGCCCACAACAGAGATTCCAGACCCAGAGGAGTTATCATGGTGGGAGTCAAGTTTCCCATTGAGATTCTAATATGTCTACACCAAGCGTGAGTAGACCATGTCAGAATTGTGGGATAGTACATGCAGGGAAGTGCTGGGAGTGCTTTAAGGGCCATAAGTATGGGAGCACATTGCTTGTTTTTTCCCTGAATTTTAGCAGGCCCCGTAGAGTGGTCGCCCCACCATTCCTGGTCGAGTGTTTGCTTTGACCCGGGAGGAAGCTAGAGCATCTCAAATATGATCCAAGTTATTGTTTATATTCATGGACATGATGTACATGTGTTATTTGATTATGGTGTTTCACATTCTTTTATCTCTATAATTCTGCTTAATTATTGGAATTACATGTTCGTGAATTGCCTTATGATTTGGAAGTGTCCACTCCTGCTGGGGCTTCTGTTATGACTGGCCGTACTTGTTTAAACCTTACACTTAGTATGATATCTATAATTCAAAGATAGATTTAATTTGCTTACCACTTAAGGGTATCAATGTGATTATTGGCATGGATTAGTTGTCTGCCAATAATTCTTACCTTGACTGTAAGGGAAAGAAAGTGAATTTTCCTTTATGTCTTACATCTGTTAAGGCGGCTTCTAGGCCCTTGTTGTTGACGGACACTAAAGTGAAAAAGTATGTTCAACGAGGTTGTAAAGCCTATATGGTCATATTTTCTATCAATGCCAACAAGGAAGTTAGGATCAATCAGATTGAAGTGTTGAAGGAGTTTCCAAAGGTGTTTCCAGAGGAGATATCAGGGCTACCTCCGTAGCGAGAGGTTGAGTTTTCCACTAAGTTGGTATCAAGTACAACCCTAATTTCTAAGGCGCCTTATCGGATGTCACCATGAGAGTTGCCAGAGTTGAAGAAATAGCTAGAAGTGTTGCTCGAGAAACAGTTTGTAACCCCCGCCGTCATCAAGGCCATGATTAGCGTTTAAATACGTTTTATAGTTGAATAAGAGATCTGCGATAATTAAAAACTTTTTGCAACACTTGTACAATATGATCTCCATTCATTTTTAAATAAAAACAATTGGCCTGTTTAGTTTGTCACATATACAATATCAGAGTATCAGCACAATTCCCGACGTTCACCCGGGATAATAACATTAATCCAATAGTTTATACAAGGCATCACTGCCCATCTCAATATCCATACCCGGGATTACGCAAAACTACAATACTACAAATCTATTCAATATATACATTTGTCCAAAATGATAATCAGTTCAGTATGAAACCAAAATATCTAACTAAGACTACCGCCGACAGTCCTAATCGTCCATTGCCACTTGCTTGCTTTTCGATCCACTTGCCCTGTCTAAAAATGTTATTTGGAAAGAATGAGATTCTAGAGAATCCCAGTAGCAACAGTTTACGTATATGATGTATAATTAAATAAAGCAAGTAAGCATATATCACAATACAGCATAACAATATTCAAGGCCGGGCTAACCGCCACGTCCCCTCAATCAATATTCAAGGCCGGGCTTCCGCCACGTCCCCTCGCTCATTCAATTATTAATACAAACAAGCAATACATTATACATGATATAGGATAAAGTGTCACTACCTTGTTCTTTCCATCCTTGATCAGGCGTAGGCCTTCTACGATCCGGGCAAATATCGAATCCTATGGTCATAATTAAGGATGACGCGTTATCACTTATTCCAATACTCAAATGACTTCAAAACACTTAGTTTTGGTTATAATTAAAGTCCCTTAAGTAGCTATGAAAGTCTCTAACAATCGCCTAAAAGGATTGGGAAGTATTATCTCAAAGACCACCCCTTTTTAGTGTGCCTCTTAAAACGTGCCGCTTCCGGCTTCCGACTCGGTTCTAAAGTATTAAATGTACAAGAAATAAGTCATAACCTATCCAAGTATCATTTTAGACTCTTCCATAGTGTTTCTTATGGTTATATTAGCCTATGGTGAAAATTTACCAAAATGCCCCCGGGAACCCAGCCCGGCCCAGCCGTACCCGGCCCGATGGCACTAGGGGAGAGTAATGGGCAGGTTGGGCAGCCCATGGTCAAATCCATAGCCCGCCCATTTAACTTTAGATGGGTATGGGCTAGCCCAAACCCGTACCTCAACCCATATAAACCCGTGTAAACGGGCTGGCACATAAATGGGCGGGTTAACACGGGTTATGGGTAACCCATTTAGATTGGACCTGCTTATTTTTTTGAAAAAGAAATATAGATATGCAGCAAGCCTTAATTTCAAATCCATGATCCATCAATCTAAATTATGATATCCACAATTCACACAAAAGAATCCAAATTTAGACAAGTAGTAAGTACTTTCATAACAGAATTTTGATGTTTAAACTCCAACTTTTAAATTAAAACATTACATGCAACTACGAATTCAAAGATCAACAAAATGACATGCTTCCATTGAATATTTGATATCTTCATGAGTTGATGCTTCATTTTTCACCATCATTATCAGATTCAGTTGAGGAATGGGGTGTAGCTCCAGAAGCTAAATCTTCTTCTGCAAAATAAATTAAGAAAAAACATATCCATTAATAATCTAATATGCAATAAAAAAAATGAAAAAAATACAAATTAAGATTGTTATTGAAAATACCTGTAACAACACTTACACTCTCATCAAAATTATCAATATCAAGGTTGTAACCCCCTCACCGTAATTACATCCGAATTTCGAAATTTAAGTGAATTAGAGACCACTAAAACAAAATCACAATCTATGATCCCGCATCCAAGAGATGGGGCATTTCGAAATCAGTTCTAAATCATACCTAATCCTGGTCTCACATTCACGTGCGGATATAATTACCAGAGAAATCAGAGTACATAATAAATATCAAAGTGCGGAAACCAAAGTCCCGGCAAACCCCGGGTTACTTACATAAATAACTTGGGTTTAATATTTCCCAACTATGGGGATTACATAACCAAAATATTCATTTACATTAAATGTACACTTGATAACCCCAAATCCAAAACTACGATAACCAACTACCACTTAGATTTTGGAGTAAGCCTAACTACTCCTGGTTGTTCACTTCCCTTTCGAGCCACTCGCCCTGTCTGAAAAGGTTAGTCATATGGAAGGGGTGAGATTCTAAAGAATCCCAGTAGTAACAACAATTTCATACCACATGCAATCACAGAATATGCACACCAATCATCTCATACAGCAACACAAGTCACTCCACCCTCATCTCCTTTTACCTCCGGGAAGGCATACGACCTTAACCCGAACCGTTGTTAGCGACTCAGGGACTATTGGCGTGGCAGTGCATACAAATAGCCACACGGCTCAAATATAGCCTTTCGGCTTCCATAAATGGCCCGTCGGCCTTCACAAATAGCCTTTCGGCTCACAATTAGCCTTTCGGCCCACATATACACATATATCACACCCTAACCTCATCCCCTTTTACCGCCGGGAAGGCATACGACCTTAACCCGAACCGTTGTTAGCGACTCAGGGACTATTGGTATAGCGGTGCTTCCACAGTTTTCACAAAACTTGCAGCATACGATTTTCATTTCAAAAACAATGACATAATATACATACAATGTATCACACAGGGCATAAAGAAAGAGTCACTACCTGTATCTTTCCTGACTGGCTCCGGCACCGCGGCCTCACGAGGGCGACAGATATCAAACCCTATATCAATTAGGGACAACCAATCAATCTCTTGTCCATATGTATATTTCAATAATACTCTAAGTTGGTTATCATTTAGGACTCTTTAGGTGACTATTAGAGGCCTAAACATATGCCTAAAGGGTTGGAAGAACCTACCTAAAAGACCCCTTACCCGAAGGCAAAACACTGATTTTTGGTCATCTCACTCGAGCACAGATGCTCTCACTCGAGCACAAGTACGGACATCACTCGAGCACAACAGAAAGTGAGACTGCGAGTGAGCACCCGAGAGCACAAAGAAACCCTCGAGCACTGGCTCACTCGAGCACGCTGAACCTCACTCGAGCACAAGGCCAAATGCCTCACTCAAGCACCTGCGAGAGAAGGTCAGGAGGTGAGGACCCGAGAGCACACAAAGCTCTCCAAGCACTGGATCACTCGAGCACAACCATTTGCACTCGAGCACGCACCTCACACCCGCGAGTGAGAAGGCTCACTCGAGCACCTTACTCGCGAGTGAGAACCCGAAAGCACAACTCCCACCCGAAGCACAATCTCACACCAGAAGCACAAGCTCACTCGAGCACGACCCTCAGTGCTCGAGTGAAACGACTATGCTTGCGAGTGTCAGAGCACACTCTTGGCATCAACCAGCGAGTGAGGACCCAAAAGCAACCTCAACTCCGGACTCGCACCTTCACTCGAGCAGAACCATGCTCACTCGAGCATGTTCTTCGCTCACTTGAGCACAAGGCGATGCTCGCGAGCACAACCCATAAAACCCAGATAACTCGAAGCACAACAGGGAAAAACTTGCATATCACTCGAGCACGTTCTTCCTCTGCTCGAGTGATGTGTATCAGAGACCCAAAACGCAGCCAAAAACCAGAAACTCCAGATGGTCAAATTCACTCCTAAAGGTTCCCCAAACTCTTCCCAATGCTCATACACACTAAGCACTAACTAGGGAACATATTGGCCACTTCAAAAACACTCTAAAAACCAATTTGACCACAACCAATCACCAAGGTCTCAATGACACACGATATCCAAATTCCCTTAACACATTTTTATCATTCCAAATTACATCAAATGCTCCTATATCTCCAACTAATTCATTTTCAATCATCAATCATAATGATCTTCACATTTCCAGAAATAGGCATATTTAGGGCAAAAATTCCAGATTTGACCAACTTAGCCAAAAATCACAAGCAATACATTAAAATGCACTAAATGCCTACCTCTTCTCTTTGCCCAATTCAGAACCTTGATTCCTCAACTTTCAATTTCGGCCAATATCCCAAACAACACCATTCAAGGCTCTACAATCATCATAATGTAGCTCTCATTGAGATGAACAATATTAGAGAAGAGGATTGGAGCAAAGGAGGATTACAACTTACCAAGATTCAAGCTTTTCTCCCCTCTTTCTTGCTTGTCCAGCGAAAAATGGAGGAAGGAGAAGAGAGAGAAAATGAAGTGGAGGAGATGATGATGACAAAAGTCAACTCTTTCTCCCTACACACACACAACCGCACAAGAGAGAGAAAGAAGAGAAAAAGTGACTTTTGTCTTCTAGTGCCACATCCAATGGCCACCCTCTTGCCACATGTCATCATCCACTCAATTCCCTCTTTAAGCTCACATAGATACAACACATAGGATTCCGACCCATACGAAATGCATCTCAACCCTTGATCTTACATACCACATGTATGCATAAAAATTCATATTACAAAATTCCAAGAATGTTTAATCAAGATAATTACAATAATTATCAGAGTCATTAGCCCTAATCACCATTCGGGATATTATAAAGGTCCTTAAATTTAGGGGTTGTCTTGAAAAGCCAATTTTGAGCGCATACAAGTGCCTCAACCATCTTTGAAGACAAGGAGCTCCTAAAAGAATCTAGTATCCGACCCCCAGTACTAAAAGCCGATTCTGAAGATACTGTAGAGACGAGTATAGCTAACAAATCACGTGCCAACAAATTCAGAACTTTATACTTGGAAGCATTCACTCTCCACCATTCCAAAACATCAAATTTTAGATCACGAAAGCCAACTATTTCAGCTTATAGATATTCATCCACTTCTGAAATTTTCTCTACATTACATGTAGAATCTGCAGTAGCTAAGAATTTCTGGAATGTAGCATCAAAAGATGACAAAGCCATTTCAAGTTCAACTTCCGAAAACAACACATTACTCCCACTACCATTGATATCTCCTTGCTCTATGGTTGGTTGAGATCCAGAAGCTTCATTAGTATTAATGACATTTGGTGAATAATGATCATACAAACGATATAAGACATCAACAATCCTCTTCAACATAAATTCTCGCTTTGTAGGTTCAGGAAAAATGTTTTCAAAAGCAATTTTGACATATGTCATCTTATATCTAGGGTCCAGTATGACTGCTACCACCAATAATGGATTCATTTTCTCAGCTTTGCCCCAATACTTATCGTACTTTGTTTGCATTCTTCTTGCCAAGTCACCTAAGAGAGAGTGAGAACTAGCTGCACTTGAATTAAGATGTGTTTGAATAGCAACAATATGTTGAAAACATGTGTATGTTGTCACAAAATTTGATCCAGAAAATTTCAGAGTCATGGTGTAGAACAACTTCAAAAATACAAGGAACTCCTTTGCAACAGTCCAATCATATGCACTTGGAGGTTCAACTGTATTCGCTGTAGTTGTGTCAATGATATCATTATCAAGATCAAATATGTTGTCATCAAAATGAGCTGAATTTAAATCTAACTTAACTTTCTTTTTGAAGTAATCTATGTAATCTTGATCTTTTTCTTCCATCCTTGTGAAGACTTTAATAAACTTAACAGCACTTTCCAACATAAGGTAAGTCGAATTCCACCTAACAACATAATAGAATGAAATAAATAATTTGATTCATAATAGAAATTAGAAATGAAATAAACAAGTATTTAAATTACCTTGTGGGGCAATCCAAGCTAAGGAGACTTTTTGATTCAACTCTAACTTTTTCAGCAAGGTCTTTGAATTTAGTCTCCCTTGCTGGAGAAGATCTAACATATTTAACCGCATGTCGGATGAGCTCAATGGACCTATTTATTTCCTTAAGACCTTCAGAGACAATCAAATTCAAAATATGTGCAGCACACCGCATTTGCAAAAACTCTCCATCACATACAAGACCATTCCAACCCCTCAAACATTTTTTTAGATATGCAATTGTAGAATCATTTGAGGAAGCATTATCAACTGTTATAGTGAAGACTTTGTCTATGCCCCACTTGAATAAGCAATCCTCAATTTTCTTGCCAATTGTTTCCCCTTTATGATTTTCAATCACACAAAAATTCAAAATTCTTTTCTGCAGAGTCCAATTCTCATCGACCCAATGAGCAGTCAAACACATGTAGTTTGAATTTTGAATTGAAGTCCAACAATCTGTAGTGAGAGACACATGGACTTTAGATCGCTTGAAATATTTTCTCAAACATTTTGCTTCTTCTAAATAAATTTTGTAGCAATCCCTAGCAATTGTCCAACGTGAGGGCATTTGAAATCTAGGTTCAACCTCTTGCAATAATTTTTTAAAACCGTCCCCTTCCACAGTCTGGAAAGGCAACTCATCTTTTATGAGGAATTTTGCAATAGCCTTTCTGCATCTCTCCTGGCTAAATAAGTGATGACTCAAAATTTTACTAGAAGAAATTGACAACAAACTCTGTGAGTTGCTACCTTTGTTAGGATTCTTTGGACACTTCTCCAAATGCTGCAACAATTGTGTAGTGCCGCAATCTGTAGGATGACTTGCAAAATCTCTACCACAATGATTACACTGTGCCCGATGTTTACCCTTTGTTTGGGTTAGTGGCAACCTTTTGAAATGCTTCCAGGCATCAGATGTTGTCCTCCTTTTTCTCTTTGCAGCTTGTGTTTCAGCTTCTTGTCCCTCTCCTTCATTAGTTTTTTGATTTCCATCATGAGCAGGTGGTAATGATGTGGCTGTGGTTATATTTTCAGAGGCCCCTACAGTAGTGGCAGCTTGCGTATTTTCCGGTTGAGACTGTACCATGCTCATTTGCCTACTCAAAAATTTTTGCTCTGATCAAGAACCAAACTGGATGGATATATATATATATATAAATATATATTTCTTCAATAATTACTTATACATGATACAATCGGGTAGTGATAAATAAAGAGAAGTGAGAAAATAAATAAGGAATCTTTTCTTATTATATATCACTATACAATTATTGAAAGCAAAAATGATTATAAAAGTGAAATTATATTCGTGTGATGATTTTTTTTTTGCCTACACTTTATTATTTTTTACTGTAATGTAATAAGACTCGCTTAATATTTTTTGGTAAAATATATATTCAACTTGTTATTGAACCAGAATTTAAATTTAAGGAAAAAATGTGTGAAGACTTGAAAAAAAAAAATACCTACAACACCTCCTCATTTTTTTTACTACTCATATCATTTTGTATCGATCTAGGGTTTAAGGTAAAATATAGAAAACAAATAATGGGACAGTCTCTGCAGATGATTAGGATATGTGTGTGTGTGTGTGTAAATATATATATGCATGTCATTCATCAACCACCCCTACTTTAACTTTATTCATTTGCCCCCTTTGGCCCCAATCCCATAATATCTTTCTGCATTGGATCCGATTCTCACCTCATCGCATATACTATCTGATCTCTTACCATGTGAATTGCAGTTTTTTTATTCCATAATATTACAAATCAATGCCCATTATTAATATTAACAAAACTGCAATTTTTCCTATTCAAAAACACTTTTTTCCCCCATTTTGTTTGTTTTGTAACTTTGTAAATTAGCAAATTGCAACATGTCAGACGTACACTGCTCTAGACTTAAAAGTGAAAGCATGTAAACTTGTTAAAAACAAACTTTGCCTACAACGAGAACGAACGATAAAAAACTCAGAACAGAAAAATCCATTTAACAAGATAAGAATCGATCAAAGTTGAGATAAAAAACTCGGACACTCACTTGAATAAAGGACTGAATCTGCAAAATGCTAATAACAGCTGGAGAGAACGAACTCAAGGACGACGAGAGCGAATGAGACTACTGAGAGTGGGATTGCATGCAGGAGCAAGGAGTGGTTGAGTGAGTGTGAGACTAACTTCTAGATTTCTAATTAAAAAACTAAGAGGTTGAGAGTGAGTAGGATTGCATGCGTGATAAGTAATCAACAAAGAGACAAAATGATTAGTCAAAAGAGTGAAAAAATGAAAAAGTAATTAAAGTATTAGTAATTGCATTGGAATGGAGGAATGGTGATTGATTGAGTGAAGAGTGGTATGAATGGTATCCAATGAGGGAGGGTAGTCGGCAATCCGCATGGCAAGGTAAGGTTAATTTAAAAAAAAAACTAAATGGGCGGTTCGGGCTGCCCGTAGCCCGCCCATTTAAGTTTTAAATGGGCGGGTTTCAACCCGCCCCATCATGGCCTCATTTTGGGTGGGCTCACAGTGACCCAATTAAATCGGGTTGCGGGCTGGGTTATGGGTAACGAGCTTATTGCTCTCCCCTAGATGGCACGTTTTTCCAAAATTTTGACCAAGGCTATTCTGACGTATTTTTGCCTAAAGAATCTATTTCCGGGCTTGAAATCACCAAAATCATTTTCAAATTACGAAAATACCCTTGACAGCCCCTATTTTGGGATTATGCTTTTTCGGCCTCTACCGAAAAAGTGCCCAACTGTAACCCCACATATTTTTCCCCCACTGAATCCAATGGAACCATCCATTTCATGTAAAACCAGCTCCTACCCCTCAGAACAGTGCTGGCTGAAAGTTTAGGCAAAAATTGGAAAAATTAGACTTTTGTGTCTTAGCTTCCAAAAATTATAACTAATTCTAAAAAAATCAAAATGAGGTGATCCCAAAGCCCATTGAAATATATTTAAGTCCCCTTTACTAGAAAAATATGGACCATTACCAGAAATCACCACAAAAATCCAGAATTTAAGAAATGTTCACACTGCTCCAGAATTATTCCCAGATTTAACATCAAACTTTGGACAGTCATAACTCCTCGCTCAAAAGTCGAAATTATATAAATTATATGGCCATTTTGAAGCTTGAAATGTGAAATTTAAGACTGGAATTTTTCATAATTTTCCAACACGATTTGCTATTTTAAAACGTCCATGCAAGACCACTACCAGCACATAGTTTTTCACCGACCAAACTTGCAACTTTTCAATCCAAGTTTCCAATCAACTTCTATCTATCCAAGATACATCTCAAAACACCATATCCATGAAATCAACAACTCAAACACCACAAGACCCTAATTTTCGAAAATAGGGTTAAATTCCCAAAAATTCCAACTTAACCAAATGACCATAAAACTTGTATCAAAATGCTCAACTTACTCACCTCTTTAACTTTCCCAAAGGAGTTCCTTGGTTCACCAAACTCTATATTTCCTTGAGAGCTCAAATCACCACCAATGGCAAATCTAAAACCATAGAATTGAAGCTCTCAACACACGGAACAAGATTGAAGAAGAGAGTTTTTGCATTAGAGGTCACTTGGAGGGTCAAAATGACAAGAACTTACCTTTGCTCTTCCTCTTTTTTCTTTAACCTCAAGAACTTCACAAACTCACACTCTCTCTCTCTTTCCTCTATTTTCTTTGGTGTTGTATGAAATATGGTTTGAAAGAGGAAGGAGAATGTTTTTATTAATTTTGGTCATCTTTCTGCTTAGCCATAGATCTAATCAAAGGTTGAGATCTCTCCACCTTTCATGTATACCATCCCTCCAACCATACCTCCCACCATACTCTCTTGCTTTAGGCCATACTCTTCCAACTTTATGCCATGCCTTCACATCATTTATGTCTTCTTGCCTCTTAGCCCTTGATCTCATCAAGGGACCATAATGTGACACTTGTCACAAGCACATATCCACCGAGAATAATCCAATTATGCATTTTCCTTTATTTTCCTTGATTAATTGAAATTAACTCCAATTAATTAGAAAATAATTAATCTTGGGCTAAATTGGAAAAATTATGATTTTGCTATCCCTTTTGTAATTTAATTCAATTTTGAATTAATTTGTCCATTTCCTTATGAATATGAATATTTCAAAATTCACAAGATCTAATTTCCATGAATATTCACTATAATCATCATTAGCCTTTAATCAAAATTTGGGATGTTACACGGTTCATTCAATCAAGTGTCTCTACCTAGAGTTCACCAGTGTTGTTTGTCAAAAAGAAGGATGGAAGTATGTGGTTGTGTATCAACTGCAGACAGTTGAATAAGGTCACCATTAAGAATAAATGCCCGTTACCTAAGATTGATGATTTACTAGATCAGTTAAAGGGAGCCGCAGTATACTCTAAAATCAACTTAAGATTGGGATACCATTAACTTAGACTTAGGGGTTAGGATATCCCAATTACTACTTTCTGGACTCCATATGGGTATTATAAGTTTTTAGTTATGCCTTTTATGCTGACAAATGCTTAAGCCTTCTTCATGGATTATATAAACCAGATTTTTAGGCTAATTTTTATCGATTTATCATTGTTTTCATTGATGACATTATCATTTATTCTAAGAATAAGGAAGAGCACCGAGAGCATCTACGCATTGTATTACATATACTAAGGGATCACCAGTTGTATTTTAAGTTGAGAAAGTGTGAGTTTTGACTCAAAGAAGTGAATTTCCTTGGCCACGTGGTATCTACTGAGGGGCCAGCTGTTGACCTAGTAAAGTAGATGCTATTTTGAAATGGGAATCCTTAAATTCGGATACTGAAGTGAGAAGCCCTGTGGGATTGGCTGGAAACTACAGGAGATTCATTAAAGGGTTCTCTCAAATTGCTATGCCTTTGACAAAGTTGACAAAGAAAGATTAATCATTTATATGGACTAACAAGTATGAAGCTGCTTTTCAAGAGTTGAAGGCGATGTTGACTACAGCACCTGTGCTTACCCTTCCCGATGCCTATCATCCTACACAGTTTATACGGACGCTTTCCTCAAGGGTTTGGGTTGTGTGTTGATACTAGAAGGCAAGGTTATTGCATATACTTCGAGACAAATAAGGCCGCACGAGGAGAATTATCCTACTCATCACCTAGAGTTGGCAGCCGTGGTATTTGCCTTGAAGATTTGGAGGCACTACTTGTATGGATCTCAGTTTGAAGTACTCAGTGACCATAAGAGTTTGAAGTATTTAGTAGATCAGAAGGAGTTAAATAATAGATAGCGCCAATGAATGGAATTCCTAAAGGATTATGACTTCAAGTTGAAGTATCATCCTGGCAAGGCTAATATGGTTACAGACACTTTGAGTCAGAAGTTGATACACCTGTTATGCATGAGCTTGGAAGAGCAAAGTTGGCTAAACGGATTAAGAGATATTCACATTGTCCTAGATCAAAGAAGGACAACTTTAAATGTGGTCCTTGGTGAATATGGGTTTTATCAGGACCTGAGATATGCCCAGATGAAAGATGATTAGTTAGGTAGAATTCGAGAATAACTAGAATATGGTGAAGTTCCAGATTATGACCTTGGGAATACAGATGTCTTGAGATACAAGAAGAGAATTTGTGTTCCCAACAATGAAGAGATCATGAAAACCATTTTGGAAGAAGCTCATCGGAGCAGATACGTTATGCATCCGGGAATCACCAAGATATATGACTATTTGAAGCGACAGTATTGGTAGCCGAAGATAAAGAAAGACGTGATATACTTTGTCTTGAAGTGTTTGACGTGTCAGAAGGTTAAGGTTAGCACCAGAAACCACTAGGACTACTTAAAAATTTGGATATCCCTAAATGGAAATGGGATAGCGTGTTTATAGATTTTATTATGGGTTTATCGCTAATACAGGCCATTTATGATGCAATTTGGATGATCGTAGACTGATTAACTAAGTCAGCACACTTTTTGCCAATTAAAGCGAACTACTCTTTAGAGAAATTAGTTGAGTTGTATATTAAAGAGATTGTTCGTATGCATAGGGTGCAGGAGAGTATCATATAGAATCATGATCCAAGGTTTACTTCGAACTTTTTGAAGTCCCTCAGGAGGCCATGGGTACAAAGTTGAAGTACAGTACTGCTTATCACCCTCAGACAGATGATCAGACCGAGAGGACTATTTTGACACTCGAGGACATGTTAAGAACCCACACCATAGAGGTCTCAGGTAGCTGGGATAAGTACTTACCATTGGCAGAATTTGCGTACAATAATAGCTACCATTCTAGTATTCAAATGGCACCTTTTGAGGCTTTATATGATTGAAAGTGTATATCGTCGTTGTTTCAAAATGAATTGAGTGAAAGAACTATAATTGAACAAGATTTGTAGACCAAACATCGCAGGAAATTGAAATGATATCACAGAAATTATTGACAGCTCAGACCTGACAGAAGAGTTATACAGATTGTCGGAGGAGACTGTTGTAATTTAGTGTGGTAGATAATGTTTTCCTAAAGGTTTTCGCCCATTACGGGCATTGGGAGATTTATTAAGGCAAAGAAGTTGACTCCACGATTCATTGGGCCATATGAGATTTTAGAGCAGATCGGGCCTGTTGCCTATCGGATCACCTTGCCTCCGCACTTGTCTAATGTGTATGATGTGTTCCATGTGTCACAATTGAAGAAGTATCATTCAGATCCGTCTCATGTCATTGAGCCTGAAGAAGTCGAGTTGAGATAAGACTTGACTTAGAATTTTGGATGTCCAGGACATGCAACTACAGAAATAGACCATTCAGCTTGTGAAAGTCTTCTGGAAGGCTATGACACCCAGAGATGCAACTTAGGAGACTGAGGAAAGAATGCGATGTGACTTTCCTAACTTGTTGACTTAAGTTTGTGGTTGTACTTGTCTTGATTGAATTATTGTATTCTTATTATGTTTTTGTTCCTCACTTGAATCAAATTTTGAGGACAAAATTCTAATTAGGTGGAGAGGGTT
The DNA here is from genome assembly GCA_963855925.1 of Inga laurina. Lineage (NCBI taxonomy): Eukaryota > Viridiplantae > Streptophyta > Magnoliopsida > Fabales > Fabaceae > Inga > Inga laurina. The sequence continues at coordinate 20,583,044 of OY979702.1, read as the reverse complement.
ATAAAATCCTTATTTTTATTTCTAGGATATAATTATAATTAAGAGATAATTATTTATAAAAAATTTAATTTAGTAGGTTATTCTTAGAATAAAAAGAAAAGAGGAATCTGGTTAAAATATGATTTTTTTTCTAAATATATATATAACACACAAGCCACCAAACGCTTTCGGTGGAAAATGGAAGAAGACATAATGATTATGTCTTTTTTTTTTTTAAAAAAAAGGAACCTTTTGGTGCCTTCCACAAGAGGGAGGGCGAATTATATATACCCCATCCCCCCAATTCAATCACTTCACCGAAAGGTGGAGTCATTTCTCCGCAAGACAAAAGGCGAGACGCTAGTTGGGGTATTTTAGGTTTTTGAAGATCAATAAGGTACTCAAAATCACTTCTAATTTCAAAACTTCCTTCATGAAAAGTGTTCTAAATAATTTTTTTTCTTTCTTATGATAGTAATTTTCTGCTAATTAAAGAATATTTTGGGGATAAGGTTTAAGGCAAGTTTTGAGTTTTGTCAATATATGACTATGGAAATATAGAAGATAATTAATAGTTGAATTTAATCGGTTTATTTTTGTTATTTAGTTGGTATAAAATTTTATAATGAATTTTCTATATAATCAGTCTATAAATAATTCTATATTGGACTTTTTAACCGATTAAATTTGGTATAAATTATTTATTTGGATTATTGGAAGTATTATTAAAGTTTTAATTAGTTTAGATCTTTTATTAAGGTGGAGATTTATAATTTAGCTATTTTTTTGAAAAAAATTGGGGATTTTATATAAGAAAATGAAATTGATAATAATCAATTACTTAAATAGACTATTTGAGTCAAGAAAAATATTTGAAATAATAATTGGGATTTTACAATGAAATTAGAATTTTTGGGAGTAATTAATTTAAAATTTTAAAATTATAAAATTAAGTAAGTTAATTTTTCTAATGACTCAAAGAGTTATTAATGTATAATAAATTGATTGTTATAGATTGATTTTTTTTGCAAGTATTTAAGCTCTTGGATTAGCAGCCTTATGGTTATAATTTGTTTTGGTGGGAGGTAATCACTTTCCTCTTGTTGTGCATACCTGTATGATGTTTGTGAGCGATTTTTAACTGTATCGAATTATAAATTTGGCTATTAATATATGATGTGGACTTTGAAACTATGTTGTTAATGAAATTGTCTTATGAGACTTATTTTCATTGAGAAAATGACAAGTGATATTATATGATATGAATTGATATTTATTTATGAGATTAGAAAGATCCTTTTGATAATTGTGAATTGATAATGACATGTTATAATCATACAATATTGATATGAGAGGGAATGGTAGATGTGGATTTTATGGGAGCTACTCAAAGAGGAAATAAGGAGGTGAATTCTTGTGCAAAAAGAGAAAATGAGGTGATGGACTTCCAAGGGTACACTGGTTAGTCCTTTGCCCATTTGTGTCTAGTAAGGTCTTGACACCTCACTAATGTATTTAGAGGAAGAGCCCATGGTTCAGTCTTGAACTCTGTGAATTTTGGCCGGTCCGTATCACTTGATCGATGAGCTTGTTGAATTAAGCTACCAATTATATGGGTGAATACTAGCCCATGAGTTTAGTCAGAGGAAATAAGACGGAGATGAAATAAAGGAGGACAAAGAATAAATTATTGTGTAATGATTCTTTTACACTTATGTGATAAATAAGAGAATGAGATTATAATATTGTGAATTGATATATGTAGAGAAAATAAGGAAGGACAAAGAATAAATTCTTATGTATTGATTCTTGTACACTTATGTGATGAATATGGAAATGAGATTACGATATTATGAATTGATTACACGTATACATATGACATTTTTAATAATGTTATGATTTTATAACTGTCCCACTTGGCATCTCACGAGCTGTCACACCCTTACCTTATTTTAACTTTTTGTCAGAGTATTCGCTGAAAACGATATGCGATTTGGTGGGCAACACAGGAATAATATGAATATACTGATAATAAGTGCATGATTACATAAATTCCCCATAGGGGTTCGACATGATCATTACCATTAATGTAGCAACACAGGGCAACTTGGGTATCTAAACCCGTCCCAGTGAAGCAGAGACATCTTCTTGGTTTCGTTCCACCACTGCAATCCCCTCATATGGTTCTCTGCATTGTTCTCAGCATATCTTCTGTCTTCTCCTGTCTAAATTGTTGGTAGGGGAGGGTGAGATTCGAGAGAATCTCAGTAGAAAAACAATACCAATATGCATGTACGATAAATGTTTAATGCATGACATGCTTGCATCACATAACTCATGCTCACACAATGACAAATCTATAAGCTCAATGCTTCGAACAATATACTTATGGCCATAGCATAAATTGAAACATAGCTTCAAATCATTCATACATATTTCACATGATCAAGCAAAGCAATAACATGTATCAACACACTAACACAAATATCAAACACATGCAGGAGAGGTAAGTTCCCTACCTTAACCCTTTTCCGCCTTGAAACGTGCGCCTCGTAAAGCGTGCCAACAGCTTGGGCTCTATATTCAATCCTACAATGCCAAAGGTACCGTTCAGAAACTCCCATAGTGTTTCTGGGGGTTATATGAGCCTATTATGAAAATTGACCAAAATGCCCCCGGGACCCAGCCCGGCCTCGCCGTACCCAGTCCGACTGTACTTTTCCTAAAATTTTGACATAGGCCATTCTGACATATTTTTGCCCAAGGAATCCTTTACCGAACTCAAAATTATCAAATTCAATGTCAAATTACAAATTTACCCCTGGCAGTCGCTCTTTAAGGGTTTCAAGGGCGTTTTTGTAATTATGCTTTTTCGGCCTTTTCCAAAAAAGTGACCAACTGTAAACCCAAATAATTTTCACTCCTGAACTCAATAGAACCATAAAATTATTAAAAATCCAACTCTAACCCTCAGATCTAGCCCTAGCCGAAATCTCAGTTGCGTGGGAAAAATTGGAGTTTTTCGGTTTCGGCAGCGTAAACACGTTCCTTTCTACTCCTAACCACTTTATTGACTATTCCATTAGGTTACAACTACCATTTAGTACCAATTTGGGCAGCATAACCCCTAGGCAACTCAATTTCCAAAAATTAAAACCAATGAAAATTCGGCAAAATTTCACTGATTAAATTGTCCACAACGGCCAGAATAGTCAATATACAAGAGTTTGGAAGTTACCTCAAGCTCCCACTAGCTTTTCTCAAGAGTGGCTGAACCCTAGCTCACTTCAACACAAGAAATGGAGCTTCCAAACCTTAAAGAACATAGAGGAGTAGCTTAGGAGCGGAATTATACGTGTTAGGAGCTAGATCGTCAGAGAAATCGACTTATCTTGCGAGTTCTCTTCTCCTTCTCTCTCTAAAATTTCTCACACCTTCTCTCTCTTGTTGTAGCTGAATAGCACGTTTTTTGGCTGATGGAGGAGGTGGATGATGATATAATATAATACTATCTTCTAATTATTTACTAAATTTCCAACAATTTTGGATTTTTACAAAATTCTAACAGATTTCTGCCCAAACTTTGAAAAATTATAACTAATTCTAGAAATATCAAATTGGAGTGATTCCAAAGCCTATAGAACCCTTATTGAGTCAAGTTTGAAAGAAAGATATAGTATTTTGCTATTTAGAAGCACATCATTCCCAAATTTTTAATCTTCACATGTTGTTCCAGAAATTTCACAGTTTTTTTGTGCTGAATTCAAAAATTCATAACTTTTGTATATAGCTCTAGTTGAGTCATATGACCTATCAAATTAAATCTTAGGATGTGTACTTTCCTTCTATAAAATCTCATAATTTTTTTCTCATCATTTGATCTTCCAAAACCTCATGACAAGCTCACTACCTTATAGGTGATTTCACCAAAAACATAATTACTTTCTCCAAAATTCACCATTTTACTTTCTTTAATACCCCAAAGATATAAGAATCATTAGGGAATAAATTTGGCTCCTGTTAAACTGGGGCTTAGCAATCCATTTATTTCAAGCTTATTCTCTAGCCTCAACTCTCAAAATTTGGGGTATTACACGGGCACTTACTCGTATGTCGATAAAATGGATTGTTGGTTGTTGAGGCCTTTATCTCACCCCATTGATTTAACATTTTTTCAGGTGATAATTGTCATGCGGGTCTATCAGGGAAGACTCCAAAAGCTTAAGCTACTTCTACTAATTGTAGTGCTTCCATCTTTTTAGTATATGTTGGATTATTTTATATTGCCACTTTAGGGCTTGGTTTTCATACTCTGATTTATTTTGGAGATTTGATATATTAACTATATATTTTTAATTACTCTTGATGATGTTGGATGGCCTACAGGCCTTATGACGTGTTTTGAATTAGTGGAACCATAATTTGATATGATATGAATATTTTAATATATAATAAGATATTATTTAGTTAAAGAGTTTGGGCTTGATAGCGAAATTATGTTCTGGGCTTAGTGAAGTCCAGAGCCTAATTGTGGGTATGATAATATTTTGGAAAAATGGTTTTATCAAACTCTTAGTTAATTATTGTGTATAAGGAAAGAATTTTACATCGGACCATGGGTTTTTGCCCCCTCATTGAATTAATGGGGTATTGCAGCTCCTCGTTGAACCAGTGTGGCAGTCCTTTATTGAAGCAACAGAAAATTGCAACAGGATAAAAAACGGCTTGATTACCTGAATAAGCACAGAAATTCCCCAAATGCTCAACCCTTGATGGCAGTAACTTTGAGGCCACAAATAACAATGAGGCAATGAACGGCGATGAGAGACACAAATAGTGACGGCAGAGAAGTAGAAGATAAATGTGAGAGGGATTTTGGTTGCCAGTAATAAGAAAGAGCGAAGCCTCGCGAGCGACAAAGAGGGAAAAATTCGCGCGGTTGTTTGAGTTTGTGGGCTGATGGTGGGGCTAGTTAGTGGGGTAACATTAGGGTTAAATAAATAATAAAAATTCTATTGTAGCTCTTTTTTGAAAGAGAGCTGTAATAGATTTTATTTTAATTTTAAAAAAATATTTAAAACATATTATAATTTTTTTTTTTAGGATTTCTTTTAAAATGCATAAATTTTTTTTTAAATATAATCTATTTTCTTTAAAAAATAATTAAACTTATTGTAGCACCTATTGAATAAAACGTCACATTATGCAAATTGTTTATTTTATAGAAGGAACCTATTATAGCACTCGCATTATTAAATGCTACAATATATTTGTTTGGTTATAATTGTAGCACTTAGCAGAATAAGAGCTACAAATAAGGTGCTACAAAATCCTCTTTTTGTAATCGTGTATATCACAATTCAAATCATAAGGCTCCATAAGACAATTTATATTAAATTAGTCATCAATATTATGATAACTTTCTCAATTTCAATAAACATTTCAAAGTACTTATTAAAGTATCTAATCAATATCAATATACCATTTTTCATTTTCATAATCATTTTACAAAATACTCACAAATAACATACCAATACACATAACAAGTGAAAAGTGGTTACTTCTTGTCAAGTAAGGAGATATACCACAAACAATACGCCATGTGCTAAATACCAACCACTCACTTTCAATCTACACAATTATATAATCATACATTAATAACTCATTGAGTTATTCGGGATAATTTATTACAAATTTCTAGTTTCCAAATTAATAATTAATTAGTGTTATTTTTAATATTAGGTGTATATATTAACCAAAACATTTCAACCATATGTTTACTTATATAGTTAAAGTTTGTACTCTCCAAATAAATAAAAATTTTGAAATCTCCCACGGACCATAACTAATCATTTTAACACAAATTTCTATTTTCTCTAGAAATTCTAATCACTCAAGTAAGTCATAACAATCCCCAAATAGCTTTCTTTAACAAAGATCCCAAAATTCTAAAAATCTATTAAAATTCCAACCTTCAAATTTCAAACTTAAATCTCCAAACTAAACCATAAAAAATTTAATAATACCCCCCCCCCAACAAACCCAAATTAATCATTTAGCTCAAATTAAATCGATGAAAATATCACTCACACACACACACACACACACACACACACACACACACACACACACACACACACACACACACACACTAAAAACCCTAAACATTTTAAATACAAATTACATTTTTAAATTCTCAAGACAACCAATAAATAAATTTAAACCTATTGAACTTGACTATTAAAATAGCTCTACTATCCTATGATCATATATTGTTAAAATTTAACATTTGCTTCAAACTCTAATCTAAAAATTTGCTCTAATGACTTCAAAAATATATTCGTTAGAAAGAGCTAAATGAGTAGAATAATATTGACGAAGAGACATTAGTGAATAGAAGTAATTTTACTTATCAAAATAAACCCCAAAAATTACCCTAAGGGTGTGTTTGGTTTGAGGGAACGGGACGGGACGAGATGAGAGAAACTCAAAATTTACCCTTTTATTTTTTTAAATTTTGGATTCCTGCCTAAAATTTACCCTCTCATTTTTTTAAAATTTTTTATTTCGGCCCAAAATTTAAATACCTTCAATCCAAAAAGGTAATTTAGCATTTTAACCTTCCTCTCCTTCCCTCCCTTCCCACCCCTCCCCACTCAAACCAAACACACCCTAAGATAAGAAGAAAACCCCTCCCCTCACGGTGCACTCCCTCTCTGATTTACTCTCCCCCTCTAGCCGGAAATTAACAACCGCGTGGTGGAGGGGGTTTGAATTTAAAACCCATTTTGCATTGTAATATGCTAAACAGCTAAAGGGCTTTGGCGCTGGTATTTGGTTTTCTATTTTTAAAACTATAATGGGCCAAGATAAACTTGGGCTCATTTTATTCATCTTTTTTTCCCATTATTTACTTCTTTTTTTAAAGCCCTTTTACCCTGTATTTTTAATGGGCCTTGGGCCTTTATTACTTTGTTTTAAATCATTTATAACCCTTTTCTTTTAAAATTTTCAATAATAATAATAATAATAACAGCAATCCTATTCTTTTTTGTTTATGTTTTTCCTTATATTATCACAAATCATACTTTAGATAAATTCCATTTATTTAATTAATTACATAGTATTCTATTGCCATGAATTAAATTTTTCCTAAAATTATTTAAATTCTAGAAATAAAAATTAGGGTGGTACATGTTGCATGGGGACAATTAGAACTATTTATTTAACGACATCCGTGCGTGGACTATTTTATATATAGTATTTATTTGTTTAAAATCAAAATCCTATTAAAAGATATAAGAAATTTTTTTTAAGAGATTATTACACATAACCCAATGAAGCATGTGAAAATTTTGAAAGAAATAAAAAAATATGTGTAGTTCAGAATACGTGCAAATTATCTGTCTGTGTTAAATTTCTTATTAATGAGATAACTACTCAACTTATACTTCAAAAAATTATTTATAGTGTTATCACAATAAATCAGCGCTCTTTTTAGTGTTATCACAACATACGGAATTATTTAGGAGAAGTTCCTTATAAAAAAAATATTTTTTGGACAACTTTCGAACATTCTCAAATTTCGAATGAAAAATAGCACAGAAATATAATTTTTCCAATCGGAAAAACTGCATAAATATTTATAAAAACTTTAAATGTAATTTTTAATCTAAAATTTATCCACAAGTAAATTTAGAGGAGTGAAGAGAGAAGACATAGTGGCATATGGGGGGAAAAGACATGGAAAGAGCAGAAAAAGCATATACAAAAGGAAAGAGAAAAAAATTAAGACCATAATTAAATTCTGTGGTTGAGATTATTTTATAACAAATTGTTAAAGACCTGATCACTCACTCAAAATAGTGTGTTTTGAGTGATGTCCCTTGCATCCTACTCCATCCCAAGATCTTATTCTCTGCTCCCTTCATTAGCCTAAAATGTCCTTTTTCTCTTCCTCTTCCCTTGAAACCAACCTTGCTACAGCCAAGCCATTCGTTTCAAAGGCCGCCTCGATCATCACCACCATAGTGCTGATCCGATCAATGGTTCGAGACCTCTTGCCCAGGGAAATTCGAAACTATTTCTTTGGTGGTATCCGTGGAATCTTCAATCACTTCTCTTCCCAACTCACCATGGTGATTGATGAGTTTGATGGTCTCATTCATAACCAAATCTACGATGCCGCACACACTTACTTGGGCAAAAAAATCTCTCCCTCCACTCGTAGAATCAAAGTTAACAAGCCCAATGATGAAGGAAAGGGTTTGGAGATCACCGTGGAATACAACGAGGTCATTGTGGACATGTTCAACGGCATCAAATTTAAATGGGACTTTGTATGTAGGGGGTCTCCGTCCAAAAGTTTCGGCAATCCTAGAGGCCAATCAGAAATTAGATCATTGGAGCTGAGTTTCCACAAGAAACACAAGGAGTTGGTGCTAACGTCATACATTCCCTTCATTATGCAAAAAGCAAAATTAATGAAGCAAGAAGCGAGGGCCCTGAGGATCTTTACAGTGAATCACCAAGGCCTATACAATAGTCTAAAAGACGTGTGGAGGCCAATGAACTTAGACCATCCGGCAACATTTGAGACACTGGCATTAGACCCAGACATTAAGAAATTCATTTTGGAGGATTTGGAGAGGTTTGTGAGGAGGAAAGAGTATTACAGAAAGGTAGGCAAGGCATGGAAGAGAGGGTATTTATTGTATGGCCCTCCTGGAACGGGGAAATCAAGCTTGATCGGGGCAATGGCAAATTATTTACATTTTGACATATACGATTTGGAGCTAACGGCTTTAAATCGAAATTCGGAGCTTCGGCAAGTAATGATTGCTATGGCCAATAGGTCCATTATCGTCGTGGAAGACGTTGACTGCACCATTGCATTCCAAAATCGCACGGCTGCTTCAAGTTCCTCACAACAACAGGTTAATTATTTAATAATTTACATTTCTCCGTGCAATTTGGTTTATAATAGGTTGACTTGAGTTTTGTGATTGAGTCTTTGCTTTTGCACATACATAAAAGGTGACGTTGTCGGGGCTATTGAACTTCATTGACGGTCTGTGGTCAAGCTGTGGGGATGAGAGGATTATAGTGTTCACAACCAATCACAAAGAGAAGCTTGACCCGGCATTGTTGCGTCCTGGTCGTATGGACGTTCACATCCACATGTCATATTGCACTCCTCCTGTGTTTAGGCAGCTTGCTTTTAATTACCTTCAACTTCAACATCACCCTCTTTTCCAACAAATCGAAGAAGCCATCCTTGCCACCTACGTCACTCCTGCTCAAATGGCCGAGGAACTCTTGAAGATGAAGGGTAGTCATCTTCACTCTACTCTTCAAGACCTTCTGCATTTTCTTGAACAAAAAAAGATCGAGAATGAAGAGCTTGAAGCTAAAAAAGTGGCCTCAAGCAAGAAAAGTAATGGTAAAAAAGTCCCATGAAATCTTCAAAGTTTTAAATGTACAATTACCAAGTTGCCCTTAAAAAACAGAAAACTGGCTTGCGTCTTTATCACTATTCTCTCCCTTGCTTAGCAGAGCACTAGTGCCCGTTCCTCAAGAAACCATGGAAGCAGATCAAATAGGTTCTCAACGATTTGCATTTTTATATTGTAACGTATTTGTTGCCAATTTTGTTTGCTGGCAATCTACACCAACCCCAATAACTACAGTATCCACCAATTACTTTTTTGAAATCCCTTTGACGCTTCTTGAAGGATAGTACATTCCCACTAATGACGAGAACGTCATCAATTACTTCATTACTCCCTTGTCTATGCTCTTCTTTTTCTTTTTCTTTTTTGGTTATGCAGATATTGATTAATGGATCTAAACTTACTTGTTTTTTACTAAATCGTGTATTACATGTTTTCAAAAGTATAATTGATTGATAGTTGATGATTGATGATAGTTAAGTGATAGATAGATAGATAAGATAGGGTACGGCTTGTGAAATATGTCACCATCAATCCAATGATAGATTGTCAATATTTTGCTATAATGCCATAATGCAACCAATATCACCTATTTTCTACCCTAATATCGAGCAGCAGTTTGTATGGCTTGTGCAGATAGGGATAGAGAGCAGTTATGAAATTCTTTGCAAAACATTCAATGAGGAAGCTAAAACTACATTGGTGGTAAACACTAATTGTTTCATCAAGAGCCTCTCCTTTTTGCAGTTGTCTCATGTTAATTATGTTCAGTTGTTTTCCCAATTATACCAGACTTTTATTCTTCTCTTGGATTCCAAAATTCAAAGACCTGTCTCAGAACGATATTTCTGTTTTAGTGGATATCCTTCTTTCATGTCTTGCGCTAGCCATGCCCAAAAAATGGTGTTGGTAATTAACAATATGTTGTTGGGCTTTTCAAATTTTTTGTCGTTTGAATGTATATGTGCTATAAATGCTAACTGGTCATTGGAGCTGAATATGTTGCTTGATGCCATGTTCTCTAATCCGGATCGAACCGGACCGGAAACCAGCGACCCAGCCACTAAACCGGTCCGGTTTGATGACCCGGTCCGGGTCAAGTTTTTTAATTTTTTATTTTTTAAATCTTGTTTTTTTAAAAATTTTTCCTTTAGAATTTCATACTATAAGTCTAAAATATTCTATTTCTCACCGGTTTGATCCCGGTTTAGCTCCGGTTTAATCCACTGACCCTTGACCCAGTACCCCGACCGGTTCACTGACCGGTCCAAGTTTAATTACCTTGGCCTGATGGAATATGTATTTAGTTCAAAGTTCTCTTATAAAACCATGTTTAGGGACTTGAACTCGGCTTTTCACAATATATAGTGTCAAATATAATGGACTTGAAAAACAGACTTAATTTTTCTCCCCAAAAAATCTCAATATATGAGTTAATAGTTTACTTTTTATGCTTTGAAATTTGTTATTTCTCTACTAACATGCAACAAGCTGTTAATTAAGGTAATATTTGTGCTCTAATTTTTGAAGTATGATATCATGTGAAACTAGGAGCATATTCTTTGGCCAAAAGGGGGGGGGGGGGAGAAAAGAAACTAGGAGCGTATTTTCTCTGTGATTGACGACTTTAATTTGTAGAAACTAACTCAACTACAAAATCATTTATCAAAATTTTACTCTCAATTAAAGGATAATATATTTATCAGGCATCTTGATATATATATGCTTTCTTGTGTTGGTGTTAAAACTGATTTTTACCTAATGTACACGTATCAAGGAAAACAATTAGATAGTTGATATCACAAGTTTTTTAAAATTTTACCTTCGATACCGATCATTATTTTCTCTTTTATGTTTGTAGTGATTATGTTTTTCAGACAAGTAATTTTTTTATACAAGCTAGAAAAGCAAGCATATTGGATATTTATGATTGTCGGTAAAAACAGGTCAGCTGGCCCATATGGTCTCAGGGCCATAAACCATGTTACCCCTATTTTTGGGTTTTTCTCAAGCACACTCCTAATTGACCCGATCAGGTCAGGTTCAAAAGCCTGAATTTTTTTATCTTTTTAATTGAAAATAATTATCATAATACATATATAAACTCTAAAAGATAAAAAAATAAATAATTAAGGGTCTAAAAGATAAAAATAATAATAATTAAGGGACTAAATTTAGTTAGGGAGTTTTAACTGAATAATATATATATATATATATATGAAAATGAAATATAAACCAAACAAGTTTTGTACTCTCTCCGTCCCTTATTATAAGTTTTAAATAACTTATTTGTTTTAATCAGGAAAACAGTTAAAATTAATTAAGGTGATAAATATGTGTTATTTTTTCAATTATATCATTATATGTAAATAGGACAATTGAGAAAAAACAAGTGCCACAAATACAGTTAATAAAGGGTAAAGTTGGGGAAACACAATAAGTGTTTAGTCAAACAAAAAATGAAGTTTATATTTTAAGACATATAATTTAAAGTTTATAACAAGAAACAGAGGGAGTACATCTTAAAATCTAACTATCCGCAATAAGTGGAACTGTAGTACAAAATTACCTTAGGAAAATGAAGCTTTGAAGTAATGAACTTACGATCAACCGAAGTTATCCCCTTATTATAAGCCCAACTTGTAAATATTTTTTTGTCCTAAATATAAGTTCACCCTGAAAGTTATTGAAATAACATATTTTTAGCCGTCTCGGGATTATTAAGAATAAAACCGAATTAAATGCAATATAACGCATAACTCGGGTCGTTTCATTTTGAGAAGCCAATTATGAAACTAATCCCTGATAAACTAAGTAATTATAATATAAATTTGACAAGAGTAAAATATCATTAATTGGTTATTAAAAGTAATTTAAATAGATATTTTTGGGATTTTCAAATAAGGAGGAATGAAAATGGGTTAGAAATGTAAGTGATGAAGATACTCTTGGAAATGATTTTCAATTGCTATCCTTGCTCAATTAAAATGTTTGGAAAATTAATTCACTAAGCTTCTAATATTCCAAACCTCATTAACCAATGAGTCTAGCATCACAAGAGAAGAACCCCTACCCTTGAAATGTGATTAAACCCTCTTAGTGTAATTAGTTTCTCTTAAGCCCTCTTAGTATAATGAGTTCCTCTAAGTTTCCTAAAATACCAAACCTCAATTACCATTGAGTTAAGTACTCGTTTGAAATATCTTATGTTATTAAATATAAAATCATTTTAAAAAAATATCTTATAGTAAATCATGAAGGAGGGACTACGCTGGTCAAAAAAGGAGGGACTGCTTCTTCTTTTTTTAACCTAAAAGAGAGACTATTTTGAATATTAAATTTAAGACTAAATAGTGTAAAATTCCTTGAGTTGATCAATTGCATATTTTAAAGTTTAAATTTAACCTATTGACCCTTTTTTTTTTTTTTATTATTATCCATGTTGTTAACTAACCGTTATCCCTTTAACACATTTTGTCTAGTCAGGTTAACAAATGACACGTGTCATCTTATATAAATTACTAATTTCATAAAACTTTCCTTAATTTTGACCAGCTATAAATAACCCTCTTCAACTTTGACTAGTTACAAATGACCCAATATCATTTCAAAATTTGAATTTAACTCCCTTAAAATTTTGATTTATTATACTAAACCTCATTTCTTTTTTTACCTTGACCCCATATCCACGTTTATCATTTTAATAAATTTATTAAGATTTGTACTACTATCATTTATCAATTAAAATAACTTTTTTATATAGCAAAAAGTAGAAGAATAGTATTTAAAAAATATAAAAATAAAAATATTATCATATATATAACATTTCGTTATTTTTTTAAGATAAGTGATCATTAATAGTATAAAAATGTCATAATTAATGTTAAATACATTATTAGGATAATTGATCATTGATGGATTAAATATTACATTTGGGGTTAAATGATAGTTTTTTCCCTCATTAATTCTTTATTAGTAATGCATTTGTTAAGGTAAAATCCCAGAAAAAAATACTATTAAAAGAGGCAAAAGACAAATAGATGTGGCCAACATATGAAATCTCATACCAGATTTGATGGAGGAATCTGCGATTTTTATATCTGATCAAATGATCAAGTTACTCTGAGTAAAATTTAAAAAAAAAAACAGAGAGAGAAGCCCACAGCAAGACCCCATATAGCGATCGCTCTCAGAGACACAGCATCTCTCAGCCTTCCCATCTCTTTGCCACTGGAATCTGAAATAAAATGAATGAAGGATTATCCAGTAATTCGTCAAATTCTCAGCGAAAATCAAAGCAATGGAAAATTCAATTTGACAAAATAACTATACCTAGTAATGAAATTAATAATCATCCCAAACAAACAAACTACATAGTTACATAGGAACAAATGCAGAGAACCCGGAAGCCAAATCATGTTCCTGTACAACCATTCCCTTTGGAGCAAAACATTTTTTATCTTTTACAGATTTACACATCTGTTAACTATAGATTTTTTTTTTTCCTGAAAAGACAATATTAGAAATTCTTTTTTCAGCATCACATCGAAAGGGTATGCCATTTGATATCATCTACCTGATTCAAGTCTTAGATGTCCTTGCATATTGAATTTTATGCAACATTTGGAGTTCATAGTTCATTCATTTAGCGCGGGCTTAATAGCCATTTCCAGAAGCCTATATGTTTTTTCTTGGTCGAAAATCCTAATACAAGGCACTTAGATACAGAGAAATCAAAAGCAAAGCAAGATTTGGGCAAAATTTGATTTCAGGTCCCAAAGACAACATAGCAAGGAAACAACTTGTGGACATTCTTAGCTTTTCAAAGAAAGGAACAAAAATCTGATTTCTACGAAAATGGGATCATTAGATTAAGCAAGATATACCCGACCTAATTTTAGAAATCTAACAATTTCTGTAAGGGGATCACAATTTCCATCCTTACAAGAGAGGGAGAGGAAGAGGAGGAAGAGAGAGAAGTTGAAGATATGGACCTGAAATGCCGACGTTGTACCCGATCATGAAGGGGACGAAGAAGGAGGCTATGGTAGCATCGAACTCGAACAATAGAAGAAGAGAAGTGCAAGAAGGAGGAGTTATCCCAATCAATTTGGGGCTTAAAGGATCATTGTATTCCTCTTCCTCTCCAGCAAGCATTCATCCAACCTTTGTCTTCTTCTTAGCTGGTGAGGTTAAGGCGGGAGAGAGAAAGAGCGAAAAGAACAGTGAAGAAAGAAAGATTGGAGATTGATGAGAGATGAGAGCAGTAAAGGCAGTGAAGTCTTTTTACAACAGTTGCAGATCCCTCTTTATCGAGTAATTTCAAATCATTGCTTTGTCTTTTTCAAGGTTAATGAATTCGGATGGTGCACTGAATCTGTTTGGACATTGGATTAAAGATAAGTGGTTTAGATTTGGGTTAATTTGGGAGTTAGATCAGGGTCAATTAAAAAAAAAAAATATATATATATATATATATATATATAATTTAAATGTTTATCCATATCATTTAAAAATTTATATAAGAGTTTTTTTCTAACCAATAATCCAATATAACCTTCTGAACCTAATACTCACATAAAAATATTATTAGTTATATAAGAATTTTTCTCCAACTAATGCTAAAAATATTCCACAATCCTTTTAAAGCTCATTGAAAATTAAAAAATTTTAGGAAAATAATTTTTCTGAAAAAAAAAAGCCAGAACGACGTTGTTTGGAGCATAAAAAAACATAGTTTTTTTTTTAAAAAAAAAGAGGCAACCCATGACTCGGCCGAGTTGCACCGGTTCACCCCGGGTTGATTGGGTCAACCCCGGGTCAGACCAGGTTGGAACAGTGACGGTTTGCTTGCTGAACCAGACCGGCCAACCAGCCGAGTTCCGGTCTAGGTTTATGAACCATGGTCTTTTCTACATTTTTGAGAATATTCTTCTGAGAGTTTTTTTTCTAATAAGAGGTTTAATATTTATTTTTCTATTTTTTTAAATATTATTCTTTTAATTTTTGTAAAAAAAAAAAAGTTATTTTAATGGACAAATGATAGTAAAAATCTTAATAAAGTTATTAATATTATAAATAAAAATTCTTAGGGAGTTAAATTCATATTTTGAATTGTCAGAGGTTGCTTGTAACTGATCAAAGTTCAAGAGGTTATCTGTAACTAGTCAAAATTCAGTGGGTTTTATGAAATTAGTAATTTGTATAGGATGGCACGTGTCATTTGTTAATATAACATGACAATTTCTATTAAAAAGATAAAAATCAGTTAATAGCAAAGGGTTAATAATAAAAAAAATAAAAGTTAAGGGTTATATAACTTTGAAATATTAGTGTGTTATGTAACTGATCCAAAGTTTAGGGAAGTTTTGTATAATTTAAACAAAATTTAAATCACTTAAATTTTAGGGAGAATCCTTGAAAAAAAACCTGAAAAATGGGAAATGACAAATCAACCATTTTCCAAGAAAAAAGTTGAAAATTCCTTATCACGTTTCGACATTTTCTAATCAACTCTTGATAAAAAAACTTATTTGTTATTTCTCAAATTCTAAGTTCTTTTTTAGGGATTCTCCCTAAATCTTAAAAATAAAGTGCCTCATTTAAATTCTAAAGATAAGAAGACCAAACCTATTCCTTCCAACTGGTGCTCAGTTAGATGGAATGCCGCTTTAGTTTGATCTCTTTATTCACAGGATATTGCAAATTTCATTCTTTTTTCCAATATCCAAGACAAACTAGTTTGGAGTTTGAACACATCCAGTGATTATTCAAGTTAGCAAAGGATATCATTCTATTGCTTCTCATAATTCTCCAGTAGTCATTGATGCTTTTTTTGGGAAATTTCCTAGATCACTTTCTCTGCCAATGAAAGATTTGTTGCATGTATGAAAAATTCTCAATAAGGCTCTACAGGTTGTGGAAACTTTGATGAAACACCATCTTAATGTTAATGGCAGTTGCTCTTTTGGCTGCTCATCTCTAGAAACACTGGATTATTTATTTGTTAACTGTCCATTTGTGAAAGCTGTTCGGTTTGGAGGTCTCTCATTCTCTCCTCCAGTAAATAATTTTGAAGACTTCAAGACTTGGCTGAAAACAATATTAATGAAATTATTTGAGGATGGTGACGATCTAATGTTGATTAAAGTCTTTAAGCTTCTTTCTATTCTATGGATGAAAAGGAATCTCATCATTCACAAATGTCAAAAGGTTAGCCTATTTCAGTTATCAAAGAAATTGAAAATGCCTCATCATTATGCTCCTTGGCCTTTTCTTCGGAATGTTCTCAGGATATTACAACTTCAGGTTAATGGAAGTGACTCATATTTTGGATGAGATTGATTCTAATGGGTGGTGTATTTTTATGGAGAAATATAATTATGGCCATACCAAATTGTGTCAACCTAGGATCTGTTTTCATGGGGAGGCTATACAATCAATTTTGTGGCAGAAATCAAATGGCCATGAAATTCTTGCAATGAAATGTTTTAGATATTCTCTTTAATGAATAATTAGTTGCAGCCTTTTTACATCATCAGTCAAAGACCTACAAATAATTTCTCTTAGAGCCGGAAAAATGGGCCGAGCTCAGGTTTAGGCCCTAAATTTATAAGGACCGGGCTTGAGAATTTTTCCTCAAAAGTGAAAGCGGGCTTAAAAGGGCTAGCCTTGTAGGGCCGAGGGCCTAAAAGGGCCGGCCCTGTAGGGCCACAGGCCGGCCCTTTTAGGCTTGTATATTTTTTTTATATTTTAAAATTATTTATATGATAATAATATTATTAATTTTTTATATTTTGTTAATAGTATTGTAAATATTTAGTTGTTATTATCTTTTTTTAGAATTAAGTTTCATAAGAATATCTTGTATTAATAATTCTAAAAATTAAAAAATTATAAAAAATATTTCTTATTTCATAAGTATTCTTACCAATTTTGTATTTTATGACTTATTTTCTGGTGATTTTTTATTTATATCTTGTGTTATTTATTTTGTTGACTACTTACACTTTTCAATACATATTTATAAGAAGTATTTTTAATTTTGTTAAATTTTCTCATTAATTATTTGTAATTGTGGTATGTAGACAATAGTTTACCTTTGATTATGACTTAATGATTGTGTTTGTTTGTTACATGATGCATACCATTTACACTCTAATCTTGACTGTATTTATATGTTAAATTAGGAATTTAATCATTATAATTTAAAAAAAAACATGAAAAAAAGTAAAAATTGTAAAATCTTGTGAAAAAGACTTCAGGCC
This sequence comes from Inga laurina, assembly GCA_963855925.1. Taxonomy (NCBI): domain Eukaryota; kingdom Viridiplantae; phylum Streptophyta; class Magnoliopsida; order Fabales; family Fabaceae; genus Inga; species Inga laurina. The sequence goes on along the minus strand of OY979702.1, from coordinate 20,565,346 downwards.
TTGCAAGTCAGCCCTAGGTTTTGAAAAACAACATTTTTTTTTATCCCTTGACCCATCAAGGCCGGCCCTGATTCCCAGCTCCAATTTCTCTTAAGAAGCACATTTTACCGCAGAGTGGCTATAAGGAAAATTCTGCAAATATTTTATACTATGATATTTGTTTCATTTTGAAATCATTTTCCTCTAAACACTTCTGTAATGACCCAATTTGAGATAAAGGGCTAATGACTCTGATGTTGATTGTAATTGGTGTAATTAAACACTTTTGGATTAATGTGATGCAAATTTAATATAAATGTTCATAGTGGTGATTTAATGATCATAGTGAAACCAGGGGCAAAATGGTAAAATTGGAAATTTACCGACCAATTGGGCAGTTACCAAAGAAGAAACTCATTGGTGATTAGAGATTAAGGGTTGAGATTTATTAGCTATGGGTCGGAATCCCATGCTTTCCATTGGTGTGAGCTCATAGAGGGAGTGAGCAAGATGTTGACAAGTGTCATTGTGTAGACCAATGGATATGGCACAAAAGACAAAAATCCACTTTTCTTTCTCTTCTCTCTCTCTCTTATGCGTTTTTGTGTATGGGCAAGGGAAAAGAAATGGACACATTATCTTCTTCTTCCTCATCTTTCATATTCTGTCTCCTTCTCCTCTATTTTTGGTGATCAAGCAAGGAAAGAGGAAAAGAAAGCTTGGATTTTGGGTAGGTAATGGTTCTCCTATGCTCAAATCTTCTTCACTAAACTTGTTCATAGTGTAAAGAGCTCCATTTTGGTTGTTTCATAATTCTGAAAAGTGGTAATTTGGGTATTGAGGCAATTTGAAAGTTGGAGAATCAAGATTCTGACTTTGGCAAAGTGAAGAGGTAAGCATTTGGTGCTTTTTGATTTATATGTTGTGATTTTTGGATAAGTTTGAGAGAATCTGGAATTTTCCCTGGTTTATGTCCATTTTTGAATGTGTGAATTTCATAGTGATTGATGTTGGAAATAGTTCATTGTGAAGTTATTTGAATGTTGGTTATAGTTTTGAAGTGTGTTGATGGGAATTGGGTATTGTGTGTGGATTAGAGACCCAAGAGTTAGATTGTGGTTAAAATAGTTTTTAGATGTTTTGAAAGTTTACCAATGTATTCCTTAGGCAATGTTAAGTGGGTAAGAGCTTTGTGTGGAGTTTGGGAACCATTGGGAGCAATTTTGACCAATCTGGGAATTTCTGTCAGTTGCTGCGATCTGGGAAATCTAATAGCATCACTCGAGTGAGGGAGGATTGCACTCGAGTGCTGCGTGTGTTTTCCCTTTTCCTTTGTGTTTTGCCTGGGTTTTTATGAAGAAGGCTTGAGTGCACTTCTTAAACCGCGAGTGAAGTTGGTGATCACTATCAACACCCGTTTCCATTTTGATATGCATAGGGCAATAATGAACAAGTTCCATAGGCAAACAGAAAAGTACAGTTATACTGATAATAAGTATTTGTTTATAGATAGTCATTAACAGAGCAGAAGTCAATAATAATGACAAATATGTACAGAATGTCCCAAAACTATTTCACATACAGACTATATACAACCACTGTATTTATCTTGGGAAACGTGCCTATCAGTTTCCCTTCTCTGTATCTTTGGCTTTCGAGCCGCTGGCACCCACTGAGACATTTTGATTAGAAAAGGGGTGAGATTCTAAGGAATCTCAGTAGAAACATACGATCAACATATAAAATGCGAAAATTAAATATGCAATGCACCGTATTAAGTAAAATGAAAACTCATATCATCCGTGTGTGTACACAAAATTCAGGGCCAACTAACCCGTTGAAACCCCTACATGTACCTCAGCTGAGTCCTTGACTGCAGCTAGGCAAGACTAGTGTACCTCAGCTAGGTCCTAGACCACAGCTAGGTAATGTGCCTCCAGCACGTGTTCAGATCACAAAATACAGTAACACGCATCATACAAATAGTCACATAGTATATGAGAGATAGTAGTTCCTACCTCGAAGTTCTATCGACCCCTTTTTGTGTGCCTCGTGAAACGTGTCGATTTTCGACTCCTGATTCGGTCCTAAAATATTAAATGTACAAGAAATAGGTCATAACCTATCCAAGTATCATTTTAGACACTTTCATAGTGTTTCTTGTGGTTATATTAGCCTATGGTGAAAATTTACCAAAATGCCCCCGGGACCCCGGCCCCGCCGTACCCGGCCTGATGGCACGTTTTCCCAAAATTTTGACTAGGGCTATCCTGACATATTTTTGTCCAAGGAATCCATTTCCAGACTCAAAATTACCAAATTCAATGTCAAATTATGAAATTGCCCTTGGCAGCCCTACTTTTAGGGTTTTAGGGGTGTTTCCGTAATTATGCTTTCTCAGCCTTTTCTGAAAAGGTGCCCAACTGTAACCCCACCTAATTTTCCCTCCTAAACCCAATGGAACCATCAAATCATTGAAAATCCAACTCTAAGGCCCTCAAGCATCCCTGGCCGAAATAATTGTGTTCTCTGGGAAAAATCAGGGTTTTACGATTTCGGCTCCGTAAACATGTTCCTTTCTACTCCTAACCACTTTATTAAAAATCTAATTGAGTTATAACAACCATTTGAACTAAAATTGGGCAGCATAACCCTTAGATATACACTTTTCCAAAATTTAAAACCAATGGCAATCCGGCAAAATTTCCCAATTAAATTGCCCACAGCAGCCAGAATAGTTAATATACGAAGGTTTGGAAGTTACCTCAAGCTCCCTCAAGCTTTTCCCAAAAATGGCAGAAAACCCTAACTTTTAGAACACCAAATTTGAGCTTTCCAAACCTTAAAGAACAAAGAGGAGTAGCTTAGGATCGGGGTTATACGCGTTAGGAGCGAAATCGTTGGAGAAATCGGCTTACCTTGTGATTTTTCTTCTCTTTCTCTCTCTAAACTCTCTCAACGTCTCTCACACTATGTTCAGGTCTGTTTCTCGTGGAATAGCAGCTGAATGAGAAAGATGAACTTATATTCTAATATCTCATATATTATAATAATTTGTTTAATTTTCCAAAATTGCTAAAATCCAATTTTATGTACATTACTTCCTACATTCACGTAACCATGCCATCATGTCCAACCAATATTTCCTTCTTTATGCCACATGTAGGATACACCTAGGGGTCCCTTCCTATGGTCTCAATTGGCTTCACAACTTGTTTCGGTTACGTATATACGTAAAGTCTCAATTTTGGTCAAAATTGCACTTTTTGCTCCAATTTTCCATAAATTCATATTAAATTGACCAAAATATTCTAAATATATTTTTAACCTTTATTTTATTTAATTAATTGAAATTAACTTCAATTAATTGAAAAATAATTTATTTTGTGCTATTTTGGCAAAATTACGATTTTGCCATTACCTTTCTAATCCAATTTCTTTTCTTATTTTTCTTTGGCCAATTTCCATCTATTTTTGGACCAAATATTTTCTCTAATATTACTTCATTTTTGGACCTTAATATTGGGCTTTTTAAATTACCCAAATTAATTCCATAATTAATTTTGCCCAATTTCCCATGAAATTGAACATTTATGAAATTCATAAATTCCAAATTCATGAATATTCACCATTTTATTGAATTTCCCAAATCATTACAATATATTTTGTGAATATAAAATTTGGGGTGTTACAATCACTCGAGTGAGCATGGGATCACTCGAGTGATGGTGTGAGTTCAAAGTTAGGGGTTGTTCTCAGGTCCTCACTCGCTGGTCAATGTTTAAGAGAGTATTTTGACACTCACAAGTATGGGCTCTTCACCCGAGTGCCAGGGTGGTGCTTGAGTGAGCTTGTCCCTCTGATGTGCATGTGCTCTCGGGTCATCACTTCTTGTGTTGCACTTTCAGGGACTCAAGTGGAGTTGGGGTCATCACCCGAGTGCAAAGCCTTATGATCGAGTGTGGTGAGCACTTTCTGGCCAAGGTGGTTGCTGAATTTCAAACACTCGTGAGTGAGAGCCGTTCTCACTCGAGTACGAGTCCCTCATCACTCGAGTGAGGTCATCTTCACTCGAGTGAGCCAGCTGAAAATCAATGTTGTGCTTCCGAAAAGTTGTCTTCAGGGTAGTTTCTTCTAACCCTTTTAACATATGTTTAGGCCTCTAATGGACACCTAAAGAGTCCTAAATGATAACCAACTTAGAGTATTATAGAAATGTCGATTTGGAAAAGAGATTGATCGGTTGTCCCTAATTTGGTTATAGGATTTGACATCTGTCAGGCTCGTGAGCCCACTATGCCGAAGAACGTCAAGAAAGATACAGGTAGTGACTCCTCTCTTATACTTTGTGTAAATGTATTGTACGTATGCCTATCATGCATTGTGTTGCTGCTGCTGCTGCTTTGTGACGCCTTGTGCCTTGTGACGCTTTGTGGAGCTTTGTGCCTTGTGATGTTGCTGCTTTGTGATACCTTGTGCATTGAGATGCTGCTGCTTAGTGATTACCGTGAAAGCGGGCATAGTGTTTACAACGAAAGATGGCATTGAGATTACAGGGAAAGCTTGAATAGTTATTACCGCGAAAGCGGGCATTGAGCATTATGATACAGCAGTGAGTGCTGTCGGTTGTGGCACGAGCCATGACTCATAGTGTTGTTACTGAACATGATGAACTTACATGCTTTGTATTTATATATTGTATGAGTGATTTGTTACTACTGGGATTCTTTAGAATCTCACTCTTTCCAATGACTAACATTTCAGACAGGGCGAGTGGCTCAAAAGGGAAGCAGACAACCAGGAGTGGTTAGGATCTCTTAGAGATATTTGGTTGGAGTTGGTTATCTGTCTTGTTTTTGGCTTGGGATTATTGTTTGTATATAAGATGTAAATAATATTTTGGATATCCCTATTTTAGGAAACTCTAAACCCATTGTATATATAAAAGTAACCTGGGGTTGCCGGGATTTTAGTTAAGCACTCTGATATTTATGAATGTGATATCACTACACAGGTAATTATATTCGGAAGTGAATGTGGGACCGGTTGAATTATGTTTTTGAACTATTTTTGCTGGACACCCCATCTCTTAGATGAGGGATTATAAAGTAGTTTTTCGTCTTATTGGTCTCTATTTCACTTAAATTTCATAATCCAGGTATAATTACGGTGAGGGGGTTACAACTTCACTAGAGTATATTACATTCACCGTAATGTCTTTAATTCTCTACAATCATGTCTTATTATGATTGTAAAATCATGATGTATTATCTTTTTATTTAATGGATTTGATCATTTAAAAAAAAAAAGACCAAACCAACTATTGAGCCGGCGATTGAATCAATTGAGCCTCCGTGTCAAGATTTAATAGTTAGATTTTAAATTTAATCCTATGATTGATCAAGCCATTAATAAAGTAAAATATTTTAAATAATATATATTTAAAATTGAAAAAAATAATTATGATTATAATAATATCAATGTATATTTAAATTTGAAGAAAAATAATATATGGTGAAAAATAAAACATCCTTCAATACCCCATGATTTTCTAACGAAGTGTACATACTTGTTTTATAATTTTTAATTTCTAATTTTAAGTCTCTTCAGGGAGATCCCATAATTTCTAGTTTTGAATATACAATTTCTTACCTATCTGTTCATTTATTTTTCTCTTCTCGGTGCTAAGCTTTTTGAGTATAGATTTGCATGAATCATTTCTTAAAAACATGAATTAAGTTTTAAAGAAATTGTTGGCAAGTAGAAAATTTTAAAAATAAAAAAATTTTGTGACTAATGCCACTCACTTAACCATCAATTTTACCAATTCGATGTTCACCATCAGTCCTCTGGATGATTGGTTTTGTCTCGCGCGCGCACACTCTCTCTCTCTCTCACACGCATATATAATTAAAGGGACAGACACCAATGATATGAAGTTATAAGTGGGATTGAATCTGAAATCTTCTATTTTATTTTATTTTTTTCTCAAAAAATCTTTTATTAACTAACGGGAAAACTCTGATGCGATGGTGGTTTTGTCACATATTGACACCAGGCATATAATTAAGGGAGAATTACACTTAGGCCCCAAAGCAAAAAATAAATGAAGAAATGGTCTCTGGAAATTGCAAAATGAAAAAAATGGTCTAATTAACAATTCCAGGAGCCTGTATTGACAACTCGTTAACAACTCCAAGAGCTTGTATTGATAACTTTATGGGACCATTTTTTTTTTATTTTGTAATCTCCAGGGACCATTGGTTCATTTCTATTATTTCTTGGGACCTTAGTGTAATTCTCCCTATAAATAATCTATAATCCCGTAGGTCAATTAGGTTAGTCCAATTTTCAAAAGACTATTAAATTCAATTTAAAGTATAAGCATGTCCAGTGTGATATAGATATTGGAAGATGGAGAGAAAAATGATGAAGATAGAATCCTCTTTTTATCTTTTCACATAAATTTTGTGTCCAATTGGAGAGAATTGAAATGAACTTTGAAAAATAAATCTCATTATTTATAAAAAAACAATTTTTTATTCCAAAAGAATTAGAAGCCTAATGATATTCCATCTCAACCTAATCATATGAGATTTTTTTCAGATGGCTTTTAATTTTTATCTCATTCATACATGGGAGGCTATTTGTTTGGATTTTTTATTATTTTATTATTCATATTTTAAAAATAAAAAAAATTTATAACAGATTTTGACATTCATATAAATTATAATATTTGAGTAACACTTGTTAAATAAATTAATTTACACATATTTTTTGTCAATGTCTTATCAAAGTTAACGTAAAAACAATACTAAAAATGAACAAACTCGCAAGTCTAATAGTGTGTGTGGAGGGTGGAACAAAAACAAGTGAATAAAGAAATCATATTACAAATCCATCCTAGAAATCTAGAATATTAGGCCGAACTACATATAGATTCTAAATTTTTTATGTTTTGCTGTTAATTCCCACAAATTTTTATGAAATCACTCAAGTCCTTTTATGGAATAAATTTTTTACTTAAAATATGAAATATTTTTAATTTTTTTTTTCGATAGCTAAAGATGCTTAATTTTTACCAAACAAAATTCAATTAAAAGATCATGCATATCATAATTCAATTAAAGGATGGTATATAATTTTTTTAAACAATGCCAAAGTTTCTAAAAGTTCCATTGAGCCCTGATTAAATCAAATCATGCCAAGTTGATAAAAATATAAAATACATTTGTTTTGACAATTGAATCAATTGTTTTCCCCCCTAATAACATGTAGGATGATTGCTCAAATGTTGGATAGGAGGAGTTAAAAAACATTGTTTAAAAATAATAAAATGTCATCTCATTATCGTCTAAATGTTGAAACGGGAATGGATTTAAAATTTAATTTATTAGTTTGAAGATGAGAATGGTTTTCGGGGGGAAAGGAGAATCAAATCAAAAGAACATGGGGCACATGAAGTGATGAGGATAGGCACGTTGGAAGCATGTGACTGTCATTTGGTGCGTTGCACATATGGCAAATTAGTCCATATTCAATCACCAAACAAACCCTCAAATTCTAAAAGTGAGTGGAGAGAAATTTTTTTTGAGTTAAATTTAAAAAATAGGAAAAGTGGGGTTAAAAGTTTATTATTTATTCTTCTTTCTCTTTTATTTTACTTCTTTTCTTCATTAAAATTGTATAATCCAATTTCTTCAATTTTTTTTTAAATTCAATTCATAAAAATTTTCCTTACACTTCTTTTCCCTCCAAGTACCTCATACCAAACATACTATAATATAAGAGCTAGTTGGACAAGTTGGATTTGATCCAAAATATAAAATCTTAATATATTCTATATTCTATATTTATTGCTCCTTTCGGTTCATTTTAGTTTTGGGAAAATAAGAAAAAAAAAAACACTTGAACTTCAAAATTCTAAATTAGTCATTTGATAAAGATTTACGTTGTCAATCCCATTACTCTTCTTGTCAGCGGGATTTTGAAGTTCAAATGGTATTTTTTTGGCATTCTCCCTTTAGTTTTTGCATTCAATATGCTTTTAATGAAGATTAAAAAAAATATATTTATAAGTCACGCCGTTAAATATTTTTATATTGAAGGAATAATTTTATCTTTCATTTATTATATAGACTTTATTCTCATAGGATTTAACATATATTAAAGAGGGATAAGGTTGAAAAGTTGTTAAATTTTAAAAGGATAAAGGTGCAAATTTAGCAATAAACAATTTCACGATGAGCATCCATAAAACTTATATATTTTCGGTGCAAAAGTAAAAATAAACTATTATTTTGGAGCAAAAGTAGACATAAACTATTTATTTTGAAGCACATATAGCAACACTGTTAAAAATACTTAACTGCCATTACTTTTTGAACTATAAATCCTACTAGTCTTCTCTCTATATTTTTTTTAATATTTTTAATCAAAAAAATATCACTTAAACCCCATAAAAAAATTTTATTTCATATAACCCCCCAAAAAATAAGTAAGACCATTATTATCTTTTCACTGAAAAACTTAGTTTCTATTTGACCTAAGGGATACCGTAAAATTTTAGAATCTTTTGAGCGTTAATTGAAATAAATTGTTTCCATATGATCTAAGTGATATTTTCCCATTATAAAAAATATTAACATAATGCTTTGAGTGAAGACTGGTGGGACCCACAGTGAAAAAAAGTAATAAAAGTTAAGTGTTTTTAATTGCGTTGCTATATTTGCTCCGAAATAAATAGTTTTTTTTTGGACATAAAATAGTTTATATCTACTTTGGTTCCAAAATATTAGTTTATGCCTACTTTTACACCCGAAAATAGATAAGTCTTGTGGATGTTCATCACGAAATTGTTCATTGCTAAATTTGCATCTTCGCCCATTTTAAAAATATGTTAATATAGTTTAAGGTTTTTCTTGATTTTAATGTAACATGTTGGAAGTGATTTAAAAATAGGATTAGATAAGTAATTTAATGTTACACAAAAATATTTTAAAGTAATCATTCAAATTAACCAACTTATTTCATTCCCTTAATATACGTAAATTAGTTCATTTATTGTAATATCCCAAAAAGTGATTAAGGGTTAATGACTTTAAAAGTGACTGTGATTATTGATAAATAAACACTTTTGGAGAATACGATGTGAATTGTGATTCGAATGTGTTATGAGAAGTGCCTAAACCCTGTATTTAAGTTCAATTGTGGATTAACATCTAAATTGGATTGGAATAGATGGAGGGTGCATATTATGTTGAAATGGAAAGTTGGACAATTTGGTGGTTGTGTTGCATTGTGGTTCAAAACTGAATATATGTGGATATGATAAGAATTTGGTTATTATAGTGATTCCAATGGCTTCCTTGTGAAAATTCATGTGGAGAGAGTGTTTGTTGTGAAATTGGAACCATTGGGAACAACTGTGCAAAAGTTGGAAATTTTGTCCTTTGAAACTCTATGCAAGGAATTTGGTTTGTGTGGACGTTTTGAATAGGCAAATGGTATCTAAAAATTCTGAAACCTTTCAATCTTACAGTTCACATGCCAAACTTCAAAATGGACATATAATTTGTGTCATTTCAATTTGTGAGTTAAGAGTTATGATTTTCCAAAGCTTGGGGTTGAAACTGGAATCTGTTTTGGAGCAGTATGGACTTTTGTGCAATTCTGTATTTTTGTGGTTATGAACTGCAGTGATCCATATTTTTCCAGTAAAGAGGACTTAAATATTTCCATTGGCTTTAGGATCACCCCATTTCAATTTTTCTAGAATTAGTTATGATTTTTCAAAGTTTGGGCAGAAAATTTGCCAGAATTTCTGAATAAATCCAAAAATGGGAATTATGACATAAGCATTTAAGGAGATGACATAATCATGGACTATTAAATATTTCCTATCTTCATCTTCCTCCCATTTCCATCATGTTGCAGCAGCTGAAAGAGAGACAAAACGTTGAGAGAAAAATAGAGAGAGAAGAAGAAGAAAAAAACTCACGAGGTAGGTCAATTTCTTCGGTGAATTCGTTCCTAAAGCATATAATGCTTCTCCTAAGCTCCTCTTCTATGTTATTTAAGGTGTTGGATGTAATATCCCAATTTTTTATTATGGGCTAATCATGATTATTGGGGATTTAATTGGAATAATTATGTGTTATGGCAATATTAATTAATATGTCATAATTAGTGAAAAATTGGAAGAATAGAAATATTGGCCATAAGTTAGTGATTAAAGGAGGAATTAATTACTAGCTAAGAGAAAATGAGATGTGTATCTAATTGATAAATGGAGAGGGATTAGAGAAGCTAATTGGTGACTTATTTTGTGTAAACCAATGGCATGTGGACATGTGTCAAGATGAGAGTATGAGAGAGGGTGAGAAAACTCAAAACCCCCAATTGTTTAATGTTTTATCTCCCTCCCTCCCTCCTTTTTATTGGATGAAGCATGGGCATGGAGAAATAATCATCATTTCTTCTTCCTCCACACTCCTCATCTCTCATTTTCTCTCTCCAATTCGTCCTCCATTGTTGGCTAAGAGAGAGGAAGAAAGAGCTTGTGATTAAGGTAAGCAAATGGCCTCTATTGCTCAAACTCACTTCATTAATGTTGATCCTTGCAGTGAGAGCTTTATTTTGATATTTATAGTGTGCCTATTGGTGTTGATTTGTGCCCACACGAAATTTTGGAGTTTGGTGAATCAAGAAATCTCTTTGGCAAAGTGAAAGAGGTAAGTGATACTAATCTATCTGTCTAAGGTTTATGCCAAATGGTTTAGTTTGAAATTTCTGGAAATTTTGGCTTTTAATCTGAAAATGATGACCACTGGGCTTTTGGCATGTTTTTGGCATAGTAATGGTATGTTGGGAATGTATAAGGATAGATAGGATTGATTGGGAATTGAATGATTAAGTTTAGTGATTTTGGAAAATTTGTGATTTGTGTTGCCCAAAACCAAAGCATGATAATGGAGTAGGATTTGGATAATTCCGATGATTCTATTGAATTCCTTGAATGTTTTTGTGTAGGAGTAGCTTTGGTAGAGGTTTTGGGTTCATTTGGATCACTTGGTAAAAATTCTGGAAGTGCTATCTTACCTTCTACGTTTTCTAGTTTCTAATAGAATCAGTTGGGTGATCTGGGGTTCACTCGAGTGTGGGATGAATATCACTCGAGTGAGGATGGGTCCACTCGAGTGTTGTAGTGTACTTTTCCTTCTGCTTCCAGTTTCATGTGGCTCTTCCGTGTGAAAAAGGCAAGAGTGTTGCCTCACTTGCGAGTGTTGAGAGTTTCCACTCGAGTGTTGGTGTATGAGACACTGTGAACTCGGGTCTCGGGTAGTCACTTGTGTCCGTTTTTCAAAAAGTGTGTCTTACCACCTGTGGGTGTGAAGCCATCACTCGAGTGCTCTGTCCCTGCTCTAGTGATGTTCCCTTCTGAAAGTCTCTTATGCTCTTGGGTGAGCACTTCCTGAACTTCACTTTTGGGAACTCGGGTGAGCATCTGGCTTCCACTCGAGTGAGTTGGGTTATGCTCGAGTGCAGTGAGCAATTCTGGTTCTGTTAATTCCTTCATGCTCTTGGGTGTGCACTCACTGTCTTTCACTCTCTGGTTCCCGAGTGCAGACCGTACCATCACTCGAGTGAGGTCTTCTTCACTCGAGTATCCGTACAATATCACTCGAGTGAGGCCATCTCCACTCGAGTGTCTCAGTGAAAAATATCAGTTTTGGTGTTTTAAAAAGGGGATCGTTAGGGGTAATCTTCCAACCCTTTAGAGCTCTTGATAGAGTAATTTATGGGTATTAAAAGAGAAATAATGATAACCAATTAAGTATAACAAAGTTATTGAGAATTGGAATCGAGAAATAACTCTTTATCATTGATTATAATTATAGGATACAATATTCGCCCTGCTTGGGAGCGACCAGTGCCAGAGCGTGTATGGAAGGATCAAGGTAGTGACTCTTCTTTCATGTTGTGTATGATATTTTGGTATGCATGACTTGTCATTAAGCTTTATGAACTGTATGTGCCATGTTCCATTACAGCGTGAGCACTTCAACATGAGCCATTTAGGGAGTGACGTTGGTCATCCCTAGCTCAGCTGTTGAATTGCCATTGTAATCGACATGGATCTTTGTAAATCCTACCCGTGGGGCGCCATATTGTGAATCTAACCGTGGGCTGTGTTATTCTTGCCAGTGTGGCTTGCGTTATGAAATGCTTTATATGAATCCCAGCTGTGGTAAAATATATTGTGTGAATTGTGTTGTGCAATGCAGAGTGAGTACTTCAGCGTGAGCAAACGTAAGGGTGACATGAGTCATGCCTGCCTTTGCCGCTGTAACTACCGTTGTAGTTGCTATGTGTGTGTGATGATTTATTTTCATGCCTTATCGTTGTGCATACTATAAGCGATTTGACACTACGGGGATTTTTTAGAATCTTACTCTCCCAAAAACAAAATTCTTAGACAGGGCCGAAGGATAAAAAAGGAAGCAGGTGACGAAAAGTGGTTAAAGATCCGGATAGAAGTTTCATTTTGGGAATATTTGGTTATCATATTTGTGATTTTTGGATATATTCTTGGGAAATGAATGTATATATCTATTTGTGATATAGTTTGTGTAATCCCCAAGAAAAAGGGAAAGAGATTATGGCATTTATGCCTTGTGTAAACCCTTTTATTAATTAGAGGAACCCGTGTGTGTCAGGAATTTATGATGTACTCTTATATGTATGAATGAAATCAACCTATACAGGCCATTTAGTGTTGAAATGTGAATATGAGACAATTGTGAACAGGTTTTGAAAAACTTTTTTGTAAACCTTGATTTTAGGGAAGTTTGATTTTGTTCAAGTCCCTAATCACTTATGGTCTCTAATTCGATATTAACCACGTGTTTATGAACTAAACTTGGCCTATGGTGGAAGGGGGTTACATTGGAAGCTTGAATTTCAGTGTAGAGAAGGCTAGGGTTCAGCCATATCAAGGGAGATCTAGAGGGACCTTAAGGCAACCTCCAAAACTTCAAATATTGCTTGTTCTAGCTGCTGTGGACAGTTTAACTGGTGAAATTTCACTGGATTGTCCTTTGTTTAAATTTTGGAAATGTGTATGTCTAGGGGTTATGCTGCCAAAATTGGGTCTAAATGGTGGTTGTAACCTAATACAATAATTGATAAAGTGATTAGGAGTAGAAAGGAACATGTCTGCGGAGCTGAAACAAAAAAACCCCAATTTTCCCTAGAGTGTTTGAGAATTTTGGCCAGGGTTGTTAGAGGGCCTTAGGATTGGATTTTCAATGATTTGATGATTGCATTGAGTTCAGGAGGGAAAATTAGGTGAGATTAGAGTTGGTCACTTTTTTGGAAAAATCTCGAAAAAGCATAATTATGAAAACGCCCCTGAAACCCTTAAAGTGGGGCTATCAAGGGTAATTTTGTAATTTGACACTGAATTTGATAATTCCGAGTTCAGAAATGGATTCCTTGGGTGGAAATATTTCAGGATAGCTCAGGTTAGAATTTCAGGAAAAGTACAGTCAAACCGAGTATGGCACGGCCGGGCCGAGTCCCTGGGGCCATTTTAGTATTTTTTCAATATAACCTCATATAACCCCCAGAAAAATCATGGAAGTGTCTAAATGGTACATTTGGAATTGTAGGATCGAATATGGAGCCCGAACTATTGTCATGCTTTACGAGGCACACGTTTCGAGGCGGAAAAGGGTTAAGTTAGGGAACTTACCTCTCCTATATGTTTTGATATTTGTGCCGGTGTATTAATGCATGTTATTGCTTTGCTTGATTATGTGAAATATATATGAATGATTGAAGCTCTGTTTCTGTTTATACTATGACCATAGTTTTGTTGGACGAAACATTGAGCACGCAGATTTATCATTGTGTGAACATGAGTTTATGTAATGCAAGCATGTCATGCATTAAGTGTAACCCCCTCGCGGTAATTATATCCAGATTATGAAATTTAAGTGAAATAGAGACCAATAAGACAAAAATCACATTTATAATCACTCATCTCCAAGAGATGGGGTGTCCAAACAAAATGTTTAAAAATTGAATTCATCTGGTCTCACATTCACTTTTGAATACAATTACCAAAGCAGTTATATCACATAATAAATATCAGAGTGCGTAACCAAAATCCCGGCAACCCTGGGTTACTTGCATATATACAATAGGTTTAAAGTTTCCCAAAACGGGGATTACATATTCGAAAAATCCATATTTACAATCCATATATACAATAATCCCAAAATTCAAAATCTAAAACGGATAACCAACAATCCAAGAACTAATATGTCCCTATTAGCCCTAACCACTCCTGGTTGGCCGCTTCCCTTTCGAGCCACTTGCCCTGTCTGATAATGTTAGTCATTGGAAAGAGTGAGATTCTAAAGAATCCCAGTAGTAACAAATCACTCATACAATATATAAACACAAAGCATGTAATGTTATCATGTTCACCAGCATCATCAGCAACTCAATGATCCATGACTCGCGCCACAGATGACAGCACTCATGGTTGTATCACAATGCACCATGCCCGCTTTCGCGGTAATCACAATGACAGCTTTCGCTGCAAACACTATGCCAGCTTTCGCTGTAATCACAATGCCCACTTACGCAGTAATCACTATGCAGCAGCAACACAAAGCACAAAGTATCTCAATGCACAATGTATCACAAGTCACAAAGCTCCACAATGCACAAAGCTCCATAAGGCACAACACCCCATAATTCACAGAGCTCCACAAGGCACAACACCCTACAATGCACAAAGCTCTACAATGTATCTCAATACATCTCAAAGAAGTAGTAGCAGCAACACACAATGCATGATAGGCAAACATACAATACATTTACACAAAGTATAAGAGAGGAGTCACTACCCTGAAGACCCCTTTTTCGAGGGTAAAACATAGATTTTTGGCTGACTCACTCGAGTGAAGATGACCTCATTCTAGTGATGAAAGACTCGTGCCCGAGTGAGAATGGCTCTCACTCACGAGTGTTTGACAGCGAGCAGCTACTTCGGCTAGAAGGTGCTCACATCACTCGAGCAGAAGGCTTTACACTTGGGTGATGACTCCAATCCCACTCGAGTCCCCGAAAGTGCAACACAAGAAGTGACAACCCGAGAGCACATGCAACATCAAAGGGACCAGCTCACTCGAGCATACCCCCCAGTGCTCGGGTGAGAATGTTTCACTTGTGAGTGTCAGAACACACTCGTGATCATCAACCAGTGAGTGACAACCCGAGAGTAACCCTAACCAAGAATTCTCACCATCACTCGAGTGATCCCATGCTCACTCGAGTGATCACCAACATCACTTGCAGTGAAGGAAGTATACTTGAGCCCCCTTCATGAGAACCCAAGCAAAACACAACGCAGAAAGAGAAAATACACGTAGTACTGGAGTGAGTTCCTCTCTCACTCGAGTGAGGCTATTAGATTGCCAGATCGCAGCAACTGACATAATTTCCCATATTGGTCAAAATCACACCCAATGGTTCGCAAACTCCACACAAAGCTCATACTCACTCAAAATGACATAAGGAACCCATTGGTAACCTTCAAAACACCCAAATACCATTTTAACCACAATCTATGCCCTTGGGTCTCTATGACACACAACACCCAAATTTCATTCAACTTAATTCCAAACTCCAAAACCATATCAAATACCCAAAGAAGCTCACAATGAACTAATCCAAACATTAATCACTATGACATGCACACATTCCAAAATGACCATAAACCAGGGAAAATTTCTAGAATTTCTCAAACTTATCCAAAACTCATAACATATATATCAAAAAGCATCAAATGCTTACCTCTTCACTTTGCCAAATCCAGAATCTTGATTCTCCAACTTTCAATTTCGTCCAACACCCAATCACCACCATTCAAGATTCTGAAACCACCACAATGAAGCTCTTAATGAGGTGTACAACATTAGAGAAGAGGATTTGAGCTTAAGAGGATCATTACTCACCCAAAATCAAAGCTTTCTCTTTCTCTTCCCTTGCTTGTGTCCGTCGGAAATGGGAGAAAGAGGAGAGCGAGAGAGATGGTGAGGTATGGAGATGATGATGAAGAAGTGTAATCTTTCCCTTCCCAAGCACCTAGCTGAATAGGAGAGAAAAGAGAGAGAAAAAGTGGACTTTTGTCCCTTATGCCACATCCAATGGTCCTCACAATGCCACATGTCACCATCCTCTCACTTCCACTATGAGCTCACACAAGTGTAAAGCATGGGATTCCGACCCATGGTCAATAGATCTCAACCCGTGATCTTTAATCTCCAAATACACTTGTATCAAATTTACATCATATTTCTCCAAAAGTGTTTAATTACACTAATTACAATCAATATCAGAGTCATTAGCCCTTAATCCCAAATTGGGTCATTACATTAAGCACTTATCTAGCATGCATATTAGTACTGTTTTCCTACTAAGATTTTCTCGAACTCACCCTCCCCTACCATCAATTTAGACAAGAGGAGATAGAAGATACATTGAGAATAAAGAAAAGAACCAAACGAGGGAATTGTGGTGGTGGAACGAAGACGGGAAGATGTCTCTATTTCACTCAGACGGGTTTAGACACCCTGGTAGCCTTGTGCGGCTACATTGATGGTAATTATTATGTACGAACCCCTACGATGAATTTCTGTAATCATGCACATATTATCAGTATATGTATGCTATTCCTGTGTTGCCCACCGAACCGCATATCGTGTTCCACGAATACTCTAGTAAAGGTAAAATTAAAATAAGGGCGTGATATTTCCCAGATTAATTTCATATTAAATATTTTTATTAATGTTGTACCTAATTACTTTTGTTAATAAAAATATAAAAATGAAGAAAAAGAGACAAATATGTCTTTAATATTTTACAATAACAAATATTTTTCAAAAAATAAGAAACTTTAAAAAATAACGACAATTTTGAGTTTAACCAAGCATTGATTGAATTTCAACATTGAATTTAAAGTAATTCAATCAATCATGATGCTTCGTTAAGAACAAGGAAGTGCCTTTCAGACTAATGCAACTAATATTGTCGTGTTTTTTCTTTTTAATGAAAATTGAAATACATTAACCTATGAAAAGGTTACAACGAAACACGTTCCCAAGAGGAACACTAAACAAACAATCAGTCATGATCAACAACAGCCTTCGAAAAAGAAGGTGGTGGGTGATCAATGATAACAAAATTCTTAGTACTACTATGAGCTAACTCCGCCAAATAATCTGCAAGAATATTATCCTCTTTAGATACATAAGTAAGAAGGACTTGCCAGTCTTTCGATATCTAAAGTCTCGCATCTTCAATCACTTCCCTGAATGGGTGATCCCTATACGAGCCTCTTGTAATTAAGTTAACGGCCTTCAGACAGTCTATGAAAATAATGATATTCTTTAAATTCTTGCTCCAGCTGATCTGAAGCCCTTTATAATTGTAATGATCTTAACCACCATAGGAGGCACTTGAATAAACAGTGACAATGGATAAGAAGAATCTTGGAGTGTTTATAATTAATTATAAATGAGGGGACAACTTTAAGAAATAAATAAATTTATGGGTCTTCCAAAAAAAAAGTTTTTATGGGTTTTGGATCACCCACTGACAAATAATACTCATTAAAGATCTGATCCACTGACAGAGGGGCCCATTGGGCCCATTAATGAAACCACTATTCTAACCTTTTGTATTTGGCAGTTGCCATTTTTTCCCCGTGTTAGAAAAAAACTGAAAAAGTGTATTCTTTATATTATTTTTATGAAAAATGACAGAAAACTACTATTGAAATTAAAAAACTCTAAAATGTCTACTAAATTAACAAAAGGATAAACAGGAAATCTGGTAGAAATATGTGATTTTGAAGTTTGGATGTTGTAACTTGAGCATATGAATTAGCAACTTGAGCTCCCCAAGTTGTCACTGTGTATGCCTAAATTGCTAATTACTACTATTATTAAGTTATCATTGCCTATACTCAAATTCTCAACACTCAAACTTTAAAATCCTAAATTCCTACTAGATTACCTATTTGTTGTTTTGCAAATTTAGTACTCCCTCCGGTCCTAATTATAAGACAAAGTTGACTTTTTTGGAGAAATTAAAGAAGCTAATTAAAGTACTTTAGATTATTTATATTTTTATATTTTTCTTCAAACTAATTAGTTTGACTAATAAATTAATATATAATCTAAGGATATATAATATATGATATAATTAAGTAACTTATTTAACTTCCTTAATTTCTCCAAACAAAGTCAACTTTGTCTTATAATTAGGACTGGAGGTAGTAGATATTTTGGGGTTCTTATAGTTCAAACGGTATTTTTCTATCATTTTATCATTATTTTATGTTAATTATTAATTTTTTCCATCATAACTCTCACACCTATTGTATCCTTTTTATATAAGATCCAAACCCATAACCTTAATGCTATGCTTGGATGAGATGAAAAGTTGGGAGGAAAGAAAATAAGGGGAAAGAAAAGGGAGAGAAGAGAAAACTGAAAAGAAAATATTAGCACTCTATTTGCTTGGATGGACAAAAGAAAATAGGGAGGAAAGAAAAAGAACAAAGACCTAAATGACTAAAATATCCTTATCTTATGCCAAGATGTATCATGTTTAAAATTAAATTAAATATTACAATAAGAAAACATATTAAATTTACTTTCCTAAGAAATTTAAAATAAAATAATTTGATGGAAATATATTTTTATTTTATTACTCCTATATTTTAAAATAAAATAATTAGTGTAATATCCCGGATTGTGACCAAGGATTAGCAACTTCAAAGTAATGTAATTAATATTAATTGAGCACTTTTGAAGTATATATCGTGCATTGTGATAATCAGGGGCAAAACGGTAAATTTACCGACCCACTGGCTAGATATCATTGAGAACACTTCTTAGTAATCAAGATTAATGGCTAAGATTGAAAGACCAAAGGGTGGAATCTTGTGCATGCAAATCTATGTGAAATCATAGTAGGGAGAACAAGATGGTGCCAAGTGTCAAGATATGGACCATGGATGAGGTCAAAGTTTTCAAACTCATTCTCTCTTCCTCCCAAGTCGGCTAAGTGTATAGAAAGAATGGAAATGAATCATCATCATCAATATCTCATTTTCTCTCTCATCCTCCTCCATTTTTTTGCTGAACAAGCTAAGGAAAGAGAAAGAAAAATCTTGAGTTTTTGGTAAGTTAATGCCTTCATATGCTCAAGTGTCTTTCATTAATGTTGTTCATGAGGTTGAGGGCTATGTTCCTATGGTTTCAGAATTTTGGTTGGTGAAGTTTGAGAACTTGTGGAAATTTGGAAGTTGGAGAATTGAAGAATTGGCTTTAGGAAGAAGAAGAGGTAAGAATTAGAAGCATTTTGGTATAGTTGTTGTAATCATTGGTTGAGTATTGAGAATTTATGAATTTGCCCTGATTTTGTGCAGTTTTTGAATGGAATGAATTGGTTTATGTGTTGTGTAAAATTTGGTCTTTTGTTGAACATTTTGGCTATTGGAATTGATTTGGGAACTTGGATTGGAAAGTATGGCAATGTGTGAATTGTGTTGTGACATTGTGAGATATGTTGTGGTTGTTGTGTAAGGGAGTTGAATTTGGTCATTTTGATGATGCCAATGGTTTTCTTGAGATAAATTGTGTGAGAATGGTGTTTGAGTTGGAATGGGAATCATTTGGGATCAAATGTGAAAATTTGGAAAATCTGTCCAATGTAGGTCTGTTTTGGGCAGTCAGATGGTGTGGACGTTTTGACTAGGCAAATGATGTTGAAAAATTATGAAACTTTCCAGTCTTAAAGTTCACATCTCAAGCTTCAAAATGGACATAAATTTTGTGTCATTTCGCTTTTTGAGCTGGGAGTTTGAACTGTCCAAAGTTTGGCATCAAAACTGGATTCTGTTTTGGCACAATGTTAGGTTTTTGGTAAATCTGGACTTTTGTGGTGATTTCCAGTAATGGCCAATATTTTTCCTAGAAATAGGACTTAAATAGCTTTCATTTGGATTTGGAATCACCTTATTTCGATTTTTCTTGAATTAGTTATGATTTTTGGAAGTTCAGTCAAGAAACTGGATTTTCTGGGCCGTAGCCAGTGGATTTTGGGCCGCAGCCCAAATGTTTCTGAGCGTTTCTGGACAGTTCTGGGCCGCAGCCCGTGGATTTTGGGCCGCAGCCCAAATGTTTCTGAGTGTCTCTGAGCAGTTTTGGGCCACAGCTAGTGGATTCTGGGTCGCAGCCCAAATGTTTCTGGACAGTTTGGGCCGCGGCCCACCCCCAAAAATCAGTGTTTTACACTTTTGAAAGGTGGTTTTGGTATAGTCTTTCCCAACCTTTTAGGCATATGTTTAGACCTAAAATAGTCACCTAAAGAGTTCAAATGATAACCAACTTAAAGTATTATAGAGAAAAGAACTTGGGAAAGAGATTGACGGGTTGTCCCTAACTTGGTTGCAGGATTTGATATTTGCCGTTCTCGTGAGCCTACAGTGCCAAGAAACGTCGGGAAAGGATCATGTAGTGACTCTCTCTCTTATACTATGTATAATGCTCTGTATGTGTGTGTTATCACTGTTATGTGAAGATTCTTTGATGCTGCTGTGATTACAGCTGGTGATAGTTGTCGTTTATAGCGCAAGCTGTCGTTTACAGCGTAAGCTGTCGTTATTGTAATTACAGTGTAAGCTGTCGTTATTGTGAATACAGTGTAAGCTGTCGTGATTATGATTACTGCGAGAGCTATCGTATTGTGCATACAGCCGTGAGTGCTGTCGTTTGTGGTGAAAACCATGTATCTTTGAGATTGCTGCTGTTGTTGCTGGTTGTGATTTATATACATGCTTGGTGTTATGCATTGTGTGAATGGTTTGTTACTACTGGGATTCGCTCGAATCTCATTCTTTCCTATGACTAACATTTCAGACAGGGCGTGTGGCTCAAAAGAGAGGCAGCCAACCCGGAGCAATTAGGACCCTTGGGGGTATATAGTCGAATTGGAAACGTTGGTTATCTATTTTGAACTCGGGATTACTGTACATTTTGAATTAGGAATATTACATTCGATTTTGGTTGTGTGATCCCCTAGTGGACACTTATAAACCTTAGGTTATATGTATAGAACCCGGGAGTTGCCGGAGATTTGGTTATACACTCTGATATGATTGAATGTATATTAACTGCACAGGTAATTATATTCGAATATTGAAATTGAGACCAGGATGGGAAAAAGAGTTTTGAAAGTTTTGTGAAAATTTTACTGTGAGACTGAAAGTTTAAAACAAGGTTAAAGCATCTAATGGTCTCTAATCCGATTTAAATATGCATTATCGAATTATAATTACGTGTTTAAAAGCAGGGGGTTACAATTAGCACAAAAGAATTATTTTTCAAGAGGTTTTTGAGATCTAGAAGGAAAGCATGGTGGATCGTCCTTTGACCAAAATGACAGAGTTATTGTCTATGGGATGAGCCAGAACAGTGATGCTAGTTGTGCTTGGCTCAAATTTAGGAAAATAGGGTGGAGCAGAAGTAGCCATAGTGATCGGACCAGGTGAAAGAGCTGACTCAGTTCAGCTGATGAGAGATCTGAATAAGGTGAGCTAAAGGGCATGGAGAGGAAAAAGATTGTTCTCTCAAAATCTCCCCACTTGTGGAGAGAAGAATTGGGGAGAAAATGAAGTGTGGAGCCCACTATATTTTCTCTCCTCCCTCATTTTCTCCTCAAACCAAGCAGGAGAAAACTTTCTCGCCTACTCATTTTCCATCCTCATTTTTTCTCCTCCCTCATTGTCAGCCTATCCAAGCATGGAGTAAGGTCCCGTTTGGTTAACAGAAAATGGAGGGAATGGAAAGGAAAATGGAGATTTTCAAACTAGTGGCGGGCATTTGGTTCAAAAATTCCATTAGAAATTATTCCCCCCCCCCCCCCGGCCCTAAATTTTCATTTGGATAAGTGACGATGGGTTCCCACAAAAAATGGTGGGAACCCATTTTCCAATGCATTGGAAAATAGACGAAGTACCTAAATGCCCCTGATATGATAGTGAGTTAGCAGTAGTAGAGCTGGGGAAAAAGGAAGGAGCTAAAGAACAAAGGTAGCAAGCAAATTATTCCAGTGACGACGGGCCTTTTTCCGGTGACCACACAACTTTCCATTAAAGCAAGATTGACGAACAATAGGTGGGTTCCTTCTTCTCCGTCGATGTCACTTGTGTGTTGGTTTTTTTAATTTAATTTGATGCGCCCATAGGCCTTGGTTTTCTATGTTGAGCTAGGCATAGAGGCTATTGTTCAAGGAGCTATTTCAGAGTAAGTAGAGGTGGTGTGAACTCCATTCCTACGACAAATGATGGTCGACTATGGCCTGGCCATGAAGTATCTATGTCATGAATATCGTTAAATCTGTGATATTCCACACAATGAAAGTGGTCTTCACCTGATAAGGTTAATGGGTACGCAACAGTTAAGAGTGATGCCAGATAATTGTCCCGTAACCATGAGTTAAATTATACCACAAAAAATTTCTTTCTGCTACATTTTGAGAACTTGATTATATAATGCATAGTTATGTAAGTAAGTTAACTCCCCCTTAAGGGAGGCACATGTTTGTGGTGAAGACACTTATTTAAAAATATGCTCTGTTTCAGCAATACAAAACAGGGGCAAACATAGCACTATTGCAACTGCTAAGATTTCTTGCAGCCTATAGGCACATCGTGGTTAACACTGCATGAATTAAAATGTGATGAGTATATGACGCCCATGGGCATACAGTGGTTGACGGGGCTTTCCCCTTCTCTATTGGAACCACGTAGAAGAGTGTTAACCTATCATAATGATATTACGCTTTTGGAGATATGGTTATGTTGTCCACGACCACGTGCAAGTCATGGTTACATTGCGGTTAATAAGATAGTTTTGAATGGGGATTAGGCCACATGCATGTGCTGGGCACATCATGTGTAAGGGGGTAGTTGATTTAAATGCTCCCATCATCAGT
The DNA here is from genome assembly GCA_963855925.1 of Inga laurina. Taxonomy (NCBI): domain Eukaryota; kingdom Viridiplantae; phylum Streptophyta; class Magnoliopsida; order Fabales; family Fabaceae; genus Inga; species Inga laurina. The sequence goes on along the minus strand of OY979702.1, from coordinate 20,542,285 downwards.
CTAGCTATACTATACATAGTGAATACAGTTAAGGTAATTGATTCTTAAAAAAACTAAGGTAACTGATTTAAGTAGCTATGTGGGAAAAAAAAGATTTAAGTAGCTAATCTTACAAACACTCGCAAAAATTTAATTAGGACAAGTTTCTCATTTGATATCTGTATAGGGGGAAATTGTGTGGTTGATTTTGTATGCATATTTTATCAATTAAAAAGGACATGTCAATCCAACAGAACATAACAAATTAATTAATTTTTCACAAGAATACTGCATTTTGAAGTAACCAAAGAACTCCTCTAGAAATTAAATTGTGTGGCTCATGCAGAGGCCACGATAGAGTTAAATCCGCTATATAATGTTAATATTAATAATACCCTGAGATATGAATTGTCACGGTCCTGGATAAAGGCAATGCAATTAAAGAAAGTTATGTATGCATCAACGTCAAATAAGTAATGTGTGCGGATATTCAATATATTGTTGTACCTGCCAATTGGTTCAAGAGAGAAGGAAAAGCAGAGATGAATGGCCTCAGCTTGAGACCACCATGGACATAATGATTGGGCAAATTGAAGGGTTTGATAATTCTAGTTTCACTTCTGACAAGTACATGTCTTACTGTACATATCCTTTCTTCAATTTTGTTTGTGATCACTGGGTTTTATCTATGATCGAATTTCCATAATTATTCAGTTGTTGGCAGTTAAAGCAACAGAACCCTGTTCTATGTTTGGATTGAGGAGAATAGAAGGAAAAGGTAAGGGAAAGCGTTTTCAGTTAGATGCACGATTTTACTCCCTTCTCATCTATTTCTTCAACTCAAGCATATAATATGGGTCTGAAATGTTAGATTTTAGTCTAAATTAAATTAATATATGGATTACAATTTCTCTGATTTTGTTAAAAATTTTAATGCTACTTGGTTTGAATACATCATTCTCTTTGTTGCTGGATGAAAACATTCTTTATAGTAACTAATTTTCATTTGAATGTGAGTTTCAACACTTATGGCTTGCATAGAATAATAATTGGGTAACTATTTATAGTAAGTTAACTCCCCCTTGAGGAATACACCTATTTATGGTGAAGATGATGGTTTAAAAATTTGCTCTGATCCAGCGATACAAAACAGGGACAAAAAAACATTATTTCAACAGCTAAGAGTTCATGCTGCTTATGGGTACATCGTGGTTAAAGAGGCATGAATCAAAACGTGATGAGTATATGCCACCCATGGGCACGCCGTGGTTAATGCCGCTTTCCCCTTCACTAGTTGAACTGCGTAGATGCTTGTTAGCTCAACATTTTGACATTACACATTTGAAGAAATGGTTACGTTGTCCGCGACCATGTGCAAGTCATGGTTACTGCCATTTCATTAATTGTTGAATGTCTTATTAAAGAATCATACCTCACGTCACATACACATGGGCACATAATAGTTAAATGTATATGAATTAAGTAGGTTGTAATTCGTTCACCCAATGGTTACCCCGTGGTTATGATTGACTCTCATTAGTAAAAGTCATTCACTCTAATAACAACGTTGTTAAGACACTTCTCGGTGACCATTTTCATTTTAAATTACCATAACCATGGGTTGCATATGGTTACCGAGTGGTTACGCGAAATGAAATTAACTTCAAAACGTAAAAGATAACGACGTGTATGCACTATGTGCATACCAAGGGTATGCAGTGGGTACAAAAGACTGACACAACACATTATCTTTAGTCGAGTGCCTTAGAGCCAAATTAGTTGAGATGGGGTGAAACTTTCAAGCTGCGCGTGTTTGATATATATGTGTATGTATAGTGGAAGAGTTAAAGGAAACAAAAGTGAAAATTGGATGAAAATAAAGGAGGAAGTGAAAATAAGAATAAATTTCAAAATATACAAAGGAAAAAGTATGAATAAATCTCTTAGTTATCATTTTATATAAAGTTACGTTACTATAAGCCGCCCATCACATACATGTGGTTAAAGTTGTTCATTAATTCATGTATAACCACAAGCAACTGATGGTATCTCATGGTTATTGCTCTGTTACTTTATTAGGAAATAAGGGCAAACGGAGTATTGTATTATAATGGCAAGTACTCACACCAAGAGCAGCTGAATGTGTAGGCTCTTCAACATTACTGGTGACAAGCTTTTCGGCCTAGAAGAAACCATTAACAACTTGCTTAACAAAAGTCATAGTGAGAGAGGAGTATCATATCGCAACAAATTCTACAAAACAACAAAGATGCTGAAATTCCAGAAACAACAGTGAAGAAAACCAACTAAATGCTAAACATAGTATCAAGGAATGAAAAACAGGACCGGGCAATGAACCGGTCACAGCACAGGTTCAAGGGTTAATGGGTCAATTGGGGTCTAACCGGTAGTGAACCGGTCATATTAAAATATTATAATTTATTAGTAGCAATATATTTTAATATATTTTTAAACTTCTATAGATAAAAATGAAGATTTTTAAGAAAAAAAATACTTAAAATCTATTAGTATGAGCTATAATACCTATACTTATGCAATGATATCTCCTTTTCTATAATTATTATATCTTTTTAAATAATTTTTTCCATTATCTTCTTTATTTTTTTTAGATTTGTTCTTTCTTTACCTATTTTTCTCTACATTTTGGTCTTCAACTTCCAATTTTCCCCCTAAAAAAAGCAAAAACAGAAAAATAAAAAAAAATAAAAAAATGAAACCGGTTGAACCATCGGTTTTACCGGTTTTAACCGGTTCGACCGGTTCTCCGATTTAACCATCAAACCAGACCGGACCACTGACCGGTTCCCAGTTCAACCGGTCGAACCGGCCGGTCCGGTCCGGTTTTTTGTTTAGTGCATAGTATAGTATGACAACAACAAGAAATCAATAGAGACAACACAATAAAACCAATTAATTTCAATTTCCAACTATTAAGTCTTTAAACTAACCTCTCTCATTATGTCAATAGCATGACAAGGACCTGAAGTTAAGGATTCACATATCTATCAAAACCAAAACGTAAAAACATGTGAATTAATGAATTAAAACACAAAATGAAAGATAATGCATTTGTAGATTTCATCAACAGAGCGGGAACTCACATTGTGTAACCCCCTACCTTGAAAGCCATTAATTTGGTTCAAAAATGTGTCAGTAAATTAAATTGGAGACTAGTGGTAAATTCAAAACTTATTAAAGGTCCCAACTTCAAGACAGGGTTTGGTCCTGTGATAAAGTGGATTTTCAAAAACTTTCAAAATCTATTAAATACGGTCTCACTTTCACTTTCAAATATACATGGCTTGTTTAGTACTATTCCATTCAAAAATATCAGAGTGTATAACAAAATTCCTGATGACTCTCGGGTTTCATTCATTCACTAGCAGGGTCTACAAGGCACGTTTGCCCATTTCAATTCCCATATCAGGGATTACAAAACCCAACATAAGTCTATGGTGGACTCAACCACCTTTACTACATTGCACTTGCACTTACATCATGTAAAATATATACATTTATCCAAAATTATGATAACCAACACAAAATTCTAGCCTCCTAGCCATGAACACTAGCTGCCCTTGGTTACCTGCTTCTCCTTCGATCTGCTTGCCCTGGTTGTAGGTTAGTCATTGGAAAGAGTGAGATTCAAAAGAATCTCAATAGTAATGTTTTCACTTATATGATATATAATATATAAAGCATGTAAGCAATTATCACAAAGCAGCATTCACAATAGCATGCGCAACAATATTCACATTTGTCATCTTCACAACAGCTTTCATAGCTGTATACACATTCATCATAGCTATCACAGTTGTATACATCTTCACGATAGCTTTCATTGTATTCACGTTCACGACAGCTTTCACTGTATTCACAATCATGACATCTTTTGTTGTATTCACGTTCACGACAACTTTCGCTATATTCAAGGTAGCCTTCTCATTCATCACAATTCAATGATAAGCAAACACATACAAAGCATTATACATTATATAAGAGAAAGAGTTACTATCTTGGTCTTTTTGGTCTTATTCTTGCACAGATTTCTTGCGCTCAGAGTAGATATCAAATCCTATAAATTAGAATTTAAGGATGACGAGTTATTGCCTATTCTAATTCTTCAATAACTTATAATACTTGGGTTGGTTATCATTATAGTCATTTAATCAAGTCAACTAAGGAGCTAAAGTGGTCAGGTAACCTAAAAGACCAATTTCTAGCCTCAGAGTTCAACAATATTACATTATGCCATTACATCTTCAATTTTCGCACAAGTGACCAAATCTGCCAGAATTTTTCATCAACTTTAAAAAAACATATATTTATGTACAAAACTCAAATTGCAGCGATTCCAAAGGCTATGTAACCCTTATTTAGTCTATTTTTGAGGAAAAATACCACCACAGCTAGCTAGACGCACAACATTCCCAGATTTATCATTTATTGCACACTGCCAGAATTCAACCCAGTTTTTATGATCTAACTTCAAAAATTAATAACTCCTAGTGTACAATTCAAAATGATGCAAATGAACTATCAAATTAAAGCTTGGTATGCCTAATATTTTTATGCAATTTTCAGAATTTTTTGATATCATTTAGTTATCCAAAAACACCAGACAATCAGGGTACTTCGCTGGAATCCTGTTCGGGCAGAAAATTAAGTTTTGTACTTTGAGTTTCAATGACCCAAAATTCAAAAATTAGACCTATATCCACACAATTTTTCATGTATAACACAATGGTAACATCAAAATGAACAAATTCTCATTGCTTCTTGATGCCCTGTTCAGACCAAACTTTAGGGTTTTCTACAACCAACAACCAATTCACAACTTAATCATCAAACTTAGTTCATTTACTCCCAAATCAACATATAATCATATGTATGAGATGAAAGCATCATGGACCCAAATAAACCCTAAAAGACCGAATTTAGGGCTGCCAAACAACCCACCCAAAACTCAACCAAATCAAGCAACACATATGTCAAAATGATGCTCATACTCACCTCTTGCTCTTCCTTAAGCTCTTCTCTTGATTCTCCAAATTTGGCTCTTTCTAGGAATCTCAAAACACCTCCTCTTGAAATTCTAAAACCATAGAAATGAAGCTAAGGAAGAGAGGAGCAAGTTTTGTAAAGGGTATTTTAGCTAGAAAGGTCATTTTTCAAGTGAAAATTCAAGAAGAAAATCTCACGTTCAAGTTGTTCTTCAACTTTCATCTTTCTCTTTTCCTCTTTCATTTTTCTCTTTCTTTTCCACGGTTTTGCATCGGAATGACGGAGTATAATATGTTTTTAAATGATTCACTTAAGCCCCCAAAATTACTTGGACGAAATTTGAAGAGGAAAAGGAGAAAAGACAATGTGTCAATTTGTTATAGCATCTTGAAAAAAGGTGGACTAGTTAATTAACTATGGTGGGTTGGGTTAATTTGGGTTGAGTTTTCCCTTTCCTTCTTCCTCTTATGCTTGAACGAAATGTTCAATTGAAAAGGAAGAGGATTTTTTTACCAATTCACTCTTGGATTATTGCTTTTAGCTCAACTTTTCAACTTGGAAAAAGCTTGAGACTTGTTGACTTGTTCTTCTTCCTCTCTTTCGTTTTACTTTCCTTTCTTTTTTGACTTGTCAAGGGATATGATTTAATTGCATATGCTTTTCCTTCCCTTTTTGAAGTCTTGACTGAAATACCTCTCCTAAATAGGAAAAAGAATATTGATCAATTCTCTCTTCTTGCTTTATTTATTCATAGCCACAATTGTTGACTTTTCAAATGACAAAGTGAAGAAGTATATCATTTAAATTCTCTTTCCTTCTTCCTATGGTCTTGAATGTTTTTTTATCAAGGGAGAGGGAAGGGAAATTAATTTAAACTTCTTCATTATTATCTTTACTTTTCAAGAGCAAATCTTAGCTCTTCATTTTGGTTTCTAACTTTAACCTCAAGATCAAGTGACAATTGTCTCTTTTACCATTGATTATGGCAATATTATTTATATTGCCATCAACTCTTTATTTATTTCTTTCTTTCTCTTCCATATGCCATTTTCCCCCTTCTTCTTATGTTCAAATTAGGCTTTTGATCATTTTTTACTTTAGGCAAAAAGACTAAGTAGTTATCTTAATTTAATCAGAACTAAAGTCATAACAAAATTTTTTAGGGTAATTCTGTCATTAACCCCACCATTTATTCTGTACATTTAGCCCTTGAGTACATTTTAGGGTATTACACATTGCATTCTTTACCAAAGCTAGACTATATATATGGAATAATATACTTCCACTCTCTACCTGTCTGACCATTCGCACTTGTACCAAAGATCCATCATCAAAAGTTCAAATCTAATGGCCCATACAAATCTCCTCGGAGGTGAAGCAAAGAAAATGAAGTAGGATTGGGTAAAAAATAAACAGAAACCAACCTCGAGGATTGACGACAAACACGAGGTTGCATTGTCAAGATGGAGAAAGGAAGAAGAAGACAAGGCAGAGATAAACAAAAAATTTTCAGACATAAAACATTTTCGCCGATTTCTGTGAGAATGGAGCAAGGAGAAGGAGAAGAAAATAATGTTTTTAAAATAATGTTTTTAATATATGGGAAAAATGGTCTTTTAGTCATTTTCCTATTTCATTTTCTTCCAACCAAACAAAAGTTTTCTTATCAACCTATTTTCTTTCCAATGCAAACCAAACACGTCGGTGACAAAATATTTTCCCTTCCTTTTCATTCTTTTTTTGTATTTTTCCTTTCAATTTCTACCTCTTCTTTGAACCAAACGGGCCCTAATTGTAAGAAAGTCTTAAGAAAATTGTTTGGTGTTATTTAGATTACTAGACCCTATCACTATTATTCATCTTGAATTTTAAACAACTGCACAAAAATTAATGTAAATTTAAAATTAAGGCAATTCAATGATCTACTTTACTCTTCAATGTGTGCCCCCCAAGCCCCCATTTGCCTTTACAGTTGCCAATCATAAATTTAATAATAATAAAAAAAGAAAATATACAAAAAACTGATTTTTTGGCCAGAATGCTGGAAAAGAAATTAATAAATCAATTAATATACATTTTTTGACAAACAAGAGAGAAATATAATGCTCTAACATTTTCATCAAATTAGGGAAGCATGCTGAATCAAACACATGACTTGTAATGTGTAGCGATTTAGCTTCGCAAACCACCAATCCACGGGTTTGAAAGACAATGCTTTCCTCATACAATCTAAGATTGAAAATTTGAAATTTGTATGTCATTTTAGAGGTTAAGGTGGGTCCAGTATTTTCTTGTTCACTATTTTAAGTATCTTGTGGTTTATCAAATATGCTGAATTATTTTTTCAGGCGTGTCTAATATATTTTGTGACAAAATTTTTCTCTTAAAGTATTAATTTTTTTAGGATAAATTTTGTCCATAAAGTAATTTTTAAGTGCAATTTTAACTTTGTCATTAACTCCCAAAATGTCTTTTAAGTGAATTTGCATTCAATACCCTAAAATATTTTTCCAACAGCAACTTTAAAGTAATAGGCACACATGAAAAAATACTCACCACTACAAAAATCGCAATATATGACGGCTATTAACTGTCATACATCACGGTTATGAACCATCATATATGTAGGCACTATAAAAGCTTAGAGCAAATAAATTACAGTTTCATTATTTATTCCAGACCTATTATAATGGTTGTAATATAACACCAGATATATATTGAGATATGGTGAGGCTATGCTATGCATGATGCTATCAGAAAAAAAATAACAGTCTCAAGTAAACAACCATTATAAGACTCTGTAACATACATAATGATGCTTTCAAAATAACCGTTATATAAAAGTTTAGCATATATAATGGTCGCTACATAACAACCATTATTTATTTGCTATAAAATGCTAATAGGTTTAATGAAACAACCATCATATATAATATATAAATATATAAACGTTTTTATTTAATAAAACCTTAACTTTTGAGGCAATTTTTTTTAAAAAAATGGGGCTTCTACTTTCGCCCCTGCATGTAGAACAAAATTGTACACAAATTTATATATTACAGAAACTCACACTTCGAGTATAGCCATTTAATTTGGGATGGATCAAGACATTCCCAGCTTCATGGCTAGCTCAATGGAACTCCTTACTATAAAGGGCTTAAGGGGTATGCATCCTCGAGCAAGAGTTCATAGAGAAAAAGGGGTTAGATCTATAGTATGCCACTTGATCCTTCTCATTAAGAATTATATGACGTTCAATAGATCTAATCTCTTATTCTCTATCAAGTTTTTCTAGAGGCTGCATACCCCTTGAACTCTTACTGTTGGGAGTTCCATTAAGCCTAGCCACAAAGCTGAGAATGTCTTGATCCATCTTAAATTGCATGGTTATACTCGATGTGTGAGCTTTTATTCTATTTTACAGTCAAATCCAACAAGCAAAGCTAAAGCAGAAACTCTATCTAATAAGTGCACTGTGCATGCACACAAACACATATACTTTATACCTCTTTTGTCATAGATGATACAATAAGGTGGTCAGGCTAAGCAACAAGTTCAAGAACACAGCACACAATTCCTCCAACTAGCATTATATGGCAAACACTGGAAGAGCTAACTTGGATTGAAGACGGCCTTTAGCTCTCTAATCTAACTTGAATATGGGGAGAGGTGAGTTATGAATCGTGTTATCCCTTGTAAGTTACACATATAGCTTGTAAAGATAGTTGTGAATCGTATTCTCACCCTGAAAGTTATACATGTGTCATGTAGTACCTATATACCGCTTGAGGCTATCTGTCACACATTGAATATAGTGAAATCTTTTTAAATCTTTAACGATTCATATAACAAGAGAGGAACCTTCTATTAGAGATTTTTCAAGAAAAAAAATATGAGCACGACTTAGGTCAAAACCTAGCTACAAGACACGAAGTGGATAATAATGGAGAATACAGAATGGCAAAGGGATGTCAGACCTCCATATAATTAGAATAGGTCACGTAAAGAAATGTGACCTAGCTAGAGCTGAAGAACGAAAACACGAGTAATGAACGAAAACATGTGTTAAGGCTTGTACAGCAACTCAAACAGCTGTCGCTAAGAAGCACAAAGAAGGATTTATAGATGGTGTGGTTTGAATGAAAACAAAAATCGATGACCAGAGTAATGGGGTTCTGAGGTTGGTTGCTTGGGGGTTTACATTTTACCTAAGAGACTAAGACAAGTGTGCTAATGAATGAAATGGAGAAGCGGAAAGATGTTTATATAGAGGGAAAAGTTTAACTTTATAACGGTTCAAATATATCACCTGTAATGTATTGCTCCATTGTTGCATATATAATGGTTATTGTAAGAAATCGTTAGATAATTTCAAAACATATATTACGGATTCTAACTAATAACCATTAAATATCTACAACATTTTAAAAAAAATTAGGGTGGGTATTGCTACTGATTTCCACCTACTTTCATAAACAACACATAAACAAATAACAATACAATAGACCTATAAAAACACAAAAATTAACCTAGTCTAGCTATAGGAAAACAACAATATACACAATCAAAACACAAAAAATAAGTGCCTCTTTTTCTTTTCCTAGTCTTAGCTTTTTGTAAATTACTTGTTTTAGCTTAAATTCTTCTCTTCTTGCCAAGTAATAATTTTTCCCTATTCGAAACCCAAATGCCTCCATTATGACTATTCCTGACGTATAAAGCATCTTCTTTGTCCAAATTTAAGGGTTAAAATGACCTCCCATTAAATGGACCATCCTCAACTCTATCACCCATCTCATCATCAATCATTTTATTTGTAAACAAAACAATAGGCTATCTATTTTTAGAAGGATTAATGATATAGAACACTTGTATCCTTCCTTTTTCAAATTCAATTGTGTCAAGCCTATGTTATCAATTCTCAAGCTATGATTATTGTCAACCCACTTGCAACCAAAAATAGGAACCCAAAAGTTGATATAATCAAACTCTCAGATGTGTTCATTACCCTAAAGTATGACAACTTCGCATAGATAGAATTTCTATCTTTGGAACTTGATACATGCATGGTGTTAGCTACAAGAGTTGCACCACTATTTTGTATTTTGCTTTGATCATCTTTCTCTTTGCTATAGAAGGTGAACCTATTGATGATGTAGTTTGTGTAAGACGTCACTTGATTGCTTGGACCGTATGCTAAGAACTTCAATTTGCTAGAAACAAATTTAGGACAAGCTCTATACTCACGAAGAACTTGGCCTTTAAACCATGTTATAAAATGTTTATTGTGTTGTTGAGCACACCATCTTTCTCTTTTACAGGGATTTTCTCTCTGAATTTGATGTATATGGTTGCGTACGTACTTATCAACCTCCTCGTAGTTGTACAACACATATAGGTGTGCTTTTGGTCTGAGATGTTTACAACTTTTATGCCATGATCCCTTCCCCATCAGTCCTTCTTCCTTCATGCCAAGACACGAGAAGCCTAATATCGCATGCATGCTTTAAATATGTGGCAGATAATTCAGCGGCTTCTTCACAGATATATCATTCAGTAATGTAACCCTCAAGACAACTCTGATATTTCACAAACCCTTTCATATCTTTATGAAACATTCAACCAGGTACATCCACCTTAAATAGGCCAGACCACAAAGTTGTAGCTCTCTAATCAAGTGACTTGTTAGGTAGACCACGATGTCAAAGAATGTTGGAGGAAAATATATTTCAAACTCATAATGTGTGTACGATTCAATTTTGCCATCTCGGCAATTTTTTAAGGTCTATCACTTTACTGCAAAAGTGAATTAAAGAAGAAAAATAACTTTGTGATTGCAGCTCACACATCATAAGGCAAGATACCCTGTATAGCCATCATGATTAAGTTCTCCATTAAGACATGGCAATCATGAGATTTTAATCCCATAAGTTTCAAGTCCTCTACTAGCACAAGTCTTCTAATGTTTGAAGAGTAACTCTTTGACACCTTGACTGAAGCAAGGAATTGACAATAACTAGTTTTTTCTTCCTTTAATAGTGTGTGAGTTGTGGGATGAAGAAATATATGGCTTCTCCTCTCCTTTGGTGCTAATTTTTCCCTTATTTTCATATCAACCATGTCTAGCCTAACATTTATGACATCTTTGGTCTTCCCTGGCATATGGAGTAATGTGCCAATAATACTTTCACACACATTTTTCTCAATATGCACAACATCAAGAAAATGTCTCACATCTAGGGTCCTCTGATTAGGCAAGTCAAAGAAAATGGACCTCTTTTTCTACCTACTTGTCCCAATATTCCTTGCAAGAGGTTTGCTAAAAAGACATTTTATATTTTTTAACTTTTGGCATACCTATTCACTGGTCAAAGGTTGAGGTCCCTTGCCATCTTCTAATTTCCTATTGTAATATTTTTTTAAACGCCGGTAAGGATGCTCCTAAAGCAATCATCTTTGATATCCTATTTAGGAATTCTTTATGCCATGCTTCAATCTAATTGAATGCGTATCCTCTTTGCAAATTGAACATCCAAGTTGGCCTTCAATACCATACCCTGACAAATTACTATATGAAGGAAAGTTATTGATAGTCTGAAAGAAATAGAGTTCAAGTTAAACATTTCTTCCTCATCAGCATCATACACCATGACCTATCATCCCACAGCGCTTCAAGTCTTCAATTAGCGGACTTAGGTAGACATATATATATCATTCCTAGGTTGCTTGGGTCCTGAGATTAGCATGGACAATATGAAGTACTTGCGCTTCATGCAAAGCCATGAAGAAATATTATATATAAACAATATTACCGGTCATCTGTTGTGGGTACTACCTTGCATCCCAAACAGTTTCATCCTGTTAGTAGCCAATGCAAGGCATAGGTTCCTATCATCTTTAGTGAATTCGAGGTTGTTCATATCAAACTTCTTCCATTATGGAGAATCAGCAGGATGTCAAAGCATGCTTTCATCTGTCTTTTCATCTGCATGCCACCTCAAATTTTTTACATAATCAGGATTGCTATACAAGCGTTTAAATCTTGGTATAATAAGGAAATACTATAACGCCTTATTCGAGCTTTTCTTGTGTTGTTGGTAGCGTGGCTCTTCACAGATGGGATAATGTGTTAGCAATGTATATTCATTCTTGAACAAGACACAATCGATGGGGCAAGTATGTATATTCTCAGAGCTAAGGTTTTGTAAGATTTAATTTACATTTATTAAGGTACAACCGTTAAGTATGTTGGTTTTTTGAAATCATGGTAAAGGAATACTTTACGGTTATTAATTAATAATCGTGAAGTATGAAGTTGTTTATTTTAGCTTATTTTTTTAAAAAAAATATTTTAAAAGTACAATAGTGGTGTTCGGTCACCACCACCACTATTTCCCTTGTCCTTCTCCTGTTCATCCTCTTCATTCTTATCATTGGAGGAAAGAGATGAAGGGTCTGACTGCAAGTTATATTCAACCTCATTGTGATGAAGTATAAGGTTCAACTTCCTATTCAACCTGTTGGCGTATGCCGTAAGACACCTTATGTGATGGTCAAGGCCTGCCAATAGCTACATTAGAGCCTCCATTTCAGGAGGAGGTGGAGGAGGAGGAGGAGGAATAGAGGAGGTGGCGGTAGAGGAGCTCCCTGGGATGTTAACATGATCAAGAGAAGAAGGAGACCGATAAAGAAAAGTAGTAAGAATCGTAAGGAATAAGTGAGTTTAAATAGAGGTTTAATAGATGTTACGAAGGATTATGACTTATGAAGGTTCGACGACATTATAAAGGGTTATAACCAATGAACTGGTACTTGGGGATGCCAGATCATTTGAAAATATTACATGAGGGTTGTTTCTAAAGACCATTATGTTTTTTCTTCACTGATATACGAGGTTGGAAGTGAAATCATTTGTAAGTGTTACATGGCAATTGTTTCAAAAGAATTGTCACTAAATAAATGACGATTATTATCTAATATAGTTATTTTTGTGTTTTCACAAATTTTGTCTCAAAATACATGACGGTACACATAATTAACTGTTATGTTTAATTATTTGTTGGACTTTGGGTCCAAATCCGCCCTTGATGGGCTGGACTATTTGATTAGGATATAAGTAGCATAATCAAATAAAAATAAAATTAGCATTAATTGCAGATTGGGGAATAATTCAGTAATAATTATGGGATTGTTAATTGAGGAATGAGTCACCATAATTAGGAAATTAATTCAGAATCAATTAATTTAATTACTGTCTTGGAGGGCAAGAAGGAGTGTACAAGTTTTCTAATTAGTGGCCACCCTAAATCACTATAAATAGGGTGTGCCTCCTCAATTGCAAATCACCCCTGCTATTGAGTTCTCTAGCAATCTCTTCTCTCCTACCATCTTTCTTATTCTGGTGATCTGCTGTGCAAATCACAATTAGGCTCTAGTAGTCTAATAATTGTATGGGCACTATTATGGAACATTGGAACTTTGACCCAGATCCGAACATGGATTCGCTCCGGTACGCCAGTTCTCTCTCATTTTTTCTACATTGGCATCAGAGTGTGTTGATCTTTTTGGCTGTGATTATTCTATGTGAATAATAATATGATATAATTTGTTTACATCTCCATCATATTCTTTTCTGCTGTGCTACTATATATATATATATGAATATATATTGTATATATTGTTCACGCATATATAAATTGTTTATATATTGATCATTGCATATGTCTTCTCCTCTGTGGTTCATACGTGTGAAACATGATCACCGTCTCTTAGCATGAACATATATGCTAGTAATTCATGCCCATATGAATCTATTTCCCGATTCTTTATGCCTTGTTTTTCCTTTTGATAATATGCATGTTTATATATTCGTGTCTGTGTTCTCTGCATGCATCGGATTCTTCTTCCCAGATTTGCTATTCGACTTGAGTTCAACATGCACACATATAATACTAGGTTCTTGATTGTTTCCTCCTCTGGTTATTTATATGTATATAATAAGTGTGTATATATAACTCATGGCACAATTCCTTCGTCTTCTTCTCACATCTTTGATTTCTTAATGGTTGACATTTTTGGAAACTATGTGGAACAAAAAACAAGAGACTTTAACCTTCAAAAGCTAGGAAAGCTTTTTAAACACAGTGGACACACATCTAGGTCACGTGACGCGGCGCTGTCGACGTTGAGAAAAACTTGGCTATTCAAAACTGAATGTTTTTGCCCAAGGTAAGGCCATGGATGTGTAGAGCTTGAAGAGACGATTCCAATGACTCTTAGAACACGTCAAACGAAGTTTTGATAAGGGAGAAATGAAGGAAAGAAGTTCACGGGTTGCTTGTCACTGCCACTACTTGAGCCATGATTTGATCAATGAAAAAGATGTTTTTAGATCAAATAAGAGCCATGGATTTGTAGTTCACTTAACTACAATTCCAACGACACCAAGAACACAAAAAATGGAGCTAAAACGAAGGAGATATGGCCTTCCGAAGTTAGCTGGTTGCGATAACCCACCGGAGCTCCAACCGGGTCGGGTTGACCCGGCTAGGGTTAAAGACGATGACGTGGCAGTCAACTGCCACGTCATTAATCAATCAAAGCCACGTGGCGCCAATGAGAGGTCACCACATCATCATTGGTCAACGTCGGCCATGTCATCCGTTAACCAGCCACGTTGACCGAGACATGTCAATTCCATGTCATAAACATGTCAACAATGGGTCAAGGGTCAACCAGTCAACGTTGACTGGTCAATGGTCAATGTTGACTATAAAAAAAACCAAATTTGACAGGTAGCATGTGGGGCCTACCGGGGCCACTATATGACACGTGGCGGCACCATCGGAGAGAGGACGAAGCGTGGAGTCATTGGAACCAGCAAGTATCGCCGACGGACGGCCGCAATATGGCGCGTAGAGCTCATGCGCCTCTACTGAGAGTGGCCAACATTGGAATTTTCTAATTTTTTAGGATTTTATGATCCAGACACCTAGGGGTGTGTGGGACCTCTGTTTAAGAGGCGGTTTGTTCCTAAAAATTCCTAAATTTGAGAGCTTCAATTTGATATATAATTAGCATATATTTGAAGCACTTTTGGATTTGATTTGAGTCAAAAAGGTGCTTATGTGCACTTAGAGATTCCTAAAACCCGTTAAAATTAAGTCAATGATGATTCTATAGTTTTTGGGATAGGTTGGCTTACTTATTGAGAGTATTTCAGCTGCAACATAAGGTTAATACTGAAAGATTCTTTAAAGTAAGAAATTATTCAAATGAGTTTTTAAATATAAGATCCTATCCAACCTTGACTCAAACTCTTAGAGATAAAACCTGAAAATTGCAGCAACTTGAAATTATTGAATAATAACAAGTCTTCCCATGCTTCTAACCACGTTGATTCAATTGGGATTGAAGCAATGACTTCTAAAAGTCAACCCTTTATCACAAATGTTGTGACAAAGGACAAGACAGATAGAGATGTGAGAATCATCTCATCAAGTGGGAGGTATGCTGTAAATACATCCAAGTGAGTGGATGTAAACATGGCAAAAAGGAGCTGGACATTGTAGCTAGATGCTACATGAGTTCATATGGTCAGAAGGGCCAATGAGAGGTGTTACGTGTGTAAATGGTCTATTAAATAGTGCAAGTGTACACTGTCATAATCAAGTAATATAGAAGTGAGTAGAGTATCGTTCCCACGAGGATTGATCACTAAGTACCAAAATAGATAATTTTAATTCTATTTAGTCAATCGATTCGTTGGTGATTAACAGTACGAAATAAAAGATGAGCAAATATGAATGCAAATGATATGAAACAACAATGAGAAAAAGTCCTAGGGATTAGATTTCACTTAACAAATTCCGGATTGAATCACTTATCTAATCTAGCCCAATTTATTCCACATGATTGATAGTCGAGTTTCCCTAATTTAATTACTAGCCTCTTCCAAGGTCCAGCAATTCTATAATTAATTGCTAATCCAATATATTCCTATATGAATTTAAGCAATTAATTATGCATTAAAATTTATGGAACTCTATAAGACTACACAACTCATATGAATATATTCCTATTTCATATGTAAGTTATGGTTTTAATTATAGGGTCTACACACATGTATCTCCTTCCGGTCTCAACATATATATTGGAATTATTCAAAAGATGGCCAATCAAATGAAAGCATTAAGAATAATAATTAAAACTCAATCATAAAGGAAAAATAAAACTAGATTTAATAAGTTAAGATTCAATCCGTTATTAGTAAGCTACGTCATCACTCTAGGAAAATGAAAATTTAGCTCATAATAAAATTAAAAACAAAACCAAAATAAATTGACATTATATAAAGCTAGAATGAAAACCTTATAAATACTGTATAAAACTTGAATATTAAATTCTCAAACATAAATATACAACCAAAAGATGTATGAAAAATGTAAAAATCTAGCCGTCCCTTTAGGAGGTAAAACTTTCCATATATGTGGCATACAAAGAGTAATACAATCCTAAGCCTTCCAAGATGGAGGCATGCAAGAAAATAATACAAAACATAAAATTAATTCTAAGATGATGTAGTAAGTGGAGAAGAGATGAGAGTAATAAAAATGGTGTGTAAGTAGATGAGAGAGGAGAGTAATGGAAATGAAATGGTATGTGTGGAGAAGAGATAAGAGTAATGGATATGAATTAGTGTAAGTAAAATGTGAAGGAGAGGGTGGCTATATATTGGGAAAAATGGGGTAAGGTAGATGAAGTGGTAGATGAAATGTGATATGTGGATTAGTAGATAGAATGTGGTAGATGAAGTAGTTGGTGAAAAGAAAGATGAAGTGGTAGATGAAATGTGGTAGATGAAGTAGTAGGTGAAAAGGAAGATGAAGAGGTGGATGAAATGGTTGGTGGAATGATAGATTATTCCCGCTTTCAACTTTCAAGCAAAATTCGAAACCCTTGGAGATAGAACTGGAATTTTGTCTCAACATAAAAGTTGTAGAGCTCTTTCTTAGCTTTTTATCCATATAAAGAATGTCCCGATCCGACATCTAGAGCTCCAGATATTGCCTGAAAATTGAAAGAGGGTCTAATTTAGTATTTTCCAAGAAATTCTATTTTATGCCAAAATCATTATTTATTTATTAATTATACCCAAATTTATTAAATTGAGCTCAAATGTCATCCATAAAATCATCATATAAGGGAGAATAAATATGCAAATATTTTACTTATCAAGAGGGAAAACCTAGTTAAGAGACAACAATATGAGATAAAGTTTTTGAATGTTCTTTTTCATTGAATTTAATGATTAAATTCTTTGTTTTTGGAATTTAATTAAACATATTCTCTTCTTGTTTTCATGAACATTCATGTTGATTAGATGATATTGTATTATTATCTTCTTAGTATAACTGTCTTTGATTGAGTAGGAGTTTCTAGAATGTGTCTAGAAATCAAAGGGGAATGTGTTCAATGAAGACTATGGTTAAAAGGGTGATGAACTAACTAGCATGATTGGGATGGGAGTCAACATAGTTGTCTCCTGAACATGAAACTAGTGAACTTATTATCTAATTATCCATTGTCTTATTTGAACAAATATGATTTGTATACCATAATTGTCTAAGTGACCAATTGTGACCAAGTCTATTTGACTGAGCTTAAGAAGACAAGCTCAATAGAGATGACTATGGAGTTAGAAACTCTCAAATCTCTTTTTCATTCAGGAAAAATGAGATGTCAAGGACATTCTACCAGCTAGTCTTCAGCATTTAGAGGCTAAAGCATCTGAAGGATACAATAAGTTTATGCTATCAAGTATAGAAAGAACAACATTGCTCAAACTTATGATGGTACAGGCAATGTAACCTTATCCAAGCCGTGTGGATAGTGTTGGAAGATAGTGGAATAGGTGATCTTCTTCCATAAAGTTAAAACTAAGTTAAGTTTTAATATAGTGTAATAAGTCCTAACATGTCGTTTAGGCAACACTTGAAGCAAATGTCAAACTAAGAAGTTGAGACAAACTAATTGCCAAGTTCTTTCTAACAAACAACAATTTTATGTTGTGAAAAGACGTCTTCTAGTGAGTGGGAGTAAGGCACGTCTTCCAGTGAGTGGGCATATACGAAATCAAATACTACTCCTGATATGTATATTGTGACCTTCGGCAATGTGATTCACCACATTGAACTTAAGTGTGAAAGACTGAAGGATCCAATATCCATCAGTCAGATGAACTTAGCTAAAGAGTGGGAGGATTCATTCTCTAAGCCTAAGGGCAAGAAACCTATGAGGAAAACTTGATCTAGAAGAGGTTAATAGTTTATACAAAGATGAAAGGCTGCACTGACATTCCTTTAAGGGTTGTAGAAGTAGCAATCCACATGAGTAGTGAATGTTTCAAAGAAGCATATGGCTTCATGTCAGATGCAAAGCAAGAAAGAGAAAGGATCAAGGGATTGGGACTTGCACGTTAACTTTGTATAGATAAACCACCTTGATTCACTCCATGCAATTGCAACCGACAAAATCACATCATTGCTATCTCTTTAGTTAAGGATCGATGAGACTGTGACTCTTAAATCCTTTATTGGATTTTTGATGTTTCTTTTTGGGGATAATAAATCCATTTCTTGCCATATGCACACATTGATCAAAAGAAATGATCAAACTAGCAAAAGAGAATTTTCTAAATAATACTCTTGTGAGGGTTAATACTCTTGTGAGGAAGTTAAGCAACTTAGTCTACTTGGCAAGAAAGACAAAGAAATATTTTGAGAAGATATCCTCTGCAATTGGCAAATTATGACGTCCGTGAACCAAATGAACGTGAGGGAAAAATAGAAAGCTTAGTGTTTCATTAACGTCATGGATGTTTACTCGAAATACAATAATGTTTACTTGAGTTTAGGCAAGTGTGAAGTTGTTAGATAATGGCTGAACTAGTCAGAAATCAGTTACACTAAAAGGATTAGTCCTTTCGAACTAAAAAGGGTTAAGGATACCTAAGTGATTAGTTCAAGCTACTTTGTGTACAAGAAAGGGATTGTTAGGCAACTATCAATACCTAGAATCCTTCAACATAATAAGAGTTGTTGAAATGGAGAGATAGACCTCTCCTTGACATGATTGAGTAAAGAATGGCATAAGTGAAATTATCAGCCATATGTTGGTACGTAAACTCACAGCTATTATCTTCACACTTAACCAAATGTCCTCTAAGTTAGTCATGACCTTACCCTATAAATCATGGATAGGCCTTAGAACAGGTCCAAGATTGTTAGACCATAAGGGTCAGCAACTTCATATCCATAATTCTTCCTATGAGTAAGGAAGATTGGGGTCAAGGTATGCAAGGTATCTCTTTATGAGATGACCTGAGATTTTGACAAGACACGTCTTTATTAGTGAAAATGATGGCGACTCAGTGACTGTGAGAGAAACGAGGGACGCAACGTTCATAAAACCCATATTTCCTAGCAGGAAATGAGCATTAATCATATTGAATCTCTTTATGAGGTTCACAATAACAAGGAATAACCAAGTGTTCCTAAGTTCACTTACCCGAGTGGGAGGGTGATAGAGCTCAATATTTATATATGTTTATTAATTAATCTTAGGCTTTTGTGGGACTTAATTAAATATTTTGAGCATAATCAAGTGTTCAAGTGAGACTTTAGTGAAAGAATAATTTTGGAATTAAAGTGGTTAAATTGTTATATTTTTAATTAATATTTGTTATTCCCATTGTTATTTAATTGTGAGCAAAAGGTAATAACTTTGTGAATTTAATTTTGCAGGTGATGATGTGGCACAACTTGAATGGTTAATGTCAAAGATGTTATTTTAGAGCTTAATGAAGGACAAAAGTGGAACATCACAAGTGCAGAATTTATTTTCACATTTTTTCTAAGAGGAAGTTAAATGAGTAAGGGCCTTGTTTGGTTATTGCAATTTTGTACATATCATAAAACATATTTTCACCACTTTATCCAAACAAGGCACAACTCACATTTTAACCTAGAGACAATTGAAGAAGCAAAGGAAGTGGGGACCATTGTTTTGTGTGTGAGAGTGGCGGCTGGAAAGAAATGGAAAGAAAGCTGAATTAATTAAAGAAGCAGTGATAAACCGAATTGAAGAGAACAAAGACCAGCTGGACCGATTGGAGGATTTATTTACTAAAGACAATAAGGCTTGACCATGTGGCTTTGAGAATAAAGAAAAGAGAACCGGAATGAGCTGGATCGTGAGGGAATTAAATAGAGAAACACCTAATGTGAAAAGAAAATAAAAGGGAACACGATCAGGGGAGGCAGCAGATCAAATTGAAACAAAACCAATGGAGCTGTCATTGTGGACCGAAGGAAGAGGGGTTGGACCAGTTGAAGGGATTGACCTAAAGAAAAGGAGAGAGCATCGAATAGAAAAGTAGGTCAGTAGCGGAAATGAATGAAGATAAGAAGAGGGCGGCTGTGCAAGGAGAAGAGAGGAGGAGCCGAAACCTTTGACCAAGAGAAAGATGGAGATTTGAAAAAGAAAGTTCATGATGGAATATAAGGGTGTTGCGGCTGTGTGGAGATTGGCAGCGAATGAGAAAGGGATTGCGGCTAGAAAAAGGAGACAAAACAATGAATTAAGGAGAGTAGAGGCTGTTCGGTGCTTTCCTATTTCCATGGCTTATTCCTTCTCCTTTCATCAATCATTCTCTTCCTCTATGAGTAGCTAAAGTGTTGGTGATTTCCTTGAGTTAGGTAATGGTTTGAGCTTCTAAATTTCAATGGAATTCCTTTAAGCTCTCTTTTTAGTTCATGATTATGTAGCTTGGTTAAGTATGTAATTGTGATCTAGATTGTTATGCCAAGTGAATAAACTTGGTAGTTGAGCTAAGGGTTAATTAATTAAGCTTTGTATGATTCATATTATGAGTAGGTTGAATTGTTTATTCCAACTTGGTTAAGTGGATTTAAATTATTAAACTGAATATTTTGAATTGTTGTAATGGTAATTACAATTTAGAATTGGAAGTTAGTTATTCATCTCCTTGAGTCACTATTAATTGGTAGTATTCATTTAATTGCTTCGGTTGAATGAATTAAATGATTATTGCAAGTATGGAGCTAGTGGTATCTTAGTTCTATCCTCTTGACTCATTATGGGATTCATATTATTAGCAAGTAAGGAAGACTAAAACCTCAACTCAAGGGAATCCCATTTCATCATTATTCTAGTTTATTAAATTTACTTTGTTATTAGTGTTAAATTCAATTCCATTTGCTTCTTTGTTTTAAAAACTGAAAAATACAAAAATATTGTTTTAGCTTAGATTACTTCATAGTTTTAAACTCAAATTCTCAAAATGATTTCTCACAACTTTAAGGCTTTTTATCACTTTACTACTTAGAAAATTGGAAATTAAT
Organism: Inga laurina; assembly: GCA_963855925.1. Taxonomy (NCBI): domain Eukaryota; kingdom Viridiplantae; phylum Streptophyta; class Magnoliopsida; order Fabales; family Fabaceae; genus Inga; species Inga laurina. Next base: position 20,520,857 of record OY979702.1, on the reverse strand, counting down.
CTCCTCACAAGAATGATCTAGGTTGAGCTATAACGCTACATTTTTAAACCTAGTTTTATTTTGTGAACTCACACGACATGGGTTCATCAGAGGGTTGAGACTCACAACGAAAGAGGTAAGAGGTAAGATACAAGAGAATTACCTCACTCATACATAGGAAAAGAATCCTATGAAATCTACCTAGGAGCAAATTATCATCCAGCGGATGACTATAAGGGGATAGATTCCCTAATAGATTAAATATTCTCTTCATCATTTAGAAGGTGATGATAACTACCTATAAGTGTCTGAAAGGCACTAGAAGGTCCTGCAAAGAAGAATTGCAAAGTGTTATGCATGAGCATATGGATTCTTTTTGGAACTAGCCAAGTATATGTTTAGGCAATTTGTCACCTAGCTAGGAGGTGATTGGGAACAAGTAGTTTTTCAAATTTTTTGGGGACATATAAAACCTAAAAACACTTAGTGGCTAAGGGGTACTACAATGGAAGGTTGTCCGTTGTGCATTTTTAACTCTAAACTTTGGCTATAATAACAAGCTTAGTCTTGAAATTACATCAAGATGATGTGAAGGTCACTTTCCAATTTGGAAATTTTGGAAATTGGATGATGAACTCTACATGAAGCAGCTTAAGGGCTTCATAGAAACAATCACCCAGATAGTAGTATATGAGGTTTCACAAGGTGAAAGCCTTACCAATTTCAAGATAATCGAAAAACACTACATGAGTGTCAAACGGTCTAGTGATGATTCTTTGTGAAGTAATTCTTTGTCAAATGACATATGTTTAGCTGAAACAAGTGTCAAGGGAGTCAAAGGAATAAAGGATCATAGAATCCTTAAATTCTGAGTTGAAAAAAAAACATGGGTTGAACAAATAATATCTTGAATGATAAGGAAAACAGAGATTGCAAAAGGAAGATACAGTCTTTACTACCTAAGACATGTACAAGTGTGATTCTTCGGCATCTTAGGATGCCAAACTGCAAACCTATGGACACCCCTGAAGTCAAGGGCACAAACCTAGAGAGGTTACATTTCCTACGAGGAATCCAATAAAGAAAAGTGGATAAAGTCCCATAGTAAGACTATGTTTGGTAATACGAATGTACACATTGTTGTATATAAGACTAAATGGTTTTGGTCAGACTTGGAAGCTATTTTTGGTCCTGCTGTGAAATAGATTATGAGAATAACCATGGATTAAGTTGTCAAGGCAACAACTTTCCTTTGAAAGGATACTCCAATACAAGACCTAGGCAAATGATAATGAAGTAAAGAAATATACAATGTATTTCTATTATCCATGGAATTAGAACATAAAGTGTGTTCTACCATCATTCAAGGTGCCATATGGCTAGAGAAGTTCTTATGAGTGATTAGGAATGAATGGTGGATAGAAGGATCCAAACGATATAATCTTATGATGAGGATCCTAAGTATCACAGCAAGGCGAAACATACATTTGATATATCTCTATGAGAGATATGCTTTCAAAAAGGGAAAGCGACAGTTCAATGACCTTCTGCTGACGGAATGTTAATAGATCCCCTACTGAGTCCGTAGCTTGATATTCATTGAGTTAGTGAAAATCTTGGGGCGCAAATAAAAGATAAGGTCGTGAATTTCTTTTATATGAAGATAAAAGAAATAGTATGTATGTTATGAGTAAATACATATAAGGTATACAACTTTGTATGTCGTACAGGTCCGAAGAGGTTGGTTCACTCACATGAACAACCGTCTTCCCATGTTTTGCAGGGGCATGGGAGGGTAAGACGAGCAAATGATCACCATGAGATGGTTAACAAGAATCATTGTGTTTGAGTCGCCTCAGCTAGACTAAGATGAGATCCACATGTGTGCATATACACATAAAATGGATCGAAGCATGAATACAGACCTGTAGCCAGGCAAAGAACTCTTTTTCACAAATGAGATTGTAAAAGAGATATTGTGAAAAAGAAAGTTCTGGTTCAGATGTTAAGTATATTTTGGAACTAATGTATGTATGGTAAAAGAGAAAGAAATCGATGTACCACAAATCGTTCACCGTAGCATGTAACTTATACTGCATGTGCTTGAAAGTTAGACTGCAATATGGGATGTAGGTGAAATATCCCTAGTTCACTACTGTGTGAGTCCCAGGAAGGAAGAATCCTTCAATGATGCCCTTAAGACTTAGGCGGCATCATGAAAGCTTGGTTTGGTGATAGTTACTTTAGCTGAAGCTCTATGATCACACTCGATTTGGTCAGACCAGTGAAAACTAGGAAAGCGACCAAGTTAAGACAGACTGATGTTTAGTCAAAAAGGAAGATTTACTCCTAGATATATAAGATGTGCTAGTGCCTGTGGTCGACCCCTTACTAGCTCTATGTGTAGCTTGTAAGTGCGGATACTATGTGCATGGAAGGCAATCTGAGTTAATCAACATATTAACTCGAGAGGGATTAGATATGCCATGAGTAATATGTACGGGAGAATCTGGGGCATTTGAGGCAATAAATATATAGCTTACAGATATATATAAAGGGTGTCCTTGGATGTTGATCCGATATGAGGGATTTCTAGTATTACAAGCATAAAATCTTGAAGACACTTTTGCCCACGCAGTCACGGCAGACGCCAAGTATGAAATAGGAAAGAGTAACAGAAGCACGATGGGAGGCCCATCAAGTGCGAGTGGGAGATGTTGGACTTTGGGTCCAAGTTCGCCTTTGATGGGTCAGACTATTTGATTAGGATATAAGTAGCCTAATCAAATAAGAATAAAATCAGCATTATTTGCAGATTGGCGAATAATTCAATAATAATTATGGGATTGTTAATTGAGGAACAAGTCACCATAATTAGGAAATTAATTCAGAATCAATTAATTTAACTACTACCTTGGAGGGCAAGAAAGAGTGTACACGTTTCCTAATTAGTGGCCACCCTAAACCACTATAAATAGGGTGTGCCTCCTCAGTTGCAAATCACCCCTTCTATTGAGTTCTCTAGCAATCTCTTCTCTCCTACCATCTTTCTTGTTCTGGTGATTTGCTGTGCAAATCACAATTAGGCTCTAGTAGTCTAATAATTGTGTGAGCACTATTATGGAGCATTGGAACTTTGACCCAGATCCGAACATGGATTCGCCCGGCTATGCCAGTTCTCTCTCTCTCTCTCTCTCTATTTTTTTTTCTACAATTATATATCCTTGCATGACCTCTACCTCGACATACATGACATTTATTAGTTGTAATCGTTATATAATAGGCATTATAAAAGCCCAAATCAGTAGTAGTGATTCTAGGATATTGGATAAACGACAAAATATTTTAGGGTGTTTGACGCACATGAGAAAGTATTTCAAAGTGCTAGATGAACTATAAAATACTTAAGCATATAAGACGTACTAAAAAAAATATTGCAAAGTGTTGGACACAGCTTAACCTTTATATTAATATATGTTTATTTTAAAATGAAAGTACTATTGAATTCAATATCAAATCAAGTAAATTCTCAAAATACCTAAAAAATGTTTTTTTAAAAAAAATTGATAATTACATTCTTATAAAAAAGTATATTTTTTTTATTTTCAAATAAAATTGATTAATATATGAATTCTTCGACATAACCATTCAGTATATAAAATGGAATAAGATAAACTAATTTAAATTGGTCTTTGTACTAGAAAATTTCATCTCTTATATTTTATAGGTAGAAAAAAAAAATTATATCTCGAATAAGTAGCTGGGTTGGTTTTTGGCCATGGTTAATTGCATGTTTGAATTAGCGTTTGAGAATAGTTTTTACGATTTATGAGGTAAATATGTGAGAGGAGTTTTGTCTTAGCTTGTAAAAAATAGTATATGAAACTATGATTTTATAGTTGGCCAAACATAAATTAAATGAAATGATTGTGATGTTATTGGGAAAAAGAAACATTTTAAAATACAGACTAAACTGATTGGTTCAAACATTTTTAAATATGAATAATTTGCATGCATTTTGATACACTTGTTACATCTATTATTCACAAGTAACTGAAGCATTAAATTTTCTTCTTATAATATAATTTGTACTTTTACTTGTTGCACCTTATTACTTGGATGAAAAACTTTCAGCACATGAAATAACATAGATAATCATCCAATTTCATCATTGATAAATCAATATATGAAATTATAACTTCAGTTAATTTTGTAAAAGAAATTGTTAATAAATAAATTATAACTACCTTCGCAAAAGTTGTTTGAGTCATCAGGCAAGTTGTAATTCTAGTGAGTTCTAGAGATCATCGAACTAATCTGAACATTAGTTTATTAAAAATTAAGTTAAGGTATACGTTTGGTCATTTATATTTGTATCATATTACATTTTAGTTCTTTTAGTTTTTAAAATGTATTTTTGATCTTTCAATCTTAACTCCGTTAGACTTGTTTAACAGAAATTGTTGACTCGATAAACTTAAATGATGAGTGTGTAATTAAACATTGAAAAATCATGCTTACCTTTTAATTCTTTGATTTATTTATATTTTAAAATAAAAAGAACTGTGAAAAAAAAGGCAATAACGCACCTTTGCATCTTCTTCCACAGCGCATATGCTCCTCCAATCCAAACCAATCCTTCTATTTCTCCTTTGCCTATAGCCGCTGGATTATGTGACCACGTGCTAAATATAAAATAGAGTTAACTCATTTTTATAAATATTAAGAAAATTAATTAAATTATATTAAAATATTTATATTTATCGTTTTTTCTTTAAACTATTTTGTCTAACTTATTAATTAATATATAATGTACTAATATACAATGTATGATATGTATGATATGATTAAATAACTTATTTATCTTTCTTAATCTTTAAAAGAAAATTCACTCTAATTTGTATTTATGATCGGAGGAGAGAGTACATATAAAAAGTAAAAAAAAAAAAAAATCGCACTTCTGCTACTCAGCGGCTACAGATTGTGATGTAGAGTACATATAAAAAGTAAAAAAAAAAAATCGCACTTCTGCTACTCAGCGGCTACAGATTGTGATGTACTTCCAAGATTCTGTTTTCACGAAGTTTTTTAGTGCAATGAGGAGAGGCCAGGAAAAATGGGCATTTCAGGAAATTGTGCACTCGATGAAGAAAACGAAGAAGAAACACGGATTTATGGCTTTGAAAATTGATCTTGAGAAAGCGTATGATCGTGTGAGTTGGGATTTTGTGGTGGCACGGTTACATGAATTACAATTCCCATCCCAAATTATTGATCTAATAAATGCATGCCTTACTACTCCTGAAATGCAGGTTATGTGGAATGGCAAGCCTGGACCAACTTTCAACCCGACCCGAGGTGTTAGGCAAGGTGATCCTATATCTCCATACTTGTTTGTACTTGTTATGGAAAAATTGGCTCATCTTATTCAAGCGGAGGTGAACGCGATGAATTGGATTCCGTTTAGGTTAAAGAAGCATGGGGTGGCAATTTCACACTTGTTCTTTGCTGATGATCTTTTTCTGTTTGCTGAGGCTTCTCTTGAGCAAGCAGCAATTATTAAAGCCTGCCTAGATGATTTCTGTGCTGCATCAGGAGAAAGAATCAATGGAGCAAAGTCCAGGATTTTCTTTTCAAGGAACGTTTGCCATAACAGGAGAACGGAGATCAGCGAGTTTCTTGATTTTACACCGACTGCGGATCTTGGTAAATATTTGGGTATTCCTGTACATCACGACAGGGTGTCGAAGCGTACCTACCAGTACCTAGAAAATAAGATGGAAGACCGTTTGAAGGGTTGGAAGGCAAATACCTTGTCAATGGTTGCCCGTCATACACTTGTCTCTTCAGTAGTTTCAACAATTCCCAGTTATGCCATGCAATCAGCATGGTTACCAGCAGCTACCTGTGAAGAAATTGACAAGAAGTGTAGGGGTTTTCTGTGGGGAAGTTCTGGTATGAGTAGGAAGCCTTCAATGGTTAAATGGGATGAAGTATGTAAGCCAAAGGATGTAGGAGGCCTGGGTTTACGCCATGCTCGAAAACAGAACGAAGCCTTCATGATGAAGCTAGGGTGGGGTCTTGTGAAGCGACGGGATACATTATGGGTGAAGTTTATGCGGGAAAAATATAAATGTGGGGAAGATATTTTGCCCGTCATAAATAATGCGAGGGGTGGTTCTCAGGCATGGAAAGGGATAAGGCATGTTTGGGAAAGGGTACAGCAAGGAGTAGGATGGCAGATAGGAAAGGGTGACCGAGTGCTCTTCTGGACAGACCCATGGCTCCCGCATTATGATAGTCTTGTGAGTTATTGTGTTAGAGATATTCCGGATGACACATTAGTGGAACCTGTGTGTACATATGTAACCGCGTCAGGTGGGTGGGACTGGGCGAAGTTTGATTCATTCTTACCTTACTCGGTGCTTGATGCCATACGGAGGGTCATACCGTCTGCCCGAGGAACTGAGGAGGATATACCCATATGGCGGATCTCGAATAGTGGGGAGTTTACTATCAAGTCAGCATATGGACTAGTGGCCGGGGAGCAGAATTCACCTAATCGTGGGTTATGGCGAAGAATTTGGAAACTGTGCGCTCCACAAAGATGTAAAACTTTTATGTGGATGGCAGCTCGTGGGAGATTGATGACAAATTCATGGAGAGCAGTGTGTGGAATGCAAGCACAGCAGGATTGTGTTTTGTGTGCAGGGGTGTCTGAGAGTGTGTTACATGTACTTCGAGATTGTCGTATTGCGAGAGTTTGTTGGGCGAGGATTTCAGATTCTCCCGCTCAGAGTTCCAAGTTCTTTGAGTTCATGGATATAACCTCTTGGATAAGATGGAATTTACTACAGAGAAAAGACTATGAAGGGGTGAGCTGGCAGGTATGGTTTGTAATTTTTTGTAGGCAGCTTTGGCTAAATAGAAACTCTGGAGTATTTCAAGGTCAGACCTCGGGACCTAATCAGTTGATAGCTCAAGTCAGAGCTCAGACAAGATGGGCTGATGTGAAGCTATGTAAGTCTTCTGTTGAGACAAGAGTAACTACATCATGGAAACCTCCATATGTTGGTTGGGTTAAAGTTAATGTGGACGGCGCATGTAGTTCGGGAGGGGATCGTGCGGGGTGTGGAGGGATTGTGAGGGATCATGAGGGCAATTTGCTGACTGGGTTCATGTATGGCTTGGGTAGAGGATCTAGTCTTCATGCTGAGGTGTGGGCAGTAATGATAGGGCTTAAGATGGCTTGGGATACGGGGAAGCGGAAAATAGTGATAGAGTCGGACTGCTTGGAGGCTTTGGAGCTGATAATGGGTGGCTGGGAGGAAGATCACATGGAAGCTCAGTTATTCGGGGAGATTCAAGATATGTTAGATAGAAGCTGGGATGTATCAATGGATTGGTGTGGACGAAGATCTAATCAAGTGGCAGATATTTTAGCTAAGGAATCACTGGCTATATCTACAGGGCTAGTCTGGTTTCGGGAACCACCAGAATGCATTCGTTCTACTTTACGTTCAGATATAGGTGTCTCGTAATTTTCTTTTGTTTTGTTGTGTTGTGTGTTTTCTTTTCTTTCTTTGTGTTGGTTTGTTTTTTCATGCTATTTCTTTAAACTGTATGTCAATCAAAAAAAAAAGGAAAAATGGGCATTTGTCTTCTCTTAGTTTCGCAGGGTACTATTGTTTATGAGGAAAAAAAAGAAGAAAAACTAAATGGTAACAGCTTTTGGGCCCCCCGGCCCGATAGAAGAGAAGGTTTTGATATGAGCAAAAAATGAACCAATGTCTATGGGCCTAAAAGGAGTTGTTTTGGATTGTATGGGTCTTATTTTATTATATTTATGGAATATAGGGTAATTTATCTAGGTTTTCTTTTTTCTATGTTGTTGTTGCTACTGCAATATGCTTTTTAAGACTTACTGTTTGTTTAGATTAGCAATAGAAATCACTTTTTAAATTTGATTTATGATATATGAGGTAAGTATATAAGAGAGAAAATTTTTATTTTAACTTACATGAATATGCTTTTTGAATGTTAATCCAAACAAACCCTTGCAAGACGAGTTCTACCTCGCAGGGTTGAGATGCATGGTGCAAGTTTGAGCCCCACGGATAAAACTTTGAACAATTGCATTCTCTTTTCATTTTAATTTTAAAATTTTTAATTTACACAATTTAAAATATAAAATATTATGTTAAAAAGATTAAAATGTAAGCATGCTTTGTCAGCATTTAATTGCTCAGTCATCACTTAAATTTGTTGAGTCAGTAATTTTTGTTAAATAAAACTAATGATGTTAAAATTGAAGGACCGAAAATGTATTTTATAAACTTAAGGGACCAAAATGAAAATAATTCATGTATAACAGATTAAATGCAAGCTTTAGCCTAACAATTATTTTCACAGTTTCAAATTTATTATTTTTTTATAGTTTTTAAAATTTATAATTATGTTTCATTAATTTAATCTTTAATTTAATTCAATTTAAATTTTGGTGAAAAAAAATTGAATTTCTATATATTATTAAAATATAAGAACGCAAAAAAAAATAATTATAATATAAAAACCTGAAATGGTATTTTTAATTTCCTAATTTCAAATTGAATACTTTGTGTATAAGCTGGTTGCATAGGGCAATAGATATTATAACAGAATTTGAAATGTTAAGAGTTGATTTAATACCAATGAAAACAGGCACAAAAACCAATTAAATTGTAAATCGTTTGGAAGTTTGAGGACCCAAAAAATTTTGTTTTCACTTTAATGCAATATATTCATTTTAATTTTAGAACTTACATCAAAATACTAACAAAATTTTATCATAATAGTTGCCAAGCAAGAACACAATAATCACATATGGTTTCAATAGTTTTTCTTTTTTTAAATAAAGGGCTAAGATGCATCCAGCACTCCCTGAAATATATCTTCTATTAGCACTCACTATCTTAAATTAATTTGTGGTTCATTCATCACCTTAAAAGGCTGTTTGCAAAATGAGGGCATAGAAATTTTATATGGGATGGATTTAAAAAAATTGGAAAAGTGTTGCCATAAAAATTTTAATAAAAAGAATATGTAAGATAAAAAAATTTAATTAAAAAATTTTAATCATATTTGTCTAATTTTTAAAAATCCAACTAATCTCGTTCCGTCATACCAACAGCCTCTAAAGTTTTTTTTTTTTTTTTTTGCTCTGAGAGTATTTTTCTTGGTAGCAATTATGACCCAAAACTTAGGATACTAAGTGCTATTAAGAAAAACTTAAAATTCTAAATAAACCACAAATTAGTTTGGGTTATTGAGTTCTAGTAAAAAAAAAAAAAAAATTCTTCACGTAAAATATATAACTTAAGTCAAAAATAAATAACACCGTCAGGACAATCTAGACCAAAATTGATGTTTCAAGTTGAAGGGGGTGTCCATATGTATAATAGATTTATTATTTTCTTATGACGGGGGGAAGAATAGAATATGACACAAGAGTACACAGCAAAAAAGAATTGAAAATAGCATACTTACCAGTCCAACTTCCAAAACTACCATTATTCTCTCCCATTTCAAAATTATCTTCTCTCCCAATTTCAGTCTTACAAACTTGTCAATCACACCCATGGTGTGGCTCCCCAGAAACAGTCCTTGCGTCGCTGGCATTTCCTTCATCATCGCCATTTCGATCTTCTTTCTCTCTCTTATATATACAGCCTCCTCTGTTAGACTCTCATCAAGACTTGTCTGTGATCAGCAATGGCTAGGGGCAGAAGCAAGAGTTTGCAGGCCAAACTGGAGGGTACGTCTTCCCTTTCTTCATTTTTCCTTTCATATGTTGATCTTGACCAAGACTCCTATATACATGATGTACACAGTTTAATTAGGAGAAATTAAAACAGAATCAGATTTCTGTAGTATGATGATTCTGGACATAGCCAATTTCTGATCAAAGTTAATCTGATTTGGTACTAGGGAATCAGTTTTCTGTGTGCCACAAACTAAATCATATATATATATGCATAATAATTTGGCTGCAGGTACTTCTTGGGCACATGGGAACAGGGAAGATAAGTTTGGTTCTGAGATTTGTGAAGGGGCAATTTTCTGAGTACCAGGTAATTTTAATTAATGTTGTATATATAAATGATTGAATTTGGTATATATGTATATATACACAGATGTTTTAATAATGATTGATTTTGGGATAGGAATCAACAATAGGAGCAGCATTCTTCACACAAGTGTTGTCTCTGAATGAGAGCACTGTGAAGTTTGATATATGGGACACAGCAGGCCATGAACGATACCACATTTTGGCTCCTATGTATTATCGTGGTGCGGCTGCTGCTATTGTTGTCTATGACATCACCAGCATGGTATCTTCTTCATTCTTTCTTTTTTTCACCCTCTTTTTAGTATTTGATACTATTCGGCCAACCCCACTAATAGATTATATATAAAAATTGTAAATTAAGTTAGTTTCTAACTGATTTAGTTAGCAAGTAAGTTAGTTTCAGACCAATTTTTGCTTCCTAATAAATCTGTCCCAATGGAAGATGATTGGTTTAGCTAAAGAATGAGAAGGACTCTATTTTCTCCCTCATCAAAAATCTGCTCACTGCTTGGCTTCTCCAGTGGATACTGTGGCTGATTCATCATATGCTTCCTCTTTTGATTTGTGGCATTTTAGGTTAGGCCATATTTCTCATTCTGTGTTCAAATGTATACAACAGTTACATCCCTATGTTGTTGCTAATAAGTCCTTTGATTACTGTGATTCTTGTCATTTGGCTAAACAAAAACGCCTTCCGTTTTCTATTAGTAAATCACACTCGAATAAAATTTTTTCCATGTTACATGTTGATATTTGGGGTTCATATAGTCTTGCTTCTATCCATGGTCACAAATATTTTTTAACCATAGTTGATGATTGTTCTCGCTACACATGGGTTTTTCTATTACATAACAAATCTGAAACTCGCCAGGCTCTTAAAAATTTTGTTGCTCTTGCTGCAACTCAATTTCATGCTCACATTCAAATTATTCGGTTTGACAATGGAGTTGAGTATCTCATGCCTGATTATTTTGCTTCTAAAGGCATTTTGCATCAAACCTCTTGTGTATAGACTCCTCAACAAAATCGTATAGTTGAGTGAAAGCATCAACATATACTTAATATGGCTAGGTCCTTATTGTTCCACTGCAATTTGCCCAAAATCTATTGGTCCTATGCTATATCTCATGATGTTCATCTGATTAATTGCCTCCCTACTCTTTTTCTTAATAACATGTCTCCCTTTTTCTGTTTACATCAAATTCATCCTGACTTGACTGATCTTCGGGTATTTGGTTCCCTATGCTTTGCTTCCACCCTTTCTCATAATCGTTCCAAGTTGGATCCTAGAGCTCGAAAGTGTGTTTTCTTAGGATACAAATCTGGTGTTAAAGGTTATGTTCTTTTAGATTTAGTTTCTCGTCATCTTTTCTTGTCTAGGGATGTTCAATTTTATGAGTATGTTTTTCCTTTTCAATCTGTTGTCCTTCCTGTTCCTCCTAGCCCTCCTCTTCCTATGCCACAAGCTATTCCTTCTTTGGATTTTCCTGTTCCTTCTTCTGTTGAACATTTGGCTACTAAGGATTCTCCTCTTGATGATTCAGTTTCAGTACCACGACGATCTACCAGGCAGTGACAGCCACCATCATATTTGAGGGATTATCATCATGCCCTTCTCTCTTCAGCTCAACCTCTTCATTCTTCTATTGGTATTGGCTCTTCTCCTCATTCTTTAAATTCTGTCCTTTCTTATAATCGGCTTTCTTCTTCTTATAAACACTATAGCCTTTCCATTTCTGCTAATTTTGAACCAAAGACTTATACTCAAGCTGTGAAACATGAGATTTGGCGTAAGGCTATGGCTGCTGAGATTTTGGCACTTGAACAGAATAAGACTTCGTCTCTCACTTCCTTACCACCTGGAAAATCTGTCATTGGTTGTAAGTGGGTTTATAAAAACAAATATCGAGCAGATGGTAGTCTTGAGAGGGCTAAGGCCCACTTAGTTGCTAAAGGGTATACCCAAACTGAGGGTGTCGATTATCTTGATACATTCTCTCCTGTTGCAAAAATTACTACAGTTCGCTTGCTTTTGTCTTTAGCTTCAGCACAACAATGGCACCTCCAACAACTTGATGTTAACAATGCTTTTCTCCATGGTGACTTGGACGAGGAAGTTTATATGCATATTCCTCCTGGTTTTCACTCTCCTTCTCCTAATTTGGTTTGCAAATTGAACAAGTCATTATATGGTTTGAAGCAAGCTAGTAGGCAATGGCATTCTAAATTGTCTACTGCCCTTATTTCTTATGGTTATCTACAATCCAAATCTGATTATTCTTTGTTTGTGAGACAAACTAATCATTCCTTTACTGCTCTTTTAGTCTATGTTGATGACATCCTTCTTACTGGTAATGATCTTGGTGAAATCCAATGTGTTAAAACTCTTCTTGATGCTGCCTTTAAGATCAAAGACCTTGGTGATCTCAAGTTTTTTCTTGGCCTTGAGGTGGCACGTTCTAAGCAGGGGATTTCTTTACATCAACGGAAGTTTACTTTATACATTGTTAATGATTTTGGTTTTTTAGCAAGCAAGCCTCTCAAGACTCCTATGCATCGCAACACTAAGCTTACTAAGGATCTTGGTCATCTTCTACCAGATAGGACTACATACCGCACTCTTGTTGGTCGGCTTATTTACTTGACTAATACTCGATCAGATATTTCTTATGCTATTCAACAGCTTAGTCAATTCATGTCTTGTCCTACTGATGTTCATTTGCGAGCTGCCCATCGTGTTCTTCGTTACTTAAAGTCATCTCCAGGTAGAGGCCTTTTGTTTCCTTCTTCATCTGATTTGAAGCTTAAAGGCTTTAGTGACTTTGATTAGGCTGGTTGTTTAGATACTTTTCGTTCTGTTACCAGTTATTGTGTCTTCTTAGGTAACTCCTTGATTTCGTGGAAATCCAAGAAGCAAAACACTGTCTCTGCTCCATCTTCGGAGGCTGAATATCGTGCCTTGGCTTCCTTATCTTGTGAAATTCAGTGGTTGTTGTATCTCTTACATGATCTGCATGTTTTGCATCAATCTCCAGCCCTCATCTATTGTGATAATCAATCTGCTCGCCATATTGCTTCCAACCCAACATTCCATGAGCGCACCAAACATATTGAAATAGATTGTCACATTATTCGGGGCAAGCTTAAAGCCAATATTCTCCATTTGTTGCCTATTCGAACACAGAATCAGATTGCTGACATCTTCACCAAGCCATTGGATCCAACCCCATTTACCAAGCTTTTGTCCAAGCTGGGATTGCATGATTTACACTCTCCAGCTTGAGGGAGGGTAATAGATTATATACACAAATTGTAAATTAAGTTAGTTTCTAACTGATTTAGTTAGCAAGTAAGTTAGTAGGTGCCAGCTGTACTTTGACTCTCTCGCATATATACATGTGTAATGTACAGATATCATTCAATGCAATTCTTATATTCTCAGTTTTCAATATCACTCAAATATTCTCTCTCTCTTCCTTTACTTCTTCTTCGTCTTGTGCCTGCTTTCTCTACTGGTTCGAGAGTTAATTTGTTTTCTCCAGATATTCAATCTGTGTCACCCCTCACCCACCTAACAGGATAAACCTTCTTGTTATGGTATCTGATACTATTTGGCATCATAGTATTATTGGATTATATTTGAGTATTGTTTGATCTAATCAAGATAACTCCCCCATATGATTTTCGTCCTTTTTTTTTTGTTTATAATGTTCAAATTTTCGACCTATATTGTTGAGTCCCTTTTCACTCAGTCTAACAATGCCAAAGCTATTGTTGTTTAAATGGAACCAACCATCATGTTTATATCCATCTTCAATTCTGTAAATTGTAGTTGTAGAGTTGAACAAGATCTAGGATCCTCATTTAATGGCCTTGCACAATCATCATGTTAGTTTTGAGCATTTAAGGCATTTAGAATTTAATGATTATTTTTGTACGAGTTTGAATATCAAAATTATAAGAAACTACCATCTGTTATACCATGAATTTGGACCCTCTTAGTTTGCTATTCTCTCAAGTTGTTCCAAGTTTAAATCTAGCTATTTGATTTATCAGAATTGTTAATTTGTTCCTTTCTTCCTGCCTGATGCAACACCTATTTCTTTGCTATACTGTATAGATTATATTTTTCAATCATAGGGATGAAATGAATTACTAGAATTTAGAATTAAGGAAAATTGAGAAAATTTCAAATTAAGATTATCCAAATTTCATATCACCACACCCTTTTTCCTGCTCTGCTTTCTCTTCTTTGAAGCTTAGTAATTTTTCCTTTTTCCCCACATAAATTAACGGATTACTCAATCAAATTGTGTCCAAATGTAATACCAAAATCTAGTTAGCTAAGATTTGTTTAACGCATAAACTAAATAAAAAGAATCAAGAGAACATTATTCGATCTATAGAAAAAACTAGTATTGTATCTCATTAAAAAAGATAGAAATAAATCACCTAGCACAGTTGGCACTTAAAATAACCGAGTTTCTTAAGCATCTAGCCAAGGATTTGATCCCTAATCGTGTATATGGAGAGTGTCTCATGACTGAATACCCTAAGCCTATAAAAAAAAAGATAGAAATAAACAACAACTGTACAACAACAACAACTTGATGGATATTATAAAAACTAAAGAGAATGTGGATTTCATTTTCTTGTCTATACAAAGACTAATAATAAAAATAATAATAAAATAATAAACAAAGTGCTCTTATTCAAAACGCAAGGTGATCTTCAACCAATTTTGCACTTCAATATAATTATTAGGGGTAAGGGCTATAGCGTGTTTCCAGTACTTAGCGGTTTGATCAAACCATGCTTCTACAATTTCCGAATCTCCCTGTTGAACGGCATGTTCTCTGCAATTAGAATAGGTGAGTAAATTCCCTTCTCTTAGAACAGTAATTGAGAGTTTCCTACCTCACATGGCTCAAGTGATGCTTTAAAGTTAGTAGGAACAATTCATGCTCACTAATAAGTTCAACAGTTAAAATATGTGAAGACATAATATCTAAATCAATCAAATATATATAATAAAAATATAATACCTCATGTTCTTAATATAAAATCTCGTCTGCAATGTAATTTATACTATAAACAAAATATTATATTAAGGATTGAATGTAGTTTAAAATTTGAATCACCTTAATGAGTATGTGGCTCCACCACTAATGATAGTTTCTATTCTAACTAGTTTAATAACTACTTTATCATGTTCTTAGAACAAAGTATAAACAAACACTTGAGGATATTTGAATGCTTTATTCTTTTGGATATTTTGGACTTCTATTGGAAGGTACATTCACTCACAAGGGATAGGGATATTAATTCCGATTTTGTGTAGAGATAACGAGAATATGAACTTGATTGGTCCTCGTTTAGGCTGAAAAAGGTTAATGAAAGTTAGATAACTACAGTACCAATGGATCTCTAGTTTAGGTTTTTTTTTTTTTTTTTCTAAATTTTATTTAAATAAACAGCAAAACTTTGAATGAGTTGCGTCTTCAAAGCCTACTATACTACAAATAGGGTAGGCTTTTTGGGTCAAGAGCTTTATCTCCCGCGGTCACGTATTCATAAGGGATAGAGAAGGGGTGTACTTTTGTTATCTTAAATATAATACTCCTGACACTAAATCTAAATATAAGTTTGATTTAATTTTTTTTAGAGATAAAAAAATTAATTAAATTATTTTAAAATATTTATATTTATTATTTTTTATCTAAATTATTTTTTCTAAGTTATAAAATGATATATAATCTAATAATATATAATATATGATATGATTAAGTAATTTATTTAGTTTTTTTAATCTTTCCAAAAAAAACAATCAACTATATTCTATATTTATAATCGGAGAAGTATCTCAATCCACTTTCTTTCAAATTTATAATTCTTTCCCTATAGTATCGCTTTTTATTACGCATAAAAAAGGAGGTTCTCATCCGGAATAGTTACGATGCAAATTATTAGAAAGAGTATTATATGTAAACTAATATATATTTATTACAGATAACTAAATAATTTCTTTAATAATATCAAATTAATTGTATGGCTCTTATATTAAAAACAGGAGGAAGAATTACCTAGCAGTGAGATTTGAAATCATATCTTTGCACAAATTCTTGGTAGGATCAATATTTTTTTGGTTGCATGTTGTTGTTGTTGTTGTTTTTTGGGTGAAATATCACTGTTGTTGCCGCTTTCTATTAGGAGAAAGCGGTAACTAATTTTGATGCATCGCAGGATTCATTCATGAGAGCCAAGAAATGGGTTCAGGAAGTGCAAAGACAAGGTAACTTGGGTGATAGCCATGTATAAGAACATGTACAATGACCAGCACCTTTGGCGCAGTGGTCGTATGGTGGGGGAATAGTGCCCCACCCCCTCCCCCATCACGGGTTCGACCCGTGCTGTTGTAAACCAAAATAAAAAAAAAATAAAAAAATAAAAAAAAATAAAGAACATGTACAATAATATGGTATTAATGGGACACTTTACTAAGCTTGGTAAATCACATTTCAGGAAATCAAAGTATGATAATATTTTGGGTTAATGGGCAAAACTAACCTTAAATTTTTCTCAGAAGTGCACCCATCACTATAAACTTTTTTTGGTATGAAAGTAACCATGAATTTTAAAAAATGGTGCAAAAGTAACCATGAACTTTCATAAAGGGGGTAAAAGTGACACCACCGTTAACAGCCGTTTACTCAAAAGTGTTTAAGGGGCAAAATTAGCCATAAACTTTTTTCAAAAGTGCACCCACCACCATAAATTTTTGTTTTTGTGCAAAAGAAACCACAAACTTTCAAAAATGGGGCAAAAGTGGCAGTTCTCTTACTTGATTCAAATGTTATCTTTTGATTGTTCTAAGCTCAAGAAAAGAGCACTCCGACTTGTCTGCCATAATTTTTTCCAAACCAAAAATTGAAAAATCAATCTTCAATGAAGGTGACGTCGCCATCCTGCCGTAAATGGGAATTGTTGAGATCCTTCCCCATCATCATTGCAACTCGGTGAGAGTAGGATGTCGACATTATCTTCATTGGAGAAGGTAAGATCGGTGGTATAGTGTGGAGAAGAGAAGGTGGCAACCTCTTCCCCCCCCCCCCCCCCCCATTTCTCTCCTTTTTTTTAGTCCTCTCTCATTCTTCTTTTTCATTCTCGTTTTTCACCTCTTTTAGTTGTTCTTTAAAAGAACCATCACTTTTACCTCATTTTTGAAAGTTTATAGTTATTTTTGCACAAAAAAAAAAAAAAAGTTTATGGTGGTGGGTGCACTTTTGAGAAAAGTTTATGGGTATTTTTACCCCTTAAACACTTTTGAATAAACAGTCATTAAAGGTTGTGTCACTTTTACCCCATTTTTAAAAGTTCATGATTACTTTTGCACCATTTTTAAAAGTTTATGATTACTTTGGCACCAAAAAAAGTTTATGATGGTGGGTGCACTTTTAAGAAAAGTTTAGGGATAATTTTGCCCCTTAACCCTAATATTTTTGGTGGCTAACAAGGCATATTTGGAAGACAAGAGGGAAGTGTTAAATGAGGTATTTCTCTCTCTCCCTCTACACACACATAATATAAAACTTATTTAACTAATTTGATTAAATTAAAGAAGTTAGGTAAGTTAATTAATTATAATAAATAGGACATATTTTTTTCTAAATCATCTTTCTTAATTCTCTCTTCTATTTAGGGAGTCAATAGGAGTAAATTGGAACAAAATTGATATATAAGAAATATGTCTTACATTACAAGTCTAAGTAAGAGCCCAATCCAATTAAATCCTATATTAACAACACGAGGAATATGATTTTGTTCTATGTAACAAACTGTTTAATATTTGATCCTATTCAGCTTCAAGTTTGATTATGTAATCGGATAAAACATGGTGTGGCAGGATGGTGAGCAATATGCCAAAGAAAACGGGATGACTTTCATGGAAACTTCAGCTAAAACTGCTCACAATGTCAACGAGCTCTTCTATGAAATAGGTAACTAACTCATTGCTCACCCTTCTATATTGTTTTGGGTGGATATTGAAAATTTTAAAAGAAGTACAATTTTAAAAAAGTTTGAAAGTGAATTTAATTTGATAACTTCTATATTTTCAATGAAATTCAAAGAAAAATTCATTAAAATTTACCCCAACCCTCTGTGTCTTCTGTTAGAATCGGCAGGCACAGCGGAAAAATTTTAAAAATTTTCACCGATCCTAATCGAGGATCTATCAACGGCATTTAAACTAAGTTGGAAGGATTCATGCCTTTTATGATTCAGGGTTTTCATGATCTTTAGGAGCCAACACGTTAGGTCATCTCCCTCTATCGGTATTCACACAAATGCTATCCAACCGAGACTGCGTGCTAGCGCCTCCAATGTTTTTAGGGTTTCCCTTGCGGCTTTGAATTCTCATGCGCGTATGAGTATATCTGCTCTATCTATAACCTATGAGGGCTATATTCAAATTTCAAAATTAATCATCATTAGTTTCGAAATTGATCAACAATTAATTATCTTGATGACCTAATTAAATAAATTCAGTTTAAATTAAATCTGTCCAACAGTTTTAATTTTAACCTATTTATTTAATCCAAATAAAGAGCCATTAGATTTAATTTATCTTCATAAATTAAATCTGAGATATTATATATCTATCATGTTAGTTATTAAATTTAATATATCTTAATAAATTAAATTTAAAACCAACACAATATAATAATATCATATAGTATATATATATACATATATATATATATATATATAATATGTATTTCAAAAATACATATCTATATAATATTATTAACGAATTTTTATGTTACATATATACATATATATATATATATATATATATATAAATGTAAAATTCATTCACCCTGATTAAACATTATCTCGTGTTGGGCCATTCTTGTGTATGACCTTGTAGGCCTATATGAAGTTGCAGTGGGCCAATAATTGTACTAACCCACAAGTCGCAAGCGACCTCTAGCAAGACATCACAACTACCCAATTTATATGAGGATCGTTAATACGATGCAACCTGTCATACAACCATGTCACGTCCCTTTCATCACACGATATATCGGTCAAGGATGAGGCATGGATAATGTCATCCTCTTATTCCTGACTATTACTTTCTCGATTCCTGAGTAGTCTGACAATAGAAATGGAAACTCCTTTCCATTGTAGTATGGCCATACATTTCTCAGACTTACTCATCGAGGAGCCCAGTAATATCTCTCTAATAATGTGACGGACAAATTCCATCTTGATCATTCATATTCCTTTGCATGAAAAACCACCAAGCCCGATTGTAGCTTTTATCATCACCCGGTCAAAGGTGACTTTTGACTAGTTCAAAGCTTAGCAACTCTCATATAGGAATCCATGATGACCTCAGGTCAAAGGGCTTTGTGACGTGGTTATACATGAGAAAAGCTTATAACTTAATCCATGTAGCTTTCTCATAATGGGTCAGTCCAGCACCTTGTACTCTTACAAGTGCTTAAGACTTTGATTCGTATCTCCATATCTTATCAAATTCATACTGATCTTGTTTCATCTCTGCTCCCACATAAATGACCGACCAAGGACATTTTAGGACAATCTTTATGAATTATCCAATGATACAATTATCACAGTTTAACATGCAAATAATATGATAACAGAATGGAGAAATTTCATTAAATTAATAATGTTTAAAGTATAATGATTGGCTATTTGGGCACAATTTCCAACATCTTCCCCCCAACTCCTTAAATAAGTCCTATTTACCGTACATAGCTGATAAACATGAGCTGAAATGTTCTTAACTATATAGTAAGGATTTTCATAAACTTCATAATCTTTTCAGTACTTAATGAAGAAGCTAAATAACTAATTTATACATATTTAAAAAATTAGTTCAATTAGTTATTTGTATAAAAACATGTATTCTTTTTTTTTTAAAATACCATATTTGATCATTTACATTAGAACTACCTCTTGATGGGAACACTTAATATGCACAATCAATAGTCAGAATTTGGGGACAAATTATAAATTTCAAAGACAATGAATTGATATCTTATATTTATGATTAAAATAAATATCGTAACTAACTCCTCAATAGAGTATATCTTATGACTTTCTATTGATTTGTTTTTATAACACAACCATGAGATTAGTAGGAAATATTGGAAATATAAATTAGATGAGTTGTGTGACATTTTGCAGCAAAGAGATTGGCAAAAGCTAACCCTTCACGTCAAACTGGGATCAAGCTGCATAGCAGACCTCAACAACAAAATAGGAGATTCTTTTGTTGCGGTTGATCACTTCTTATTTTTCTGGCGTTTTCCTTAATTCCCTTTCAAGTATTTGCTCAGTTGTCATATGTCTAATTGCACTCCACAATAAAAACTCACTTGGGGACCACTTGGCGCATCTCACGGGAGCAAAATAACACATGGCCCGCTTCCTCAGTCCAATCAAATACCATCAACATTTGTTTCTTTTTTTCCCCCCCCCCCCCCCCCCCCTTTTATGTACAAAGATTGTGCAGTCTGAAATATGTTTGTGGAGAGTATTTCTTCTCTTTTATCAAAAACTAATTCCAATTTGTGTGGCGTTATAAGGGATTTACTTGCTTTATTGTATGATGGTAATTTTTTTTTTTAGTTAAAAGAACATTGATATCGTGATATGTCCAATGTCCTCCCCCCTCCCCTGGTGTATGTTTCCTGAAAATAGGATTCCATAGCCATAAACAGAACAATACAGGAATTGGTGTATATTTCATGAAAATAGGATTCCATAGCACAGGACAGGACATAACAATGACTGAACATAACAAGCAGAGTTAGAGTGTGTTTGAATTAGCTTTTGGAGAACATCTTCTGGAGAAAAAAATGAAGAATAACTTTTAAAGAATAGATTTTAGAGAATAGTTTCTGAAAAGGTAAAAAAAAAAAATAGCTTATTGGAAAATCATGGTTTTGAATCAAACTATGGTTTTCAATCAAAACCGTGGTTTTGCAGAATCTGACAGTATTTATGTAACTGAACCCAAATCATGGTTTTGGAGAAAAAAAGCACTTCTGCATTTTTTTCAAGTATTTGGGTTGTTTTGTTAAAACCATGATTTTATACATCATCCAAACACACACTTAATGCTAGAAATAAAGCTTCTTCTTGCCTAATGGGGTTGAGGCAGACAGCTGGAATCGTCCACATCGAAGAATAGACTACAGTTCTTGTTCTTTTTTTAAAAAAGCTTCAATACAGAGAGCATTGGAATCAGAAGTCGAGGTCCCTCAAAAACAAAGATCATTACTAATGTGATCTCTGAATATCACAAGAAACAAAATCGTTACAATTTTCATCATTTTTCTTCTTGCCCATCCTCCAAAATTCACGTGCACTCTTACAACCCCAATAACAGAAACAAGTTTTTCCGTCATCCACAACCTGGAAACAAGAAGAATGCAATATCCAATATGCATTTCTATTTTTAAAATGTGAAATGGGCAAGTGGTGAGAATCAAAGTTCTTACCTTTCTTTCCATTCTTTTCTTTTCGGTCCCCAGAAGAAAAGGAATGGACAGTAAGGTAAGAACTTGGGTAGTCGAGTCAAAGCCATGCCTGCCAAAAGACAAAGCAATTGTCATCTTTCTTCAGCGTCAGGCGGCTCTACTGCCACTTTTGTTCTTCCCACATACCAGTACTATGTGTGACACAAGCTTGGCCTTCACAAAAGTATCCACACAAGGAAAATCCAAAAGAAAAGTTTTGACGGTCTAACTTCACCGTTTAATTGAATCACCATGAAGGAGAAGTACAGGGGGTGGCAGATGATGTGGATGATGAGAGACCATTGTTACTGTGAGATTCACTCCCTGAATTACCCAATGAGGCTTTTGCATCTTTGAGAGAAACAGAGGAAGCCTCCGCAGGGAGCTTCTTCATGGGAGAAAGAGGAGGTGAATTACATGAAGGTGAAGCCAGAGCTGCCTCTTCTTCACCAGAAGAACCAATTGTTTCCAGGCGAGAAGGTGAAGTGTGTGGTGTTTGGAATGGAGTATCTGATCCACTACTTCCCTTGCTTTCATCGTCATTCTCATAGATGGGATTTGATATGTACACAAGGTGTTCCCCACAAATAGCCTCCTTGCTGGTATCATCACTGCCTTGAACTGAATCATGCACTTCTTGAATTGGCTGTGGTGGAGAAGAAGCAGAGAAAAGTCCAAGGTGACGTGGGCTTGTTATCAAATCTCGGGTCTGGATTTGAATAGCGTATTGATGAAGCTCAACAAGCTGTTTCTTTGCCACAGTTAGCTCTTCTGTGGATGAAACTAGAGGGAAAAGGAAGTTTCTTGGAGCTTGGAGGACTCCTTGAGCATAAATGCTAGTGAAGAGAGGAGGAGGAGGAGAAGGAGGATGTTGCCGGGGTTGCGAGGTGGGTGAAGAAGGTGAAGCATTGGTTCTGATTGTGGTGGCCACGGTGGCAGTGGAGGTGGAGGCGGCGGTAGAGGCTCTGAGATGGCGTTGGCGGCGGAGCAAGAGAGAGCAGTAGAGCTCAGTTAGTAGAACAAGGATAAGGCCAAGAACAACCGTAAGGGTCACCACCATGATCAAAGTGGCACCCATTATCAATTTGGATGTGCCCTTCATCTTTGTCTCTGTCTCTGTCTGGTTCTTCTGCAGCGAAGAGAAGATATTTATGGCGGTAAAAGTCTAAAAGAAGGCTTAAGTAAGTAAACATTGGGGAGGAAGAGAAGCCCGTTTTGGCGGGAAAACAGCCATTTAGCTTAAAAGACAGGAGGATCGAGAGACCAAATTGCGAATCTTGAAAAGGGTAGGTAATGGTCCTACTATCCTTGGAAATGCAAAGGCGTTTGTTATGATTTCTGAATTCGCTAGGAGGAGTCCAATCCTTCAAGGTCAGACCTGTCACCTCTCTTAAAATTTATTAGCCTACCATAACCTCCTTTACAAGCAAAAGGACTCACCTTTAAGTTTAACGCCTCTGCATGGCGGCAACAAAAGAATATACATCACAGTAAACTGTAAAACAAAATTCCAACGCAGCATTGTAAGAACCAATAACAGTAATTAATTAATTATTTTACACTCAACGTCTTTTATCCTCAAGTTATCCTCAAGTTGGGGACAATGGGCAAGCCAGTTTTGGTTACAAACGATAGTACAACCATTAAAGAAAAAAGAAAAATAAAGTGAACTGAGATGGCATATAACTGTAGTTGAATTAAAACCGATAGCAATTACATAGAGCTACAGCCTACAGAGTAGTCAACAAGTTTACTATTGAAATTGAAGCACCCCCATGCCATGCAATCTTAATTCAACGACAGTAGACACCAAAATGAGATAAAGGTTGAAAAATCAAAACGCCTTATCAATACAGGCAAAAGAAGCTTTTCCAACCACCCTTTTTTCCATTGTTCTTTCTTTCATCTTCCTCTCAAGGCCGCAAACCTAGCAGCCAAATCATCATAGTCAGGTAATTTGGGGTGCACATGCCGAGCTGCACTGGGTCCATCTGGCTGAAATGAAGCAGCTCGAGCAAATGCTTTTTCTTTTGCTGCTTCTGTTTCCTCTCGAGGAAGAGAAACTGATCGTGGTGGAACAGCATTAGTCTTTGGTGATTCATCATTCATTGAAGATTCTCGTGCTGAGTTATCCATTAGGTGTGCTTGACGACTTCTACTCTTTCTCCTCCATTTTTCAGGCAAGATGGATGGTTTTTTACTGTAATGGAGCAGTAATTTATCCATTATCCTTTCCTCTTCATGACTTTGATAACGCTCATCGTCACAGAAGAGTTGCAGGCCACGTCTTGGATCATCTTGTCCCTTGCTCCTCAATTTTCTTGGCACGATTCTACTATATTCTGTGCTGGCATCATACTGAGTAGAATCGGCATCATGGTGACTAGAACGTGATTGGAGTGCTTACGCCTTGAAGATTTTGATTTAGACGACACATGAACTTCAGTAGCCGATTCCTTTTCTGAATCTAACTGCGTCCTGTCTGATGCAGTAACCACATCAGGCTTGCCATGTGGTGAAGGGTATGTAGAATTGTTGCCTTGTTCTTCTTGTGAAAAGTCGACGTTGGGTCCAATTTTGCGGTTCTTCTGTTTAGATCTGGATTTAACATAAGGCAGTGGCATGTGACTATTGCTATAGGGGCTAAAAATCGGTATTTCATCCCTATGAGAAGTTCTGCTTCCCCAATTAGAACCATCTTCAAATTGTTCCATCCTTTTATCCTGGGGCACACCACCTTTTACAATTGGCTTAAGCATACTATCCTCATTCTGGTGTCGTCTGTCCCTCTTAGCAGTAAGCTCTTGTTTTCCATGGTCATGGTTATCACGTTTTAGAATGTCTGCGTCACAACCATTTTGCTGCTTTACTCGATATTTAGGAGGCTAGGATCTAGAGTGAGGATCATCATCGTCTCTTTTTGAGACAATAGCATCATTGACAGGATAGACTGGACTTTGCTCCAACAAATCATCATACTTGTCTCCTTTCAGGGCACCGGCATTGCCATGTGATGATTTATTATTATGGGTCAAATTAGTTTTGTAAATTGTGGTCCTGCATGAGTCGTAAATAAGAAATGGTCACAATTTTAGCTACATTTTCAAATAGGAATTGTCTTTTGGGAACCAAGAAACTGTGTGGAGAAGTATTAACATAAGGAAAAAAAATTTTAAGGTATAAATCGTCAGACTATCACACCTGTGCAAATGCAGAGGGTTTGGCCATCCTCTCCTCAAAAGCCTTTGAGTCCCACTGTATTGAAAACACTGATGCAATCTCCTGAATCAAGCTAACCTTCTTCTCCAATGTACAAGACCTCACATTCAAGTTTGCAGCGAACTGTTAATAAGCAATAATCAGTCATCAGTTCAGGTCCAGGAAGAAGTCAAATATGTAGAATTTGAGTAAAAATGAAAAGATGAACAGTTACCTCTTGGTTGACATAGCAATCCAGGGAATTCCCATATCTCTCCTGAAATATTTGCCGAAGCTCACGTAGCTCTGGAAGATCAGAAAATCTTGCAGCAGCAAGCATTAGAGATGATACAGCCTCTCTGCATTCCTCAGGGCATCTGCTGTAAATGAATGAGAACAATTGAAGGATGTAAAATATTCCAGTCGGAGGTATGATGTTATATAAGTAAAAGGGCATGAGTTAGTCACTAGTTAGGGAAGTTAGTTGAGTCAGTTGTGGGTTACTGTGTATAAATAAGAGGATAGAGGGTCTGACTATGTGTAATATATGTTGATATACAGTAGAGGTTCAGTTTGGCATCTCTCTAGCTATCCCTCGTCCGTCTCCTATCTCCCTCTGCCCCATTCTCTCTCCTCTTCTCTGATTCCCTTCTTCTCTCTTCTTCCCTAATCTTTCCCAGCATTTGCCTACTCTTTTCTTAATTATACATCGTATGAGAAAAGGTTGAAATGGTTGGCCACCCTATGCGCACATCAAGCATTAACCTAGACACTCTAGATAGCAGTTCAATCATGTAAATTTGAGCTTTGACATTCCCATTCAAAGAACTAATCACTAAGAGGCCTGCTTATGACATAAAAACATCAGGTGACACCTGAATCTGATCAGTGTTTCAATACCAAAATTATTATAAAAAATATCACATTGCATAATCGTTTTAACTAAAGAATACGAAGCCGCCAAGCATAGAAAGACTACACCCCGCAGCAATGTTCAGCTAGAAACTTATAAAATCTGACCATGCATTCGTGTGTTCATTTATGGTGCAGTACTGGAGACGGTTAAAGTAGTTTGGTTCAACATGACAAAATGCCATTCGTTGTACTCTGAAAATTTGGTAAGGAACACATTTTAAGAGTAGAAGAGAACGGAAACAGGGTGAACAAGTAATAGCATTGACACTTCAAAGCTAGCTTGTTTCAGAATATCACACCAAAAAACAGATGGCTGGGCCCGGTTATTGAATACAAAACAATATTCTTCTGTGTATTTACGCCTATGTAGATGTGGAGTTCAATTTTGCCTATTCTTTAATCCTGCCAAGGATCTGTATAGATAAATTTCTTTCTGGGTTATGTGATCACGGTTGCAGTATGAGCAATAATACGAGACAAGAAGTCCAGCAGATGCACTTGATCAGCCACGATTTAAATTAAATAAAGGGAAAAAAATATCGAAACGAAAAAGAGAAACTAGTGAGAGAAATATCCATACCTCAGTTTCTGCATCACCAGAAGGCGCTTCATTACAAAGTCGCAAGATTGCTCAATGAAATCATAACAAGACGAAACCGTCCGCTCAACCATAAGTCCATCAGCCTGTTTCACCGCCTCGCAAGAAGGATAAAGCTTCATTAGAGCAGTATAATAAGGAACCATTCAATAAAACAACAGAATATATCGATTTTTTGAATACTTCGGCTTATCCACATAAATCAAAACGCAAATAGTTAAACTCCCAACTCAAGTTCCTTCGTAAATTTCCTCTTCATTAATTTCAATTTTCATATAAGCCAAGCATGTATAATTACTGCTAGTCTGGCAGGTACTGCTAGTCTGGCAGGTCCGAATATAAAAGCTCCTCCACTGTAGAACTACACAAATTAGAACATATGAAAGATCGAAACCAAGAGCATTCATCCCAAGATCATGTCCATTGAAGAAGCAAATCAAACACATGGAATCCAGAAACAACACTAACAAGGAAAATAGGCGCGCGCGCGTATATATGAAAATATACATACCCTTCCGTAGGCATTAATATCGAGACCAGTCGCCAGCAGATCAGTGATGTCTTCCTTAAAAAACTTCTCCGTCGCCTGCCGCTTCCTCCTTATGACATCGATCCGACTCTTGATCAATTTGATCAACGATTTGCTGCCAGAAAAACGAAAAACTCGAAAATTCATTTCATAACCACATTCTCCAATTCCTTCGAGCCAACTTCATCAGAAACTGAACTCAACCAGAACTATAACAGCGAAGGAACATAAATTCGGGAAAAAAAAAACAGAGAAAAAGATCATGGAGGCAACCATTTAGCGAGAAATCCGCCGCGCCCAAGTAGTCCGTCCAACATTCTGGACCTCTGACAGACTTTACTCCCCTCAGTGATCAAATTGACCCAGTAGTCAATCAGAAACAGAGAGAGCGATTCAACATTGACGAGTGCAACTACGAGAGCTACAGGACATGAGCTCTCTGGGAAGAAAGGGAGGAGGAGGTGGTGGTAGAAAAAGAGGAATGGAATATTTTGTTTCCAAAAAAAAAAGGAATTTTAATTTTGGTGTGGTTGATAATAAGAATCAAATTGTTGGGACACAAGTCAAGTGGATCAATTTTTGGCCATAATGTGTGAGAGAGTAAAGAGATGGATGTGAAACAAAAGAGTGATGGGTTTCAACTTTGAAACATGATGTTTGAAAGAGATATTTCAGAAGCGAAAAGAGAGAGCTCGCGATAACGGTCTGAGAGAGAGTCCGAGGTGTGGACCGTTGCCGCTGCAACGGTCACAGTACAGTGCCAACGGTGCTGTTCCGGTTGAAGGCGTTTGGTTCCAGATCTAAGACGTTGGTAATCTGCTTCGTTGCTGCAGTTCTGGAGACTTCTTCCTGCTTCAATTTGGAGTTTCTGACGAACTAGTTAATTAGTTAATGATCATTCTTCATAACCCAACTAGATATCTTCTTGAATTGATGATTATTCTTCATAACCCAACTAGATATCTTCTTGAATATCTTCAATTTTTGTTTGATATTCTCATTAGTTCTTGCAATACCTTCTTTCTTCAATCCCTTGGCTCTTGATTTTCTTCATGATAATCATTCTCCATATATGAGGCATTATAACATCAACCCACCATCAGATTTATGACTAATCTATAAGATATATAACATTAAATATATTAGTTAGTCAATGTAGAAGATAAGTATATTATGTAAACTTTTTGCTCTTAATACTTGACATCTATATTTGAAATCATCAAAACTATTCTATCTAACAGATTGGACTTGGTTTATGTATATAATTAAAAGGATTGTTGGTTCAATTGAAATTATTGTTGTGTCAGATCATCATAATGCCATAATAGGTGGTATAGTAGCAAAATTTGGAGGTCATCGTCATGCATTTTGTTATAGACATGTGAAGGAGAACTTCAATGCTGATATACTAAAAGTAAATAAGGGCAAAAGGAAAACAAGTGCTCGGCTAAAAGAGGATGCACTTATTCTTCTTGACAAAGTTGCATATGCAAGACATCTGGATGAGTTTGATAAGGCAATGGAACAGATGCGGCGGCACTCAAAAGTGTTATATGATTGGATTTTGAATCGTGGGGATGTTGACAGGTGGGCAATGAGCAAGTTCCCTTACAAGCGTTGAGACAACATAACAATCAATCTTGTCGAGTCTTTCAATGCTTGGATGGTGAAGGAGACAAAGTATAATATAGTTCAACTAATCCATGCACATCGTGAGAAAGTAGCAAAGATGCATGCGTCATATCTGTCAATGAGGAAGTGGAAGAATTGTGTGGGGCCAAACATAGAGGCAAAGGTGAGGGAAAATGTAATCAGAAGTGAGTATATGTGGTGTGAAGATTATGGTCAGGGACAATTCTGTGTGCATACGGCACGTGGAGACCATGGGGTTAACATTCCACAACGTGAATGTAGTTGTGCATATTGGCAAATGAGTAGGATTCCATGAACACATGGCTGTGCAACTGTGAAAGTTGTCCATGGCAACATTTATGAATATGTTGATGCTTGTTTTAAGATCGAAACTCAAACAAAGATTTATGAGCATAGCATGATTCCGGTTATCAAAATAGACATGCCAAACCTGAATGATTATAGCCTTTACACCATGTACAATATATCTGAAAATACCTTCTTGCACCCTCCAATTACAAGCAGACTGCCAGGAAGACCAAGATCATCAAGGCAGGAATCACAGATCCAAAACAAGAAGATATATCATTGTGCATGGTGCCATGAAGCTGGGCACACACGAAGGACTTGCAAAAATCCCAATCTATGTTGAAATTAGTATTTGTACAGTAGTAGGTAAAATCTTTTGGTGTACATATACTTTAGTTTGACCCTTCTGTGTTATTTTTTTGGATGAAGGGATGAGAAGGGATGGGGTACTGGGGTAGCAAATGTTGTAAGAAATTAGTAATAGATATAGAATTATGTCAATGACAAATGAACATTAAGAGGAACCACTTTCTTAATGTCCCGTTGTCAATGCACATGTTAGAACAATGTTTATTGTTGCTTGGTTTTTGACACTGTCAATGAATTCCCTATTTTTGTGTATGTAAGGTCATACCCCTTTATGAGGCCTATATGTAAGTATGTCATGTTTTTTGGATATATATTGTCCACTCCTTTATTTTTGTGTATGTAAGTTTTGTTTTGGCCTGTTTTGATATGTTCTGATAAAGCAATTGCATTGTCATGGCGTGTTGATGTTTGCAGAATCATGCTGCAGAAGTTGTGGACAAACATCTTAAATGTTAATGTGTATTTGGGAAAGGATCATCGTGTATTGATGAAACTTTAAGCGTTTTTGGGAAAAATCCTACAACAGTCAGGAATTTTGCTGTCCTAGATAAAAAAAATGGCAAAGTAGGGTAATGGTGATCACAAAATGCTATATATGTAAAAAAAAGTTAACAACTAGGTAAGAGAAATCAGTAAAAGATGTACAAAGATGGGGAAATATCTGAGCGTTATCAGCTAAACTGCTAATAATATATTGCAAACCACAATATAAAACTGATAAAGCCTTATCTGTATTTGGGAAACCAGTTTAAAGTCGAGGGGATAAAATGATTGGAATATAGGCGTTATCAACTGCAGGTGGCTTATCAAATATTGCAAAAAAATTGTATGTATTTGACACATTGTAATGTAACTTTGGGAAAATGTATTTGCTTCAGGGCTTGTTTGTGACCAACTTGCCAAACTAGTGCCAAACGAAGCGAAAGTCTTATCATATATTGCAAAATAAAAAACAAACATTGATAAAACCTTAGCTGGAATTGGGGAACCAATTTAACGTTTAGGTGAATATCTAATATTAGCATTATCAGCTGCGAACGACTAATATAATATTGCTAATGGTTAGTATAATTTGGACAAATTATAATATAATATTGGGAAAAATACTTCACTTCAGTGCTTGTTTCTGTCCAAGTTCACAAACTTGTGACGGAGTCTGTGCAATGATAATATTAAATTGCGAAACAGACAACCAAATGTTGATAAAACCTTATCTGGATTTGAGGAGCCAGTTCAACGGGCAGGGGATTGAAGTTTCGTGATAGGCAAATGTTAACGACATCTGCTGCAAACCGCTTATCTAATATTGTGAATAGTTTATATGAACTTGAAATATTTTAATATAATCTTAGGGAAACCAATTTGCTTCAATGCTTGTTTCCGTCCAAGTTGACAAACTAGTTACGGCGTCTGCGAAATGCTAACCATATAATGTGAAAACACTAATAAGTAGTTGATAAATCTTTATCTGGATTTGGGGAACCAGTTTAAAGTTTAGGGGATTAAATTTTGTGAAGATAGGCAAAATGTTAGCGTTATTAGCTGTGAAAGACTTATATAATATTGCGATTAGTTTATATGAACTTGACAAATTGTAATATAATCTTTGGGAAAATAATTTGGTTCAGTGCTTCTTTCTATCTAAGTTGACAAACTAGTTACGGCGTCTGCGAAATGCTAACCATATATTGTGAAAACACTAATAAGTAGTTGATAAATCTTTATCTGGATTTGGGGAACCAGTTTAACGTTTAGGGGATTAAATTTTGTGAAGATAGGCAAAATGTTAGCGTTATCAGCTGCGAAAGACTTATATAATATTGCGAATAGTTTATATGAACTTGACAAATTGTAATATAATCTTTGGGAAAATAATTTGCTTCAGTGCTTCTTTCCGTCCAAGTTGACAAACTAGTTACGGCATCTGCGAAATGCTAACCATATATTGTGAAAACACTAATAAGTAGTTGATAAATCTTTATCTGGATTTGGGGAAGCAGTTTAACTTTCAGGGGATTAAATTTTTTGAAGATAGGCGAAATGTTAGCGTTATCAGCTGCGAAAAACTTATATAATATTGTGAATAGTTTATATGAACTTGACAAATTGTAATATAATCTTTGGGAAAATAATTTGCTTCAGTGCTTCTTTTTGTCTAAGTTGACAAACTAGTTACGGCGTCTGCGAAATGCTAACCATATATTGTGAAAACACTAATAAGTAGTTGATAAATCTTTATCTGGATTTGGGGAACCAGTTTAACGTTTAGGGGATTAAATTTTGTGAAGATAGGCAAAATGTTAGCGTTATCAGCTGCGAAAGACTTATATAATATTGCGAATAGTTTATATGAACTTGACAAATTGTAATATAATCTTTGGGAAAATAATTTGCTTCAGTGCTTCTTTTCGCCCAAGTTGACAAACTAGTTACGGCGTCTGCCAAATGCTAACCATATATTGTGAAAACACTAATAAGTAGTTGATAAATCTTTATCTGGATTTGGGGAACCAGTTTAACGTTTAGGGGATTAAATTTTGTGAAGATAGGCAAAATGTTAGCGTTATCAGCTGCGAAAGACTTATATAATATTGCGAATAGTTTATATGAAATTGACAAATTGTAATATAATCTTTGGGAAAATAATTTGCTTCAGTGCTTCTTTCCGTCCAAGTTGACAAACTAGTTACGGCGTCTGCGAAATGCTAACCATATATTGTGAAAACACTAATAAGTAGTTGATAAATCTTTATCTGGATTTGGGGAAGCAGTTTAACTTTCAGGGGATTAAATTTTTTGAAGATAGGCAAAATGTTAGCGTTATTAGCTGCGAAAGACTTATATAATATTGCGAATAGTTTATATGAACTTGACAAATTGTAATATAATCTTTGGGAAAATAATTTGCTTCAGTGCTTCTTTTCGTCCAAGTTGACAAACTAGTTACGGCGTCTGCCAAATGCTAACCATATATTGTGAAAACACTAATAAGTAGTTGATAAATCTTTATCTGGATTTGGGGAACCAGTTTAACGTTTAGGGGATTAAATTTTGTGAAGATAGGCAAAATGTTAGCGTTATCAGCTACGAAAGACTTATATAATATTGCGAATAGTTTATATGAAATTGACAAATTGTAATATAATCTTTGGGAAAATAATTTGCTTCAGTGCTTCTTTCCGTCCAAGTTGACAAACTAGTTACGGCGTCTGCGAAATGCTAACCATATATTGTGAAAACACTAATAAGTAGTTGATAAATCTTTATCTGGATTTGGGGAAGCAGTTTAACTTTCAGGGGATTAAATTTTTTGAAGATAGGTGAAATGTTAGCGTTATCAGCTGCGAAAGACTTATATAATATTGCGAATAGTTTATATGAACTTGACAAATTGTAATATAATCTTTGGGAAAATAATTTGCTTCAGTGCTTCTTTCCGTCCAAGTTGACAAACTAGTTACGGCGTCTGCGAAATGCTAACCATATATTGTGAAAACACTAATAAGTAGTTGATAAACCTTTATCTGGATTTGGGGAATCAGTTTAACATTCAGGGGATTAAATTTTTTTGAACATAGGCGAAATGTTAGCATTATCAGCTGCGAAAGACTTATATAATATTGCGAATAGTTTATATGAACTTGACAAATTGTAATATAATCTTTGGGAAAATAATTTGCTTCAGTGCTTCTTTTCGCCCAAGTTGACAAACTAGTTACGGCGTCTGCCAAATGCTAACCATATATTGTGAAAACACTAATAAGTAGTTGATAAATCTTTATCTGGATTTGGGGAACCAGTTTAACGTTTAGGGGATTAAATTTTGTGAAGATAGGCAAAATGTTAGCGTTATCAGCTGCGAAAGACTTATATAATATTGCGAATAGTTTATATGAAATTGACAAATTGTAATATAATCTTTGGGAAAATAATTTGCTTCAGTGCTTCTTTCCGTCCAAGTTGACAAACTAGTTACGGCGTCTGCGAAATGCTAACCATATATTGTGAAAACACTAATAAGTAGTTGATAAATCTTTATCTGGATTTGGGGAAGCAGTTTAACTTTCAGGGGATTAAATTTTTTGAAGATAGGCAAAATGTTAGCGTTATTAGCTGCGAAAGACTTATATAATATTGCGAATAGTTTATATGAACTTGACAAATTGTAATATAATCTTTGGGAAAATAATTTGCTTCAGTGCTTCTTTTCGTCCAAGTTGACAAACTAGTTACGGCGTCTGCCAAATGCTAACCATATATTGTGAAAACACTAATAAGTAGTTGATAAATCTTTATCTGGATTTGGGGAACCAGTTTAACGTTTAGGGGATTAAATTTTGTGAAGATAGGCAAAATGTTAGCGTTATCAGCTACGAAAGACTTATATAATATTGCGAATAGTTTATATGAAATTGACAAATTGTAATATAATCTTTGGGAAAATAATTTGCTTCAGTGCTTCTTTCCGTCCAAGTTGACAGACTAGTTACGGC
The DNA here is from genome assembly GCA_963855925.1 of Inga laurina. Lineage (NCBI taxonomy): Eukaryota > Viridiplantae > Streptophyta > Magnoliopsida > Fabales > Fabaceae > Inga > Inga laurina. Next base: position 20,487,172 of record OY979702.1, on the reverse strand, counting down.
GTCTGCGAAATGCTAACCATATATTGTGAAAACACTAATAAGTAGTTGATAAATCTTTATCTGGATTTGGGGAAGCAGTTTAACTTTCAGGGGATTAAATTTTTTGAAGATAGGTGAAATGTTAGCGTTATCAGCTGCGAAAGACTTATATAATATTGCGAATAGTTTATATGAACTTGACAAATTGTAATATAATCTTTGGGAAAATAATTTGCTTCAGTGCTTCTTTCCGTCCAAGTTGACAAACTAGTTACGGCGTCTGCGAAATGCTAACCATATATTGTGAAAACACTAATAAGTAGTTGATAAACCTTTATCTGGATTTGGGGAATCAGTTTAACATTCAGGGGATTAAATTTTTTTGAACATAGGCGAAATGTTAGCATTATCAGCTGCGAAAGACTTATATAATATTGCGAATAGTTTATATGAACTTGACAAATTGTAATATAATCTTGGGGAAAATAATTTACTTTAGTACTTCTTTCCATCCAAGTTGATAAACTAGTTACTGCGTCTACGAAATGATAATCATATATTGCGAAAATGCTAATAAATAGTTGATAAAGCTTTATCTGGATTTTGGGAACACGTTTAACGGATTAAATTTTCGAAGATAGGTGAAATGTTAGCGTTATCATTTGTGAATGGCTTATCTAAGATTGCTAATTATTTATATAAAGTTTAATAAGTATAATGTAGTCATGGGCACAATTATTTTCCTCGGGTCTTGTTTGCGACCAAGTTAACAAACTTGTGGGGGTGTCTGCGAATTGCTTATCCTATATTGCTAAACGGTTAACAAAAATTGATAAACCGTAATCAGGCATTACAGAAGCCATTTCATGTTCATAGAATTAAAGTCTTAGGCGAGTAACAACATATTTGTGTTATCAGTTGTGAACAGCTAATGTATGTTTGCGAAACCCATAACATAAGTTTATAGCTTATAATGTGAACTTGGGAAAAACAAAGTAGCGTCAGGGAGTGTTCGCAACCAAGTTCACAAGCAACGAGGGGCGTGTGAGGAAATGCTTATCAAATTTTGGTAAACACATAACATAACTTTATAAAATCATATATGGAATTGTTGAACCACTTTCACTTATAGAGTATGAAATGTACAAAGATTTGAACAATGTAGGTGTTATAACCTGCGGAAATGCTTATCTAATTTTGTGAAACAGTTATTTAAAGTTGAAAAATTATAATGTAACTTGGGGAAAAACAAAAATAGCTTCAGGTCTTATTGGCATCCAAGTTGGAAAACGTGGCACGCTATAATGGGAAATGCTAAACAAATATTGGGAAACAGAATGCATAACTTGATAAACTATTAGGTAGCATTATGGAACGACGTCCAAATTCAGGGGACATTTACAAAAATGTGAGCATCAGCATCAGCATTAGCACCTGATAAAGTCTTATCTCATTAAATGCTTGTTAGCATGTTTCAAATCATAAAAGCTAATGGATTAACACACAAAACAAGGCCAAAAGAAGTTGTGCCCTCCCATATGATAACAAGAAATAAACATAACAACTCTGTGCATACAAAACAGTAAGTCACACTAAGCACCTTTTTTGGCGGTGACTAGTGTAGGGAGAATAAGCTCCAATGCAATGTCAAGGATTAAGTTCAGCGGATGATTGACTAACCACCACATTATGTCGCTCCTTAATTGCTTAGTCTCCTCCTGTAAATAAGTGACCAAGTTAATGTTGCTTAAATATGACTAAAAAATTACAAGGTTATAGTTTCAGAGGTATACATTGTGATAGAACAAGACACAATCGGGATCCCACTGGCTTAACCATATCATGACGTGCACACCACAGTCCTTGCTATCGTCACATAGTTAGTCATAGGTTGCATTAGTTCAAATGACAGGAAAATTAGTTATTTAATTGAAAAAAATGGCAAAACTCAGATTATTTTGTTGGAGAATAGGAGGCCAGACAATTTCACTCTTTGCCTTCTTTTCGACTTTATCTGGCTTTACTAACACCATAATGTTAAGAAAATGATCCCTCTAAAGCCACAAACATAATACATAATAAGTTAATGACATGGTGTGGGAAATAGAAGTCAGTGACGACAATATCCACTTGCAGTGAGCTGAACTTACAATTAAGTTGACAACGAAAATGTAATCATCTTGCACGGCACCCTTCCAACTTCACGTTTTATCGTTCATTTTAGGCTTCATCGAGTCCAACATGTAGAATTCCATATTCTTTGTCACTAGAGCAACACAAAACTAGTGTCCACTCATAAGTACTGGGCCCATGATCAAATCACATTCCCCAATATTGTACCCAATAGTTTCAAGCATAAATTGTTGCTGCACAATGGAAACTTTCCAATAGATTGAGCTACCTAACAACTTTGTCTACGATAAAAAGATTGTGGTGTGTGATGACGACACGATATTCCAAATAAGAACATGTAAATGACGACAAAAAGATTGTGGTGTGTGATGACGACACGATATTCCAACATGAGAACATGTAAATGAGTAGGTGGACAGTTTCACTTACCATGAACTATGCATCAAATATATGCCGCTCCGATTGTACTCCCACCTCCTTAAACTCATACATCAAAGTCTTACAAACAACTGACATAACCTACAATACCGAACATATGAACTACACTCAATTCCAAATTGTCAACCATGACAAACAACTTACTATTACTTGACAATGCATGGTTCTTGAGAATATTTTGGTATTCCCCTTCCATTTATACAGGTACACATACATACCATATTGCTTATTCTTTGAATTACCCCCAGTGTATACAGCTGATCCTGACTTAGTTCTTCATCCAAGATGTCAACCAACGACCTGCAATTGTTTTCCAAATGTCAAGGTGGTTAAGAGTTGATATGTTGTTCATATGTAGAAATGAAACACTGAAGAACAGAACTGTTATACTCACGTATCATGCTCTGGTCCTATAGCCAAACGAGAAATAATTTTGAAAAAAGTCTCCTAATCATCAGTTGGCCTCTTCCTCTTTCGACCCATATACAACTCTACAAATGGAGATGTAATGGCCCTTTTTGGCAGCCTCCTTAATCTCCGTGGCTGTTTGGACGTCTCAACAGTGGAACCTCCTCTTATGCCTTCTCCTTCTACTTGCTCTGATACTAAAAGGAGGATATATTTAATGAAGATAAGGATTCGTTATCCCCTTCATTACCTAGCTTCCCACTATCCCCTTCATCCCCTACCTTCATTCCCTCTATGTTAGCGTCATCATTACCACCTTCTTCATTATCCAATCATTATGCTCATTATCATCATGATTAGAAGCCTTATGTTCCTCAGCATCATCATTTGCAGTATCATCATCACCCGCTCCACCTTCGTCATCCAAACCAGTACCATCCACATCATCAACTATCACAATAGGAATGGTTGGTTGCGATTTTCCCTTCTGCTCTCGTGCATTCTACACATTGGTTAACTCCTCAACCACAACTTTGATAAGTCGGTTACGGTGTTCATTAATTATATCCATAAGCCATGCCGGGTCTAAATAACAGAATTTAATTTCTTATTTAATCTATTTAAGGAAGGAAAATAGGTATTACCCAAACGACACACATACCGGGTCTAAATAAGGCATTTGTTGTGCATCCTCTTTGCCAACTAAAAAAATGTGATTTGGTAGCGGTTAAAAATGGGTATTAGTAGCGGTTTTAACCGCTACAAACAACATTAGTAGTGGTTAGCAAAACCGCTACTAAATCGTATGTTGAAAGAGGTTTTATAGCGGTTATATAAAATTGCTACTTAAGGAAAATAACCGCTACATAATTTCTAGCGGTTCAACCCAACCGCTACAATATCTGCATGAGCAAAATTTTTTTTTTCAGAGATATTTGTAGCGGTTATATAACCGCTACAAAAATAAAAAATTGAAATTTTGAAAGCGGGAAAAGAGAAATAAATTTTTTTTACTATTTTTGTAGCGGTTAAAAACCCGCTACAAATTTCATGAAAATTCAAAATTATCGCCAAAAGATTAATTTCAGTTTAAAAAAGGTGTGTTAATTAGCAGCGGTTTAACAACCGCTACAAAAATATAAAAAAATACGATCATTTGTTTCTGTTTTTTAAATATTAAATTAAATAGTTTATTTTTTTATTAGTTTATCTAATTTAATTAGCTTATTATTCAATAGTTTAACTTATTTATAAATTAAAAGGAATAATTTAATTTAATTGGATTAGTATAAAAATTGTATTGATAATATTATTAAGGATACGTAGGTAATAAAGAACTATTATGTTTTTTACTATAATGTAATTGTGTATGAAAAATAGATGAAAATGAAATAAAGTTGTAAAATATCTAGAAAAAAATAGTGAGAATAATTTTACACAAAGGAAAGAAGTAATGAAAAAAAAAATTAAAACTTGTTACCATATTTGATCGTATTGTTCAGCTCCTCAACTCATACAAAAGAAGTTGTAAATGAGAGAAAATGAAAGAAATGTAAGGTGGAAAGAAATGGGGGAGTGTTTGAAATGAGTCGTGGTAAGAGTATTTATAAAGATTCACGTACCATTTGTAGCGGTTAATGTATCCATTTTATAGCGGTTTTTATTTAGTAACGGTTATTTTTATTTTTGTAGCGGTTTTTAACTAGTAGCGGTTATTTTTTTTATTTCTGTAGCGGTTATTAAACCGTTACAAATATTAATTTATTATTTTTAAATTTTTTTGCCAGTTTTTTTAAAGACAAAAGCTTAATTTGAATTTGATCACTCATCGTTGCCATCCCTACAGAAATTATGTAGAAAAATTATCGTTAGGGATGTATTATTAAATTTAAAAAAATTTAATTTAAATGATGTGGACTTAAAAAAACTCACCGCAGTAGAGGTAAATTGTCATCGCCTTCAGGGAAGTAGTTTTCAAAATCGGCTGGCTGAAATGGCTCACTCTCGTAGGCGATGTTATCGCCTTCACCCATATCATAAAGGTCTCGTTGCTTTAAATGAAAGACCATGTGCCAATCCCTGTGCCTCTCGTCCTCGACATAATAAACCTGATGTGCCTCTGAAGCAAGAATATACGGCTCATCATCTTGAGAAATACCAGTATGAATCGGCTGTGAGAAATTGACTGATGTGATCCCTAAGTCGTCAGTTGTCAGTCCCTGATGTAACCCTCTCATGGTAATTATATCCGGATTATGTAATTTAAGTGAAATAGAGACCAATAAGACAAAAATCACATTTATAATCGCTCATCTCCAAGAGATAGGGTGTCCCAAAAATCAGTTCAAAAACATTATTCATCTGGTCTTAAATTGACTTTCGAATACAATTACCTATGCAGTTATATCACATAATAAATATCAGAGTGCGTAATCAAAATCCCGGCAACCCTGGGTTACTTGTATATATATACATTGGGTTTAAAGGTTTCCTAAAAATGGGGATTACATATCCAAAAATTCATATGTACATCTCATATACAAAGTAATCCCAAAAACCAACTAGATAACCAATATCCAAAATACAAAATGCCCCTAAAGCCCTAACCACTCCTGGTTGGCCGCTTCCCTTTTGAGCCACTCGCCCTGTCTGAAAATGTTAGTCATTTGGAAAGAGTAAGATTCTAAAGAATTTCAGTAGTAACAAATCATTCATACTACACGTAATTACATAGCATGTAAGCAAATCATCACATAACAACAACAACACGAATCACACTCCACCCTCATCCCCTTTTACTATCGGGAAGGCACACCGTCCTAACCCCGAACTGTTGTTAGCGACTCAGGGACTGTTTGTATGGCAGTGCATACAAATAGCCTTACGGCTCACATATAGCCTTTCGGCCCACAAATAGCCTTTCGGCTCACATAATCACAAATGTTACACCCTAACCTCATCCCCTTTTACTGCCAGGAAGGCACACAGCCCTTACCCAAATCGTTGTTAGCGAATCAGGGACTATTTGTATAGCGGCGCATACACAATTTCACAAATATTGCAGCATACAAATCCATCACAAACCAATGATATAACACACATACAGTGCATCACATAAGATAAAAGGAAAAGTCACTACCTGCTTCTTTCCTGACGTTCTTTGGCTCCGCAGGCTCACGAGGGCGACAAATATCAAATCCTATACCAAATTAGGGACAACCAATCAATCTTTTTTCCAAATATATATATATATATATATATATCCATAATACTCTAAGTTGGTTATCATTTAGGACTCTTTAGATGACTACTAGAGGCCTAAACATATGCCTAAAGGGTTGGAAGAACTACCCTGAAATCCCCTTTTTCGAAAGGCAACGCAGTGATTTTAGACTAACTCACTCGAGTGAAGATGACCTCACTCGAGTGATGAGCGACTCATGCCGAGTAAGAATGACTCTCATTCACGAGTGTTTGACAGTGAGCAACCATCACAGCCAAAAAGTGCTCATATCACTTGAGCAGAAAGCTTTACACTCGGGTGATGACTCCAAATCTGCTCGAGTCCCCGGAAGTGCAACATAAAGAGTGACAACCCGAGAGCACATACAATCACCAGAGGGACAAGCTCACTCGAGCATACCCCCAGTGCTCGGGTGAGACGATTTCACTTGCGAGTGCTAGAACACACTCTTGAACATCCGCCAGCGAGTGAGGACCCGAGACGCAGCCTTAACTCTGGACTCACACCATCACTCAAGCAATCTCATGCTCACTTGAGTGATTACCAACATCACTCGCGGTGAAGGAAGTACACTCGAGCCCTCATCCTGAGAACCCAGGCAACACAACACAGAAAAGGGAAAACACACGCAGCACTCGAGCATAATCTTCCCTCACTCAAGTATTGCTATCAAATTACCCAGATCGCAACAAATAACAGAAAATTCCCAGATAGCCAAAACTAATGCCAATAACTCCCAAACTTCTCACAAAGCTCATACACACTTACTTATGCCTAAGGAACACATTGGTAACTTCCAAAACACCCAAATACCATTCTAACCACAATCAAACACTTAGGTCTCTATGTCACACCCAATGTCCAAATTTCATTCAACTCAATTCAAACTTTCCAAATCAATTCCAACAATCAAATAATTCCACAATAGACTAATTTCAACATCATCCACTATAAAATTCATACATCTAAAAATGACCATAAACTAGGGCAAATTTCCAGAATTTCTTAAACTCATCCAAAACTCATAACACATATATAAAAAAGCATCAAATTCTTACCTTTACACTTTGCCAAATCCAGAATCTTGATTCTCAAACTTCCAATTTCGTCCAACCCCCAAATCAACACTATTCAAGATTATGAAATCACCATAATAAAGCTCTCAATGAGGTGCACAACATTAGGGAAGAGGATTTGAGCTTAAGAGGATCACAACTCACCCAAAAATCAAAGCTTTCCTTCCCTCTTTTCTTGCTTGAGCACCGGAAATAAAGAGAAGAGAGAGAATATGAGAGATGGATATGATGATGATGAAGCACACTCCCTCCCCTAGCTATACACACAAACCGCATAGGAGAGAGAAGAGAGAGAGAAGTGAATTTTTGTCCTCATGTGCCTCATCCAATGGTCCACACTATGCCATATGTCCATATCTTGTTCACTCCCACTATGAGCTCACACAAAATTAATGCACAAGATCCCAACCTATATGCAACAAATCTCAACCATTGATCTCAATTCACCAATGAACATTTTTATCAAACTTACATCATATTTCTCTAAAAGTGTTTAATTACACTAATTACAATAAATCTCATAATCATTAGCCCTTAATCATATATTGGGATATTACAATTCTCCCCTCAAAAAATAAATTTCGCCTTCAAAATTTGCTACACCACTTGAGCCATAAACTTCGGATATCGCCTTCACATATCCTCTTCCACTTCCCAGGTTGCTTCTCTCTGTGACATTCCCTTCCAGAACACTTTTACATAAGGAATACTCCAGTGTCTGAGCCGTTGTTCCTCTCGATCAATAATCTTTTCTGGCTCCACCACATACGTGAAGTTTTCTTGGAACTCCACTTCCTCATACTCAATGATGTGAGACGGATCCAGTTGGTACTTCTTCGATTGGGAAATATAGAACACATTATGAAGTCTGCTCAAGTTCGGGGGTAGGGCTACTCGATACGCAACAAGCCCAATCCTTCCAATGATCTCAAAATGACCTATATACCTTGGGCTCAACTTCTTTCTCTTGATAGCTCGCCCAATACCAGTGAGTGGAGATATTCTTAAAAACACATGGTCACCAACCTGAAATTCTAGAGGCCTTCTTCTCTTGTCAGCGTAACTTTTCTGCTGACTCTGAGCTGCAAGAAGCCTCTTACGAATGATTTGAATTTGGGTTGTGATTTGATCAAAAAGATCCGGCTCATAGAGCTTTCTCTCGGACAACTCATTCCAACACAATGGCAATTGGCATTTTCTTCCATACAATGCTTCATATGGCGCCATCTGAATGCTCGCATTAATATTATTCATGAGGTTAGTGCCCTAAATGACCATGAATGCCTAATTCATCTCCATTAATATTATTCATGAGGTTGAGGGCTATATTCTTATGGTTTCAGAATTTTGGTTGGTGAAGTTTGAGAACTTGTGGAAATTTAGAAGTTGGAGAATTGAAGAATTGGCTTTAGGAAGAAGAAGAGGTAAGAATTAGAAGTATTTTGGTATAGTTGTTGTAATCATTGGTTGAGTATTGGGAATTTATGAATTTGCCCTGATTTTGTGCAATTTTTGAATGGAATGAATTGGCTTATGTGTTGTGTAGAATTTGGTCTTTTGTTGAACATTTTGGCCATTGGAATTGATTTGGGAACTTGGATTGGAAAGTGTGGCAATGTGTGAATTGTGTTGTGACATTGTGAGACATGTTGTGGTTGTTGTGTAATATGTCAATGGGAGTTGAATTTGGTCATTTTGATGATTCCAATGGTTTTCTTGAGCAAAATTGTGTGAGAATGGTGTTTGGGTTGGAATGGGAATCATTTGGGATCAAATGTGAAAATCTGGAAAATCTGCCTAATGTAAGTCTGAGTTGAACAGTCAGATGGTGTGGATGTTTTGACTAGTCTAATGATGTTATAAAATTATCAAACTTTTCAGTTTTGAAGTTCACTTCCCAAGCTTCAAAATGAACATAATGTTTGTGTCATTTCACTTTTTGAGCTGGGAGTTTGAACTGTCCAAAGTTTGGCATCAAAACTAGACCCTGTTTTGGCACAACGTTAGGTTTTTGGTAAATCTGGACTGTTGTGGTGATTTCCAGTAATGGCCAGTATTTTTCGTAGAAAGAGGACTTAAATAGCTTTCATTTGGCTTTAGAATCACCTATTTTGAATTTTCCTGAATTATTTATGATTTTTGGAAGTTCAGCCAAGATACAGAATTTCCTTGGCCGCGGCCAGTGGATTTTTGGGCCGCAGCCAACCCCCAAAAATCAGTGTTTTGCACTTTTGAAAGGTGGTTTTGGTATAGCCTTTTCCAACCTTTTAGGCATATGTTTAGACCTAAAATAGTCACCTAAAGAGTTCAAATGATAACTAACTTAAAGTATTATAGAGATAAGAACTTGGGAAAGAGATTGACGGGTTGTCCCTAACTTGGTTTACAGGATTTGATATTTGCTGTCCTCGTGAGCCGCAGTGCCAAGAAACGTCGGGAAAGGATCAGGTAGTGACTCTCTCTCTTATATTATGTGTAATGCTCTGTATGTGTGTGTTATCACTGTTCTACGATGAATCTGTGATGCTGCTGCGGTTACAGCTGGTGATAGCTGTCGTTTACAGCGTAAGCTGTCGTTATTGTGATTACAGCATAAGTTGTCGTGATTGTGATTACAGCAAGAGCTGTCGTATTGTGTATACAGCCGTGAGTGCTGTCGTTTTTGGTGAAAACCATGTATTTTTGAGATTGCTGCTGCTGTTGCTAGTTGTGATTTATATACATGCTTTATATTTATGCATTGTGTGAGTGGTTTGTTACTACTGAGATTCTCTCGAATCTCATTCTTTCCTATGACTAACATTTCAGACAGGGCGTGTGGCTCAAAAGAGAAGAGGCCAACCCGGAGCAACTAGGACCTTTAGGGGTACATTTGATATTGAAAATGTTGGTTATCCATTTTGAACTCGGGATTATTGTATATTTAGAAATAGGAGCATTATATTCGATTTTGGTTGTGTAATCCCCTAGTGGATACTTATAAACCCATCAGGTTATATATGTATAGAACCCGGGAGTTGCCGGGGATGCGGTGATACACTCTGATATGATTAAATGTATATTAACTGCACAGGTAATTATATTCGAATATTGAAATTGAGACCAGGATGGGAAAAGAGTTTTGAAAGTTTTGTGAAAATTTTGCTGTGAGACAGAAAGTTTAAAACGAGGTTAAAGCATTCAATGGTCTCTAATCCGATTTAAAAATGTGTTATCGAATTATAATTACGTGTTTAAAGTCAGGGGGTTACATCAGTGGGTTAAACCGGAGTCAAACAGGAGCTAAACCGGGACCAAACCGGTGAGAAATTGAAGATTTTATGCTTATAGTATGAAATTCTAAAGAAAAAAAAAATTAAAAAAATGATTTTAAAAAAAAAACTTAACCCAGACTTGGTCACCAGACTGGATTGGTTTACTGGCTGGGTCGCCGGTTTCCAGTCTAGTCCGGGTCAGATAACATTGTTGGTGAGGCTTATAACTTCTCTGGTTCTTGAGCCTACCTCCTCCATCTCCGCCATTCTCTATTACTGTCGTCTTCTTCCTCAGAACCTCACTCTTCTCTTAATGGTTCGCCATGAGATGGTTGATCAAGAAAATTACCTCTTCAACCTCATTATCTCCTTCATGACTTGTTTCTATTAAATTTTTGTTTTCTAATTATTTTTTATCCACTGTTAAATTAGATTCATGTATTATTCGTTTATATGGTTGCAGCTCTTCTAGCTTTTTTTTTTTCAGCTAGAGGATTTTACGTTAATTAGTTAATTTGCTGATTCACTGGAAATTATTTATTTTCTCTTTCTACTTTCGGCTATTTTGTTTGGGGAAAAAAGCCTCTCCAAATTCCCTTACCATAGGAAATAGTGGGAATGTATTAGTAACTTTGAGATTTCAAGCAGCCTCGCAATATTTTGTCCTCCTTGAGATTTGAGTATAATTTTCCCATAAAATAATTATTGCTCAAGGGGAATTGAAGGAATGCACACACACACTGTTTTCTATGTATCCTATATTATTCCTATCACTATAATCAATTCCAACCCTAGAGTTACGCTAAGAAAATAATATGATATCTTGTAGGTTTTTTTCCAGCACTATCATCAATTCCAACCCTATAGTTACTCCAATTCCAACCTAATCACTATAATCAATTCCCATAAAACATAATTAGTTTTTTAGGCCAGTTATCTTATATATATGTGTGTGTGTGTATTTTCCATCATGATATCTTATAGTTACTCTAAGAAAACCTAGTCATCTTCATTATCATTAAAAATCCTCCTTCTATTTTCCTATAATTCATTACAACAAATCAAACCTACCACAATTGTCATTCCATATTGAGATTAAGATGGAATGGCCACTCATTTTAGGAATGATTCATATGTGAAATGCCCTCAATAAGAAATTAAAATTAGATATTTTACTAGTTTTGATTTGTTAGCACAAGTGAAAGCCTAACACCAATAAAAGCCCATACTACACATTCAAAGCCTAGCTTATAGTATCTACTAGATGCTCTATACTCTTGTATTATAAATTTGTGATGTAATGACAATAACCAATCAATGAAAACAAAAGAGAATAATTTTAAGATTTCTCTTTTCTCTATTATTCTGAGTTTGTATTTTATTATGGTATCAGAACCCTAGCCGTCAGAAATGGTAGATCTATCTTAAAGCACCTCCCACACTTCCTCCACCACTAAAAACCCATCTCGCCCATCCTCAACCACCTTCGGCACCATCACCACACCACCTCCACCATTGTTTTCCTCAAATGCCTCCTACTTTATCTCAGTCAAATTAAACCCAGAGAATTATCTAGTCTGAAAGGCCGAAATCAAACAATATCTCTATGGCCAACAATATTTCTCCTTTGTTGGCGGTTCTAATCCTCAACCTCCACGTAAACTTCCTGATGGATCTCCAAATCCCAATATTATCAGGTGGTTCACCCAAATCATGTTTGTAAGATGCATCGCTCTCTCTATGTCCTTAAACAGGCTCACCAAGAATGGTTCTCGTGCCTCAACTCTCATCTTCTCCAACTGGGTTTCATCGCTTCCAAATCAGATTCTTCTTACTCAATGGTCAGTACTAAATCTTTGTGCTTATTTATGTTGATGACATTATCATAACTGATTCCTCTGAACATGTTGTTAGTCATTTAATCTGCGCTCTGGGCCATTCATTCCCTATTAAAGACTTGGGTCCTCTCACTTACTTTCTAGGTGTTGAGGTACACAAAACCGTCAATGGCATTCTCTTATCCCAGCGAAAGTATATCTTGGATCTACTAACCAAAGCACACATGCTTAATGCTCACTCTATGTCCTCTCTAATGGTAGTCAATTCTAAACTTACTGCCATAGGACCTGATTTTTTTGATCCCACACTCTATATTCTTGGGAGCTTGCAATATTTGTCCTTCATTCGCCTTAATCTATCATTTACTGTCAATTGTGTGTGCAAATTATACATGCCCCCAAAGAACAATATTGGACAGCCGTCAAACAAATTCTTCGTTACTTAGTGGTATTGCTCATCTCAATCTTCACATTCGTTGCTCCAACAACTTTTTTTTTTAGCAAAGTTGCTCCAACAACTTAAAGTTATTTTTTGCTACCTCATATTTATCTCTTGAGGAACTTAAAGCCTACTTTGAGGCAAACTGGGGCGGGTGTCCAATTGACTCTCGTTCCACTGGTGGTTTTGTTGTTTTCTTTGGTCCTAATATCATCTCTTGGAGTTCAAAGAAACAACCCGTTATTTCTTGTTCAAGCAATGAATTAGAATATAAGTCCCTTGCCAATGCCACCAGTGAACACATCTGGATTAAAAACCTCCTCGTGAGCTACATATCACTCTTCCAACAGTTCCTATACTCTACTGTGATAACTTAGGAGCCATGTTCCTTGTAGCCATTCCTTTCTTCCACTCCGGAGCCAAACACATAGTATTGGACTATCATTTTTTAGAAATGGAAAGAGTTGCAGTAAAGACCCTGCACATTGCCAGAATCTTAAGATTGGAAAAAAGTTAGATTGGGTAAAATGATGAGTGTTTAGATTAGCGATTGGATAAGTAACTTAAAGTAACTTATGTAAAAGTGAATGATGTTTGATTTGACTTTTGCATAACTGACTTTTGTATTAATTAAGAGAAAAAAATTGTAAAAATTATGAAAAATAAAAAATGAAGGGATAATTGTGAAAAAAGTCCTCATTGGTAACTTAATTGCCAATGGGACCTGGGAAGATGTCTACACACGGAGGGATTTTTTCACAATTTTTTCAAAAATTAACTTTGAAAATTTGATAATGGTACAATTGTAATAAAATTATATCAAACTTTAATTTAAATCGGTACACTCCAAAAGTCTTTTCTATTTTCAAGCTTAAATCTTTAAAATTATATCAAACTCTAATTTAAATATTAAATCCTAACTCATATTTTTACATAGCTCAAAAGCTAACAAAATAAACTGATTAAAACCTCAATAATACCTCCTTTATTTTAAATAAATTATTTAAACTAAATTTAATGGGTAAAAACACTATATAGAAACTAATTTATGATATGTTTATAAAAAAAATTGATTATAAAATCATAAAACAACTAAATAATAAATCTAAATTGATTAAAATTAATTATTAATTATTCTCTACATTTCTATAGTTATATATTAATAAAACTCAAAACTTGCCTAAACTCTTATCCTAAAGTATTCTCTAATTAGCAGAAGATTACTATCTAAAGAAAGAGAAAATTATTTAGAACATTTTTCATAAAAAAATTTTTGTGATTAGAAGTGATTTTGAGTACTTCATTGATCCCCAAAAATATGAAAATACTCCTATCAATATTATTTTACACACACACATGCACATAAGCTCCAATAAACTCCATTTTGAGGCTTATGACTTTTTCCAACTTTTGACTTTTTTTTACCTTAAATCCAATCGCCGAAACAAACACCCATTATAACTTTTTTATTGTTTAAGTCCATTTGTGACACTATACGCTGAAACAAACGAGCACATAGTTTCTGCTAACGATCAACTGGTTGACATTCTCACAAAGCCTTTAGTCACAAATCGATTTCTCTGGTTAAGATCGGGTCTAAACATTCAACCTACCCCTTTAGACTCACGAGGGATGTTAGAAGAAGTCAAGCCCAACACCAATGCAAGCCCATATCACTTATTCAAGGCCCAATTTATAATTTCTACTAGATACTCTGTACTCTTATATTGTGACAATATTCAATAAATGAAAAACAGAAGAGTGTTATGAATATTAAATACATGTGGATGTCCATTGACTCATATTACTCTTCCAGTCAACTTGACATAAAGAAGAAAAGATGACTTGACACAAAGCAAAAGCAAAAGAAAACAAGGACATAAAGAAGATATAAAGTAACCATGGTCATGTAACCAGGGTTAAATATAACCATGGTCATGTAACCAAAGTTAGATTTCTGCCTCTATATAAAGGTCTGTAATCAATTGTTTCAGTGAAACTGAATGAGAACTTCTCTCTAGAAATTCTATCAATTTTCTCTGAATCCTATCAATCTTCTCTCTTATCATATATACTTTTATAACACGTTATCAGCACGAAGCTCTAAAAGAAGGTATGATCTTCTTATGATTTCTTTAATGATTATATATATCTTGTTTTATTTTATAGATCTGGGATAATCTGAGCCACTATATGGAATTAGAGAGATACTTTTACCGATTGTTATATAACATCGGGTTCCATGGCTAAGATTGGAGATCGTCATTATTTTTATATCATTTATATATATTGTCAAGTTCTTTTATATTATTATTATTATTATTATTATTATTATTATTATTATTATTATTATGGCCAAAAGCCATACACATCTGATTCTTGAAATTATGACCAGAAGTCATAATGTTTTAATTTCTTATAATATGGCCAGAAGCCATATCTATTTGATTTTCTATTATATGGTCATAAGCTATATACATTTTTCATCTTATTATATGGCCAAAAGCTATATATATTTTTCATCTTTTATCTTATTGTACGGCCAGAAGTCATGTACAACTTTTATCCTGAAGATAATAATTAATTCCTCATCTTGAGATTAAATGGCCCAAAGCCATACATGGCCTGAAGTTATGAGATTAAATGGCCCGAAGCCATACATGTTTTAATTTTCTTATCTTGCCTTATGAATTATTTATTGTCTTTATGAATTTATAGTTATTATATTTTATATTTACATTTCATATTTTAATTATTTTCATTTATTTCTTTAATTAGTTTGAACAATGGCAAACCTGGCAAAACTTGAAATTGTAGCTCTTGATATTACCGGGAAAATTATTTATCTTGGAAGTTGGATAAGGAAATTCACCTGAATGTGAAAAGTCTGGAAGACACGATTAAAGAAGGGAATAAGGCATCCAACCAAGATAAAGCCAGATCCATGATTTTTCTTCACCACCATTTACATGAGGATTTAAAAACTGAATATTTGACAATAATGGACCCACTTGTCCTTTGGAACAATTTGAAAGAAAGATATGATCACCAGAAGATGGTCATTCTTCCAAAAGCTCATTTTGATTAGATGCATTTACGCTTGCAAGATTTTAAATATATAAGCGAATATAACTCAGCTATGTTTAGAATTACTTCTAAATTGAAATTATGTGGAGAAAATGTTACTGATGATGATATATTAGAAAAGACATTCTCCACATTTCATGCATCCAATTTGCTCCTGCAGCAGCAATATCGTGAAAAAGGTTTCAAGAAATATTCTGAGTTAATTTCTTGTCTCCTTGTGGCTGAACAAAATAATGAGCTTTTGTTGAAAAATCATGAATCCCGTCCAACAGGCTCAACTCCATTCCCTGAAGTGAATGTAGTAACTAATGAATTTTATTATGGCCGTGGCTGTGGACGTGGACGTGGATGTGGATATGGACGTGGACGTGGGCGTAGCCGTGGTCGATATCTTGGAGGTTCAAATTCCTACCAGAAGTGGGAAAAGACTGATAAGAACCAAAAAGGGGAAAGTAGTAGGCATAACAAATATGCTGATAATCCATGCTATCGATGTGGTGGTAAGGGCCATTGGTCTCATACCTGTCGCACACCAAGGCACCTAGTTGATCTTTACCAATAATCAATTAAAAATATTGGTAAAAGATCAAATGTTGAAGTTAATCATGTTGATCAGGGCGAGAATTCTGAGTATGGAGATATAGATAATAACTATTTGGATGTTGCAGATTTCTTAATATAATTTGAACTATTATATTTTATTTAAAGTTGTTTCTATCATATGTATTAATTTTATTTATGTTTTTATAAAGAATGAATCCTATTGGCATCAATCCTGAAGATTTATGTCTCGTTGATAGTGCAACAACCCACACCATACTCAGACATGATAAATATTTTTCTTCCCTGGTAATACGAGAAGCCAATGTTCAGACTATATCTGGTAGTATAAATTTAATTGAAGGCTCCGGAAGAGCTAATATTTTGTTACCTGAAGGAACAAAATTATAAATTGATAATGCATTTTATTCTATCAAGTCTAAAAGAAACTTATTAAGTTTCAAAGATATCCGCAGAAATGGATATCATTTAGAAACAACAACTAAAAATAATAAGGAATATCTTGTCATTACAAAAATAGTTGCTGGTAGAAAATGCATATTAGAAAGTTTTCCTATTTTTTCTTTTGGTTTGTATTACACATGTATAAGCACAATTGAAACACATGCTATTGAGAACTAGAAGTTCACTAATGCAGATCAGAAGTTTACCAATTCAAACCAGCAGTTTGATAATGTAAACCGGAAGTTTACTAATGAATTTATTGTTTGGCATGACTGGCTAGGCCATCCCGATTCAATCATGATGCGACAAATAATAGGGAATTCATGTGGACATACCTTGAAGTGTAAACAAATACCACAATCCCATGATTTCTCATGTGCTGCATGTTCCAAGGGAAAGTTAATTATTCGCTCATCACCAAGCAAAGTAGAAAGTGAGTCTCTCATATTTCTAGAACGAATACAGGGAGATATTTGTGGGCCAATACACCCACCATGCGGACCATTTAAGTACTATATGGTTTTAATTGATGCATCAACTAAATGGTCGCATGTTTGCTTATTATCTTCTCACAACCTGGCGTTTGCGAGATTATTTGCTCAATTGATTAGATTAAGAGCACATTACCCTGATATCCTATCAAGAAAATACGTCTTGATGATGTTGGTGAATTTACATCACAAGCTTTTAATGAATATTGTATGTCCCTTGGAATTAATGTTGAACATCTTGTAGTTTATGTTCATACGCAAAATGGACTTACAAAATCATTGGTTAAAAGGTTGCAACTAATTGTAAGATCTTTACTTATGAAATCTAATCTACCAATTTCTACTTGGGGCCATGCCATTTTGCATGCAGCAATGTTAATTCGCATTAGGCTAATAAGTTATTTAAAGGTTTCCCCCTTGCAAATGGTTTTTGGTCAGGAACCTAATATTTTCCATATAAGAACTTTTAGGTGTGTGGTATATGTGCCTGTAGCACTGCCACAACGCACCAAGATGGGCCTTCAAAGAAAGATGGGAATATATGTTGGGTATGAATCTCCATCAATTATAAAATGGTTAGAACCATCCACAGGAGATTTATTTACGGCACAATTTGCCGATTGTCATTTTGATGAATCATTTTTCCCAACATTAGGGGGGTGAAAACAAACAGCTGGGTAAAGAAATTAGTTGGAATGAATTATCATTGGCTCATTTTGATCCTCGTACAAAATAGTGTGAACTGGAAGTTCTAAAGATAATTCATTTACAGAATTTAGCAAATCAAATGCCAGAAGCATTTATTGACCCAAAAAAAGTGACAAAGTCACATGTCCCAGCTGCTAATGCTCCTATTAAAATTGATGTTCCTGAAGGAAAACCTGCTATGAATGAATCTAAAGCACGCCTGAAGTGAGGCAGGCCCATCGATTCCAAAGATAAAAATCCTCGAAAAAGAAAAGGAGCAAAGAATATAGATGGTCAAGTTGAGGATAATGAAGAAAAATTAGTAGCTCCAAAAGAGCCATCTCCTGAAGAGATATTATCTCCAGAAGAGAATGTTGTAGTCCCAGAAGAAACCCAGGTACCTGATATATGTGAAAATAATGAGATCTCAATAAATTATGTTATGAATGGAATCCGATGGGATAGAAATGAAGTCAACGTTGATGATATCTTTGCTTATCATATAGCAAATGATGTAATGAATGATAATGAGGATCATGAGCCAAAATCCATTAGTGAGAGCCAACAAAGAAAAGATTGGCCCCTATGGAAAGATGTCATTAATGCAGAATTAAAATCATTGGCAAAACGAAAAGTATTTGGACCTATAATCCTTACACCTGAAGATGTAAAACCAGTTGGATGCAAATGAGTCTTTGTACGAAAAAGAAATGAAAAGGGCAAAATAACTAGATATAATGTACGTCTAGTAGCCCAAGGTTTTACACAAAAACCTGGCATTAATTTTGAAGAAACGTATTCACCAGTAGTGGATACAACTACTTTTCGTTATTTAATCAATCTAGCAGTAGATGTAGGACTTGATTTACATCTAATGGATGTTGTGACTGCCTATTTATATGGATCACTTGACAATGATATTTATATGAAAGTCCCTGAAGGACTTAAGATGCCAGAAGCATCCAATTCAAGTTCTTGAGAACAATACTCAGTTAAGTTAAATAAGTCCCTGTATGGCCTGAAGCAATCAGAGCGCATATGGTATAACCGTCTTAATGAATATTTATTGAAAGAAGGATACAAAAATGATCCAATATGCCCATTCATCTTTATGAAAAGGTCTAATAGTAAATTTGCTATAATTGCTGTTTATGTTGATGATATCAACATAATTGGAACTCCTGAAGAGCTTCAAAAGGCAGTTAATTGTTTGAAGAAAGAATTTGAAATGAAGGGCTTGAGAAGAACAAAATTCTGTCTTAGATTACAGATTGAGTACTTCAAGAAAGGGATCTTTGTATATCAAGAAACTTATACAAAGAAGGTCCTAGAGCGATTTTACATAGATAAATCTCATCCATTATGTACCCTAATGGTTGTAAGATCTTTGAAGGTGGATTAAGACCCATTCCGACACCGAGAAATTAGTGAAGAAGGTGATGAAGAACTACTTGGTCCAGAAGTACCATATCTTAGTGCTATTGGAGCACTAATGTATCTTGCTAATCACACACGTCCTGATATATCATTTGCTGTTAATTTATTAGCAAGATATAGTTCTTTACCAACATGAAGGCATTGGAATGGAATAAAACACATTCTTCGTTATCTCAGAGGTACTACAGATATGGGGTTATACTATTCAAATGTATCCAAGCATGAACTGGTTCGTTATGCAAATACCGGATTTTTGTCTGATCCACATGATGGTAAATACAAACGGGCTATCTATTTACATGTGGAGGTGCAGTTATTTCATGGCGATCTATGAAACAGACTATATCAGCCACATCATCTAATCATGCAGAAATACTAGCAATACATGAAGCAAGTCGAGAATGTATGTGGTTGAGGTCAGTGATACATCATATACGTATAACTTGTCATTTATCTTCCGGCAAAATGATCCCAACAATCATATATAAGGATAATGCTGCATGTATTGCTCAACTTAAAGAAGGCTATATCAAAGGCGATAGAACAAAGCATATTTCACCAAAATTCTTCTTCACTCATGACCTTCAAAGGATGGTGAAATAGATATCCAGCAAATCAGTTCAAGTGAAAATCTAGCAGATTTACTCACCAAGTCACTCCCAGGTACAATCTTTGAAAAACTTGTTTATGATATTGGTCTTCGGAGATTCAAAGATTTCAACTGATATTATAAAGAGGGGGAGTCGATACACGCTGTACTATTTTTCCCTTATCTAGGTTTTATCCCACTGGATTTTCCTAGAAAGGTTTTTAATGAGGCAGCACTTGACGGTGTATCAATGAATGATATACTCTTTTCTTTGGCTAGGTTTTTATCCCACTGGGTTTTTCCTAGTTAAAGTTTTTAATGAGGCTCATTCATAATGGACATCCAAGGGGGAGTGTTATGAATATTAAATATATGTGGATGTCCATTGACTCATATTACTCTTCCAGTCAACTTGACATAAAGAAGAAAAGATGACTTGACACAAAGCAAAAGCAAAAGAAGACAACGACATAAAGAAGATATAAAGTAACCATGGTCATGTAACTAGGGTTAAATATAACCATGGTCATGTAACTAGAGTTAGATTTCTGCCTCTATATAAAGGTCTGTAATCGATTGTTTCAGTGAAACTGAATGAGAACTTCTCTCTAGAAATTCTATCAATTTTCTCTGAATCCTATCAATCTTCTCTCTTATCATATATACTTTTATAACAAAGAGAATAATATTCATATTTCTCTTTTCTGACTTTGTATTCTATGATTATTAAATACGTTTAAATACTTTCTATTTCTGGGGAGAAAATGAGAAGAAAAGGCACATCGGCATTCTGCGTTTCTGCATAGAATACCTTATTGCATAAAGTGCTTCCCACGTATTGTGGGTTGATAGTTTTTTTATCTGACAATATCAAACAATAAAACCATCTAACGCGGCCACCGAGCTGCGCGCCGGAAGACAATTATATACACACTCACACACATACAAGTTCCACCGAAGCGGGACTTGGAAGCCCCACAAAGGGACCCTCCAATCGTAGCATAGCCCCACACATCAGTTTGGGCCTACACAGCACGCACACAAACAAAGAAGGCAAAATTACATCTTCTTCCAATTTTTTTTTAAAATTTTTTCATCAACTGAAATGGATGCAGTTTATATGACCATCTGCTAATTACATGTATCACAACATCTTTACACGTGGTTGGTGGAAAAATAACATTTTTTCAAATTATTTGATTTTAAAGTATAATAATATGAAAATATATCCTTAACAAATAGTTTGATTTTATATTTTTTGATGAAGTTAATGTCAATATATTTTTTATTGTGGTATTTAATTTGATTTTAAACATTATATATTTTAACAAAAGACTAAGGGTATTTTAGTCACTTAAATATTTCTTCATTTTCTTTCTTCCTTGTCTTCTCTCGTTGATTCGAAGTGGAGGGATGATAATGACTTTCTTTTTTTTTGAAGTTTTCTTTTCTCTCATTTCATTTTTGTAACCCCCTGACTTTAAACACGTAATTATAATTCGATAACACATATTTAAATCGAATTAGAGAGCATTGGATGCTTTAACCTCGTTTTAAACTTTCTGTCTCACAATAAAATTTTTACAAAACTTTCAAAACTCTTTTTTCCCATCCAGGTCTCAATTTCAATATTCGAATATAATTACCTGTGCAGTTAATATACATTCAATCATATCAGAGTGTATAACCGCATCCCCGGCAACTCCCGGGTTCTATGCATAAAAACCTGAAGGTTTATAAGTATAAACTAGGGGATTACACAGCCAAAATCGAATGTAGTGTTCCTAATTCAGAATATACGGTAATCCCGAGTTTAAAATACATAACCAACATTTCCAATTCAACTATATACTCCCAAGGGTCCTAATTGCTCCGGGTTGGCTGCTTCTCCTTTGAGCCACACGCCCTGTCTGAAATGTTGGTCATAGGAAAGAATGAGATTCGAGAGAATCTCAGTAGTAACAAACCACTCACACAATGCATAAATACAAAGCATGTACATAAATCACAAACAGCAACAGCAGCAGAAATTCACAGATACATGGTTTTCACCACAAACGATAGCACTCACGGCTGTATACACAATACGACAGCTCTTGCTGTAATCAACATCACGATAGCTTACGCTGTAATCAGTAATCAACATCACGACAGCTTACGCTGTAATCACAATAACGACAGCTTACGCTGTAAACGACAGCTTGCGCTGTAAACGACAGCTATCACCAGCTGTAACCGCAGCAGCATCAAAAATCATCATAAAACAGTGATACAACACACATACAGTGCATTACACAAAGTATAAGAGAGAGAGAGAGTCACTACCTTGTCCTTTCCTGACGTCCTTCGGCGCAGTTGGCTCCCGAGGGCGGCAAATATCGAATCCTACAATTCCAAATGCACCATTTAGACACTTCCATAGTGTTACTTGGGGTTATATAAGTCTATAATGAAAATTTACAAAACTACCCCCGGGGACCCGGCCCGGGCCCGCCGTACCCGGTCCGGTTGCACTTTTCCCGAAATTCTAATCTGGGCTATCCTAATATATTTCCGCCCAAGGAATCCATTTCCATACTCGGAATTATCAAATTCAATGTTAAATTACAAATTTACCCTTGGCAGCCCCACTTTAAGGGTTTTAGGGGCGTTTTCGTAATTATGCTTTTTCGGCCTTTTCCGAAAAAGTGACCAACTGTAACCCCACCAAATTTTCGCCCCTGAACTCAATGGAACCATCAAATCATTGAAAATCCAACTCTAAGACCCATTTCTAGAGCTGGCCGAAATTTATGAGTTCTCCGAGGAAAATCGGGGTTTTACGATTTCGGCTCCGTAAACACGTTCCTTTCTACTCCTAACCACTTTATTAACCATTACATTAGGTTAAAACTAACATTAAGACCCAATTTGGGCAGCATAACCCCTAGGCCATATCATTTCCAAACTTTAAAACCAATGGCAATCCGGTGAAATTTCACCGATTAAATTGCCCACAGCAGCCAGAATAAGCAATATACGAAAGTTTGGAAATTACCTCAAGCTCCCACTAGCTTTTCCCAAATTTGGCTGAACCCTAGCCTCTTTGAACCAGAAATTATTTGCTTCAAAACCTTAAAGAATAAAGAGGAGTAGCTTAGAGTCGGAGTTATACGCGTTAGGAGCTAAATCGCCGGAGAAATCGGCTTACCTTGTGAGATTTCTTCCCTTTCTCTCTCTAAACTCTCTCACCTTCTCTCTCTTGTTTCAGGTCTGGAACAGCACGAAAATGTCTGGAGAAGGAAGGCTGAGGTTATTTAATATCATATATTATATGATATTTAATTAATGATTAATTTCCAACAATTTCGGATTTTTCAGAAATTCTGGCAGATTTCTGCCCAAACTTTGAAAAATCATAACTAATTCTAGAAAAATTGAATTGGAGTGATTCCAAAGCCTATGGAACCCTTATTGAGTCTAGTTTTAAGGACAAATATATAATTTTTCTGCATGGAATCACAAGATTCCCAGAATTTCAATCTTTACATGTTGTTCCAGAAAATACTTAATTTCGCTGGGCAGACTTCAAAAATCCATAACTCTTAGCTCAAAAATCAAAATGATACAAATTATATGTCCATTGTGAACCTTGACATGTGAAATTTAAGACTGGAAAATTTCAGAATTTTTAGACACCATTTGCCTATTTAAAACGTCCATACAAATCGGCTGCCCTGTACAGAGTTTCAACTTTTGCACAATTGTTCCCAATGGTTCCAATTTCACAATAAACACTCTCCCCACATGAATTTTCACAAGGAAGCCATTGGAATCATTAAAATATCCAAATTCCCATCACATATTCTCTAAAAGTGTTATTTCAACAATAATTACATCCACTTTTAAAGTCATTAGCCCTTAATCACTTTTTGGGATATTACATTTCTCCCCCTGTAAAATAAATTTCGTCCTCGAAATTTGTCACACAACTTGAGCCATAAACTCTGGATAACGTCTTCGCATATCTGCTTCTGCTTCCCAAGTTGCTTCCCTCTGAGTCATTCCTTTCCAGATCACCTTCACAAATGGAATGCTTCGGTGTCTGAGCCGTCGTTCTTCTCTATCAATGATCTGTTCTGGCTCTATCGCATATGTGAAGTTTTCTTGTAACTCAACTTCTTCATATTCAACAATATGAGATGGATCTGGTTGATACTTCTTCAGTTGGGAAACATGAAACACATCATGGAGTCTGCTCAAGTTTGGGGGTAGGGCTACTCGATAAGCAATAGGCCCAATCCTCTTAAGGATTTCAAAAGGACCTATATATCTCGGGCTCAGCTTCTTCCTCTTGATGGCTCGCCCAATGCCTGTAATTGGTGATACTCTCAGGAATATGTGATCACCAACCTCAAATTCTAGAGGCCTTCTCCTCTTGTCAGCATAACTTTTCTGTCGACTCTGCGCTGCAAGGAGCCTCTTACGAATGATCCAAATCTGTGCTGAGGTTTGATCAACCAAATCTGGCCCATAAAGCTTCCTTTCGGATAATTCATTCCAGCATAAAGGTGATTGACACCGTCTTCCATACAACGCTTCATACGGAGCCATTTGGATGCTCGCATGATAGCTATTGTTGTAAGCGAACTCAGCCAGTGGAAGGAAACGATCCCAACTTCCTTTAAAGTCGAGAACACAAGCTCGCAACATATCTTCCAGTGTTTGAATTGTTCTCTCAGATTGTCCATCCGTTTGAGGATGATAAGCCATACTGAATCTTAGTTGAGTACCTAAGGCTTCATGCAATGCTTTCCAAAACTTCGAAGTGAATCGTAGATTTTGATCGGAAATGATGTTTTTCAGAACACCATGAAGTTTGACAATCTCTCGGATATAAATCTCTGCTAGTTTATCAGGAGAATAACCAACATTGATTGGTATGAAGTGGGCTGACTTCGTTAACCGATCCACAATTACCCAGATCGCATCATAGTTTCTGATCCTGGGTAATCCCACAACCAAATCCATGGTCTCGATTTCCCATTTCCATTCCGGAATCTCAGGACTCTGAAGTAAACCAGGCGGTCTCTGGTGCTCGATTTTCACTTTCTAACAAGTGAGACACCTTGCAACATATTTGGTCACGTCACTCTTCAAACCCGGCCACCAATACACCGATTTCAGATTCTGATACATCTTGGTCATACCAGGATGAAGAGTATATCGGCTCTTGTGTGCCTCATCCAGAATCTTCTGCCTCAACTCTGCCTTAAGTGGAACGCAGACTCTTCTGGTAAGGAACTAATCCATGAGGCGATATGTCGTAGCCTGAAACTTCTCCCTGTTCGATTCGAGTCAGATTGCGCTGTATCCAGTCATCTTGACTCTGAGCTTCTTCAATTTCTGCCCTTAGATCACTCTCCTCTTGAGAAACAGTGTAATTGGCACAGATGATCTGATTTGTCAAATTTAAATCACGGAAATCTTCAATCAATTTCCTTTCTTGAATCATCATAGCTGCAACGAGCACAGTCTTTCGGCTAAGAGCATCATCGACTACATTTGCCTTACCCGGATGATATTTTATTTCCAGGTCGTAGTCCTTAAGCAATTCCATCCAGCGGCGCTGTCTCATATTAAGTTCTTTTTTATCATACAGATATTTGAGACTCTTGTGGTCGCAGTACAATTCCACAGTCACACCATACAGGTAATGACGCCAAATCTTCAAAGCAAATACAATGGCCGCAAGCTCCAGATCATGAGTGGGATAGTTCAATTCATGAGGTCTGAGCTATCGAGAGGCGTAGGCCACCACACGTCCCTGCTGCATAAGGACACACCCTAATCCCTGCCCACTGGCATCAGAATACACAACGTATGTCAAACTGGGATCGGGTAAAATCAACACAGGTGCCGTCGTCAACCTCTCCTTCAGCTCCACAAAACAGTTTTCACATTTCTTATCCCACACAAACGGCTGATCCTTTCTTGTGAGCTTGGTCATCGGCAACGCAATACGGGAGAAATTTTGGATAAATCTCTGATAATAACTAGCAAGACCCAGAAAACTGTGTATTTCCACCATAGATTCTGGCCTCTTCCAGTCCAGTACTGCTTCCACTTTACTGGGATCCACAGAGACCCCTTCTTGCGAGATAACATGGCCTAAGAATTTCACTTCTGATAGCCAGAACTCGCACTTGCTCAATTTAGCATATAGTTGTTTCTCACGCAATGTAGTCAATACAACTCTCAAATGATGCCCATGCTCCTCCATACTCTTGGAATATATCAGAATGTCATCAATAAACACAACAACAAACTGATCCAAATATTATCGAAAGATACGGTTCATGTAATCCATGAAAACCACAGGCGCATTAGTTAGCCCAAATGGCATTACCAAGAACTTATAGTGACCGTACCTGGTCCAAAAAGCAGTCTTCGGAACATCTTCTGCTTTCACTCGTAGCTGATGATACCCTGACCTTAGATCAATCTTCGAAAATACACAGGAACCGGATAGTTGATCTAAAAGGTCATTGATTCGGGGAAGAGGGTACTTGTTCTTAATAGTAACTTTATTTAGTTCTCTGTAGTCGATACACAATCGAAGACTCCCGTCTTTCTTCTTTACAAACAACACTGGAACTCCCCAAGGCGACACACTGGGTCTAATGAACCCTTTTTCAAGCAAGTCTTCTATTTGCTTCTTTAACTCCGCCATTTCATTTGGGGCCATCCGATATGGGGCCTTAGATATAGAGCCAGCTCCAGGCACAATATCGATTGGAAATTGAACTTCCCTTTTTGGAGGTAATCCACTCAAATCATCCGGAAACACCTCAGGAAATTCATTTACCACGGGTATATTATTCAAGGTTTCGCCAGTTTCCCCTTGCACAGAGAAAAACACCACATAACCCTGGCAACCCTTTTCAAGATACTTTTTAGCTTTGGCTGCAGCAAGGAAATTCATACTAGAATCCACAACTTTAGCCCTCTGAGAAACAGGATATACTATCCTCTTGTTCCCACAATCAAGTAATATATTATTTGCCGTTAACCAATCAAAACCCAAAATGACTTCCAATTGGTAAAGCGGCAAACATATAAGATCTACAACAGATTGGTGCCCTTCCACAATTATGACACAACTCAAACAAGCTTCTGTGGTTAAGGCCTTAACACCCATTGGAGTTGACACTACTAATTCAAATGGTAACTTATGTACATGCATTCCCAGGCGCTTCACGCAATCATAGGCGATGAAGGAGTGACTTGCACCCGAATCATACAAAACTTGCAATAGATGGCCATTAAGAAGAATATTACCTTGTATCAGCTCAGGAGATTTACGGGTCTCTTCGTGGGTCATAGCAAATACTCGGCCCTGTGTCTTCGGTCTCTGGTCTGGTCGTGGCTCTTTACAGTCAGCAGCAGTATGGCCCACACGCTTACAATTGTAACGTATTATTTTGCCATCACATGTTTTACCCTGGTGTGGTTGATTACAGCTACGACAAATCTACGGTGGAAAATATGTTCTTTGCTGGTCACGGCTCCCAGACTGGTAGGGCTTCTTACTACTTCCAGATGAAGATCCTTGCCCCTTTCGCTTCTGTAAGGTAGCACCCTTACTAGATTCATTGCGGTGGCTAGTAGCTCTGGCAGGATACAATTCTCTCAAGTTGTTCTCTATAATCCTGTACTGCTCAACCGCCTTGTTGAACTTGGTAAATTGGTGAGTAGCTAGGCGTTTCCTCAACTCTCGCCTCAGACCGCGAATGAGCATATAAGAACTCCATTCTTTGTCATCCTTGTACCAGAGGTAAGAGGAGTACCAAGCCAACCGAACAAAATGGGATAAGTAATCATCAAAGTTCTCTGTGTCCCCTTGTCTAATGTTGAGAAATTCTGTCTTCTTCTCGAGTCTCACCGATTTGGGAAAATACTTCTCGTTGAACTCTTGTTGAAACAGTTCCCAAGTCAATGGCATTTCCTTGCTTTTCAATGTTAGGGCGATATTCTGCCACCAACGATCTGCATCCCCTTCAAGCTTATAAACGGCAAGTCATGGCTTCACCTCATCCGGGCAACCAAGAACCTCAAATATTTTCTCCAGCATGTTCATCCAATCTTCGGCTGCTTGAGGGTCAAACCTTCCTCTGAACGCCGGAGGCAGATGCTTGCAAAATCTGGTGACCCAAAACTGAAGGTCTCTGTCCTCTTTAAGCGGCATCCCATATGATTCTTGATTTGGAATAGCATGAGGTGGGGATTCTAGCGGTCTTGCTGATCCTTCTGCAGTGTCCTCATGTCGAGTTTCTTCTTGAGTTTCCTCCGGAGTGGACTGAACTGGACCTTCCTTGTTCTTCTCTTTCTCTACTTTGAGCTCTTCTCTCAGCTCAGTTATGATATCTCTTTGATCTCGGATTAGACCCATCAGCTCTTGCATAGGATCTGGTGGATTATCATTGACGACCTCCACCTCTGGGTCTACACGCGGAATATTGGGGCGTCCTCTAGTTTTCTTCATTCTACAAACAACTTGCCCTATTAATTTAGTAGAAATAGTATGCACATATAGTCACAAAACTCATATATATATCAAAGTCAATAAAACATACATGTGCATACACAACAATCATTCACAGATATCCCTACTACTATCTAAGGGATCTATCCTAGCTACCACTACCCTTGCCAGGAACTACAGCTCTGATACCAAAATGTAACCCCCTGACTTTAAACACATAATTATAATTCGATAACACATATTTAAATCGGATTAGAGAGCATTGGATGCTTTAACCTCGTTTTAAACTTTCTGTCTCACAGTAAAATTTTTACAAAACTTTCAAAACTCTTTTTTCCCATCCAGGTCTCAATTTCAATATTCGAATATAATTACCTGTGTAGTTAATATACATTCAATCATATCAGAGTGTATAACCGCATCCCCGGCAACTCCCGGGTTCTATGCATAAAAACCTGAAGGTTTATAAGTATACACTAGGGGATTACACAGCCAAAATCGAATGTAGTGTTCCTGATTCAGAATATACGGTAATCCCGAGTTTAAAATACATAACCAACATTTCCAATTCAACTATATACCCCCAAGGGTCCTAATTACTCCGGGTTGGCCGCTTCTCCTTTGAGCCACATGCCCTGTCTGAAATGTTGGTCATAGGAAAGAATGAGATTCGAGAGAATCTCAGTAGTAACAAACCACTCACACAATGCATAAACACAAAGCATGTACATAAATCACAAACAGCAACAGCAGCAGAAATTCACAGATACATGGTTTTCACCACAAACGATAGCACTCACGGCTGTATACACAATACGACAGCTCTTGCTGTAATCAACATCACGACAGCTTACGCTGTAATCAGTAATCAACATCACGACAGCTTACGCTGTAATCACAATAACGACAGCTTACGCTGTAAACGACAGCTTGCGCTGTAAACGACAGCTATCACCAGCTGTAACCGCAGCAGCATCAAAAATTATCATAAAACAGTGATACAACACACATACAGTGCATTACACAAAGTATAAGAGAGAGAGAGAGTCACTACCTTGTCCTTTCCTGACGTCCTTCGGCGCAGTTGGCTCCCGAGGGCGGCAAATATCGAATCCTACAATTCCAAATGCACCATTTAGACACTTCCATAGTGTTACTTGGGGTTATATAAGTCTATAATGAAAATTTACAAAACTACCCCCGGGGACCCGGCCCGGGCCCGCCGTACCCGGTCCGGTTGCACTTTTCCCGAAATTCTAATCTGGGCTATCCTAACATATTTCCGCCCAAGGAATCCATTTCCGTACTCGGAATTATCAAATTCAATGTTAAATTACAAATTTACCCTTGGCAGCCCCACTTTAAGGGTTTTAGGGGCGTTTTTGTAATTATGCTTTTTCGGCCTTTTCCGAAAAAGCGACCAACTGTAACCCCACCTAATTTTCGCCCCTGAACTCAATGGAACCATCAAATCATTGAAAATCCAACTCTAAGACCCATTTCTAGAGCTGGCAGAAATTTATGAGTTCTCCGGGGAAAATCGGGGTTTTATGATTTCGGCTCCGTAAACGCGTTCCTTTCTACTCCTAACCACTTTATTAACCATTACATTAGGTTAAAACTAACATTAAGACCCAATTTGGGCAGCATAACCCCTAGGCCATATCATTTCCAAACTTTAAAACCAATGGCAATCCGGTGAAATTTCACCGATTAACTTGCCCACAGCAGCCAGAATAAGCAATATACGAAAGTTTGGAAGTTACCTCAAGCTCCCACTAGCTTTTCCCAAATTTGGCTGAACCCTAGCCTCTTTGAACCAGAAATTATTTGCTTCAAAACCTTAAAGAATAAAGAGGAGTAGCTTAGAGTCAGAGTTATACGCGTTAGGAGCTAAATCGCCGGAGAAATCGGCTTACCTTGTGAGATTTCTTCCCTTTCTCTCTCTAAACTCTCTCACCTTCTCTCTCTTGTTTCAGGTCTGGAACAGCACGAAAATTTCTGGAGAAGGAAGGCTGAGGTTATTTAATATCATATATTATATGATATTTAATTAATGATTAATTTCCAACAATTTCGGATTTTTCAGAAATTCTGGCAGATTTTTGCCCAAACTTTGAAAAATCATAACTAATTCTAGAAAAATTGAATTGGAGTGATTCCAAAGCCTATGGAACCATTATTGAGTCTAGTTTTAAGGACAAATATATAATTTTTCTGCATGGAATCACAAAATTGCCAGAATTTCAATCTTTACATGTTGTTCCAGAAAATACTTAATTTCGCTGGGCAGACTTCAAAAATCCATAACTCTTAGCTCAAAAATCAAAATGATACAAATTATATGTCCATTTTGAACCTTGACATGTGAAATTTAAGACTGGAAAATTTCAGAATTTTTAGACACCATTTGTCTATTTAAAACGTCCATACAAATCGGCTGCCCTGTACAGAGTTACAACTTTTGCACAATTGTTCCCAATAGTTCCAATTTCACAATAAACACTCTCCCCACATGAATTTTCACAAGGAAGCCATTGGAATCATTAAAATATCCAAATTACCATCACATATTCTCTAAAAGTGTTATTTCAACAATAATTACATCCACTTTTAAAGTCATTAGCCCTTAATCACTTTTTGGGATATTACAATTTTCTCTCCCTTAACTTTTCTTTTCATCAAAATGGAGGGTGAAGTTCACTAGTCACAACAATGAATAGGGCTTGAGATGATGTTTCAAGTTGAGAAGGGAAGTCGTGTGAAGGCCACTTGCCTTTTATTTATTACATTATGATTTTCAAAGGTGTCGTAATGTTAGTTTAAAATTAACATGTGGCGATGGAAGGAAGTTGAAGAATCAGATTCCTTAATCTTCAAAGGCCGACTTCATTCTCCAATGTTTCATTCTTCACATCCTTAGTCAGACTGAGTCTCCCTTCCTTTGTTGCCGTTGGTGATTGATTATAATAATATTGTCTCTGTAGCTTGCAGAATTATTCATTCCCTCCCCATTTTATTTTTAACCCAGCATTATTTAGCAGAGAGCCTTCCCCACGTTGTCTGGGTGGCAAGACCTTTGGCACTTCAATGAGAGAGAGAGAGAGAGTGTGTGTGTGTGTTTTTTTTTTCTAATTTTAAATTTACTAATAATTTATTACTTTGTAAATTCTGCCCTCTTGATATAGAGGGTATATTAAATAAATGTAAAATTTAAAAATCATTAAATTTTAAAACAAAATTAATTAGATTTAAATATTTTTTTATTTTATTTTAACGAAACATGTTAAAAGTGATTTATAACTAAGAATGAAGAAGTATCTTTTAATTCACATAGTGTCGCAATCTAAATTATGTTTATATTGTTATGCAACAAGAAATGTGTGTGAGGGAGAAAGTGTGTGTTCCTTTACATTCAATTCTTATGGAAAAATACAGAAAATCCAGGTTCTTCCTTCCAACTAGATGTTTGAGAGCAACTTTCTTTTAGATCACCAACTAGTAGCTTCAAAAAACATCTGGACATCATCATTTGGTTATAACATGTATTAACATCGGATATCCTAAAATAATTTCTTATAGATGGAGTACCATAAAATATTTTTTGAATGACACTGAGTATTCTAAGTATAAGGTGCTTTTATTGAGAAAAATAGTTTAACCCTATGATTGGATAACGAGAAGATCAGTGAGTGAAAAATACTAGGGGAAAACTCCAAAAATAATATATTGTTTTTACCATTTTGAAAGTTTTTCCTTTCTAGTATTCAGTTATGATATCCTCCCTTTTCCCTCCATCCAAATATAGTCGTGGTAAAATTGTACAAAAAATTATTTCAAATAAAAAGTATATCATATTTAGTGATCCATAAATCTTACTTACATAAGCCTTATTTATTTAAATGAGACTGAACTTATCTTAAGGTTGATTTATTATTCACTCTGTTTTTTTTATAAGCAACTTTCTTTTTCTATTATTTTGGTCTTTAATATAAGCAATTTTTTTTCTTATGTCTCAAAATTTAAACTATTTTTTTCTTTTCTACCTCTATTAAATAATATCTTTATATTAATTATCCTCATTCACCACTAATTCTTTTTTTTTTCCTTGCCATCCACCACTAATTCTCTTTCATTTAATTATTTATTATACATTCTTTCTCATATTTTTTTCTCATTATCTCTCCTATACTCTTTTCATAAATAAAAATATATTTAAAAAAAACATGATATTTTTAACACATTTATTATTTTCAACTAATTTTAACTGTCAGTTTATTTTACGCAATCAAAAAAAAAAATTACTTATGGAACAAAACAAAGTTGCTAATGCTTTAACCCAAAAAGGGTTATCAAGCTCCATCTTTTTGGATGTGTGTCTATCTGATCTCCGAACCTTGGTCGACCACAATCATATCGGATTAAATTCCGCAATAGCCTCTTCTAGTTAGTTTTTATTTTCTTAAGCAATAACCTCTTCTTGTGTACCAAAAAGAAAAGGACTAGAGGGAGTATAAGATAACAAGGAAGGGATTTAATAATAAAAAAAAATCAATAACAATTTAAGAACTGTAGAGCATTTAATGATATGTTTCAGTGCATAAAATAATAACAAAATAAAAATCCAACAAACTCTATACGGAGCTAAATGAAAGTTCCTACCATCTAGGGGATAAAACCGTGATTAATCTTGATTGTCTTAGAGGATCAATCTACCAGAAGCCATGTCATTTGATGCTACTAGCCGAGATAATAAAAATAAAGTAAAATGCGAATAAAAATTCTAAGATTAAAACCCTCAAGAAATCACAAAATAATGCAAACAAATTGAAATTCAAATTAAAACTAGTGCATTTCTTAGTTGCTACTGCCATTGCAGTTGTTAAGAATGGGCTATACCCAAATCCATCTAGTGACACGTTCAACTGCTGGGTTAATAGTTCACCTTCTTTTCCCTCCTCGAATCCACATTTTCTGGTTTAGAACTACCACGTTAACTAATATACCTAACACAACAATCCTTTGAAATTCATTTTTTTTACTCCAATTTAATGTTAGTGGCCCCAAAAGAAAAAATACTCCCCTATTTGATCTCGCAAGTCTCAACATTGGCCTAACTAATGTTCTTTCTTATCATACTTAGTTGTATTCCTCTAACCGCATCACTTAACAACCATATGATTTATTGAGGGCAAAAGTATATTTCTATTCATTAGTTGGGGAAAAAAGTTCCATTCATTAACTTCACTACTAACTTCTAATAAGACTTTTATTTTATTCTCTTAATTTTATAAATTATTTTTTTTTAGTTCTTTAACTTTCATGTCATTAACAAAAATGCCAACATGAAATTATTAAATGTTGACAAAATATGTTAAATTCAATTAATAAATATTGATATAAGAAATTACTATTTGAGACTAATGATATTAGGGTTAAAAGACGAACAAATACTTTATAAAATTAAGTGAATAAACTTAGACCTAATATTACATCTAATTCTTGATATAAGATCTTTTTCTTAACACAAAATTTTATATTTAGGGCATTGGGTAGTATAAAATTAGTGTACCAATTATGCATTTTTGATAATTCATTTAGTTTTCATTAAGTAATTATATTTTTTTAATAAATAAAGCTATTTTGATATTTTTTTAGTTGATTAAAATTTCTGGCGCCGGCCACACACACCTAACACGGTGTTGGGCTGGCTCAGCCCTAAATGTCAGTCTTTAGGGATTCAAAAACCTAAAACGCATTTGGTTGAAATCCTTGTCTGCGTCCCCTTCATCTGCTGTCCAGCTCATCCTTTGATTGCCATGATCACCTTCAAGCAAGGTATTAAAACCCAGACCGGGTATTGAACCGGTCGGGGTACTGGGTTAAGGGTTAATGGGTCAGACCGGGACCAAACCGGTGAAAAGTTGAAAATTTTAGACTTATAGTATGAAAATCTAAAGGAAAAATCAAAATTTTTTTTTCAAAATAGTAACCCGGACCGGACCGGTCTACCGGCCGGTTCGCCGGTTTTCGGGCCGGACTGGCCGGTTTGGTCCGGGTTACAGAACCATGCCTTCAAGTCATTGAATCCACTTGACCCCTCCAACCCCTTTCCTCCAAATCACATACTTCCATTCGCATATCACCATTATTGCCCTTTTCTGTTATCCCCATATTACCCCTCCAACATTATCTAACTCTCACTTTTGTCTTCGCTCTTAAGTCTTGTAATAAAACCCCGAGGCACCATCCTGGCTGAGATTGCGCGGGTGTGTCAATGTTCGGCGTATTTTTCCAAAAGCTCCCTAAGTAACCCATTGAAGTGCCTCACATCCATTACTCATTTCGAAACACTTTTTCATTACTCTTTTTTTTAGATACATAAAGGAGAAATTTCTCAAAATTCAACCTACATCAGTAGGAGTACCCTGATCCAACTCCAAAATAGTCGCTAACTCCGTTGTTGAATACAAAATTGGGTGAAAACCCGTTACAGTTGATAACGCCTCTTTTGCAAGATAGTCGGCAACCCGATTTGCATTTCTAGGAACGAACTGCAATTCTATTCTCCATTCACGTTGCACCATCAAATGAATTTCTTCTATGATAGTAGCTTCTAGATGGTTTTGGGAGTTCCCACTATTTATCAAATTAAGGACTTCTTGTGCATCTGATTCTAATACCACTATACGCTTCCCTTGATCCCAAGTTGTCTTCAAACCCAGAAGAATACCCCATAGCTCAGCAGTAACATGATCCCCAAATTCCAATTTATGCATGAAGGCCATGATAAATTTCCCATTAGCCTCTCGAATAACTCCTCCGCACCCAGCACCTGTGTGCCTTGCAAATGCTCCGTCGACATTTACTTTAGTCCATCCCTCTTCTGGCGCCATCCATGTAGCCCCCCTATCTGTTACTATTGTGCCTTGTAAGTTGATTCCGACTAGTTTTTTACTTGCCTTCTACATGCTTGATAGAATTATATGAGCACGATTTCTCGGGCTCTCATTACTCTTATTCTTATGCTCAAATAAATGCTCATTTCTCCTTTTCCAAAATAACCAACATAACGTTGCAAACTAGTTACCCTACTCTAGGCGTCGAACATTAACATTCAACCATTCCTTTAGGTTAAGATCAAAGAATGAGCGATCCCGTGGTAATGTTATCGTCTCCATCCACAAGCGCTTGGTTTCAATGCAGTCCCGCAACACATGCAAAACTGTTTCTGGAGCTTTCTTACACCAACCACACACATCATCAACATTCATACCTCTTCTACATCTTTCTACATTAGTAAAGAGCTTATTGTGAGCAACAAGCCACATGAAGGTTTTACACCTAGGGATAACATTCAGCTTCCATATCTTCTGCCATAAGACTTCCTGGTTAACCGATTCATTTGCAATCACTTGATATGCGGATTTCACCGAGAAATCCCCATTTCTTGTATGCTTCCATCTAACGTTCTGTCGAACCTACTCAACTTCAGTACCTTCCTGCACAAATCTCCATGCCGCCTTGATCCCTGCCCATGTATTTGACCCTATCCTTTTCAGGTATATTTGAGGAATTAGACCATTTCCACATTTATATTTGTTTCTAATGTTAGATCCCAAGTTTTGATGACAACAAAAAGTCAATTGTGTACAAATCATGTTTTAATATGTGTAAGAAAAGTTTACATAGTTACCAAATGCATATAACAGTGTTTTCTGGTATCTGCTGAGAAAATGAACTGGAGTGCTCGAGCAGAGGTTTTGCACTCGAGCATAGATCCCTTTGTGCTCGAGCAGGTACGAGTGAAAGCCAGAAAGTGTTGACCCGAGAGGCATGCCACTGTGATATTCTCTGATTCACTCGAGCACTGGAGTTCTCACTCGAGCAGAGAAGTCATTCTCACTCGAGCACATGCGAGTGAAGGTTCGCGAGTGCTTGGCCGAGAGCAAATATTTTCATGCTTCCTTGATTCACTCGAGCAGAGACGCCAATGCTCGAGCATGAGTATTCTGTGCTCGAGCAAGGTACTGCGAGTGTTTGGCCTAGAGTCATGAACTTCAGAGAAGTGCAAGTGTGCTCGAGCACAACCTTATATGCTCGAGTGATACATCAACACTTGCGAGTGAAAATTCTATCCCTCTCCAAATCTGATGCGAGTGCTTGGTTAAAAGGTATATTACTTGGGAATATTCTTCTCACTCGAGCAGGAGTCTGTGTGCTCGAGTGAAGGCCCACATCACCTGCGAGTGAGAATTCTGACTCTCTGAAATCCTATGCGAGCACAACCCGTGAACTGGAGCATATGAAGGAAAATAAGGAGATCACTCGAAGTGAGCCTTTCATGCTCGAGTGATGCTCTGCCAGATCACCAAAATACCAAGTCTAACAACGTTCAATCCGAATATGGTTTATTGTTAATTATTCATATCATCATTACTTATTATCATTGTCTAACATTATTTGGACTGTTTTATAAGTGTGATATAGGAGGATGAACGTTTGAAATAAACTACACAAAGAAAGTCAAACAAACGGCAGACAACATGATTACAGACACGCTTGTACCTACCGCATTCAAAATATTCAAACATGCGCGTGTCTTTCTACAGGTGCTAAGTCCTACTCCTCAAATGATGATAACTCAAACGGACAAAAACTGAACATCTATAAATACAGAGATTCAGAGAACGTCAAGAACAATGAAGCACAAGAATTCATAAGCTTATACACGAGTCTCTACTATTCATCATTTTTCTCTGTATACACATTGATCTTCAGTATTTATTCATTTGCTCTGTAAGAGAGTCTTCATACAATTCAAATTATATGTTTATGTGATCTCAAGGTATTGGGACCTTGAGAGGGTAGTTTTCCTTACGAGAGAAGCAGTTGAGAGAATTCCTTGTTGAACCTTCCATTCATAAGTCTTATAAGATACAAGCAGAAGAGAACGTTGCTGCTCGTAAGACTTACAGTGGTGTAAGCAGGAGAGAACGTTGCTGCTCATAAGCCTTGTATACATAAGCAAGTGAGAAAGGTCATAGGTTGTTTTTCTGCACGTAAGACTTGTCATAAGGGGGAGAGAAATTTCTTAGTGAGAGAATATTTCTGCTCGTAGTCCTTTCAAGGACAACTAATGTTTTGTGGCGTTTTGAGAGCCCATTGAATCTTGGAAGTATAGTGGAAATCTCAGTAGGTCTTGATCTCTGAGGACTGGACGTAGGCCTGGTTGTTAGGCCGAACCAGTATAACTCTCTGTGTCCAAATCTTCTCAACTCCACTCTATCTACTATATTTTTCATATCACCTCTTCAAGCGAAAAATTTATAACATCACCCAATTCACCCCCCTCTTGGGTGAACCTTGCCTCTTTCATCTAATAATTCTTACCCATAAATCATCTGTTTTCTTGATGAGATTCCATCCTAATTTGGCCATAAATGCTTGATTTTGGGTTCTAATATGTCTCAACCCTAAACCACCATTGATCTTTGAATTACAAACCTTGTCCCATGATACAAGATGATTTTTCCTCTTTTCCTGTGTTGTGCCCCACAAAAAACTCCGATTCTTCCGATCAATCATATCACACGAGCTGATAGGAAGTGAGGCTATTTGCATTGTATATGATGGAATAGCTAATGTGACAGACCCTATCAAAGTAGCACTTCCAGCTAGAGATAATGAATTTGCTTTCCAACTAGATAAACCTCTTCTTCACTTTGTCTACTACCTCAATGAAGCTCTCCTTTGTCACCTTTTGTGGTGCAAAGGAACTCCCAAATATTTACCTAGATCTGCCACTATTTGGAATCCTAGAATGTTGCTTAGCTCAGCACGTATATTATGATTCACGTTCATGGAGAAGAAAACTCTAGTCTTCATAGCATTTACTTTTAAACATGAACTTGCACAGAATTCTTCAAGACAAGTCTTAACTTTATATGCCTGAAAAACAGAAGCTTGGCCAAACAATATAATATCATCAGCAAAAAATAAGTGAGAAATAGGTGGCCCATTCTTACATAACCTGATAGGAAGCCATGTTTTTGTCTCCATCCTATCTTGAATCATGTGCGCCAGCCGTTCCATACAAATCATGAATAAATATGGAGATAAAGGGTCCCCTTGTCTAACTCCACGGGAAGTTTTAAACATATCAGCTTTTTCTCCATTCCATAATAGTTGCATTAACTGTGTCGTAACACAATTAAGAATAATTCTGACCAGATTAGAAGGAAATGCAAGATCATTTAAACATTGTTCCAAAAAGCGCCAGTTAACTCTGTCATAAGCCTTCTCCATATCAATTTTGATAGCCATGTACCCTCTTTTACCATGCATATTTCTCATAGAGTGAACTACCTCTTGCTCTACAATAATATTATCAGAGCTGTGTCTGCCAGGAACAAAACTGCATTGATTAGGACTAATAATTTTAGGAAGGACAACCCTAATCCGGTTGGCAATCACCTTTGTAAGGACCTTGAAAGTCACATTACATAAACTAATTGGAAGAAGATCCTTTAACTCCTCAGGAGATTCCATTTTAGGAATAAGAACTAGAAAAGTATTGTTGATACTAGAAATCTCATCCGGATAAACCCAAAGTTTTTTAACAAAACTATAAATGGACATATCAACATGTTTCCATTGACTCTGGTAAAAAAGAGCATTAAAACCATCCAAACCCGGCTCTTTCAACGCTCTCATATTAAAGATCGCCTCCTTTACTTCTTCATCCTGTATTTGCTTTCCTAGGAGATAAATATCATCATCTTCAATTCTGGGATATGAGGTCCGACAATTAATTTTCTCCCTTTGAATTCCTTCATCCTTAAATAAATCAGCAAAATAAGAAGTAGCCATCTCTTTAATTTTCTGCGCTTCATAAACCCATTCTCCATTACTATTCCGAATAGCTCCAACAAAATTTCTTTTTCTTCTTCCATTAGCTTGAGCATGAAAAAATTTTGTATTTCTATCTCTATTCAACGACCATTATGTACGAGCTTTTTGTTCCCACAATAAAGATTCCTGAAGAACGCCCTCCAGTTTGCCCCACAAAGTTGTTTGAAGATTTTGGAGTGCCAAAGACAGGCTATAATGTTACTCAGCCTTGGTGATTCCACTAAGACGTCGCATTAGCTCTCGTTTCCTCTTATCCGTATGACCGAACACTTACTTGTTCCAACTTTTACAATCTTCAGTAAATATAGTAATCGCCTCCTTCCATTCTTCATCTCTCCTCTAATTTTGCTTGACAAACTCTTCAAACTCATCATGCAACACCCAAGCTGTGATAAATCAGAATGGTTTATTATTCTGCTTTGTCATTTGTAACCCTTCCAATCGCAGTAGAATAGGACGGTGATCAGATTTATACCAAGATTCGCCAGGAAGTCTCAAAAGAGCTCGAGGGCAACCCTCACGAAAAACTATAATAAGAACTGTTGCCAGAGCTACGTCTTGAGCTATTGCCTGAGCTATGAGCTGAAATGACAAAGATGTTCAAATCACAAATGGCAACTTCTGAGTGTAGAACCCATCATCCTCGGCCTTCCACAGCACTAAAGGAATTTACAACCCACTGAAGGAACCACTTGATGACCCTTCTCCCACTCCAGCGCCAGGAGAACCTTCCATCCTCTATTTGGATGCCCTACTGCTGCATGTAGTTGCAGATACTCTGGTTCACACACAAGCTACCACCCACCATCATCAGCAAATTCCACAGCATTTATGTAGGGTGACTGTAACGTGTGTTCGAGAGGGGGAAGAAGGTATAGCCATCCCTATTCTTGATGATGAGGTTGCCACAATAGCTCAGGTGAGAAGATCTTTCATCCTTTGGCCTATACATCTTATTGGCTCAGCGACAACACCTCCAATGCTAGGAACTACCTCACTTTTACTTGAGATATGTTGGCATCCTACTAACAATATGTTTTTTTATGTTCTAAAAGAATAAGAAGGAAGCAGGAAAATGACCCTTCTTAGCACGGCTGCAACAGATCTATAAAGGAATTCGCCATATTGATTTGCATATGCCTCCTAGGGATTGTGGGCCAGCAATTAGAGTATCCCTTTACAATTGATAAAGAAAACCTTAAACATTTCATTAAGTTGGAGGAGATAGATGTAGGATGGGTCAAATTTGCAATCCTGTAAGTTTTTATTTCCAATTTTTTCCTTCATTTAGTGAAGTGGTTTTTTGGTTTCATATATTCACTAGCTAATACATTTATCATTTTAATTCTATTATAGCTCCTTCCGTCGTATATGCATTGACATGCAAAGAGTTGATTTATATGGATTCTTCTGTCCTACAAATATGACAAGGGATAAGAATACAGTGCAAAAAAGGACTCACTATGCTAGTTACACAATGGGAGAGAACAACTATCGTTGTTATCTATCACCGATTGTTCAAGGGTAGGCATTTTAATTTTGTCTATTTAAGATTTTTAATAGATAATTGCCTTGCCATCTAATTTCATTTTAATCTGTATATGTTGTTATAGTTACCACTGAAGTTTGTGTGTTCTCTGTCCTCAGTTGAACGTAGTTTACTAGTTTGATTCCTTGTGTAAAAGGCCTAACAAATAAACAAAAAACATCTTCAACATGTAAGTTATTTTGTTTGTATTTCATTGCTTCTTGATTCTTGACTTAAATGAACTATTCTAATTTCTGTTGATTTTCATTTTAATGATAGGGCAACCCAGACATATCGAATCCTTGGCAGGCCACTTGATCACAAAGGTGGCAAAGACCCGAAATGGTTGTTTCTAAAGGTACGCAGTTTCAAATCAAGTTTTTTTGATTGACGGTCGTTTCAAATCAAGTTCTAAGTTTTCTTGCTTTTGATTTATAGTGCCCTCAACAACTTGGCGGCTGGGAATATGGATACTATGTCTTACTTTATATAAATAACATCATTTAGAGTGGCATTACGATAGATTTTGAACAAGTAATCGCTTCTTCATCCTCAAAGGATATTATTTTTGGTGTTGTAATTCAATTGCAAATTAATTTCATTCACTTGATTCATTATTTCATCT
The DNA here is from genome assembly GCA_963855925.1 of Inga laurina. Classification (NCBI taxonomy): domain Eukaryota; kingdom Viridiplantae; phylum Streptophyta; class Magnoliopsida; order Fabales; family Fabaceae; genus Inga; species Inga laurina. The sequence continues at coordinate 20,445,476 of OY979702.1, read as the reverse complement.
AAGCTTATTTTCTAATTTGCAGATTTTTGACAATGAAGATGCCTACTTATATGAAGACATAAATTTGATCAAAGACTTTTTGGCTGGACATCTTCTTCAATGTATACCAAAGTAAAGTCTTTATTTATATTAGTTAATTAATTAGTAGTTTGTGTAGGGCATAATTTTGTGGTGGTTTTATATATATTACATATAATTAGAGTTGTTGTTGTCGGATATAGATTGTTGTGTAGTTTGTTAATTAATTAATTAGTAGTTTGTGTAGGACATACTTTTGTGGTGCCGATGGGAATACTAGGTTTTTAACTTTAACTAAAACATCTTCCAAGAAACCATATGGTCTCCCAGTACTCCTATTAGCAAGTTGAAAAATCACAATTGTAGACTTAATGCTTTTGATGTATAAAGAATCATAAACGAAATGTGGCATGACATTTATTGCAGCTCTTAAGTCCAGCAATGCATGTGTAAAATTCAATTCCCCTATTTGACATGGAACTATAAAGGAACCTGGATTAGCACATTTCACAGGTAAATCAGATTGAAACAAGACATAAATATTGGATCCTAATTTCACACGATTGTTAGGTTTGCAAATTCTCTTATGAGTACAAAGATCCTTAAGAAATTTAGCATAGCAAGGCATTTGTTTAATCAAGACCAACATAGGCACATTTAACTCTAGCTTACTAAACAAGTCCATCATTTCTTTCTCTAATTCCTCATTCAATTTCTTTTTCCCTTGTAAATAAGAGTTGGGAAAATGCAATTTTGCTAATTTGGGACCATTTCCTTCACCTCCCTTTTCATTCTGATTTTTCTACAAAACCACTTTGTTCTTTGTTGCTATTTCAGTCAGTTTGGTTAGCGTAACTGAATCTATCTTATTATGTAATTATGGTCCATCTACTTAAATTTCTTCCACATCCTTATCTTCTTCCTCTTCTAGTATAGACATGTCCCTTCTTTCTTTTTGTGCAATTGTTTCCTATTCCAGCATTTTGCTACTCCTTAAAGTTATTGAATGTAAAGCCTTGGGGTTGATAACTGTGTTTCAAGGTATAACTCCTCCAGTATGAGCTTGTGTGCTACTCTTACTATATGCTAGCTATGTAACATAGCTAGACAAATTTGTGCCTTTTAACTTCACCTCTTCTAAATCCCTGGTCATTGTTTCCATCTTCTGCATAACAGAGGCAAAAGAGTTTCTCATAGTAGCTATGTCTTCTCTAATCTGACCTAAAATTAGCTACTTGTCCTTATTCGTTCTATATATTGTACATATAGATTGTTGGATAACATTTTTATTAGATAGTGCTGAACTACTATTGTTTCCATTATGGTTAATGTAATATTTTCTTCCATCCTATTTCTGCAGTTTAAATTTTCCAGAGAGTAAAGTATATATATAAAAAAGGTCATTTAAAAAAAAATTTTAACGTCCTTCAATAAAAGGGAAGTAATAACAATTTACACATCAGTTTAGACGTCCCCACATTAAACTGAGGAGTCTAAATTTAGGGGGGACAAACTTTAGACGTCCCCAGTTTGAAGTCCGTCTAAAGGTCAGACTTTAGACGTCCCTACTTCAAACTGGGGACGTCTAAAGTGTACTTTAGACGTCCCCAGTATGAAGTGGGGACATCAAAAGTCCAGCCTATAAACGTCTCCTGTTTTACGGACGTTATTGACAATTTTTTCTACGTCGCTCAGATAGACGTCCCCCTATTTTTAGATGTTAAAAGGCCCAAAAAAGGGACATTAAAATCATTTTTTATAGTAGTGTCTTTGGTACAGTCTCTGGTCTCTTCCAATTCAATACTACTTCTACTTTTCCAGGATCGACTGAGACCCCTTGCTGTGAGACTACATAGCCCAAAAATTTAACCTCTGAAAGCCAAAACTCACACTTACTCAGCTTGGCATAGAGTTACTTTTCCCTTAACGTGTTCAGCACTATCCTTAGATATTGCTTATGCTCTATTATACTCCTTAAGTATACCAGAATATCATCAATAAAGACTACCATGAATTGATCTAGATACAAACAAAAAATTTGATTCATGTAGTCTATGAACACAACAGGTGCATTTGTCAGCCCAAATGGTATTACAAGAAATTCATAATGGCCATATATGGTGCTGAAAGTAGTTTTTGGTACATCTTTTGCTTTAACCTTGAGTTGGTGATACTCTGATCATATATCAATCTTTAAAAGTATACAAGAACCAGATAATTGATCGAGTAAATCATCTATTCTTGGAAGTGGGTATTTATTCTTTATGGTTACCTTGTTTAACTCCCTGTAATCAATACAGAGTCATAAGCTTCCATCTTTCTTTTTGACAAAGAGTATTGGAGCTTCCCACGGTGCTACACTGGGTCTAATAAACCCTTTCTCTAATAACTCTTCAATCTACTTCTTCAACTCAGCCAGCTCACTTGAAGCCATTCTATATGGAGCTTTAGATATTGGTCTTGCTCCAGGCCTAAGATTAATTGCAAACTCCACTTCCCTGTCCGGGGGTAATCCACTGATATCCTCTGGAAACATGTTAGGAAATTCGTTTACTATAGGAATACTCTATAGTGCTTTTCCAGCTTTTGTTTGCATGGAGAAAAACATAAGGTACCCCTGAAAACCTTTATGTAAACATCTCTCGGCCTCAGCTATAGAGAGAAAATTAAGATTGATTCCTATACCAATATGTATTTGTGAATTAGGATATATAACCCTTTTTGTTTTTGTAGTCAAGCGACACACTATTGGCTATCAACCAATCAATACCAAGGATTATCTTTAAGCCTTGCAACGGTAGACAAATCAAATCCACAATTGATTCACACCCCTCAACATTTACTACATAATTCAAATAGATATTAGCTGTGACAATTCTAACACTCGTGCGTGTAGATATGATCATCATACAGGAATTGTATACTCTTAAGTCTAGCCATTTCACACAATCGTATGCAATAAATGAATGACTAGCACCCAAATCATACATAACTTGTACTAAGTTGCCATTAAGGAAAACCATACCTTGTATCAGTTCAGGAGATTTCTTAGCCTCCTCCTGTGTTAAAGTATAGACCCCGCCTGGAACTTCAGGCCTAATCTCCTCTGGATGGTATTTCTATGGACAATCTTTGGCAAAATGCCCTGGTTTATGGCATACATAACAAGTGGGCTGTCTAGTTGGATCCGACTTCCATGGAGCACCATTGCAAGTTCTGCCAGGGTGATATGGCTTATGACAATGCCAACAAGTTCTATTTCCTGTAAAACTCTGGCCTTCATAACCTTTAGCCTGGTTTGGCCTTTTGTTGTCCCTTTTAGATGGTCTACCCTATTCCTTGTGTTTCTAGGATGAACTACCATTTCCAGAGGCACCTTTGTTCCTAGTTTAAACAGCTAAGCATAACATGTTTCTCAAGATACTGGCATTCTTCCACCGCTTTATTAAACTCGGTAAAATGCAGTGAAAGTAATTTTTCTTTAATTTCCAATCTTAACCCCTCAATCAACATATCAGTTCTCCATTTATCACTATTATGAAGCTTGTGGCATGCCGAATATTGAGATAATCTAGTGTATTGGGCCAAATAATCATCAAAGCTTTCACTATCATGCTATTGATTGTTGAGGAACTCTTTTTCTTTTTCCCTTCTAACAGATGGGGGAAAATATTTTTCATTAAATTTTTCTTGGAATAATCCCCAGGTAGTGGGAATATTTCGTCCCCTCAAGATAAGCTCCTCATTCTTCCACCAACGATCCGCATAATTTTCTAACTTATAAATAGCCAATAGAGCTTTTACCTCATCTAAGGCATTACAACATAGTGAAGATCTTATCCAGACATAACAATCAATCTTCAGCTAGTTGTGGATCAAACTTTCCTTGAAATACAGGAGGCTGTTGCTTGTCGAACCTGCTTAGCCAGGTTTAGATGTCTAATTCAGGCTCAGATACAACATTCTCTGGTATATCATTCTCTGCTGGAGGTTCCTCATATACTCCCTCCTCACTATTTCCTCTGACAACCTCTTCTAAGTGATTTTCTAGGCGATCTTGCCTAAGCTGTACTTCCCTAAACTCATTTCTAATTTCATTTAGCATGCCCAATATTTGTTACTAGAATGGATCTGGACTAGGACCCTGATCTTCCTCATCGTTACCATGCCGACCTCTATCTCGACCTCTACCTTGTGGTCTACCACGTACCATTTTTAAATTTCCTATCACCATACAAACAAGACCATATCAGTATACTATTCTGTAAGTGCCAGAACGACTTTAAGCTTTGATACCAAAAATGTCAAACCCCTTAACATTTCGATATTTGCAGAGTAACAAGCGCACAGTTCCGTAAGGCATACAGAAATAGCGGAAACATACTGACATTAAGTACTTATTTACAATACAGGAAATTCCCTGTAGGATTTGAAATATATACATATATACATGTATAGAAGGTTCAAAAAGACCTAAATTACAAGCTAGATAACCAACCACAGTCTCTACATATGCACCGGAACTCTACTTGCCAGCAGCTACAGATTTGTTCTTCAAGTCGCTAACTTCAGCTAGAATATTATAATTTTTGAAAAAGGGTAAGATTCAAAAGAATCTCAATAGTAACATACAATCAACCATATAATATGCAAAAATTAAATATGTCATGCTCCATGTTATGCAACATATTAACAACACAAACAATCATCACGGCATGTAGACATGAGTTAGGGCCTCAATCCCCCACTATCCGTACACCTCGGTTGGATTCTTACTCAACAACCAGGTAAAAGTGTCTACTCCCACAAATTGCCCTACTCGGCAAAACAGTGTTCATCAATTATATCACAGAAGATGGCGTACACAAACATATAAAAAACTCACATAATTTATGAAAAATAGAGTTACTACCTGTCTCCTTTCTCAAATTTCAGTCGTCCTAACTTTGATTTTGGCTCGGAAAATTTCCAATTCCTATCAAATTTTAAGGTAACAAGTAAATAGTTATTACTTGTACCATTATTGCCTTTAAATCATAGTATCTATCACAGTTTCAATAATTTCTGCTCAATACAACTCTGCTCAATGTAGTTTCATAGTTTTCCAGAAAATTGGCAGATTTTCGGTCAATTTCAAAAATCATAATTAATTCTAGAAAATTCTAAATTGACTAATTCCAAAGCCTAAAGTGAAGTTCTTTAAGTGTAGTTTCAAGGAAAAATACCCAAGTCTAGCCATTACAACCATAATATTCCCAAAAATTCACTGAAACTCTGCTGTTCCATATTGTACTCCAGGTCAAACTTTGAAAAATCATAACTTTCAATCCACTGGACCAAGTGGCTTAGTTTACATATCAAAATAGAAGGCCAGGATGTTTGTTTTCACCCTATAAAATATCAGACAATTCTGATAAGGTTTGACTACTGAAAACACGCCACAACAATACTGGTTTCCAGAAACGAATCTGGACAGTAACAACACTAATCTTCCAAAAATTCTAGAATTATGCATAATAATCAAAAAATCACAACCACATGTAATTCCACATAATTGTTCATGTAGAATCCAATGGAATACTCATAAACATCAAAATCCAACTCTTTCCCTAGATTTTACATAGAACTGAACAAAACCCTTTTCTTAAGAATTCAATTTTGTAAATTAAGCTTCAAGACTTATAATCTAACATCATTAAACCTTCTTTAACCCATTTCTCATGATTATAAGACCATTAAACTTCATTTTCATGGTGTTAGAAAATTAGGGCAGTAGTACAACTCCATGAAAAATTACTCAAGCATCATAATATTCGACTCAAATCCAGGTGATTTCAAAGGCTATGAAACCCTTATTGAGTCTAATTTCAAGGAAAAATATAGTATTTAGCCATTCGGATGCTCAATATTCCCAAAATTTAAATCTTTAGATGTTGTCCCAGAAAGTAGCCAGTTTCACTGGGTAAACTTCATAAATTTATAACTCTTAGTGTAGAAGTTAAAATAATTCATATGACCTTTCAAATTAAATCTTGGATTGTCTACTTTCATTTTGAAAAATTTCATAATTTTTCAACTTCATTTGGTTATCCAAAACTCTATGACAAACTGACTGCCTCATAGAAAATTTTCACTATGAGCATCATCAAATTCTCTAAAATTTACCATTGATTCTATTTATTGAATAAATATGTATTGAATCTTTGGTGTATGAATTTTGGGATATTTCAATGGGTTAATACGAAGCTAAAATGACTTATATGGAAGTTATGGAACTTCCCCAAGGTGTTCCTTTGAGTTTTCTCTCTCCCACATGTTTTAAAAGGCATTACTCTAGTGATGGACATGATCACTCGAGTGACCACTCGAGTGATGAGCATTCTGGTGTGCTCTAGCACAACATAACAAAGGTTCGGTATTTTGGCCATATCTCTCAAACCACACGTCAAATTGAATTGAAACAGGTGGTGTATGAAACTAGACTCCTAACACAAACAATAGACACCAAAAATCACATTAAAAGGATTTCATATAAGAGAGATATAATCTGTTGAAGTTGACACATAAGTCACTATCATTTTCTAGGACAACTTTCATATTTTGAATAAAATTCCTAAACTACACATCGGATTGTGACAAAAGTGGTGCCATTTGAAAGTAGACTTAAAGAGCTTTCCATGGATAGGTAATTTGTCAAATTTAAAGTTATATACTAAGATTTATGCCCTCTGGAATTTGGTACTCATGATTTCAGACATTGGCTAAGTATATTAGATACTCTTTGGACCATAACTTTCAGAATATAATAAGTTAAGAGTTGATTCTTGTTGCATTAGAATGTAGACGATAAGAGCTTTTCGATGATATATAATTTGCCATGTTTTGAATCAAAATCAAGGGATTACTCTAGTGATGATATATAATTCATCTTATTCATTTTTGAGAGAAAAGATTGATTGTAATCTTTCATCACCAAAGTTGTAACCTTACAGTGTTAAAGGGGAGTAACTCCATGAGAGATTTGTAAAAAGCTTCACAAGTGCTCGGCTAAACTTGTATGTTGTAAAGGCTTTTCTTGTGCCCTAATTAAACATGAAGATAGTGGATTTGAAAATCTCAGGAGGATCCTAGGGATTGGATATAAGTCATCACAGATTGGACAGAACTAGGATAAATCATAGTTTGCATATTCTCTTCCCTAAGCTCTTATATTTCCAGCATATATTATTTTATCTAACTGTTGATTTATGATTCATTCTTTCATACCTATTACTTTTACTAAGATTCAAAAATATTTTTAATGTTCTTACATTTTTATCTTACACCCAATTCACCTCTTCTTGGGTGTCTGCCGGTTCTAACATTTGGTATCAGAGCAAGGCTCTTGTTTAAAGGACTTAACCGTCTTAAGAGTTATCAATGGCTAATTTTGAGTGTTATTCGCTTTCAAAAGGTTTTGACTATACAATTCCATCTATTTTAAAAGATATTGATTTTTGGTTTTGGAAAGCTAGAATAACTAGTTTTATAAAATGCATTGATTATGATATGTGGGATGTTTTTACAAATGCCTTTGATTTCAAATTGAGAAAGGATTAGACAGAAAGAGAAAAGAAAATGTTTTCATTGAACATTAGAGCAATGAAAATTCTTTATAGTACTTTAACTGAAAACGATTTTAAGAAAATTAGATTTTGCTCTACTTCTAAAAATATTTGGGATACTCTTGATTCTATTTATACTTCTAACAATTGTGTTGAAGTTAAAAGTGTTGACAGTTCATATGAAACTATAAGTTGCATATCTGCGATTCATGAACAAATGGAAGCAAACAATGAAGAAGAAGAAATCATAGAACACTTCCATGATCTAGTCAACATAAAAAAACAAGAGGAAGATGATTCCCAAAAAGAGCTCATCACGGATGAATTTGATGGATCATTCTTTGGAGCTCAAGATGCACGTATGGTAAACAATTCCAATTCTTCTCAAGTTATTTTGAAAACTGATTTTCAAAGTTTGCATAAAATTGTTTTTAAACTAATTATTGATTCTATCGAGAAAAGCAAACCTCTTATGCTTTTGTCTGTAATATTTATTGAGGATTTATAATTTGACACCTTAGGAATGAGCATTGCAAAATATGTTTTCACATCCTTTAAAAAATCCATTTAATAAATTCATTTATAAAAGGAATGCAATGTTCAATAGTTTAACTATTTATGCTTATATGTTTATTTCAAAAGAAACTATTTTTGCATAAAGTCATGTTTACTTCATTATGCTCAATTGTCTCGAATTCTTAGAGCATGTGAATTATGATTCCTACAAGGTAACTATCAGTGGATCCAAGAAAACTGGATACTAAAGGAAGAAAAAGATCTATATGGTTTTATAGGAAGAAGAAAGGAAGAGCTTCATCTCAAGATTATGACTACATAGGATTTAACTCAAATCTTGGTGAAGTTGGACTATGAAGCTACATTTTAAATGTTTAAACAAAAGGAGGCATTAGTTGAGGCAACACTGCAAGTGCCTAGCTAGCAATGAGGGAAGAAAAGATGCACAGTGAAGCATCACTCAAGTAACCAATCAAGTGATCATCATCACTGCGTGACAACTGAGAGTGAATATTCAAGTGATAAGACCAAATGAAAGATTAGAAGACAAAAGTTAAGGAATTATGCACAAATGAACTTCAAAGGATAATTTCTTAAGTAATTATGAGATTGCATGAGTACGGTATTGTCTTCTTTACTCTTACCCGATACTGTGCTTATATAAATTATTTATTTGGGTAATGAATAACTTGCTCATTATTACATACCATTAGCAGTCAATCATTTATGGTTTTCAAATTGTTTTTAGATTGCTAAATGGACTGAAAGTGAAATTTGTTAGTGCAAGCATTTCACCTAAGAGGGGGGTGAATTGGGTGATACCAGATTTTTCATTGTGGATATGAAAATTGACAGAATATTTAAAGCAGTTAAGAGCTAGGAGAAATATCACTGAAGTGTACACCAGGAGTTATATTGGTTCGGCCATTACCACTTTGACCTATGTCCAATCCTCAAAGTGTCTCTAAGAGTTTCATTATATCTTCCAAGATTCAATGGGTTCTTGGCACCTCAGTACACAACAAGTTCCTTTACTGGACTCTCGCTCCCCCTTACACGTTGTAATCAAATCCCTAACTCAAGGTTCCGCAACCTTAGTTGTCTCAATAACAAATATTGATTTTGTAATGAAAAACTCTCTCACAGAGTAAATGAATAATCACTGAAGTACAAATAATGAGTATAAGAAAACAGAGAGTATTGAATGTGTGTTCTTAGTTCTTGTATTGTCGTGTGTATGTGTTCTCTATTGTATGTTGAATGTTCCCATATATATAGATGACTTGTGATAGCCATTGTAACAATTTCAACTTGTCCGTTAGAGTCACGCAGCTTTGTTTGACCATTCTTCAAATTTGAAAAACTATCCGTTTGCGGTAGGTAGCGATAGGTGAGCATTCAGACGTTTTATTTTACTTTCCACTTATAGCATGATCTCTTCATTGTTTCTCTGCAAATGTACTTAGAATACTAATACAATGAAGGGTTATATATATATATAAAAATAAATTAATAAACATTGGATTACAATCATGTTTTCTAGACTTTATTACTCAAGTGGCTACTCGAGTGATCATGCTCATTACTCGAGTAGTCCCTCGAGTAATCTCATTAAAAATTAGGCAGAGAGTAAGTCAATGTTTTCTAACCATATTACTCGATTAAGCCTTCAAGTAATCTTTTCAATAATACCTGTCAAAGAAGGTTACTCGAGTGATCAATTGAGTAAGCATATATTTTCTTCACAGGTTACTTGAGTGATCCCTCGAGTAAATTTATAATAAGTTTGTAGATTACTCATTACTCCCTTGAGTAATAACATAAAATTCTTGGTTGAGAGTACTTGTTCTTTGCTTAAATGATTACTCGAGTGATCCCTCAAGTAATACTTCAAATAACTCTGCAGATTACCCGAGTGGTCCCTCGAGTAAGTCCTTTTCTCAAATGGTTACTCGAGTGGCTACTCGAGTAAAGTGTGTCAAATCTTGGCCGAGAGCTACTGGAAGATATTTACCCTAGTTACTCGAGTAGCTACTCAAGTAAGGCCTTTTGTCATGTTGTTACTTGAGTGGTTACTCGAGTAATGGTTCATATAACTTTATAGATTACTCGAGTGGCTACTCGAGTGACTTCATCCAAAATTTGACAGTGCTCTCTGGAAGATTTTCTCCATCATTACTGGAGTGCTCACTCAAGTAACAGAGTTCATTACTCGAGTGCACACTCGAGTAAACCTTTAGAAAATCTGCCAGTGATGTTTTCCTGTGCTCTGTCTCTCAGTTCTTTTTCATTACTCCAGTGCTTACTTCAAGTAAAGCTTTTGACTGCCATTTAGTTACTTTGTTCAAATTCTTTTCTTTATTATCAAATCCTTTTATATTATTGATCCAATCTTTATTATCATCAAAACACATAGGATCTAACAAAATTGTGCATAATCTTTTATGTATTTGAGTATTGAAATGTACATTTCAAAAATGTACTTAGATTCCAATTCATCTTGTTTATAAAAATGCTTACACATTATTTGAGAATTATTCATATCTTGTTCGCATTTAAATTGGTTTCAAAATTAGAAGTTAGTATTTTTGTATACTGAAAGTCAGAAATGTTTCAAATCCATCCACTAGAATTTTCATCATCATTCACATATTATTTCTTGATTTTAAACCTATTACTACTTGAACTCCTCAACCTTTATTTTCTAACAAGTTAGACCTTATGTCTAATAAGTTAACTATCTATATGAGTTTCAAGTGTATTTCCTAGAAAAGAATTCAATATGTGAAAGTCTTATACCTAATGCTTGATGGCCATGTTATTCCAAATATCTATTATTATGGAATAACTTACTAGGATAATATTCTAGAACTCTAGTCATTTATACTAATGAGTATGTGCTTTATCATTCATAATTTATTTGCACTCATTTTGTTGCTTAAATAAATTAACCATAGCCATCATATATCTTTGAGTAACTAGTGTCTTGAATTCAAATGTTTAAGTTGATTGTTCCTATTTTGCAGGACACAAGAGTAAATGTCATCTCTTGGTCAATAGCAAAGTCATTGTGCTTATATATTCAAGCTAAGCCTTTTTGGCTAAATTCTTTATCCATATTACTCCTGCTCTTTGGAAAGTTCTCTAACATGTTAACTCTGATGATTAACATGTTATCTTAGTTGAACTTTAAAGTGAAGCTTTCTGATATATATTTTATAACTATTGACTTCCACCATTTTTAGCATAAGCATTGATTATAAACGTATTTCAGAGAGAAGTTTTGTATATTCAAAATCTCAATTTTACAATACATTGTTATGATTTGAAATTACATCTAAGATTTGAAATAATTTGCATATTTGACTCTTGGAAAACTTGGTTTTATTCATGATTTATCTCTTCGTAAAAGTTGGTCATTATGAATAGATTTTCTAATCTCTTTTGATCCAACTTACATAGATTGCATGAAAATCTTATCAATGACTTATTTTTTTATAGAAAGTGTATTTACAAATTGTCATTGATCATTGAAAATCATCATTCTTGGTATTATTTGTTTGTTACCCTTTATGATTCAATTGCTTAAACTTATTTAATCGGGTAAAATTATATCTTGGTCTTTGTTGGTTTATGATACTCTTTGCTCAAATATCATATGCTTTAATTGTATTAGAGCATATGAGTTATAATGTCTAATATTGTATGGACCAACAGAAAGTTGGGTACCAAAGAGCATATATTTATACTTTTACAGGAGTTGACCAATATGTTTTTGGAGACAAAGATTAGAGGCTAACAGAGGAAGCATGGTGAGCCTATGAGGATTCTCAACTACCATCCTAGCTTTATGTCTAATCTTCACAAAATTATATGGTATATTAAACTAGAGTTATGGTGAACAAGGCCAATGACTTCACCCACTTCATCGAGAAGAGTTGTCACATTATGGCCCATATTATCAGCAAGGAGGAAAGGAACACTGGAAAAATCATGTCTTTCAGAGAACTAAAGGTGCATATATACTTTTACAAGACATGCTCCAACAACATACCTTCATTTGGTATCTCTATTCCTTAAAGCCAATAAGATATAGTACCTAGAGCTAAATGAGCCCATTGTGAAGACTCATATGGTTGAGAAGCTGCACATTCAAACGGTGAATATACACTTGTCACTAGTGGGTAGTACTGCTAGAGATAGAGAGCAGAATTTAAAGCATCTAGAGATGACGAAGCACAACCCTCAGCTAAAGCTAGATCACCTGGAGCTTTGTTTATTAGACCCATCATTCAAACAAACTAAGCTTCACTTGATATTACCAATGAAAAGCCCATTAAGGTTGTGAAGTTAGAAAGTTATGTATTGTATCAAAACTTCCAAATGTTGTGTACTTAACATTGGAACTATAAGTGATTCTGATGATCACTCCAAGTAATCTGTTATCACTCCAAGTAATTTGCAATCACTCCAAGTGATTATGAGGATCACTCCAAGTAATATGCAATCACTCCAAGTAATCTACGTTCACTCTAAGTAATTCACAATCACTCCAAGTGATTCATAAGCACTTTGTTTAAATTACTGAACCTCACACCAAGTTAACACAAGAGGCACAAAGGATGGGAGCTGAGACTTCAAGGATAGATGAGATACAATACTTTGCTAAAGCTGGTGTCTTTAGTCCTTCATTCTTTGGTCCATCTATGCAAGGCTATCTAAGAGAGAAGCTTCAACAGATGAATAAAGCTTGCTACAAACAATGCTGAGTTCATCACTACTGTGAATAGCAAGATTAGAACACTTTGTGATTTCATCAACCAAAACTTCAAGGCCTTATTCTAAGCTTATCTTGGTATACTTAAATGCTCACAGAGACTATACTTTAGAATCCCTCAGTATTGATCACATCATTAGACAATGAGTAGCCAACTATGCATTAATAGACTACAGAGGATTATGACTCGAGTAATTACGATATTACTCAAGTGAGGTATTGTATTATTGCTTAATAAAAATTCTTTGAGTTGCATTACTCAAGTGATGGTCGAGTAGATTCACTCGAGTGATACAGGGTTACAGCCCTAAAACCCTGAATCATAATGTCATTTTCAAAACTTGATTTCTCTCTAAATCTTCATATTTCCATACTCATTTTCTCTACAAAGTTTCTAATGATTTTTTAAATCCAAGAGAGTTATTAACTGTTTGCCTTATAATGAATTTTTTAGTCATGCATTGATTAATAGGGAGCTTCACATTCACATGTATTTTATATATTAAAAGCTTATCTTATTTAGTGAAAGAAAATCCCTTAAACATATTCATCTGAATTCACTATCTTTTAATTAGTTTTGATGATGAGTTACTCTTATATTTTTCTTTCATGATCTCAATTTGCATATATTTTATAGAAGGGAAACCTTTGATACTGGATTGCACTAACCACTTTCCTTGTAAGAATGCTTTACGTATAGCAGGAGAATTTACTCTATGCAAGATCATTCCTCGGTACACTAAAAGGAGAATATATCAACTTTGAGGACATATGCCTTAACGCTCAATCAAGGAAAATATATTGGCTGCAACATTCATAGCAACAAATACATATGCCAATACAAATGAGATTAAGTATGCTGAACAGAAGCTCAACTCAATTGCAGAATCCTAGCAACAACATGACTATATATCAGAGTTGAATATCAGAAGTGTGGTGAACACATTATCATGAACCAGGATTGCCAAAGAATAAAGCAACGGACTTCATAGAGCACTTCATCATTTTCCAAAAAAAACTATAGGAGTATTTCTAAACCTTTTCTCTTTATATTTCAAGAATATTTTTCATATCTGTGATTTCATTTTGCCTTGATTATGAAAGTTTTCTTGAAAACCTCTCCAAATTGTTTCAAAGTTGTTTTCATGAAAATCATTTTTCATTTGCATTTCATTAAAAACAAAATAGTTTCAAACAGAGGGAGAGAAAATCGTTTTCTTGACACATTTATTTAAATTAATGGGGAGAAGGACATTTCTAATTTGTTTTCATATTTACTTCTCTACAAGCATTTCTTCCTTATATTTCAAACTTTTTGCTGATGCCAAATAAGGGGAGAGAAAGACAAGAAAAATATGTTTGCATTCAAATTATTGTCATATTCATACATATTTTTCTTAAAGGATTTGTCATCATTAAAAAGGGGGAGAATGTTAGATATGATTGGTTTTGATGATGTCAAATATTAAGAGCAAAAAATTTGCATAATATACTTATCTTCTTCATTGACTAACTACTATATTTAATATTAGATATCTTGTAGATTAGTTAAGTAAAGAAAGAATATTGAAGATATTCAAAGAGATATCTAATTGGGTTATGGAGTCAAGAAGAATGATATTGAAGAAAGAAGAACTTGCAAGAACTAATGGGAATTACAAGAAGAAAGATTAGTCAAGTAAAGAAAGAAGAAAATTGAAGATATTCAAGAAGATATCTAGTTAAATTATGAAGAATGATTATCAATTCAAGAAGATATCTAGTTGGGTTATGAAGAATGATCATCAAGAGGAAAATCAAGAAAAAGAGATACAAGAAAGAAAAAGAAAGAAGAACTTGTAAGATCAAATGAGAATATCAAGATTCAAAATCCTAGAAGTGATACTGGAGGTTGGAATGGGTCAATACAAAGCTAAAATGACTTGTATGGAAGTTATGGAACTTCCCCAAGGTTTTTTTGAGTTTTGGCTCTCTTCCATGTTTTAGAAGGCATCACTCGAGTGGTGGGCATGATCACTCGAGTGACCACTCGAGTGATGAGCATTCTGGTGTGCTTTGTTTTCACGCAGTATAACAGAGGTCTGGTATTTTGGCCATATCTCACAAACCACACCAGAATTAAAAGGAGCATAGATGAGAGAGATATGATCTGTTGAAGTTGACAAATAAGTCACCATCATATTCCAAGACAACTTTTGTATTTTGAACATAACTCCCAAACCACACATCAGATTGTGACAAAAATAGTGCCATATGAATGTAGACTTGAAGGGCTTTCTATAGATGGATAATTTGTCATATTTCAAGTTATATACTAAGATTTATGCCTTTTGGAAGTTGATGCTTGTGATTTCAGACATTGTCTAAGTACAGTAGATACTTTTTGGATTATAACTTTCTGAATACAATGAGTTTGGAGATGATTTTTTTGCATTGGAATATAGACGATGAGAGCTTTCTGATAAAATATAATTTGCCACGTTTCAAATCAAAATCAAGAGATGATCACTTGAGTGATATCCAAGGATTACTCGAGTGACTACTCAAATGATGGAGTTAGAAAATGACTCCAATGCTCCCTACCACATTTTAAAGGGAATCACTCGAGTGATGACCCAGGATCACTTGAATGATGCAACAGACAACGTACTGAAGCTTTTGAAAATCATGGGAATGATTAATGAAATTCACTCTTCTTACTTCCAATCACTCTAATACTTTATTGTATTAGTGTTTAATGTATTTCTCCAGGAATACAATGAAGAAATTATGCGAAGAGACAAAGTTAACTTTAAGGGAGTGGAGCGTCCACTGAATATAACAGATAGTTTTTCAAATACGAAGAACTGTTAAATGAAGCAATGGGACTCTAACGAATGAATGCTTACAACGGCCATTTACTACAATTCAACTATAAATATGAAAGCATTCAAAGAAGAGGATACAAAACACAACAACGAAGACATGCTTATATCATGAATCATCTACTCTGACCCAACTACTCTTTATTCTTATCTATTTTCTATATCATGTATATTTGAGAGAGAGATTATTTATTTTGTACTTCAGTTTTCATCTTATTCACTTATGAGAGAGAAGATTGATTGTAATATTTCATCACCAAAGTTGTAACCTTATAATGTGTAAGGGGGTGTAACTCTGTGAGAGATTTGTAAAAGGCTTTGTAAGTATCTGACTAAACTTGTAGGTTGTAAAGGATTTTCTTGTACCCTAATTAAACATGAAGATAATGGATTTGAAAATCTCAAGAGGAGCCTGGGGACTGGATGTAGGTCATCATGGATTGGACCGAACCAGGATAAATCACAGTTTGCATATTCTCTTCCCTAAGCTCTTATATTTCCAGCATATATTATTTTATCTAACTGTTGATTTATGATTCATTCTTTCATACTTATTACTTTCACTAAGATGCAAAAGGAATTTTAAAGTTCTTTCATTTTTATCTTACACCCAATTCACCCCCTCTTGGGTGTCATCCGATTCTAACATATACAACAAGTTCCTTTATTGGACACTTGCCCCCCTTACACTCTGTAGGCCAATCTCCTACTCAAGGCTCCACAATCTTAAGTTATCTCAATAAAAGATATTGAGTCTTTAATGAAATCCCTCTTACAAAGTAAATATAGAATCACTGAAGTACATAGTATATGATTGAACGAAAAAAAGAGCAAATGTAAATTGATTGTTGATGGCTCAATATGTTGTTTTGTTTTGTCTTCGTTGAATGCTTCTGCATATATAGCTAAGTTAAGATTGCCGTTGGTAGCATTTCAACATGTCCATTAGAGTTACACATCTTCTTTTGACCGTTCGTCACATTTGAAAACCAGCCGTTGCTGTAGGTGAGCTTTACACAATTCTTACCTCATCACTCGAGTAATCCCTTCCAATTTTGATAAGAGATTGCTTACCTGGTTCTGTGACTTCTTCTCCTTCATCACTCAAGTGGTCACTCGAGTGATGGCTTTGTATGCCATAGAAAACTCTGTTTCTTTGTTCAAAACTCTTTGTTTATTATCAAATCTTTTGTAGAGTCGTTCCAATCTTTGTTATCATCAAAACATATGAAATCTAACACTAATTACTATTAGTTTTATTTTAGTTTTCTGGCACAAAAAACATTATTTTTTTCCTAGAAAAAATATTATTTTTTTATTTGCCATAAGCATTAATCTTATTTTTAATTGGATTATTGTAGTGACTGGCCATTATCTTTTTCTATCTGACAGTGATTAATGTTTTTACGATTAATTTTTTGACAAAAAGATAAATAAATATCACCTCAACTTCCAAAACCTAGAAAAGTCTCTTAACACATGTAAAAGACAGAGAGTGGATGGGGTGGGAATCTGAGTTTTTCATGTTTGGGAGAAAAAACCAAAAACCCCCATTACTCAATCCTTTTACACATAATGTCAGTACTTACGGATTTTGTCAAAACCATTACAGATTTTGTCAAAACCATTACTCTTTTAGTCAATTACATTGCTTAATTGGTCACAACCCAAAATGTCCCTCACATGATATAAAGTCAGAAATCCTGCTCCCCTTTCTCTTTCCTCTCCCTCTCTTCATTTATCGCTCTTCCCTTATCGGCTTTCACTTTAGATCTCACCATATCCAACCTCCTCCCTCTCCACCACCAATAAAGCTAGCAGCACTAGTGATGATCAGAAGTCCCTTGCTAGCTCACTTGTGGTGGCACTTGTTACTCAAGACTCATAAGCACAACAATGCTGTAACCTTGTATAGCGTGAGCACTAGCAGATCAATGAGCACGCGGGTCAGTAGCAGCATACCACGGTGAGCTCCTTCAATATGCCTCCAACAACCTCGTTTGGGAGGTCAATTTTCAAATAAAAAGTTGAAATGATGTCGATGAACCTTGTGAGCTTCCATAAACATCCACCTCTCTTGTCAGACCATTGGATTTGAAGGAATTAAAGGTCCTAAACCATAATTCTTCTTCTTCTTCTTCACTTTCTTGTTGAGTTCATGCGATGATGAAGGAAAAGGAAGATTCAGAATTACAAGTTTTGGCCTTGATTAGCCTTGATTCTTATTGTGTAAAAGGATTGAGTAAAAGTTTTTGGTTGTGATCAATTGAGTAACGAGACTGATTAAAAACTAAATGGTTTTTGATAAAATCCATAAGTACTGACAATATATGTAAAAGGATTGATAAAAATTTTTGAGTTGTACGTAGTTGAGTAATGGTATTTACGAAATGAATAGTGGTGTTGACGAAATATGTAATTATTTTGACAAAATCAATAAGTATTGATAAAATATATAAAAAGATTAAGTAACAGTTTTGGGTTGTGGCAAATTGAGTAATGAGATTGATTAAAAGTGTAATGGTCTTGACAAAATCCATCATGGTCTTGACAAAATCTGTAAGTTCTAATAATATGTGTAAAAGGATTGACAAAGATTTTTGAGTTGTAGCCAGTTGACTAATGGGATTGATGAAATGAATAGTGATGTTGATGAAAGCTGTAATAGGTTTGAAAAAATTAATAAGTACTGACAAAATGTATAAAATGATTGACAAAGAGTTTTAGATTGTGACTAAATGAGTAATGAAATTGACTAAAAAAGTAATGATTTTGATAAAATCCATAATGGCTTTAACAAAATCAATAAGTACTAACAATATGTGTAAAAGGATTGAATAATGGAGGATTTTTGGTCTTTTCTCCTAAACATGAAAAACTCACATTTCCAACCCATCCCCTCTCTGTCTTTTACATGTACTAAGGGACCTTTTTGGATTTTTGAAGTTGACATGGTATTTATTTATCATTTACCCTAGTTTTTTTAGTGTTTTGGTACAAAAAATATTAGTTTTTTATTTGCCATAAGCATTCATCTTATTTTCAATTGGATTATTGTAGTGACTAGTCATTATCTTTTTCTGTCTGTATGTGATTAATGTTTTTTGTCTTT
Source organism: Inga laurina (assembly GCA_963855925.1). Lineage (NCBI taxonomy): Eukaryota > Viridiplantae > Streptophyta > Magnoliopsida > Fabales > Fabaceae > Inga > Inga laurina. Next base: position 20,426,585 of record OY979702.1, on the reverse strand, counting down.
TACGTTAAGCCTTCCTTTTAAATGTCCTAATTTTAATTTGATCCAAATATACCTATTATTGTTGTTTGACTTTTCAGCTTCATAAAGACATGTATGACTCCATATTTTTTTAACTAAATTAACTATATTATGAAATCAAGAAAATATAAGAGATTGAGATGAAGAGATTTGAAGAGAGAATTGAACAAAAAGATGGAGCAATACGTTACCAGAACGAACATTTAGTAACAATGCATCATTCATAGTTTAGAGCCCAAAAGAATTATATGCTTGAAAATACATTAGAAGTGATATTCTTATCAAGGAGAGTAAAATGATGTTATTATTAGAGAGAGTAAATATGATATTATCATCATGTGAAGTAGAGACTATGTTTTACTCTTTTTCTTAACCAAGGTTTTATCCTACAGGGTTTTCTTGATAAGGTTTTTAACGAGGCAGCTACAATTTGTATTGTGTACTCTTTTTCCTTTACTAGATTTTTTCCCATTGGGTTTTTTCTAATAAGATTTTAATGAAGCACAATACTTATTCATGGACATCAAAGGGGGAGTGTTGTAAAAATACTAAATGATATGGATGTCCATAAACTCCTAACTCTTGGTCTTTCACTTTCTCCACTCCATTTCCTCTATAATGAATAGTTTTTAAGAGTTTTTATGCCCATAACTCAAAGGTTACAATTTGTGCACTTAAAGCTTTATGTACTATACTTTTGTTGCATCCAAATGAATAAGATTTTCTATCCAATTCTCTCTTTATTTTTTTTCATCCCAATCTCTTATATTTTCTTGATTTCATAACAAACAAGAATTTTTGTCAATTTGTTTAATTATGGACCTTCACTATTTTCTAATGGCCCATCCCAAGCACATATGCTTTGAGATTTAATTTAAAAATAGTTGTATTGTGAAATCAAATAAGTTATGTATATTACAATGATCCCTATTTAAATCAATAAAAATAACCTACCCCTATTAAACTTTTAGGAATAATTCTAAATAAATACCATTTGAATTTATAAAACCCCTAAAAGTCTTTTAACACTTGTAAATGATAAAGAGGTGGCAAGAGTTAAATTAAAAAAAAAAAAAAAAGACAACGACACCTCGTCAGAGCACTACCGCCAGTCGGCCAGCACCCTGCTCTTATCGGCAAGAACCCTCTGGCCGACTAGGCTCTAACGCTGGTGACTTTTTGTTATGGTGGGGGGGATTAATTTTTATTTTTTTTGAAAAAAATGTGCCAAGTTGGTGAGGGTGGGATTTGAACCCACCTCAGTCCCAAAGAAGTATGATAGCCACTGAGCCACCAAAGTTTTTTTAACATATATATGCATAAGTAAATATGTGTATTACAAATAAAGCGTACTGTATTAACTAAAAGTGTAATAATATTGACTAAATGAGTAATGACATTGACTAGAAACATAATAGTATTAACTACATGAATAATGATATCCACTAAAGGAGTAAACAAATGGACTACAGAGGTAATAGTACTGAATAAATAAGTAATGGCATTAACTAAAGGTATAATGATATTGACTAGATGAGTAATGACATTAACTAAAGCTATAATGGTATTAACTAGATGAGTAATGATATTCATTAAATGCGTAAAAAAATTGACAAAATGTATAATGGTATTGATTAAATAAATAATACTATTTGACAAAAGAAGTAATGATATTGAATAAATGAGTAATGATATTAACTAAAGTTATTTACCCTTTAAGTGAGTACGTTTACACCTCTAGTCAATACCTTTGCTCATTTAGTTAATACCATTACTCATTTAGTTAATATCATTAGGTCTTTAATCATTTTCATTACTCATTTAGTCAATATTATTAGGCCTTTAGTCAATTTCATTACTCATTTAGTCAATATCATTACACCATTAGTAATTTTGTTTACGCCTTAGTAATATATGCCTCTAGTTAATGTCATTACTCATTTAGTCAATATCATTACACCTTTAGTCAATATCATTATGAATTTTGTCATTCTCATTACTAATTTAATCAATACTATTCGCTTTTATTTATAATATACATATATATTTACTTATGCATATATATGTGTGTGTGTGTGTGTGTGTGTGTGTGTGTGTGTGTGTGTCATTGACTAGAGGTAGGGTGGGTTCATATCCTACCTTCACCACTTTAGCACATTCTTTGCAAAAAAGAATAACACCCCACAAGAAACAAGCCATAAGCATCAGAGCTCCGACAGCCGAAGGCCGGAGGGTTCTTGTCGATGGGAGGAGCGTGCCGATGGTGCTCTAGTGAGGTGCCCTTTCCTTTATTTTTGTTTAATTTTAAAAATTGAGGTCATATGGTAAAATCACCAGCATTTTAAAATTTTAATTTAATCCCTATCACCTCTTTGTTATTTACAAGTGGTAGCAAACTTTTTGAGGTTTCATAAATTCAAATGGATAGGAGTTTCATAAAGTAAAATGGAATTTATTTGAAATTTTCTAAAACTTTTATTTTTGTTAAGAGTAAAATACTCAAACCTTCCTTATGTTTTGCCTTGATTACATACATATCACCTCTACTTTAAAAATATACACTTAAGTCCAAATCGTTAACTTTGTTAAGAATATTCTAAAAATATGCCTTTTTAATCAAAATTAAAATTGATGCATAATTTATTTAAAATTTACCCTTCATCCTATTAAATTCCTAATTATGACTAAATATATTAATAGATTAAAAAAATAGTGTTTAAATTTTTTTTTGGGGAAAATCCTAAAAAATTACAACTAAAATGATTAAAACTAAAATTGGACCTACACTTTGAACTAATTTTTAATAAGGCTAAGAGGCTTTATTAGGGATTTTTGAATGTTATTCAAAGACTAGAATATCCTCTGTAGTTTAAAAGGAAAATTGAAGGTAGTACAAAAGGGAAAAAACGGATTTCTAAAGTAGGCCTAATCTAACTTAAATTAATTAATAATAAGGAAATTCTTGGTTTTTGATATATTATTGTGCTAATTTGTGAGCGTGTATTTTTTTTTTTAATTGAGATTTATTATATATTCAGAAAACTTAGGTACATTGCACAACATAACAATTACCTCTACAAATGAATGAAGATTAATATATTCAATTAATCGACTCAATAAGTACTATCTAATCCTTTTTAAATAAAGAGTTTAACCTAAATTTTTAATAATAAATGAAAAAAGACTTTGAACTTTTGAGAGCATGGACAATTTTCAAGTTTTGGATGATGGAATCTAAAAATCACCATCAATGAAAAGAATAAAAGGGTGACTAGTGCCACACCCTTATCTTATTTTTAGCTATTTCAGAGTATTAGCGGAAAATGATATGCGGTTCAATGGGCAACACGATAATAACATAAATATACTGATATTATGTGCATGATTACAGAAAATTCCCCATAGGGGTTCGTACATGATAATTTTAATGAATGTAGTCACATAGGGCTACTTGGGTGTCTAAACCCATCCCAGTAAAATAGAGACATCTTCTCGTCTTCGTTTTACCAACACAATCCCCTCGTACGGTTCTCGTCTTTGTTTCTATCATATCTTTTATCTTCTCCTGTCTAAATTATTGGTAAGGGAGGGTGCGATTCGAGAGAATCTCAGTAGGAAAACAGTACCAATATGTATGCAGGATAAGTGCTTAATGCATGCCATGCTTGCATTACATAAACTCATGCTAACACAATGACATATCTGCGTGCTCAATGTTTTAAACAACATACCTATGCCATAGCATAAATAGAAACAAAGTTTCAATCATTCACATATGTTTCACATAATCAAGCAAAGCAATAACATGCATCAATACACCAGCACAAATATCAAATATATGCAGGAGAGGCAAGTTCCCTATCTTAACCCTTTTTTGCCTAGAAACATGTGCCTTGATTTGCGTGACAATCCCTTAGGCTTTCAACTCGGTCTTAAAACATCAAATGTACAAGTTTAGACACTTCCATAGTGTTTCTGGTGGTTATACGAGTTTCTATTGATAAATGACCAAAATACCTCCAAGACCACGGCCCCGCCGTACCTTGTTCGACTGTACTTTTCCTGAAATCTTGACATGAGCTATTCTGACATATTTTTTGCCTTAGGAATCCATTTTTCGACTCAAAATTACCAAATTCACTGCCAAAAGATAAAATTTCCCTTGGCAGCCCTGCTTTAAGGGTTTTAGGGGTGTTTTCTTAATTATGCTTTTTCGGGCTTTTCCAAAAAAGTGAGAACTTTAACCCCACCTAATTTTTCCTCCTGAACTCAATAGAACTATAAAATCATTGAAAATCCAACTCTAAGGCCCATTTACAGCCCTAACCAAAATATTTGGGTTTTCCAGGGAAAATCGGGGATTTTCGATTTCAGCTCCATAAATGCATTCATTTATACTCCTAACTACTTTATTAACTATTACATTAGGTTATAACTATCATTTGAAAAAAAAATTCAACAGCATAACCCTTAGGCAACTCAATTTCCAAAATTTAAAACCAATGGCAATCTGGCAAAATTTCACCAATTAAATTGCCCACAGCAGCCAAACTAGTTAATGTATAAAGGTTTGAAAGTTACCTCAAGCTCCCCTTTAGCTTTTCTTAAGGTTGCCGAACCCTAGCTGTTCTAACAATCGTTGGAGGAATCGGCTTACTTTGCGAGATTTCTTCCCCTTTCTCTCACTAAAAATCAGATCTGAAATGGAGTCATTTGTAATACCCCGAAATTTGAGATTTGAGGCTTGAAAATAAGCCTAAATTAAGTGGACTGCTAAGCCCCAATTTAGTAGGAGCCCAAATTTATCCCCTAATGATTTCTATATCTTTAGGGTATTAAGAAAGCAAAATGGTGAATTTTGGAGAAAGTGATTATGCTTACGGTAAAATCACCTACGAGGTAGTGCGTTTTTCATATGATTTTGAATAATCCAATGATGAGTAAAAATTATGAAATTTTACAGGATGAAAGTAGACATCCTAAGCTTTTATTTGATAGGTCATATGAATCAATAAGAGCTATACACAAAACGATATGAATTTTTGAAGTCAGCATAGAAAAACTGTGAAATTTCTGGAACAATATGCAAAGATTGAAATTCTGGAAATTTTGTGATTCCAGAAAGCAAACGTCTATATTTTTCCTTGAAACTAGACTCAATAAGGGTTCTATAGGCTTTGGAATCACTCCAATTCGATTTTTCTAGAATTAGTTATGATTTTTCAAAGTTTGGGCAGAAATCTGCCAAAACTTTGTAAATATCCAAAAATTTTGAAAAATTATTAAATAATGAAATATGACATCATCCTAATATTAAAGCACCTTTTCTTCATCTTCCTTCCTCCAAACCGACGCCATATTCAGCTGAATGAGTGAGAGAACGTTTGAGATGTCTAGAGAGAGAAAGGAGAAGAAAAATCACAAGGTAAGCCGATTTCTCCGATGATTTAGCTCCTAACGCGTATAACTCCGATCCTAAGCTACTCCTTTATGTTCTTTAAGGCTTGGAACCTCAGTTTTCATGGTTAAGGAGGTTAGGGTTTCATCAAAGAAGAGGAAAAGTCAGAGGGAGCCTGAGGTAACTTCCAAACCTTTGTGTATTGACTATTCTAGCTGCTGTGGGAATTTTAATCGGTGAAATTTCGCCAGATTGCCATTGGTTTTAATTTCTGGAAATGGGTATGTGGGGCTGTTATGCTGCCCAAATTGATACTAAATGGTAGTTGTAACCTAATGGAATAGTCAATAAAGTGGTTAGGAGTAGAAAGGAGCGTGTTTACGGAGCCGAAACCGAAAAACCCCAATTTTCCCCTTAAAACCTATATATTTCGGTCAGCATTGTAAATGGGTCTTAGAGTTGGATTTTCAATGATTTGATGGTTCCATTGATTTCAGGAGCAAAAATTAGGTGGGGTTACAGTTGGGCACTTTTTCGGAAAAGGTCGAGAAAGCATAATTACGAAAATGCCCCTAAAACACTGAAATAAGGGCTGCCAAGGGCAATTTCGTCTTTTGGCAGTGAATTTCATAATTCTGAGTCTGGAAATGGATTCCTTGGGCGAAAATATGTCAGGATAGCCCATGTTAGAATTTCAAGAAAAGTACAGCCGGACCGGGTCCCCGGTGGTATTTTAGTAATTTTTCAAGATAGACTCATATAACCCCCAGAAACACTATGGAAATGTCTAAATAGTACATTTGACATTGTAGGATCGAATATGGAGCCCCGAGCTGTTGGCACGCAAATCGAGGAGAAAGATTGGAGGTAGGGGACTTACCTTACTTGCATGTATTTGATATCTTTGCTTGTGTAATGATGTATGTGGTTGCTTTACTTGATTGTGTAGAGCATATTTGAATAAATGAAGCTCTGTTTCTGTTTTCGCTGTGGCCATAGTCTTGTTGTATAAAACATTGAGCATGCAGAAATGTCATTATGGGGCATACATCTAGATAAAGCTAACATGTCATACACAGCATCTATCATGCATGCATTATGGTATCTGTGTCCTACTGAGATTCTCTCGAATCTCACCCTCCCCTACCAATAATTTAGACAGGAGACGAAAGAAGATATGTAAACAACAATGCAGAGTATCGTACGAGGGGATTACAGTAGTGGAACAAAGACGGGAAGAAGTCTCCGTTTCACTGGGACGAGTTTAGACACCCTAGTAGCCTTGAGCAGCTACCTTAATCGTAAGTATCATGTACAAACCCCTATGGGGAATTTATGTAATCATGCACATATTATCAGTATAGTTATGTTATTCCTGTGTTGCCCACCGAACTACATATCATTTTCCTCGAATACTCTGAAAAAGGTTGAAATTAAAATAAGGGCATGACATCATTTTTGCTGCCCAGGAAGGAGATGAAGTCTTGTTATATTAGCTTATGTCATCTTTTATTTATTTCATAATTTTCCAAAATTCCAAAAATAAAATATTCCAACTTTATGTACATAAATTCCATGTACATGTAATCTTACTCATTAAGCCCATCCAATAATTCCTTCCTCATGCCACATGTAGGAGACACCTAGGGGTCCCTCCCTGTGGTCTCAATTGACTTCACAACTTGTTCCGGTTACATAATACGCAAAGTTTCAATTTTGGTCAAAATTTCACTTTTTGCTCAAATTTTCCGTAAATTCATATTAAATTTTCCCTATGGTCTCAATTGGCTTAACAACTTTCAATTTTATGAGGAGGCAATTCCCAATAATTATTTCTTTTTCCATGACAATAAAAAAAAGTCAAGGTTAGTCCATATCTAATGTTGGACTCTACCCACTAAGTTTAGAAGTCTGATAGCATGGTCAATTGTGCTATCAAGAGTGAAGAATTATATGTTAGGATCAACAGGCACAACGAAAGAATTTTAAAATTTTTTGCCGATCCTAATCGAGGATCTATCAATGGCATTTAAACCGAGTTAGAAAGATTCGTATCTTTTTCAATTCAGCGTTTTCGATCTCTATGAGCCAACACCTCAAGCCCGCTCCCTCTACCGGTATCCACACGAATTCTCTCTAACACAGACTGCGTGCTAGCGCCTCTAATATCTCCCAGGGTTTCCCTTGCGGCTCTAAATTATCATGCGTGTATGAGTTTTTCTACTCTATCAATTTTATATCCCATGAGGTTATATTCGAATTTCAAAATTAATCTCTATTTATTTTGAAATTAATTAACAATTACTTATCTTGATAAGCTCATTAAATAAATTCAGTTTAAATTAAATCTGTCCAATAGTTTAATTTAACCTATTTATTTAACCCAAATAAAGAGCCATTAGATTTAATTTATCTTCATAAATTAAATCTGAGATACTATATCTCTATCATGATAGTTATTAAATTTAATTTATCTTAATAAATTAAATTTAAAACTAACACAATATAATAATATCATATATATATAATATGTATTTCAAAAATTCATATACATATATATATAATATTATTAATTTTATTTTTATGAATTTTATATTATATATATAAATATAAAATTTGTGCACCCTAGATTAAATATTATCTCGTGTTAGGTCATTCTTGTGTGCGACCCTGTAGGCCCATACGAAGTTGGCAGTGGGCCAATAACTGTGCTAACCCACAAGTCATAAGCGGCCTCTAGCAAGACATTATGACTACCCAATTCATATGAGGATCATTAACACGATGCAACCTGTCATACAACCATGTCACGTCCCTTTGGTCACACGATATATTGGTCAAGGATGAGGCATGGATAATGTTATCCTCTTATTCCTTACCATTACTTTCTCAATTCCTAAGTAGTCTGACAATAGAAATGGAAACTCCTTTCCATCATAGCATGGCCATATATTTCTCAGACTCACTTATCGAAGGGCCCAGTAATATCTCTCTACAATGTGAGGGACAAATTCCATCTTGATCATTCATATTCCTCTACATGAAAAACCACTAAGCCTTATCGTAGCCTTTATCATCACCTGATCAAAAGTGACTTTTGGCTGGTTCAAAGTTTAGCAACTCTCATGTAGGAATCCATGATGACCTCAGGTCAAAGGGCATTATGACATAGTTATACATGAGAAAAGCTTATGACTTGATCCATGTAGCTTTCTCATAGTGGGTCAATCCAATACCTTGTACTCTTACAAGTGCCTAAGACTTTGATTTGTATCTCCATATCTTATCAAAGTCATACTGGTCTTGTTTCATCTCTGCTCTTGCTTAGATGACCGACTAGGGATATTTTAGGACAATCTTTATGGTTTATCCAAGGATCAAATTATCACAGTTAACATACAAATAATATGATAACAGAATAAAGAAATTTCATTAAATTAATAATGTTCAAAGTATAATAATTGGCCCCTAGGGCACAATTTCCAACATCCTCCCACTTGCCCTAAGTACAATAATTAATTTGCCTGATTCCCATTGTCCTAACATGACGCTCATGCTTTGCCTGTGCAAGCGGCTTAGCAAGAGGATAAGCAACATTGTCTTCTCCTTCTACTTTGCATATTTTTATATCATCTTTATCATTGATTTCTCTAATAAGATGAAATCACATGAGTATATGCTTGGTCCTTTGATGAGACCTAGGCTCCTTGGCCTATGCAATAGCACTGCTATTGTCATAGAATAAATCTATTGGATTTGAGATGGTAGGCACCACCCCTAATTCATTAATGAACTTTCTGATCCAAACGGCTTCTTCAGCTGCATCTGATGCTGCTATATATTCAGCTTCTATTGCAGAATCTGCTACAGTGCTCTACTTGGAGCTCTTCCAGCTTACTGCTCTACCATTCAGGAGGAATAGGTATCTAGATTGCCATTTAAGGTCATCTTGGTCAGTTTAGAAACTTGCATCTGCGTAACCGGTTACACAGAGCTCATCATCCAATCCATCATAGACAAAAAAGAAGTCCTCAGTCCTTCTTAAGCGCTTTAGGATATTTTTTACGACAGTCCAATGACCCTCACCAGGATCTTGTTGATATCTGTTGGTCATACTTAAGGAAAATAAGAGATCCGATCGAGTACAAAACATGGCATACATGATGAATCCAATGGCCGAGGCATATGGAACCTTACTCATATGATCTCGTTGATTAGGTGTACTAGGACACATATCCTTTCTAATATGGATTCCATGAGACATGGGCATGTAACCCCTTTTTGAATCCTGCATACTAAACCTATGCAGTATCTTGTCTATGTATGTGCTCTAACTTAGGCCTATTAGTCTTTGGGATCTATCTCTATATATCCTAATCATTAGGATGTATGTGGCTTCACCTAAGTCTCTCTTTGAAAAAGACTTTCCTAACCAAGACTGGACACTCTATAAGGTAGGAATATCATTCCTAATGAGTAGGATGCCATCTACATAAAGCACTAGAAATACAACTATGATCCTCCTAACCTTCTTGTAAACACAAGGTTTATCGATGTTTTGAATGAATCCAAACTCTAACTACTTCATCAAAATGATGATTCCAACTTTGAGATGCTTGCTTCAATCCATAAATGGATCTTTGAAGCTTGCAAACTTTACCAGAGTCCTCTGGACACATAAAACCTTCAGGTTGTGTCATGTACACATCCTCAAGGAGCTTTCAATTAAGGAAGGCTGTTTTGACGTCCATCTGCCATATTTCACAGTCATAATATGATGTAATAGCAAGAAGGATTCTAAATGATTTGGCCATTACAACTGGGAAAAAGGTTTCATTATAGTTTACACCATGAGTTTGAGTGAATCCTTTTGCAACTAGTCATGCCTTGAAGACATTTATATTGCCATCCATGTCAGTTTTCTCCTTGAAAACCCATTTGCACATGATGGTTTTTACACTTTCAGGTGGATCGACTAAGGTCCATACTTGATTGTCGTACATGAATTGCATTTTAGAATTCATGGCATTTAGCCATTTCTCAGAGTTTGGTCCCACTATGGCTTCTTGATAGGTGGTTTGCTCATTTTGCCTAATGAGCAACACATCACAACCTTCAGTAACCAAAAATCCATATCTCTGAGGCTGATGTTATGTCTTATCAGATTTTTGTGGACTTTGAGTTACTTGAGGAGGCTCAGCAACTTGTTGTAAGTCTTCTCTATTTTCCATCTGTGGTTCTGTACTATCTTGTGACTCTCGAACTTTTCCAAGATGTACCTTGCTCCCACTGGTTGTTTTAGAAATAAACTCTCTTTCTAGAAACTTACCATTTTGATTAACAAACACTTTGTTATCGGTGGGATTGAAGACATAGTATCCTTTCGTTTCTTTAGGATACCCCACGAAAAGGCACTTTGAGGATCTGGGTGCTAATTTATCAAAGGCTTGTTGCTTAACATATACCTCACATCCCTAGATCTTAAGAAAAGATAAACTTGGTTTCTTTCCAATCCATATCTCATATGGTATCTTTTCAATTGTCTTAGATGGAACATGATTTAGTGTGAATGCAGCTATCTCTAGGGCATATCCCTAAAAGGATGGTGGAAGATCTATTTGACTCATAATAGATCGAACCATATCTAATAGTGTTCGATTCCTCCATTCAGAAACTCCATTCCATTGTGGTGTTACTTGAGGAGTCAATTGTGAGATTATCCCATAACTCCTAAGATGGTCAATGAACTCTTGGCTCAAATATTCACCACCTTGATCAGATCGAAGTGCTTTAATTGTTTTGCCAAGTTGGTTTTGTACTTCATTTTGGAATATTGTGAACATTTCAAAAGATTCAGATTTATGTTTCATTAGATAGATATAGCCATATCTACCAACGTCGTTTATAAATGTAATGAAGTAAATATAACCTCTTCTGGCAGCTGTATTTAATGGCCCACATACATCTGTATGTATGAGGCTCAATAATTCAGTGGCCCTCTCACTATGCCCAATAAAAGGTTCCTTTGTCATATTTCCTAATAAGCAAGATTTGCATGTATCATATGATTCAAAATCAAATGAGTTAAGAAATCCATCTTGATGGAGTTTGGAAATGTGTTTCTCATTTATATGGCCTAGACGACAATGCCATAGGTAGGTCAGATTCAAATCGTTTGATTTTATCCTTTTAGTAGTTACATTATAGATATTCCCATTATTAGGATGTTCCAAATTTAATATATAATAACCAACACGCAAATCACCATCAGTATAGAAAATGTCGTTATGATAAATAGAACATTTACCATTCCTAGTAATGAAAGTATAACCTTCCTTATCCAAATAAGAAAGAGAATTAATGTTATTACTCAAACCAGGAACATAATAGCAATTGTTTAAAACTAACAAAAGCCTACTGGGCAGAACTAATTCATAAGTGTCTATGGCTAAAACAGCAACTCTTACTCTGTTTCCAACTCGTAGGTCCACCTCGCCCTTCTTCAGCTTTCTACTGTCATTTAGACCCTGCACATTTGTACAAATGTGAGAACCATATGCAGTATCTAATACCCATGTAGAGGAAGTAGAAAAATGAATGTCTATAACATAAATACCTGAAGCAATAACCCATCTATCCTTCTTGTTCTTTTTCATATATTCGAGGTAGAGTCTGTAATTCCTCTTCCAATGACCGGGTTCATTGCAGAAGTAGCTGACTCCTTCCTTAGAGCCTTTGCCTTCTTGGGTTCAGGCTTGGTTTCGGGCTTGTTTGACTCTTCGGTCTTACCACCTAAGCCATTACCCTTCCATTTACCCTTCCCTTTCTTTTTCATACCCTTTCCTTTCTGAACTATCAAAACAGTACTGGGCTTTTTCTTAATGCTCTGCTCGGAAGTTTTGAGCATCCCATACAGCTCAGAAATTGATTTCTCTATGTTGTTCATGTTGTAGTTTATAATAAACTAGTTATAACTCTCCGAGAGTGAGTTCAGGATCAAATCTATAGCTAACTCCTGACTTATGAGAAATCCAAGCCTCTCAAGGTGATCAATATACCCTTTCATCTTTAACACATGAGCACTAACTGATGCACCTTCAGCCATCTTGTAGGAATGTAAGGCCTTTGTGGTCTCATACCTTTCTTGCCTTACTTGTTGCTAGAACATTTACTTGAGATGGACGATCATCTCATGAGCCTCCATAAGTTCCAGGTCTCTTTGGAGCTCTGGAACCATAGTGGCAAGCATTAGGCAACCTATATCCACAGAGTCATCATTATGCTTCTTGTAAGCATCTCTCTAAGCTCTTGGAGCACTGGCTGCAGGCTCCTCAGGAATAAGTTGATCTAGGACATAAGCCTTTATTTCCTGCTTGAGAACAATTCTCAAGTTCCTGAACCAGCCAAGAAAGTTTGTCCCATTGAGTTTGTCATTCTCAAGGACTGATCGTAATGATAATGTAGCAGTATTATTAGTCGACATGATTCTACAATTAAAATATGCAAAGTTAGTTAGTAATCTCCCACTAAATTAACAACCCTCAATATAATAATTAGTGGGCTAAGATCCATATTTGGCTTAAACTTAAGTCCGCTTTGGCAAGACGCTTAAATTCAAGTTATTTAGGTAGGTAACCTATTTACCAATTACATCACATGTAACTCTTAAATGTTTAAGGGATTCGATCATCATATGATCTGGCATGTTTAATCCCATCTAATGCCTTGAGATCCAGAGCCATTTTGTTAATCTCAATTAAGTCAAAACAATAATGAATATTATGAGTGGCACCATTACTCATACTCGTCTCATCAAGATAACTCAAAAGAATCCACTTTGGTGGTTTCCACAATTGAGCGATCTAGGTTTTGACAAGTATTTATTAATTGACGGAATTATGACTTAAGATTTTTTTTCGAGGGCTTAATTAATTAGTTTTGTTTATATGAATGCAATCGTGGTTATATCTCATACAGATAAATATATATAAATGCAAAAGTATTCATTCAATGATCTAATCAAAATCATAATTTAAACGTGATACAACATAGCTTACCTAACTTAAAATCTTCCCAAGCCAATGAGGGGGCTTCTCTAAATAAGAAAAGAAATACATTGAGAGAAACCTCGTTTAAACATATGAGGGGAGTGAGATGGGAAGAGAATGTACATTGAGAGTATTCAGAGGAAGGCACGGTATGCAGGCCGTATTTAAATATTACAACTCTTTGTAAAAATCTAAAGCCATATTGTTCACCATACCCAAACAAGTATGAAGAATAAACCACAACAAGAGTTCATACAATATGAAAAGAAATAAATGTCGTGATTAGATTATATTGCCCTACGAACAGGTAGTCACGGTGCTCCCGCTACAAGCCTACAACCCGAATAGAGATCCGAACTTAGACCTGGTTCTTCTCCAAGATTTTGGATCCCTAAATTCGATTAGAGACCCTAACATGTCCATACGCTGTGATCTTCAACCAATTTGAAACCAAGAATGACGAGAATTCCAATTTTGGATCCAATCCAAAATAGAACTCATGACACAGCAACAAATCGCATAGGTTCGACTTTCTCAAAATCAAAACAGATTTCAATATCGCATACAATACGTAACATATTGTATACAATTTGACTTTCTTAAAACCGAAAACTAAATTAGATACATATTTGATCATCTTCTTATAAGCATAAATATATAATCCATATATATCACATGTATAAGAACAAAAACTCAATTTAAACTCAAAATTGATCTGGCTCTGATACCACTATTAGGATCGGCAGGCACAGCGGAAGAATTTTAAAATTTTTCACCAATCTTAATCAAGGATCTATCAACGGTGTTTAAACCGAGTTAGAAAGATTTGTACCTTTTACAATTCAAGGATTTAGATCTCTAGGAGCCAACACCTTAGGTCCACTCCCTCTATCAGTATCCACACGAATGCTCTCCAACACAGACTGTGTGCTATCGCCTCTAATATCTCATAGGGTTTCCCTTGCGGCTCTGAATTCTCATGCGTGTATGGGTTTTTCTGCTCTAACAATTTTATAACCCATGAGGCTATATTCGAATTTCAAAATTAATCTTTATTAATTTTGAAATTAATTAACAATTAATTATCTTGATGAGCTAATTAAATTAATTCAGTTTAAATAAAATCTGCTTAATAGTTTTAATTTAACCTATTTATTTAACCCAAATTAAGAGCCATTAGATTTAATTTATCTTCATAAATTAAATTTGAGATACTATATCTCTATCATGTTAGTTATTAAATTTAATTTATCTTAATAAATTAAATTTAAAACTAACACAATATAATAATATCATATATATATAATATGTATTTCGAAAATACATACATATATATATATATATAATTTTATTAATTTTATTTTCACGAATTTTATATTATATATAAATATAAAATTCGTCCACTATAGATTAAACATTATCTCTTGTTGGGCCATTCTTGTGTGTGACCCTCTAAGCCCATACGAAGTTGCAGTGGGCTAATAACTGTATTGACCCACAAGTCGCAAGCGGCCTCTAGCAAGACATTACGACTACCCAATTCATATGAAGATCGTTAACACGATGCAACCTATCATACAACCATGTCATGTCCCTTTTGTCACATGATATATCGGTCAAGGATGAGGCATAGATAATGTCATCCTCTTGTTCCTAACCATTACTTTCTCGATTCCTGAGTAGTCTGACAATAGAAATGGAAACTCCTTTCTATCATAGTATGACCATACATTTCTCAGACTCACTCATTAAGGGGCCCGGTAATATTTCTCTACTAATGTGAGGGACAAATTCCATCTTGATCATTCATATTCCTCTGCATGAAAAACCACTAAGCCCGATCGTAGCCTTTGTCATCACCTGGTCAAAAGTACCTTTTGACTAGTTCAAAGCTTAGCAACTCTCATATAAGAATCCGTGATGACCTCAAGTCAAAGGGCATTGTAATGTGATTATACATGAGAAAAGCTTATGACTTGATCCATATAGCTTTCTCATAGTGGGTCGGTCCTACACCTTGTACTCTTACAAGTACCTAAGACTTTGATTTGTATCTTCATATTTTATTAAAGTCATACTAGTCTTGTTTCATCTCTACTCTCGCATAGATGACCGACCATGGACATTTTAGGACAATCTTTATGGTTTATCCAAGGATACAATTATCACAGTTAACATACAAATAATATGATAACAGGATGGAGAAATTTCATTAAATTAATAATGTTTAAAGTACAATGATTGGCCCTTAGGGCACAATTTCCAACATTATAATGGGTTGAAGTTGCTTATACTAGATGAGCACAGGTGATGCATTAGCCAGACAACTAATATAGTGTGTAAAGAGGTCTTCCAAAACCTTACGTCTTCATGAGTTTTCCAATTGTAACTTTGGTTTGTCAATGTGTCAAATCATAGTCAAATTATCTTTTGGTACATTCAATTAACTTTACTGAGTATTTTGACATTTACAGAAATTAACTAATCCGTGCAACACGGGGGTTATTTTCCTTGTTTAGATATATAATAGTTTATACATATACATTGGAGAATTAGTGTAGTGGCATTTTTCCCATAAAAAATTATATATAAAAAAAAGAACAACGTTGAAAATAAATAACAATCTTCAAGGTACAGCAGTAGGAGTGATCCTCTTAACCATCCCCTATGATTTTAACTGAAAGTTTTAACACAATCAAATCAATTTCAATCATTTATCTACTTATTTAAGAGGGTCGGTAAAACCCTAATACCCTCAAAAAATGTGCCTTTCATTCTAGGAGACTGAGATATGGCTAACATTGAGCAACTTATCGATCAAATCCAAATACTTGCGGTTTCTACAAATAATGAACACATGCAAGAGCGACTGGAGGACACTATGCATGGTATAGGGGGAATACTAGAGAGCAATCCAATGGCTGGCGACGATGATCATGTAGTTCGGGTATTAAGAGCAAGAAATGTGCAGTGTTCTGTGATGATTACTACATAGTAAGCTTCCAATGGAATCAATAGAGACAATACAAGATCCTTTAGATGAGGGTGAAGACACCCTCATGCTACATGACAGATGGGGATGTAGCACACTTTAGGAGTAACACTTTGTTAAATCCCATACGTTTTGATGATAACAAAAATTGGATTAATATTGCAAATGGTTTTGACAATAAACAAAAAGGTTTGAATAAAGTAACTAAGCTCTTGGTGGCAGGTAAAATCATTACTCGAGTAACTACTTAAGTAATGAAGAAGAACTGAAAGATAGAGAACAGGAGAAAGCATTATTGGTAGATTTTGAAGGTATTACTTGAGTAAGCCCTCAAGTAATGATCCTTCATTTCTGGAGTCCTCGAATAATATGTGAGAAATTATTTCAGAAGCTCTCTGTCAAAAATTGCATGGCATTACTTGAGGGATCACTCGAGCAATCTGAAAAGAAATTGAAGCATTACTCGAGGGATCACTCGAGTAATCAGAGAAGAAATGATGCAATAACTCTCGGCCAAGAAATGAGTGACATTACTCGAGGGATCACTCGAGTAATTTGAAATGAAAAGATTATATTACTCGAGGGATCACTCCAGTAAACAAGTAATCAAAGAAGAAGTTACTCTTAGCCAAGATTTGGATGACATTACTCAAGGGATTACTCAAGTAATCAGAAAAGAATTGAAAGCATTACTCGAGGAAGCACTCGAGTAATAAAAAAAAGAAAGACTTACTCCAGGGATCACTCGAGTAATCAAGTCTGCCAAGTTTTGTAAAATGAATTATTCAATGTTAAAGGAAAAGATTATAATATCACAAAATATAGAGGAATGATCGGATTATTACTCTGTCTTACTGCAAGCAGACCTGACATCCAATTCAATGTTGGTATGTGTGCAAGATATCAATCAGCACCAAAAGAATCACATGTTGAAACCATCAAATGCATTTTTAGATATCTCAGCGACACAGTAGAATTAGGTCTCTGGTACCCTAGGGGAAGGAATGAGTACCTGGCTGCATATTTAGACTCTGATCATGGAGGGTACAAGACTGATCAAAAAAGTACTAGTGGGCGATGTCAATTTCTTAGAGGCTCACTTGTATCTTGGTTTAGTAAGAAATAAAACACAGTGTCACTCTCGTCAATGGAGACTGAGTATGTTGTAGCATCAAGTTGTTGTGCATAAGTGTTATGGCTGAAACAATAACTACAAGACCTTGGTATATTCTTAAAAGAGATACCTATCTTCTGTGACAATACTAGTACAATAAGTTTGGCAAAGAATCCAGTTCAACATTCAAGAACCAAACATATCGATATTAGATATCATTTCATCAGAGATTATGTTCAAAAGAAAGATGTCAAAGTGATATTCATTCCTACTCATTTTTAATTAGCTAATATATTTATAAAGACTCTTGCAAAAGATCAATTTTTATTCATAAGAAGAGAATTGGGAATGGTAAATCCCAATAAATTGTAAGTCATTTTTATGTTAGAAATTATAGATTAATCTTGTTTGATGATTACTGACTTAAGCTTCAGAGTTCTAGCAATTTGTTTAACAAGGGTTTTAATACTCTGTTATGAGACATGAAAAGCAGAGGTTAACTTAGAATAATATTACTAGAAGGACAACTTCAAGTAACCATCATTACCCGAGTAATAACTTGAAGTAATTGTACGCATTAGTCGAGTAATGACCTAGAAAATATGGCAGTGAAGCATTAATTCAAAAGGAAATGGCGTAATGGTTGGAAATGAACAGTCAGGAAATGAAGAGACAGATTACTCGAGGGAGCCCTAGAGTAAACTATCAAAATTACTTGAGTAAGGCCTCGAGTAATCATGAGTACAGATCAAAAATCAATCCAATTTCTATTCAAATTTGTCCTAAAGTGCTATCAAATGATCCAGGGAATATACATGGGTAATTACAATATTACTTATGACAGGTATGCGTTTAAATTGCATTAATTTAAATTTTCAGAAATAATTACTCTAGGGAGCCCTCGAGTAATGTAAGGCAACAGGGATATATTACTGTGCGTTATGTCATTTTCACAAAATTTCTTCATGTGATTCTCCCAGTAACCTTCCAAAACTTTTTCACAAACATTTCTTCACTTTATTTCCGTCAAAACACATTGAAAATCCTTATGAAAAGCCTCTTCAAATCTCTTAAAATCCTCAGCCCTAACCTTCGACTTTCACGAGAAATTTTCCAGAAAACCATCTTCCCTCAACCAAAATGGTTAGAACCAAAACTCCCTTTCCTGATACTCCTTCTGAGTCTTCTAATTCTCAACAATCACCTGAATCTCCTCCATCTCCTCCAGCCAAAAGACAAAAACTTTCTCCCAAACCAAAAGCTAAATCCAAGCCTTAAGCTAAACCTAAAGTCAAGGGAGTTGTGATCAAGAAGCCTATTACCACAAGGGCTAAATCTAAGAAGGCTATTCCTCCTGGTAAAGGCAAAAGGACCAAGGCACCATCTCCTCCTTATTCAGACTCTGACACTCCCTCCTTCTCTGAAAAACCATCCAAAGGGTCCAAGTATGATAAGAAACTTGCCAAAGCAATGAAAAACATGCTAAAGGAGGCTATCTAATCTAAAGGTGAAAAAGGGGATCAATCCTCAAGAAGGCCAGAAGAAGAGGAAATTATTTTTCCTCCAAAAGGATTTAATGTGAAGAAATTGGAGGAGTCTCAGACATACAAGGAGCATTTTTCTAGAAGGAGAGTGTGCAAAATGCACTACATAGATCTCAACCTGCTCAAAGAGATATTGAAATTTGACCTCTCTTCTTATTTGGAATCATACATGCCCTGGTAGTCTATTAGGCTTCCTTTTTGCTCTAAGGTAGTAAAACATTTCTACTATAATTTAGAGCCTGTCAATGATGCCCTCAGAGATTCTCTAGTAGAAGAAATGGTCTCAAAGGTTAGGGGGAAAACAACCTAATCTCACCCTCTAAAATCAACACCTGGTTAGGGATAGAGGACCCCCCTGAAGATAATTATCCTAATCTTGATTCAAACAAGTTGTTTTCTATTCTAAGGCCTGGTGAGATAGTGGGACCCCTCAATTTCAACCCAAGTGATATGTATGATCTTCACAGAGTCCTATGGTATATCTATTCTAGAGCCATAGTGAAGAAAGAAAATAACTTCACATATTTCATTAAGAGAGATTATAGAAAATGTTCCTCATTTCTTCTTAAGGAGAAAAAGGACTTGGGTGAGTACATCTTTGATGAGATTAAGAGATACAGATTCGTAGGAAACCTTACTACTCCAATGCCTTATCCTTAGCTTATATCCTTATTCTTAAAAAGAACAAGGTTTGGTACTTAGAGAAGGATGAGCCTATTAAGAGGCTAGCTCCTGTGGGAAGAAACCAAATTGGGAAGTTGCATATTGAACTACCCCTGAAGAAACCACTTGAGTCAAGTCTCAAAAAGAAGAAGAAGAAGATTGAGACTGAGGCAAGTCGATTGGATGATACACAGTCTTCTGCTCCTATATCTAAGTCCTCTCCTTCATTTTTCGGTGCCACATTGCAGACATTTTTGGAAAATATCATGAAGGGTTTTCATGTTGACATTGCAAATACTAATGCAGAGTTGATAACCCATATGAACACAAAGATGGAAGAATTGGTTGTGAGCATGAACAACCAGTATGAGGAGATGAATAACAAGTATGAGGAGATTATGGTAGAACAAAAGGCCAAAGGAGACCTTCTGAGATCATTCCATGCAAGATTGGATTCCTTGGCCTCCAGTTCATCCATACCTACCTAACCCCTACCTCTAATCATATGCCTTCTACTACACTAGCTGAACAGTATCTTTTGAACCTGGACCCTCATCCATCCCTCTTCCTACCATACCTATCTCTATTCCCAGCAACCTTTTATTCACTATGCCTGACCTATCATCTACCTTTGAGCATATACATATCACAATTGATGATCCTATCCAGCCAACCCAGCTTGTGCCAACACCGATTGCATCACCCGCAGGTACTGAGGAGGTGGTTGTCTCCTCTAGTGATCATCAATCACCTACTAGAACAGTGGAGGTGGAGATTTCTTCTCATGTCCCAATACCACAAAGTCCTCCAAAGGATCTTATTCCAATTCCTCCTTTGGTGCTTCCTGACCCTGAACCCTCTTCCTCAGATACTTCCAGTCAAAATGATTCCCATTACTCTGCGCCTACACCTATTCCAGTCACTCCTCTCTCTGTTATCAAGCCATCTAGTTCTAGCTCTTCTCTTGGTTGATTCTTACCTTGTGATGAAGACAAAAAGGGGGAGAAAAACTTAGTCTGGTGTGATTTTATAAAGAATGTATAGGGATATGGGTGTATAGAGTTTAAGGGAGCTTTATTAGTTTCTATTTTAAGTTTGATTATGTAATGAACTCATTTTGCAGTTTAATTTGAAGTTACTTAGATTAAGTTATGGACTAATGAGTTTTTTTATTGTATATGCAAGGTGAACAAATGAACAATTAAAACATACCTTCAAAGTTATGAGTTTTTTATTTTAACATCATTAAAATTGGATTCAAAAAAATTTCAAATACTAAATTTCTCAAATTCATTAGATTTAGATTCAAAATGATCTTTCCCAAGTCATTCAAAAGAGTTTTCAAGTTAAAAATGAACAAAATATTCCATATGAAAAGTTATGAAGAAACATATGATTGGAAACTCAATTTCAAAAACTTTATTCAAAATCACCAAGTTTTGTCATCATAAAAAAGGAGGAGAATGTTAGATCTTATATGTTTTGATGATAACAAAGATTAGATTAATATTACAAAAGGTTTTGATAATAAACAAAAAGGTTTGAATAAAGTTACTAAGCTCTTAGTGGCAGGCAAACTCATTACTCGAGTAACTACTCATGTAATTAAGAAGAACTGAAAGACAGAGAATAGGAGAAAGCATCACTGGCAGATTTTTGAAGGTATTACTCGAGTAAACCCTCGAGTAATGATCCTTCATTACTCAAGGGATTACTCGAGAAATTGTTTCAGAAGCTCTCTGTCAAAAATTGCATGCCATTACTTGAGGGATCACTCAAGTAATCAGAGAAGAAATGATGCAGTAACTCTCAGCCAAGAAATGAGTGACATTACTCGAGGGATCACTCGAGTAATTTGAAATGAAAAGATTATATTACTCGAGGGATCACAAGAGTATAAGGTAAGCAAAGAAGCAGTTACTCTCGGCCAAGATTTAGATGACATTACTCGAGTTCACTCGAGTAATCAGAAAAGAATTGGAAGCATTACTTGAGGGAGCACTCGAGTAATAAAAAAAACAAAGAAAGACTTATTCGAGGGATCACTCGAGTAATCAAGTCTGCCAAGTTTTGTAAAATGAATTATTTGATGTCAAAGGAAAAGATTATAAATCACAAAATATAGAGGAATGATCGGATTATTACTCTGTCTTATTGCAAGCAGACCTGACATCCAATTCAATGTTGGTATGTGTGCAAGATATCAATCAGCACCAAAAGAATCACATGCTGAAACCATCAAATGCATTTTTAGATATCTCAACGACACAACAAAATTAGGTCTCTGGTATCCTAGGGGAAGGAATGAGTACTTGGCTGCATATTTAGACTCTGATCATGGAGGGTACAAGACTGATCGAAAAAGTACTAGTGTGCGATGTCAATTTCTTGGAGGCTCACTTGTATCTTGGTTTACTAAGAAACAAAACACAGCATCACTCTCGTCAATAGAGGCTGAGTATGTTGTAGCATCAAGTTGTTATGCATAAGTGTTATGACTGAAACAACAACTACAAGACCTTGGTATATTCTTAAAAGAGATACCTATCTTCTGTGACAACACTAGAACGATAAGTTTAGCAAAGAATCTAGTTCAATATTCAAGAACCAAACATATTGATATTAGACATCATTTCATCAGAGATTATGTTCAAAAGAAAGATGTCAAAGTGATATTTATTAAGTAGTTAAACAAGTGATTAAAGGTGATAAGAAGGTGTTTTATGGATTGAAATCATAAAACCCCATCTTCTCTAATTTTTATGGAATTTCGTCCAAATCTCTTTTGAGCTTTGTTTGGACTGAATTTTAGTATGTTTGATGATTCTATTGTATTTAGAATGGAAAATTGTATAGGGTTCATGTAGGGTGTGAAGTGAAAAAAGCCCTATAAAATGAAATTACAAAAATAGCCTTAAAATCCTCACATAGGGCTGACAAGGTTGAATTTGTAATTAGGGCTGGAATTTGAGAAAACCAAGGTAAAAAATGGATTTCTTGGGCAAAAATATGTCAGAATAGCCTGAGTCAAAATTTTAGAAAAAGTACGGTTGGATAGGGAAAAGTGGGGTCGAGCCGGGTTCCAGGGGCATTTTGGTAAATTTGCATAGTAGACTCATATAACTATTAAAAGCATATTGGAAGTGCCTAAAATTATATATTTGACATTTTAGGACCGATTTGAGAACCCGATTCATTGGCACGCATAACGAGAGGCCTCTTTAAGAATCAAGGAAGGGCGATTAAGGAAGGGGACTTACCTTACTTGCATGTACTTGATATCTTTGCTTGTGTATTGATATTTGTGATTGCTTTACTTGATTGTGTAGACCATATTTGAACAAATGAAGCTCTGTTTCTTTTTTTGCTATGGCTATAGTCTTGTTGCATGAAACACCGAGCATGCAAAAATGTCATTATGGGGCATACATCTAGTTAAAGCTAACATATCATACACATAGAATCTATCATGCATGCATTATCATATCTGTTTCCTACTGAGATTCTCTCGAATCTCACCCTCCCTTTCCAACAATTCAGACAGGTGAATACAGGAGATATGCTGAGAACAAAGAAGAGAACCGTACGATGGGATTGCAGTGGTGGAATGAATATGGGAAGATGTCTTTGTTTCACTGGCATGGTCTTAGACACCCAAGTAGCCTTGCACGACTACATTAATTTCTGTAATCATGCACTTATTATTAGTACATTTATGTTATTCCTGTGTTGCCTACAAAACCATGCTTTAATATTCAGCTGCAAGTCAAAATAAGATAAGGGAGTGACAATCCCTATCTCCTTCGTCATCCTTATCATCATCTCGTTTGGGATGAGGGCGCACCCACACTGCCCTTAACGGCCCTCCAAATCGCTTCTTTACTAACCAAAGCTCAACATCATCACAATTAAAAGCAACACTATCGTTATCCAACAGGATGGGCTAAGACACACCATGTTCGACTGGCAGTGAAAAATGATACTGGTTGTCCAAGGCAAGTGTGTTAGTTCAAGCGTTTCACCCAATCAAATTACTAAGGTGCCAAGAACCCACTGAATCTTGGAAGATATAGCGAAACTCTCAGAGAATCTCTGGGTACAAGACGTAGGTCAAAGTGGTTGTGGCTAAACCATTATAACTCTTGGTGTACGCTTTGGAGATATTTTTCTTATCCTTTATATTTGTTTTTAGTCAGAATTTGTTTATAATTTTTTTAAAAAATATCTAGATCACCCAATTCACCCCCTCTTAGGTGAAATGCTTGAGCTAACACACTTGCCTTAGACAACCAGTATCATTTTTCATTGCCAGTCGAACATGGTGTGTCTTAGCCCATCCTGTTGGATAACAATGGTGTTGCTTTTAATCCTGATGATGTTGAGCTTTGGTTAGTAAAGAAGCTATTCGGAGGGCCGTTAAGGGCAATGTGGGTACGCCCTCATCCCAGACGAGATGATGATAAGGATGACGAAGGAGATAGGGATTGTCATGGCCTTTTCTTATTTTGACTTGCAACTGAATATTAATGCATGGTTTGGTAGGCAACACAAGAATAACATAAATATACTAATAATAAGTGCATGGTTACAAAAATTAATATAGCCATGTAGGGCTACTTGGGTGTCTAAGACCGTGCCAGTGAAACAGAGACATCTTCCCGTCTTCGTTCCACCACTACAATCCCCTCGTATGGTTCTCTTCTTTGTTCTCAGCATATCTCCTATATTCACCTGTCTGAATTGTTGGTAGGGGAGGGTGAGATTTGAGAGAATCTCAGTAGGAAACAGATACCATAATGTATGTATAATAAATGCTATGTGTATGATATGTTAGCTTTAACTAGATGTATGCCCCATAATGACATTTCTGCATGCTCGATGTTTCATGCAACAAGACTATAGCCACAGCAAAAATAGAAACAGAGCTTCATTTGTTCAAATATAGTCTATACAATCAAGTAAAGAAAACACATACATCAATACACAAGCAAAAATATCAAATACATGCAAGTAAGGTAAGTCCCCTTCCTTAATCGCCCTTCCCTGATTCTTAAAGAGGCATCTCGTTATGCGTGCCAATGAATCGGGTTCTCAGATCAGTCCTAAAATGTCAAATGTACAATTTTAGGCACTTCCAATATGCTTTTAATAGTTATATGAGTCTACTATGCAAATTTACCAAAATGCCCCCAGGACCTGGCCCAGCCCCACCTTTCCTGATCCAACCGTACTTTTTCTGAAATTTTGACCCAAGCAATTCTAATATATTTTTGCCCAAGGAATCTATTTTTACCTCGGTTTTCTCAAATTCCAGCTCCAATTACAAATTTTTTCCTGGCAGCCATATGTGAGGGTTTTAAGGCTATTTTTGTCATTTTATTTTATAGGGCTTTTTTCACTTCGCACCCAACATGAACCCTATACAATTTTCCATTCTAAATACAATAGAATCATCAAAAACACCAAAATCCAGAATAAACAAAGCCCATAAGAGATCTGGATGAAATTCCATAAAAATTGGGGAAGATGGGGTTTTATGACTTCAATCCATAAAACACCTTCTTATCACCTTTAATCACTCGTTTAACTACTTAGTTACACTTCCCACATGATTAATCCAAATTTGGACAGTACCTCCCCTTAGGGTTTGTGTTCCCTAAATCAAAAACCAAGCAAAAACAAGCCATAACCAACAACCACCACCAACAACCAACAAGAATCAATAAGAAGAGCAAGGTTTGTGGTTTACCTTTCCTTTCTCTTCTCTGTCTCAAAATTTTTCCATCTTCTTCCCTCTTTCTCTTGAGTTTTATTCTTGCTTTACATGACTTCAATAAGGATATGAAGATTAGAGAGATTCCACAAGAGATTGAAGGCAAAAACAAGCAATTACCACTACTACTTACCAAGTTCTTGCCTCTTGGTTCTTCCTCCTCCTTTGTTCTCCAGAAACTCATGTTGTCTCTCTCTCTCTCTCTCTCTCTCTCTCTCTCTGTCTTTATTCATGGCTGTGGAAAATGAGAGGAAAGATTAAGGAAGTGGTTTTAACAAAATATCTTCATATTTTACCTAATATTTTATCCAAAAAATGTTGACTTTATGACTTGAACTTATCCTCATGAAATTGGTGTCATATAATCCCATTAAACTTAATCTAATTCTGCTCTTTTTAGTTGGCCCAAGTTCACATCCTAACCTATAGGAAAGGCCAAAATAGGCTGATATTATTTTATCCTATAATTACCACATTTGCCATAAAGTTTTTTGCCCATTTTCAGAATAATGGCAATTCTGGCAAGTTTTCTGCCCAAAATTTGAAAAATCATAACTAAATTTGTAGACCTCGTATAAGAGCTATTCCAAAGGCTATAGAACCCTTATTGATTTAGTTTCAAGGAAAAATATAGCCTTTTGCCAGTTGGAAGCATATCATTGCCAGATTTTTAGTTTTTGGAAGCTGATCCAGAAACTTTCCAGTTTTTTCTGGGCTAACATCAAAAATTCATAATTTTTTGTATATAGCTTCAAATGATTCATATGACCTATCAAATTAAAGCTTAGGATGTCTACTTTTACCCTATAAACCCTCATAATTTTTTCTCATCTTTGGTAATACAAAACCACATAACAAGCTCACTGCCTCGTAGAAAAGTTCACTGGAAGCATAATCACATTCTCCAAAATTCATCATTTTACTTTCTTAATACCCCAAAGATATAAGAAAAATTCGGGAATAGATTTAGGGCACTTCCTAAACTGGGGTTTAGCAGTCCACTTAATTCAGGCTTATTCTCTAGCCTCCAATCCCAAAATTCAGGATATTACATTTCTCCCCCGGTTCAATAAATTTCATCCTTGAAATTTGAATGTCGACAACTTGTGGATCGCTTCTTCTCACTCAATCCATCCCTTTTTCATGTGCAGGCTCACAAGCTGTGCAACATAATGATCATATAGTCGAGGGTCACTACCCCCATTCCTTGAGTCACTGCCCGTCACATTTCTGAATTCATCTACCAGCCTATTAAGCACATATAGTTAGCATGCTTCCGTTGTGCCACTCTGATGTTTCACACTATCTTATACATTATAGGTGGGACTACACTATCTGGCCCCACACTTATCTCTCTTCCTCAGTTGGTTCCCACTGGACCTCCGTAGTAACCCCTGTTAATGCAAGCATTTCACCCAAGAGGGAGGTGAAATGGGTAATATCAGAAATTGCATTGCGTATATAAAAATTGACAGTAAATTTAAAGTAGTTAAGAGCTAGGAGAAATATTACCGAAGTGTACATCGGGAGTTATACTGGTTCGGCCACAACCACTTTGACCTACATCCAATCTTCAAAGCTTCTCTGAGAGTTTCACTATATCTTCCAAGATTCAGTGGATTCTTGGCACCTCAGACACATCAAGTTCCCTCACCGGACACTCGCTCCCCCTTACACTATGTAAACCAATCCCCAACTCAAAGTTCCACAACTTTAAGTTATCTCAATAACAGATATTGAGTTTGTAACAAAAATCTCTCTCACAGAGTAAATATAGAATCATTGAAGTACAGAAAATGTAAAGAGTGAAGAACAGAGCAAGAAAGTATTCTTCATAAGATGATTGTTTGTTGTCGTTTGATGTGTTTCTATCTTGAATGCTTCAGTATTATATAGAGGTTGTTTAAGAGCCATTGAGATCATTCAGATATTTTCCACTTGTTGAATAATCATTGTGTTAAAATAGTCAAATGCTCCTTCCATTATTATTGCGCTTCTAAGTCTTTGAATTCTGATTACCCGTTGTAAAATAGTCAAATGCTCCTTCCATTATTATTGATTGTTGCGCTCCAAAAGGCTTTGAATTCTGATCATTGTGTATTACCTGTAATACACTCAAAAGAAAAGATTAATACTATAATTAATTTATTAATACTGATTTTTAAACTTCACTTCAAGTGAGTTATCATCACTGGAAGTTGTATTCATGCATCTATCAACATCACTCAAGTTCACTACCAATTCACTTGATGTGATCTGATGTTTTGGTTATCACTTCAAGTGATTTTGATTTATTGGAAGTGATTCTGACAATCACTGGAAGTGTTCTTACATTACTTCAAGTGTTTCTGTTACTCATTGGTTATCACTTCAAGTGATTTTGGATTTCACTTGAGTGAAAGGCGTAATCACTGGAAGTGTTTTGATATCACTTCAAGTGAATATGATGTTCACTAGAGTTGGATATGTATTCACTGGAAGTGATCTAACTTTTTGGGGAATCACTTCAAGTGATTCTAGTCATGACTCGAATACATTGGTAATTCACTTCAAGTGATCTGATATCACTTCAAGTGATTTGTTAACTTTCAGAATATCACTCGAGTTCATTGACAATAAACTGGAAGTGATCTACAGAATTTTAATATTCACTTGAGTGCTGTTCAATATCACTCGAGTGATTCGTAAAATATGGAAATCACTTCAAGTGATCTTGAAACACTCCAAGTGATTTGTTCACATATCATCTTCTTTCTTTTCCTTACCTTTGCAATGTATAATTAGAACACGCGTTGCTATATTTGCTTGTGAATAAATTGATTATGTCTATTTTTCCACCCATAAATATTGTTTATGTCTAGTTTTACACCCAAAAATAGTTAATTGTACTGGGTACACATAGTGAAATAGTTCTTTGCTATTTTTGAACCTTAACCCAAAATTTAAAAAAAAAACAATATGGTCATATAAGCAAAGAGACTGCAAAGACAACTGGCTGGCGTGTAGCATAACAATTCTTTAAAGTTAAATAACATTAAAGGAATTTAAATAAATTGATCGTACACAACATACTCTTAATGCATAACTCCTCATATTGATGAAATTACAACCTATCCATTCACATTATATCATCTTGCAATACCCTTCCCCCATAATGAATACAACTGTTACTATTTTCTACAAAACAAAATAGAGCATATTACATAACTGCACTCTTTTGCTCTTCTTCAACCAACATAATTCTATTTTATCCAACAATCAAGACCAATTACAACAACATCAACATTGCAATCCCAAAGGTGCTCCCCAACCGAAGACTCCTCATGCCTCTTTTGTAGGGATAAAATTTGTAAGGAGCTTTCACATGTATATCAATGTATATTTAGTGAGAAGCTAAATTTTGGAGACCTGACAAAGTTAAATGCCTTCTCACATTAGCAATTATCTCGTCTCTTCTTCCACACACCATGATGAAGACTGTTTGAACGATAATGAAGATGATATGATTATTCAATTCAAAATTGTGATATTATTAAAGCATGGTAGTTTATGAAAATTAAAACTTTCACTCACATCACAATGCAATAATCAGCATAATCACCAACCATCATTATCCATAAGGAAGAGAAGTTACCTAGTTCTCCCTGCAACTATATGCGTAGTTTGGTACTTTTCCTCTCAAGGAAAGGAAGGCCACAAAGAAAGGGAAGCTAAAATCACAAATACAAAATAACAAAAAAAGGGGATATCCTTCTGATATAAGAACATGAGACTTCAATACAAGGATTGATTCTGCACAAGGTAAAGAGACTAAAACAAAATATGATAGTGGTGCACTGAAATAAACAGAACATAAGAAGGTAGAAATACGTAGGGGAATCAATCCCATATGGAATCAGACTTATAAATATGTCTTCAATAATTCATACATAGAATACCTACAAAATGTAAACATGCCTTCAATGCTCCAATTATTCCAAATCCATATTAGAAAAAAGGAGAAACTCGACATCTTTAAAGATAACGAATAGAATTTAACACACCAATCCTTGGAACTTTCACGTCACCCTACACACTTAGTAGCCCAAATTCCAAAACAGCAACAACAAATGAGACAAAGAATAACTAAGGACAGAAACTTACACTCCACCCAGCGATTAACTGGAATTTAGATGTAGATGCTGAACAGTGTAACTTCATTCATTCAATCGTTTTTTTTTTTGTTTGGCTGCGGTTGTGAGGAAGGATGAATTAACACCATATTCTGAGGCAAGACTGCAAAAAATCATTACTCTCCCTCCCTCCAATGAATCTCCTTGATAAAAGGTAGTGCATAAAGACTTATTTAGAAAATTGAAACTTATTAAAATGCCTTCCATTTAAAATAGATAATAAAGATCTTGACATGTCTCATTATGCGAGTCTTCATATTACTATTAACAATTAATAGATTAAAAAAATCAGCATCATCTTCAACATTGAAGGAGGAAAAGGAAATTTAAAAAACAAAGGTTCTTACCACATGAATGGTGGTGTTTGAGAGTCGCATCCCCTTCTTTCTATGTGTTTCCTTACCATTACTAACGACAGGTCTGGATTTCTGTTCAAGCTATTCACAAAAGAAACTGTTAGTAAAACAACAACAAATCACAATAAAAATCAAACCAGGAGAAGAGCAAGTATAAATTAAAGAAAAATGGATAGGAGAAAGCATTATTGGCCCAAAAAAATTCCGGAACAATTACCTGCTAGTTTGTTCAGAGTGATATTATCCTGTCAATATCTATATCAACTGCACAGAGAAAGTGACCAAAAGTACTTTGCATGATAGGGCGAGGAAATCCAGCATTTGAGAAGTGCTTTATCGGCATAAAATTGCAGCAGTCAGTGATACCATAAGTAAAATATTTGATGCTTGTGCTTCTCTCTTATTATCATCAATCTTCGGTTGTTTGCACTTTTGTCGACACAGATCTCTGCAAAACCTTCTTCAATTCAATATTTTTCCTTTATCCTCTCAGCCAAGCTTCCAGAACTAGAGCTCCAAAGGCAAAATCAACACTATAAACAAAGGGAAAGGAATGCCGGAAGGAAAAGGAAGAGCCGCCGCACAGAGCTGAAAACAAATCCAAAGACCCAAAAAAAAAAAAAAAAAACACTTTGAACTTCAAAATGCAAAATTTAAAGTTAAGGGGTTGCGATTTGTGAATTAGTGTGTGTTTGGATTCAATTAAAAAAAGCTATTTTAAGAGAAAACCTTGATTTTAGGAAAAAACATCCAAACACTCACAAAAACCTTATAATCCCGTTTTCAAGTAAAACTAAGTGTGTGTTTGGATGCAATTAAAAAAATTGCTTTTGAAGCCAAACCATGGTTTGGAAAATATTCATTCAAACACTCACAATTTTTGAATAATCCATTTTCCATGTCAAACCATGGTTTGGGAGGCCCAAACCTTGGTTTGGGAACAATCCATTTTTTCTTACTTTTTCAACTTTGTGGGTCCCACTCTCTCATTCTCATTGGTTCTTTTTATGTTTGTGGACCCCACAGCACACACTCTCTCTCATCTTTTTTATTTTTTTGAATTTCAACATTTTTTCTCTTTTTTTTTTTTTAGAATTTTAAAATTTTAATACTCCTTCTTATCCTATTTAAAACTTATTTATCTAATTTAATTATATTAAAAAAAATTAGTTAAATTAATTAACATTACATATAGACAAAATTATTTCATTTTTGGTATTAATTATGAAATTTAATGTTAAATAATGGGTTAAGATGTATCATTTTTAATACCGTTAGATGTTTTATTCTCTTATAATTTAACTCCGTTAGGTCAAATTTAATGGTTTTGTTAAATTTACATCCTTGTTAATTGTTCATTATTATTTTCCATCTTCCAAAATTTATTTGTACCAGACGTTCTTCAGGAAAAACTTGGCTGTTAAATTTGATATTAATCCTTAAATAATACATAAAATATAATCTTATTCTTTATATGTAATTATCACAAAAGTTAGTGTCCTTTTATGTAATTTGACCATGAAAAAAACTATTCTGATCAAAACATCCAAACACTCTCATTTTATCAAAATCACTTTTTTCTCATAATCTATTCTTCTTATTATTCTCCAAAAACTATTCTCCATTTTTTCTCCAGAAGCTATTAAAAAAAGCTAATCCGAACACACTCTAAGATTTTGATGAGCAAAACCAAGGTTTGGGGAGAATCTATATTTTTCCGCTGGTGGCTTCGATTGTTACCGTTGGCGTCATTACTGTGTCCTGACATTTCTCTCTCTTTGCTCGATATTCCTTCAGATTTCCCTTTTCACTTTCCCGTTGGTTTGAGCAGAGCTTCACTTTGGTTTCATTTTCTCCTTCCCTCTGATTCCTGTCTTCCCATTTTCGTTCCCTTTTCTCAATCTCATTCTCTTCCAGATCTAAAGAAAGGTCTCTTCTCCTTTGATCTTTCCCTTTCAACTACTCTTTGTGCTTCTCTTTTGTGGTTTCATCTTCGGCGTTTTGGGTCACCGGATGCTCAACTTCAGCTTCTCATCTACGCCATTTTCTTCCCCAATTTTCCCTATTTCGAAACTGTGGGTGGCTAGTGGTGGACAGTGGCAATTTGTGGCGGTGTGTAAGGTCCCCGTTTCTCAGCTTCAACCAGATTTGGGCGGCTGGCGGTGCTTTGTCGGCGATTGGAGAAGGTCGACCAGGGCGTTGGTGCCGGTGAGTGTGTCAGCGTTCAACAACTCAAATCTCTCTCTCCTCTTTCCCATTGCAAAACCCACTCGTGAGTCTGTCAATTCAACAAGTTCTAGTTTTTTTTTTTTTTTTTTTTTTTTTTTATGCTTCAGAATGTCGTTTCCTGTTGGCTCTTGCTATGGTTTTTGCCTTTCTGTACAGTGCCAATGCAATGGTTAGAATTTAAAAGTTGAGTGTTTTTTTTTTTTTTTTTTTTTGGCTTCACAGTTTCATTTTCTGTTAGCTCTTGCTTGTCTTTGTTTTATTTCTTCAGAAATTCTATTGGATCTGGGGTTCTTTTTTTGGATGTTGTATTTATTTAGTGCTAATACGAAATCCTTGTTATAGATTACATTCTTCTAGACTTCTTATTGAGTATGATAACAAACTTGCTATGCTTGTGCTGATATTAGTGCATGCTAATGCCTGAAGAGGATTGTTAAGGAGGATGCTTGTGCCTTAAAAATATTTTAAAAAATAACAAATTTCCGTTAATGTCGGTTGCACCATTGCAGTAAATGGGGCGGAACTAAGAAAAAAATTTCCGAAATTCTCAGCACCAGGGATTAGAGAAGAAGAGGATTCTTTTGAAAGATAGAAGATAAAATAAAGAAAGCATTTTAGGAATAACAGAGGCTGACGTTGTAGCCCTCCTCATGCTGGGCTGATGAGTGCTGCGATAGAACTCGGCAATTTTCTGTTTCAGTTCATGTTTTATCCTCAAGTAATCTGGGACACGAATTATGTGTCTTTATTTTTCTTTGAGCAGTGAACACTGTCTCTTACTTTGTGGGTTATTCTGCATATTTAGGGATTGGCGGTGGAAATCGGTCTGTACAGAGATTTGCTTAAAGCTCTATAGTAGAAATCTTCTGTTTTGCCCTCTTCTTACCTATATTGTGCCATAAAGCGGTGAGTGGTAAGATCTGAACATGGAGCTGTGGATGTTGTTTCCAATAGAATATGGGATGTGCTAGATTATGATGTCTAGTTGTCTACTTCCACGAGACCGTTGCTAAATATTATAATGATTCAATTCATCAATGAAGTTTACTGGGAGGGGGAAGTAATATCCAAATAATTTGAGAACTTAGAAGGCCTAGCTTCATATAAATTGTAGCAATATCCTTACTACTTATAAATGATTTTTTATTATATAATTTTTTAATATACTTATATATATGTTTGATCTATTTTTGTTATATTATATACTTATATATATGTTTGATCTATTTTTGTTATATTATATAATTGACTAATGTTATAAATTTAAAATTTTTTGACAAATTTATTTTATTTTTTGTATTTCTATTCAATTTAATGTAAAATAATACTTAGAATATAATCTTATCTTTTATATGTAATTATCACAAAAGTTAATGTCCTTTTTAGTAATTTGATAATAAAAAAAATATTTTGATCACAACATCCAAACACTCTCATTTTATCAAAATCACTTTTTTCCTATAATTTATTCTCCAAAAGTTATTCTTCATTTTTTTCTTCAGAAGCTATTTTCTAAAAGCTAATTCAAATACAATCTTATACCAAAATGAGTTAGGGAAGACAAACAATAAAGCTATAAACCACAAATCGCATAGGAACGGAGAAGAATGAAGAGAAAAAGTTCAAAGCTTAAAATCTGCAAGTTGGAAGGGAAAAATGAAGGCTTTTACACATTGATTAAGCTCTAAGATCTTACAGAAATGGAAAAATGACGCAGAAACCAAACTCTTACGGGAGTAGGTCCAAGCTTTCAAGCTCCTCCCCCTATGCCTTGTTTTATGTTCACACTAGCTGGCAGAGATGAATGAAAGTGAGAAATGGAGGAGTGAGAATGAGAAAAAGAAAGACCAAGAAAAAAAAGAAGAGGATGGGGAAATAAAAATATAGTGAACGAAAAAAGTATGAATAAATGGGGTGAAGCTTTTACTATGGGTGGGAAAAAGTCTAGGGAAGGAGTAAAAGGGCACGTACTTTTAAATAAGAGAGGGGGGGAGATAGAAAAGAAGATGAAATATGGAAAGATATTTAAGGAACTTCAAAATTTGAAATTCAAACCCAAATTTTGAACATCAAGCCCTAGATAATGAGATATAGTGTTACTGTTCATTGTCTCACTGAATGATGTGGATATCATATTAATGATAATTGTACATCATACGATAATTAG
The DNA here is from genome assembly GCA_963855925.1 of Inga laurina. Lineage (NCBI taxonomy): Eukaryota > Viridiplantae > Streptophyta > Magnoliopsida > Fabales > Fabaceae > Inga > Inga laurina. The sequence continues at coordinate 20,392,111 of OY979702.1, read as the reverse complement.
TTGGACCAATAACTGTAGGTTTACAAGTTTTAGTAGAATATATTTGATTTGATTGATTGAGTGAAGATGATGAAATAAATAAAATAACATTCTAACATAAAGATTTTAAAATAATTTAAAAAAGTTTATAGGCGGCCCAAGCTGCAATATATCAACACTCGGATTCTCTTAAAAACACATTCGAGTACTCACTCTTAGTGACCAAAGAAGTGAATTTAAATCACATTAATAAAATCAACTGTCCATACTTCAATGAATCACCAAATATATATAATTCAAAGATTATGGGCACTTGATTAATTGGTTAGAAAACCTATTTAGTATTTTTTTTTTATTTGGATAATATTACTCAAATTTTTTATCGCGTCCTACCCAAAGTATTTGTCACATTGTAAATTGTTGTAAATTTTCCGGTACCTTCTTACAATTACTTCGAGTTGAATTTTAAAAATTGTATTTTGACTTTTTATTTTTGAAAAATGAAAAGAATTTAAAAGAATGAAAATAAAATCAATATAAATTGCCAAGTGGGGATTTTATTACATGATGTAAAATGGGACAATTGAATTTTTGTATATTGTGAAAAAATATTATTAAAATTGAAATTCAAATAAGGAAAATAAATTTTATTTGCGCATATAAAAAATATATTTTTTAAGGGAACTGCACAATTTTTGAAAAATTTGATTCGAATTAGTTTTGGTTTTTCAATGATAGCAATTTTTATAGTAAATTTTTGGTTAAAGTATGCCTTTGATATTTTAAGTTTACATTCATTTTCAGCTCATGAAGTATATTTTCAGTCCCTTATAATCTGTTTGGTTTGATTCCATATAATCATGATGCAACAAACCGATTATAATGTTTAGTTAGGTATTGTAATGTAAAGAGGATTATATTTTGTAATCCAGCTTACATCATTTGATATAATCAAGATTATATTGCTATGACTGATGAATGAGGATACATACATCATGTAATCAGGTGAAAGATACACTATTGATATCATAATTTTTTAAATTGACTAAAGGGTCCATCTATAAATGTGGTTAAATATTAAATAATTACAACCATTAAATATTAAAAAAATATTTTATAATATAAAAATCAAAAAAATATTCTACCTTTAAAAAATTTAAAAAATTATCTTCCGCCATTAAAAAATATTATAATGTCCCATTAAATAATATTCTCACAATTAAATATTAAAAAATTACCATGAAAGCAACTTGCTGCATAATATTTCCACCATTAAATATTTAAAATTATTATGAACCCAATATATACACGGTATAATATTTCCACCATTAAGTATAAAAAATTACTATGAACCCAACCGATACTCTACACAAATTGAAAATTACCATAAACCCAATGTGTACATTTTGTGTGTGTGTGTGTGTGTGTAGACGGAAGCAATTTTGTCTATCGATGTATTATTCCTATATATTCTTATGTTCGATGTAATCCAACAAAATTTTGTTATGCATATGCATCATCTTTCTTTAACGATGAATAAAACAAATTCATGTAATCATCAGTACATTCCATTCCATTACATTATATTAAATTTCTTAATATCATCACCTCCGATTCTGTAAACTAAACGGCCATTTAATGTTAACACGGTTTACTCTAATTGAAAACACTGACTCAACTAATTTAATGCTGATATATTAATTTTTAATTTAAAATACATAAATTGAAAAATATTAAAAAAAAAAACTTAGGTGCCCTCAATACGTAAATTGTTGGGCGCTTATCCCTGTAAACAGCTCATAGCTTCCAAGCTTCCTCTTCCAATTGTGTTCCACCATTTTTGTCCTCTCTCCTTTCTTCATTACAATTTTTTTTTGGGCCAAACCCCCGTTTTATTCTGTGTTGCTTTCTGTTTGTCCTTTTTCAACAAATTAAAATTACGTTTAGTTGTTATTGTTGGTGTTTTCGAAAAGCAAACAAGAACGGACCCCAATCATGGTTTACTATTAATTTATTAAACCCTAATCCTTGAGAGTGGCATTATAAATAGCAAAACTGGTCTGATTAAAAAGTCAACACACAACAGAACTTGGGGAACATAAAATTTTTTTCCCAATTGGGCTACAAATGTATATGGAGATTTGTTAACTCCAATTCTATCATAATATTTAATATTCTTTTTGTTTTATTTATAGGGTAAAGAGAAAAGCAGCATTTTTTGGTTCAACAAGACATCTCTTTAAAGTCTTAAGGTAAGTTCACAATTTAATCCTTCATTTATTATTGTATTGATTTTGTTTTTAAAATATATTACACAAACTTCCCTTTTATATTTGAAATTCGATTTCCATCCACCCAACTATTAAGTTTGGCTTTTAAACTTTATTTTGACCAAAATATCCCTCTTTAACAAAAAAATTATTTCAGCAATTTTATTTTTAAAATCACCCAAAAATAATTTTGAGACATATATTTTTAAAATTCTTAATATGTTATAAAATTTATTAAATTTTATTATAGTATTATAAAATTAGTTTAATTGATTTTCTGTCATATCTATTGAGACTTATTTATTTATGTTTTTTAAATGGATAAAAAAAATAGGAAAAATCTTAATTAAATCCGGCTGAAATGATCAAAACTAAAATTGGGCCTACACTTTTAACAAATTATTAATAAGGCTGAAAGGGCTAATTAGAAATTTATAAATATTGTGAAAAGACAAGAATGTCCCCCTATTGTTGAAAGAAAAATTGAAGTTAGTTAAAAAGAAGAAAAAAGGATTTATAAATTAGGCCTCATCTAACCTAAATTAATTAATAATTATTCAATATAATCAACATGCATTTGTTATTTAAACTTCCAACGTTTGACAGATTCTATTTTGAAAAATATGATAAGGTATTTATATATTTTTATCTATATATAACATATGAACATTTTAACAAAAATAGTGACTTATAAATAATAACACTCTTTTTAATATTTTGCACAATACAAATATCGATCCGTGTTGATTTAAATAATAAAAATAATATGCTTAGCATGATACTTAAATTTTATGCATCCTAATCGTGAAGCTTTTTTTGTAAAAAGAGTGGATTTCATGTCCATTATCTTCACAAATCATCAATCTTTTTATTTTATATTTCATTGTGTTATATATATTTATATATATTATTCATTCATCAATTCCCAATAGTTTACACACATACACACACATATATACACCCCTCTCTCTCTCTGAAGCAAAAGACTCTGTAGAATTACGAGCGTACCTGGAGTGTCGTTTTGTACTCTCGAGGTACCCACATGAACCGGATCACTCGGAATCCGGCTATAATATGCAGTAAATTCATCGGGAGAAAGGTGACTGTTAGGAAGGAAGTTTTTTTTTTTTTTTTGCAGTCTATTGTTATGTGTAGTTTTTTCTCTTTTATTCACACACACGTAACAAAAAATTGTTCCCCCCAAACATACAGGAAAAATGTTACGAGTGTAAATGATCAATTAAATAGTACAAGTGTACACTGTCGTAATCAAGTAATATAGAAGTGAGTAGAGTATCGTTCCCACGAGGATTAGTTGGTGATTGAGAACACAAAATAAAAGAAAAAAAATTAAATAAGAGTGCAGATGATATGAACGCAAATATGAGAAAAAGTCCTAGGGGTCAGATTTCACGTAACAAATTCCGGATTGAATCACTTATCTATTCTAGCTCAACTTATTCCACATGATTGACAGTTGAGTTTCCCTAATTTAATTACTAGCCTCTTCCAAGGTCAAGCAATTATATAATTAATTGCTAATCAAATATATTCCTATATAAATTATTTAACCAATTAATTATGCATTAAAATTGATGGAACTCAGTAAGACTACGCAACTCATATGAATATATTCCTATTTCATATGCAAGTCATAGTTTTAATTATATGATCTACACACATGCATCTCCTTCCAGTTTCAACGTGCATATTGAAATCATTCAAAAGTGTTAGATATGATTAGTTTTGATGATGTCAAATATAGATATGAAGTGATAAGAGCAAAAAGTTTATATAATGTATTTCTTTGACTAACTACTATATTTAATGTTACATATTTTGTAGAATAGTCAAGCAAAGAATGAAGAAGATTGAATTAATGAAAATGAACAAGAGGAAGAAGAAGAAGAGAAATTGAAGATAGTCAAGGAGATGCCTACTCGGATTATGAAGAATTATTATCAAGAGGAAAACCAAGAAGAAAGATATTGAAGAATGAAGAACTTGGAAGATCTATCATGAATATCAAGATTCAAGTTGTTAGAAGTGATACTGGAGGTTTCTATGATGATACCGGAGGTTTCTATGATCAAATAATGGTTGGAATAGGTTAATACGAAGCTAAGATGACTTATATATGAGTTTTGGCACTTCCAGAGGTGTTATGCTCGAGCACGAGGTGTTATGCTCGAGCACAGGAAGAACTCACTCGAGCACAGATGAATTCGCTCGAGCACGGGGTGAAAACTCTGTTCTACTCTGTTTTACGTTTAGCCTGAGCGAGGTCTGGTATTTTGGTCACATCTCTCAAACCAAACATCGGATTGACCCAAAACCGGTGGACTCACAACACGTAAAATCTGCACCATGATCACATTGAAAGAAGATCAAATGAAGGCGATATGATTCATGGAAAATGAAACGAAAAGCTCCGTCACTTTTTGACACAGGTTCGGTATTTTGAGTATAACTCACAAACCATACATCGGATTGAGACGAGACCAGTGCCAAATGAAACTAGACTCAAAGAGCTTTCCATGGATAGGTAATGTGCCTAATTTGAAAGTATAGTCTAGGAGCTATGCCTTCTAGAAGTTGACGCTTGTGCAGTCTAGCGAAATAGACACTCTTTCGATCATAACTTGTAGAATACAAGGAGTTTGGAGCTGATTCTTGTTGCATTGGAATGCATATGGCAAGAGCTTTCTTATGATACATCATTTGAATCAAATAAAAAAAATTCTAAAGTGGCCCCACATCACCCGCGAGTGCAAAAACTTTCTCTCTGAAAATATTGTGCGAGTGATGTCCAGAAGCAGCTGAAACGTGAAGAAAATTGCATCACTCGAGCACTAGGATCCATGCTCAAGCATTGGACGATTTCTCACTTGAGCACATGCAAAGTTTTGACATAGAAGTGATAACCCGAGAAGAAGCCTGTACGTGAAAGCATGAAACGCACTCGAGCATGACTGGTTGTGCTCGAGTGATTCGAGAATTCACTCGAGCAGATGCGAGTAAAGTGCAGCGAGTGCTTGCCCGAGAGAAAGTCAAAACGTGAAAATATCAACTTCACTCGAGTGAGCCATATTGCACTCGAAGTGAGAACTTGACAGAATGAAGAAACGAAACAGAGCCTCATAGCCATCAATCCAAACGTGGTTAAATGTTATACAATCATTATGTTTTCACTTGTTATTGTTCCTAAAAATTAACTAACATCTTTTTCAAGTGAGAAATAGGAGATTAAATATTTGGATTGCATCTTCAAGAATGGAGGTCACGTATGGCAAAAGTCTTCACTCAACGTGATGAGTCCCAGAAGACAGAAATTCAGTTTTTGACCAATGATCCAACATACCCATGACTAATACTTTATCATATTAATGATTAAGTATTTTGCAGTGTGAAACAGGATATTAAACGTTCGGGTTGCTGATTCAAATAAAAGTCAATTACGGTGAACTTCATCATTACATACCGAATGACGGCTACCAACCACGACAAGTAACTGACCGACCATGAGAGATTGCCTGAAACACAAAACGCTCCACAACATGATGTACAGCTCAAAATGAATCTTCCTGCTGTTCAACAAAATGCTCCACTCTGCAACGGACAGTAGCTCGTTTTCAAATATGCTCAACGGTCAAAATGACTCCAACGGACGAATGCTCACAACGGTCATCATCTTCATCAACTATAAATGAGAAAGCATTCAACATCGATGGGTGACAGAAAAAGACAGAGAAAATAGAGCAACGAAACCAACATGCGAATAACATGAATCCTCTGCTTCTACCCAAACACTCTCTGTTTTCCAGTTTCTGTATTACTTATCGTTGAGAGAGTGATTATTTGTATTGTACTTCAGTGAGTATTATATCTACTCTTTGAGAGAGTCTGTAAACACTTTCAACTCTATTTCTAAGTTGATCTCAAGGTAGAGGGACCTTGAGAGGGTTGATTTCCTTACGGGAGAAGCTGTAGAGAGAATTGCCAGAAAGACATTATGCTCGTAAGACTTACAAGGTGCAAACAGTAGAGAACGTTGCTGCTCATAAGACTTACCGGGGTGTAAGCAGAAGAGAACGTTGCTGCTCGTAAGACTTGCATGAGTAAGCAGTAGAGGAAGATCTTCGGGATTGCTCTGCTCGTAAGACTTGCCGTAAAGGGGAGTATTTCAGTGAGAGATTTGTAAAAGGTTTCACAAGTACCCGGCTAAACTTGTGGGATTGTAAAGGCTTTTCTTGTGCCCGGATTAAACAAGAAGATAGTGGATTTGAAAATCTCAGGAGGAGCCTGGGGACTGGACGTAGGCCATTACAGATTGGACCGAACCAGGATAAATCACACTTTACATATTCTCTTCCCTAAACTCTTATATTTCCAGCATATATTATTTAATCTACCTGTTGATTTATAAACCTTCATACTTACCGCTTTCGTTAAGATACGAAAAAGATTTCTAAAGTTCTTAAGTTTTTATTATACACCCAATTCACCCCCCTCTTGGGTGATAGCCGGTTCTAACAAAAAGATGGCCAATCAATCAAAAGCATTAAGAATAATAATAAAAACTCAAACATGAAGGAGAAATTCAAACTAGATTTAATAAGTTAAGATTCAATCCGTCATTAGTAAGCTACATCATCAACCTAGGAAAATAGCAATTTAACACATGATGAAATTAAAAACAAAACCAAAATAAATTAACATTCATAAAGCTTAATTATTAAATTCTAAAACATAAATATACAATAACTAGATGCACGAAAATGGAGAAAATCTAGCCGTCCCTTTAAGAGGTAGAACCTTCCATGTAGGAGGCATGCATGAATTAAATACAATGCATGAAACTACTCTAAGATGGTGTATGTGGAGAAGAGAGAAAAGAAATGGATATGAAAATGGTTGTGTCAAATGTGAGGAGAGGATGACTATATATGGGGAATGAGCGAGTAGGGTAGATGAAATGGTAGATAAAAAGGAAGATGAAGTGGTAGATAGAATATTTTTCAAGAAATTTTATTTTATGCCAAAATCATTATTTATTTATTAATTACATCCAAATTCATTAAATTGAGCACAAATATCATCCACAAAATCATCATATAGGGAAAAATAAATATGTAAATATTTTACTTATCAAATTCCCCCACACTTAGCTCTTGGACGTCCTCAGACAAGGAGTGACGATTAAGTGCTTCCAATAAAATCAGAAGTGTCAAGTCATAAGCAAGAACACAATTGAAAAATAAAGAGATCATAGTATTCATGAATCAACGAAAATATAAACTGGTAACTTTATTTGAAAATGAATAAACCAAGTTCGTAATTACCACTCATTCTCTCAATCTCTCAAGTGTTTAAGGTAAGTGTTTCTCTCAAATTCAACAAAAAAATTGCACTACCATAGGCTTGCTAAAAATCTCAATCTCCACTACCTAATTCACATGCATATTTCAAATCAAAAGGACTTATTAAGGGTTGTAATGGGGTTAAGGTAAAAGGAATGTAAAACGTGATATGAAGGGCTAAATTTAAGAAATTAATAGAACAATTGAAAAATGGGCCAGCTTCTGAATAAATCTATCTTATCACATCAACCCACAATTAGAATACTCAATATTTTTTTCAATTTTTTCATCTTTTTGATTTTTTTTTTCGCAACTCTAAAGTTGATGATATATACACCCCACACTTGTTAAAAGCCCATTTAAAAAAAAATTCAAATGCTATGCTATTCTTCCAAATTAGGTAAAAGCACTTGATATATCATTAAAGTACATGTTAATGGGTTGAGAATAAATAAACAGACAATTAACCTCAAAGGGGCTTATCAACGGTATAATTACAAGGTTAGCTATTTGGCTCTGGCTAAACAAAATGAATGCCTTTATCATCTTTGAATGTGCATGTGAGATGTAATCTCAACTAGATTTAAAGCAAGTTCTAGAGTGACAACTTAATAGGTGAATATCATGTAATATCCCGAATTTTGAGTTTGGAGGCTTTGGAATAAGCCTAAATTAAGCGGACTACTAAGCCCCGGTTTAGCAAGTGTCCCAAATTTATCCCCTAATGATTCTTATATCTTTGGGGTATTAAGAAAGTAAAATGGTGAACTTTGGAGAATATAATTATGTTTTCGGTGAAATCGCCTATGAGGTAGTGAGCTTGTCATATAATTTTGAATGACCAAATGATGAGCAAAAATTATGAAATTTTACAAGATGAAAGTAGACATCCTAAGCTTTAATTTGATACTTCATATGACTCAATTAGAACTATGTACAAAAAGATATGAATTTTTGAAGTCAGCACAGAAAAACTATGAAGTTTCTGGAACAGCAGGCAAAGATTAAAATTCTGGCAATTTTGTGATTCTATTCATCAAAAGTCTATATTTTTCTTGAAACTAGACTCAATAAGGGTTCTATAGGCTTTGGAATCACTCCAATTTGATTTTTCTAGAATTAGTTATGATTTTTCAAAATTTGGGAAGAAATCTGCCAAAATTTTGTAAAAATTAGAAATTCGGAAAATTAATTAATTAAATTGGGATATCTTATTAAAATCATCATCCTCTTCCTTCAGCTTCATACCTGACGTGAAATAGCAGCCAAGGAGAGAGAGAAAGTTTGAGAGTTTTAGAGAGAGAAGGAGAGGAGAAAACTCATAAGATAGGTCGATTTCTTCAGTGAATTCGTACCTAACGTGTATAATCCTTCTCCTAAGCTTCTCTTCTATGTGATGTAAGGTTTTGGAAGCTCAATTCAGCCCTTGGGAAGGTTAGGGTTTGAGCCAAGAAGAGCAAAAGCTAGTGGGAGCTTGAGGTAACTTCCAAACCTTCGTATATTGACTATTCTGGCTGCTGTAGACAATTTAATCGATGAAATTTCGCCGGATTGTTATTGGTTTCAAAAATGGAAAATGGGTATGTGGGGCTGTTATGCTGCCCAAATTGGTACTAAATGGTAGTTGTAACCTAATGGAATAGTCAATAAAGTGGTTAGAAGTAGAAAGGAACATGTTTACGGAGCCAAAACCGAAAAACCCCAGTTTTCCCCAGAAAACCCATATAATTTGGCCAGGGCTGTATATGGGTCTTAGAGTTGGATTTTAAATGATTTGATGGTTCCATTGAGTTCAGGAGCGAAAATTAGGTGGGGTTACAGTTGGGCACTTTTCCGGAAAAGGCCGAGAAAACATAATTACGGAAACGCCCCTAAAACCCTAAAAGTAGGGCTGCCAAGGGCAATTTCGTAATTTGACATTGAATTTGATAATTCCGAGTCCAGAAATGGATTTCCTTGGGTGAAAATATGTAAGAATAGCCCATGTCAAAATTTCGGGAAAAGCACAGCCGGACCGGCTACAGCGGGGCCAGGCTGGGTCCCCGGGGGTATTTTAGTAAATTTTCATAATAGGCTCATATAACCTCCAAAAACACTAAGGAAGTGTCTGAATGGTACATTTGACTTTATAGGATCGAATATTGAGCCCCGAGCTGTTGGCACATATTCAAGGCACACGTTTCGAGGCGGAAAAGGGTTAAAGTAGGGGACTTACCTTACTTGCATGTATTTGATATCTTTGCTTGTGTAATGATGTATGTGATTGCTTTACTTGATTGTGTAGAGCATATTTGAATAAATGAAGCTCTGTTTCTGTTTTCGTTGTGGCCATAGTCTTGTTATATGAAACATTGAGCATGCTAAAATGTCATTATGGGGTATACACCTAGATAAAGCTAGCATGTCATACACAATGCATCAATCATGCATGTATTATGGTATCTGTTTCCTACTGATATTCTCTAGAATCTCACCCTCCCCTACCAACAATTTAGACTGGAGATGACAGAAGATATGCAAACAACAATGCAAAGTACCGTACGAGGGGATTACAGTAGTGGAACGAAGACGAGAAGAAGTCTCTGTTTCACTGGGATGAGTTGAGACACCCCAGTAGCCTTGTGCGACTACCTTAATTGTAAGTATCATGTACAAACCCCTATGGGGAATTTATGTAATCATGCACATATTATCAGTATAGTTATGCTATTCCTGTGTTGCCTACCTAACCGCATATCGTTTTCCGTGAATACTCTGGTAAAGGTAAAGGTAAAATAAGGGCGTGACATATCACACACGAGAAATAATCATTATAGGCTCAAAAGCTCATGGTTAGGGGATTTCAAACTTAGCTCATTCAATCTCAAAATTCATCACCAATTGCAACAATCAGTTATTCATTCATGCTATGAAATCACTAAATTCAATTGATCCGTACTCAAAACTTCTATACTTCTTTAGATCATTACAAAGCACTTAAACAGGATGATTTTTTTTACTTTTACTCTTTTTTTTAGAAGGAACAAAAACATGCAACTAATAAAATGCGTCTCAGGAGTTAAGAATAACTCCTTGCTCTGCCATTTAATTCACACCTCATGCATCTAATGGTTTTATCAACTAACTAAAAAAAATTCTCTTCCCCCAACCTAAATCAGATATTGTCCCCAATGTCTTCTAGAGCTTAGAGAAAGTTTTTTTTCTTAAACATAAACACGCAATAAAGTAAAACCAAAATGCTAAGAGTAAAACCAAGAGATTAAGGAAAGTTACAACTGAAGAGTAGTGTCTGGGTTCTGCTTCTAACTGCTATCTGAAGATTGCCCACCTATTTGCTTGACTAGAGGATCTGATTTAGGTTCATAGGTTTACAATTAATCGAGCAGCTGATCAGCAGTTTGTGCAGAAATTATGGAGTGGTGAGTCGCTTGGGGTATAAATCCTTTTTCAACAGCATGATAAAAAAAACAACATATTATCATAAAAACCATTAACATTTAACAATCCTAATGACTTTTTGTGATAGTTTAACTTAGCCCAATATGCAATACTAGAAATGTCATCTAATGTCTCCAAACCACCACGTAGAGCAATGAAAGCTTGAGCATGGTAGTACATTCATACCATTCGTTCAGGCAAGCTTGAAACCTATAACTCTTGTCCTAAGGAAAAAGTATGATCTTCCAACTCCTTCACCCTTACACTTAAACCCTTGCTTCCATTCTTGAATGCAGAAATGGCCACACTTCCCTTTACGCCTTGGATGCCTCCTCCGTATACAAAGTTGATTTTTCTGGCAGCTAATGCAATTCCAAGTTTGTTTGCTGCTATTATAAACTCTCCAGTCTTGCCCAAATTAGTTTCACTAAAAATGCAAATAGATGTAAATCTACATTTTTGTGTGATATCCTTTTTCTCTTTCTTTCTCTTGGACCATTTATGTTCACAAGTAGAAGAATGCATATTTACAAGTAGAAGAGTACATATGTATAACACTAAAACAGCGATAACAAAATCACACAAATCATGCATTTTTCAAAGAAGTTTGAAAAAAATTTCTGACACAGATAACTGGTGGGCCATTGCGTGAAGAAATTAAACAAAAAGAGGAAATAAAGTCAAAAGTTAATGAAAAGATAAAGTAGATTAGACAAAAGCTGCAGAAAAGATAAGAAAGCTTAGACAAAAGCTATAGAAAAGATAAAACAAATTAAACAAAAGCATGATTATGTACAGTAGATGTGATTTTGGCTCATATCTTCCTCTGGTTTTATGTCCAGTAACGGCTTAAACGTTTTTTATGAATCAAGGATTTGCTTCCCATCCAATTTTCTTATAAACTGGAAAATAGGGTCTTTTAACATCAGATTCTCAAGACAATAGCTCTTTGTTTCTCTATTGAATATGTCCGTTAAATCAAGAAGAATACGAAGAACATAACCACTCGGATGCGTTTCAAGAGTTTGAACGATATCATCCAGTAACTCCTTACTCAGTCCATCCTTTATAAATTTAATTTTATCTTCTCAACTTATAGAAACCATATATTTGCTCCTATAGCGCTGATCACAATTCCACCTCGCACATTTATGGTAGACATTCATTCTTTTGCTCTTCTCTTTTGGAGTAAGAACTTTTTCCCATTCCTGGCAAATGTTTAACAAATGATTTATGAATCTCACCTACAAACGTAGAGCTAGGAATTAGGGCCGGCCCTAAAGGGCTCGGGGTTAGAAAATTTGCAGTTTTTCAAGGCCCAGCCTGAGAGCATTAAGACCAGGGCCGGCCCGCAGGGCCAGAAAATCCTTTTCACAATATTTAACTATTTTTCCTGTGTATTTTCCCCAGAGAGATATAATTAGTAAATAACAACGATTAAAGTTCTAATTTAATACATAAATGTTGTCAACATTAAGGTTTAAATAACATTTCTCTTGCAATAAACAAACACAGTTACTAATGTATAATCAAAGGTAAAATCATGTCCATAAATAACTCACACAAAGGCTAAAGTATAAGAAGGCAAGAAGCTAAATACTCTAACCTCTAAACAACATGAGTATGACGACTATCATTTTCACCTTCTTCGCCACTATTGTAATATCCTGAATTGTAATCAGGGGTTAATAACTTCAAAGTGATGTAATTAATATTAATTGAGCACTTTTGAAGTACATGTTATGCAACAAGATATAAAGATGCTTAGTGATGGTTTAATGAGTATTGAAATAATCAGGGGGAAAATGAAAAATTTACTGATCGATTAGTCAGCTATCAAAGAGAAAACTCCTTAGTAATCAAGATCAATGGCTAGGATTGAAAGAACAAGAAGTGGAATCAAGTGTGTTGGAGAGTATAAGAAACCATGGAAGGAAGCTCAAGATGTTGACAAGTGGCATCTTGAGGACCATGGATGAAGTCAACATTTTCAAACTCAACCTCTATCCCTCTCAAGTCGGCTAAGTGTATAGGAATAAGGGAAATCTGATTTTTCATCAATATCCTATTTCTCTCTCCCCATTCTCTCCATTTTCGGTGCAGTTGAAGCAAGAAAGAGAAAGGAAGGGCTTAAATTCTAAGTGAGTATTTGACTCTAGATGCTCACTTCACCTTCATTGATTTTTTTCAAATGGTCAAGAGCTTTATTTCAATGTTTTCAGACTTGTGATTTGTGGTGTGTGGAAACTTAAGGGAATTTGAAAGTGGAAGAATCAAAGTTTTGAGTTCAGCAAGTTTAAGAGGTGAGTTTTGATGGAGTTTGATATAATTGTTTTGACCATTGGTTTAGTTTAGTAAATTTTGGAATTGTACCCTAAATATAATGTAAAGTGAAATGTAGGATTTGAGTAAAGTGTCACTATTCATTTGGTAGGTTGTGATACTTGGAGTTGGTAGGAATTGATTAGAAGTTGAATGAGGTAGTTTGATAAAATTGTGGTTTTGTGTGGTTTTAGTGAACTAGAGTTGAGAATGTATTGATTGAGTGAAATTCAGTTGTTTTGTGGTTGCCAATGGGTTCTTGGTGTTAGAATAAGTTGTGGTATGAGTTTTTGGACCATTGGAGCTTAATTGGTCAATTTTAGAAAGCCATATCAGTTGCTGCGATTTGGCATCTGATAGACATTACTCGAGTGTGGGAGGAACTCACTCGAGCACGATGTGAAATTCTGGGTATTTTGGGAAGGTCTTCAGGCAAAAACCGCGAGCATGCTTCCTGACTTGCGAGTGAGATATGATTCTGCTCAAGTGAGGGAATTAGTTTAAGACTTGGGAATTTGTGGTTGCTCTCGGGTAGTCACTCGCTGGGTCTCACTTCCTGGTGCTCGAGTGCACCTATGGTCATTGCTCGAGTACAGTCTCTTGTGCTCAAATGAGGGTGTATGATATAATAGAGTTTACTCTCGAGAAAACACTTTCTGAAGTCTACTCGCTAGTGCTCGAGTGCTGATGGGGGATGTCACTCGAGTGAGACTCCTTTCACTCGAGTAAGCCAGCCTAAAATTCAGAAATTCTTCCAAAAAGGAAGGTCTTCGGGTTAGTTTCTCCTAACCCTTTAGGCATATGTTTAAACCTAAAATAGTCACCTAAAGAGTCCAAATGATAACCAACTTAAAGTATTATAGAAATAAGAACTTGGAAAAGATATTGACGGGTTGTGCCTAACTTTGTTTACAGGATTTGATATTTGCCATCCTCGTGAGCCCGCAGTGCCAAGAAACATCGGGAAAGGATCAGGTAGTAACTCTCTCTCTTATACTATGTATAATGCACTGTATGTGTGTTATATCACTGTTTTATGATAATTTCTGATGCTGCTACGGTTACAGCTTGTGATAGCTGTCGTTTACAACGCAAGCTATCGTTTACAGCGTAAGCTGTCGTGATGGTGATTATAGCGTAAGCTATCATGATTGTGATTACAGCGAGAGCTGTCGTATTGTGTATATAGTCGTGAGTGCTATCATTTGTGGTGAAAACCATGTATCTTTGAGATTGCTGCTGCTATTGCTGTTTGTGATTTACGTGCATGCTTGTGTTTATGCATTGTGTGAGTGATTTGTTACTACTGGAATTCTCTCGAATCTCATTCTTTCCTATGACTAACATTTCAGACAGGGCGTGTGGCTCAAAAGAGAAGAGGCCAACCCAGAGCAATTAGGACCCTTAAGGGTACATTTGACTTTGGAGATGTTGGTTATCCATTTTGAACTTGGGATTACTGTATATTTTGAGATATGAATGTTATATTTGATTTTAGATGTGTATTCCCCTAGTGGATACTTATAAACCCTCAGGTTATATATGTATAGAACCCGGGAGTTGCCGGGGATTTAGTTATACACTCTGATATGAATGAATGTATATTAACTGCACAGGTAATTATATTCGAACATTGGAACTGAGACCGGGATGGGACAAAGATTTTGAAAGATTTTTGTGAAAATCCTACTTTAAGGTAGGTAGCTAAAATGAGTTTAAAACATCAGATGGTCTCTAATCCAATTTAATTATGCGTTATCGAATTATAATTGCGTGTTTAAAGTCAGGGGGTTACAACTATCATCAATTTCAAGGACATGTGATTGTGTTTCACTTTGAGCAGTAGGTTCAATTAGTCAAATAATCACAACCTTCATAAAAAATCATACTCTACTAGGCAAAATAGTATATAATATGATTTTAGTCTAAATAGGCAGAACAATATACTCAAAAATCACAATATGATTCAATTAGATAAAACAATATACTCAAAAATCATATTTTATACAATATGAGGACAGAGTGACATATAGATTCAATAAGGTAATTCAAAAATGTAACATGATTCATTTCCAAGTATAAAAAATAAAAAATAAACGGGCCTAAAGGGTCGGCCCGAGGCCCTCCAGGGCAGGCCCTTTTAAGCCCGAGGCCCTAGAGGGCCGGCCCTTTTAGGCCTGACTTCCTTTTAAGGCTATAATTTACAAGCCCGGCCCTTGAAGGGTTAGGGCCAGCCCGACGGGCTCGACCCATTTTCCTAGCTCTAACTAAACATACCTTAGCTTCAATGATCTAGCTACATCCATAGGAAAGTCCTAACGCTTGAATATCTTCATCCTTTCAAGTCGACAGTTATAGATCTTCCTGAGCACATCTTTGGGAAAAATAGGGAACCTGTTCTTAAGCTTTGCAAGAGATTCCTCCATGGTAACTTAAAATGAAACTGGTGAAAACTAAAATCTCAACGCAATGTAGTGTTTATCGATGAGTAGGAAAGAAAGTTTGAGAGAGTAAGAAAGAAATGGGTGAGTAGGAAAGAAGTTTTGAGAGAGTAGGAAAGAATGGGTTGCCTCCCAAATAGCCACCCTTCTTTAACGTCTTTAGCTAGACAAAGACCAAACCAATTTTTTTTAAATTTTTTTATTATATATATATATATTTTTTCTTTTTTCTTTTTTTTTAATTATGAGAAGGAAGACTTACCTGTTGGTTCCTCAAACGTGATGACGGTTTTCAAAATGTTGAGTGCACAGTCATTGTACTCTTTGAGTGCACAGTCATTATACCAGAAATCCTATAAAATCACAACAAAACATTTAACCAAACCTTGGGTTGCCTCCCAAGCAGCACTTAATTTATAGTCTCCAGCCAGACTTCCCAAACACAATCTACTAATCAAAAGTATCAAACATTATGATTACCTTGTCTTCATTTCTTTTCAAGCAACAATGTTTCATACACCAACATTTATCATTCAAGGTAATTGCTTGTACTTCTTCAATCATAGACAATTTTAGAGTACAAATATTTACTGAATTCAAATGAAGCACAACATCCATGTATTTGCAAACAAACTTAGTAGTTTCCAAAATTTTAGAGCATCCCACAAAATCCACTTGACTCTCATCAGTAAGAGTCAATATTTCAACAGGAGAGACATGAACAACAACTTTTAGAACATCTACATTAGTTTCAACATCAAAATGACAGGAATTAGATTCTAGAATTGGAACCTCTTCTAGACTACACCCACTAATCTCTCCAAAAGTGATTTCAAGTTCCTTATCACATTCCACAAGAGCTAAGGTTTCATTGAATTCCATATCCTCAATTTCCTTACAAAAATCATCATCAACACAAGGAGTGGTCATTATGCTCAAAGAGTTATCTTGCCTCATAGTTTCAAGTGACGAAATAATTTGACTCATATGTTCCAATATTTTGGACACTTGACTCAACTCTAGTGACACTTTCCTTTTGCTCTCTACAAAATCTCTTTGTTGATTATGCAAACTCCTCACATAATCTTTCTAAATCAGACTTTTCCTTATACTTAAGAGTTTATTCTTCAATATATGGATAAGAGTAGAAAGGAGGATTATGAGAATACCTGACATATGGATCCAAAGACTCTTGTTGCTCCAAAATTCTACCAGGATAAAAGGAATGATCAAAATAAGTTTGGCTCATATTGAAATCATCTCTCACATAATGACTAATGTTGCTATATGGACAATGCTCATAAGAATGACACTCTCCACAATAAGCACAAGAAAAACAATTATAAGGAGAAGAATTTTCAATCCAACCAGCATTTATATTTTCTTGTCTCATTCCATTCACATGCATTCCAGAAAAAGAACCAAGATATGAGAATTTATCACTAATTAAACCAAATGAATGATGTGAATAATCCAATTTTTTAATTTTTTTTATAATTTTTACATGAAGACTAAATTAGTATTAAAATTACTTGGTATTGATATTAATGACAACAATCCTTGGCAACGGCGCCAGAAACTTGTTACTAGTGTAGATGATCAATTAAATAGTGCAAGTGTACACTGTCGTAATCAAGTAATATAGAAGTGAGAAGAGTATCATTCCCACGAAGATTGATCACTATGTAATAAAATGGGTAAATTTAATTCTATTTATTCGATCGATTAGTTGGCGATTGAGAACACAAAATAAAAGAAAAAAATAATTAAATATGCGTGGAGATGATATGAAAGCAAATATGAGAAAAATTCATAAGGGTCAGATTTCACTTAACAAATTCTAGATTGAATCACTTATCTATTCTAGCCCAATTTATTCCATATGATTGACAGTCGAGTTTCCCTAATTTAATTACTAGCCTCTTTGAAGGTCAAGCAATTCTATAATTAATTACTAATCCAATATATTCCTATATGAATTTAAGCAAATAATTATGCAATAAAATTTATGGAACTCGGTAAGACTACACAACTCATGAATATATTCCTATTTCATATGCAAGTCATAGTTTTAATTATAGGATCTACACACATGCATCTCCTTCCAGTCTCAACATGCATATTGAAATCATTCAAAAGACGGCCAATCAATCAAAAGCATTAAGAATAATAATTAAACTCAAACATGAAGGAGAAATTCAAACTAGATTTAATAAGTTAAGATTCAATCTGTCATTAGTAAGCTACATCATCACCCTAGGAAAATAGAAATTTAACACATGATGAAATTAAAAACAAAACCAAAGTAAATTAACATTGCATAAAACTTAATTATTAAATTCTAAAACATAAATATACAATAACTAGATGCATGAAAATGGATAAAATCTAGTCATCCCTTTAGAAGGTAAAACCTTCCATGTAGGCCGCCATCTATACCATCCATAAAGGAGGACTACCTAAGCCTTCCATATAGGAGGCATGCATGAATTAAATTCAATGCATGAAACTACTCTAAAATGGTGTATGCGGAGAAGAGAGGAAACAAATGGATATGAAAATGGTTGTCAAATGTGAAGGAGAGGATGGCTATATATAGGGGAGGATGGAGTAAGGTAGATGAAATGGTAGATCAAAAGGAAGATAAAGTGGTAGATAGAATGTGGTAGGTGAAAAGGAAGACGAAGTTGTAGATGATATGTGGTAGATGAAGTAGTAGATAAAAAGGAAGATGGGCTAGTAGATGAAATGTGGTAGGTGGAAAGGAAGATGAAGTGGTAGATGGAATGGTTGATGATTCCTACTCTCAACTTCTAAGAAAAATTTGAAACCCTTAGAGATAGTATTGGGTTTTGGTCTCAATATAAACGTTATAGAGCTCTTTCTTAGCTTCTTATCCATATATAGAACGTCCTAATCCGACATCTAGAGCTCCAAATATTGCCTGAAAATTGAAAGATGGTCTAATTTAGTATTTTTCAAAAAATTCTTTTTTATGCCAAAATTATTATTTATTTATTAATTACACCCAAATTCATTAAATTGAGCATAAATATCATATACAAAATCATCATATAGGGAAAAATAAATATGCAAATATTTTACTTAACAAAAACTGTTCCCACCAGTTTTTTATTTGAATGATTGGGGAATGTGACCAACAAATACCCCATAAAATTTGGGTATTTTATTTTGGCCCCAAGGCTAATGGGTTTAGGTCTAATCCACCAAGGGTGGACCAAGCCCAATTCCTAACATCTCCCACTCACACTTGGTGGATTAGATACCATGAGCCTTGCCTTTCTCTCTTCCTTCTTTCATACTAGGTGCTTTGCCGTGACCATATGGGCATGACGTCTTCTAGGTGCCTGTACTAGGAATCCCTCTCATAGGACAAGAACAAGACAACCTTTCTTTGTGTAGTTTGAATTTAATATTATGCCTCATATGTTCTAGATTTAACAATAAATTCTTTCACATGGCAGATCTAATCCCTCTCAAGCCAAGATAAAACTTAGATTGCCTTTTCATATGTTTAGTGTTCACACTTATGAAATTACCAAAATTAATATCATAAAGGACATGTCTCAGACACCAGCATAGGTATGTATATTCCAATTAATCTTCCTTTCGCTCATATATCATTTTGATATGCATCAACCGCTTTCCTAACATAATACCTTGGATCGTATCAGTCGTGATCATAGGACAAATGTTAAGGTAGTAGTCGCTGAAGTATACCTCCATGATAATGTCAAAGTCAAAGGACATCACAGAAGTGTTTAACCTTCTTAGGACTCACACATCAATGAAGTAGGGATCCATTCACTAGCTTTCCATTTGAGGTTCTTTCGCACATATGGTATGAATCATATGCTATAATGTTACTCTTGCACAATAAGAGCGTACGTCATTTTAAATCTTATGGTTAACACCATATAAACATAAGTTTAGATGCTCCTAGTATCTAAACTCAAATTCTTCTACTCCATTTATCTCTCATGACGTCAATGTTGAAGAATTTGTTGTCTAGCAACAGGCATCATGGAAGTGAGTGTCCATGATTCGATCCATATTTATATTACGTCTTATTGGATCTCATCTCGATATACTACACTTTTATCGAGGTGACACAATTTGTGTTTCTTTTCTACCATATCAGCATTCCTACTGCTTTACTGGTGAACACAACTGTCTCATCTTTGCATACTCCTCTCGAGTATCAAGGACAATTACTCGTGTGAGAGAACTAACCTTACCTACTTGTACGACATACTAGACATTGTATACCTCTATATAGACACATAAATTTATGAAGAAATATTTTCATTAACCATAAATATATTACATAGTGTCTACAATTTTACATTTTATGTATTCCAATAGCCTTCACATGTTTGTCATATATTTCCTTAGCTATTAGTTTGGTTAGGGGGTGTACGACCATACTCTTGGTTGAAATATATTGTACAGTAACAAACAGATAAAATAGAAATATCTATAAAGTAACTACTAAAAGGATAAAATCAAACGATTTGAATCCGACCTACCTATGGCATTGTCGTCTAGGCCATATAAATGAGAAACGCATTTCCAAACTCCATCAAGATGGATTTCTTAACTCAGTTGATTTTGAATCATATAATACATGCAAATTTTGCTTATTAGGAAAGATGACAAAGGCACCTTTTACTGGGCATAGTGAGAGGACCACTGAATTATTGGGCCTCATACATGCAGATGTATGTGGACGATTAAATACAGCTGCCAGAGGAGGTTATGTCTACTTCATTACATTTATAGATGACTTTAGTAGATATGGCTATATCTATCTAATGAAACATAAATCTGAATCTTTTGAAATGTTCAAAATATTCCAAAATGAAGTACAAAACCAGCTTGGCAAAACAATTAAAGCACTTCGATCTGATCAAGGTGGTGAATATTTAAGCCAAGAGTTCATTGATCGTCTTAGGAGTTGTGGGATAATCTCACAATTAACTCTTCCAGGAACACCACAATGGAATGGCCTTTCTGAATGGAGGAATTGAACACTGTTAGATATGGTTCGATCTATGATGAGTAAAACAGATCTTCCACCATCATTTTAGGGACATGCACTAGAGACAGCTGCTTTCACAATAAATCATGTTCCATCTAAGGCAATTGAAAAGACACCATATGAGATATGGACTGGAAAGAAACTAAGTTTAAATTTTCTTAAGATCTGGGGATGTGAGGTCTATGTTAAGCAACAAGCCTCTGATAAATTAGCGCCGAGATTATCAAAGTAACTTTTCGTGGGGTATCCTAAAGAAACGCAAGGATACTATGTCTACAATCCCACCGATAACAAAGTGTTTGTTATTTGAAATGGTAAGTTTCTAGAAAGAGAGTTTGTCTCTAAAACAACCAGTGGGAGCAAGGTACATCTTGAAGAAATTCGAGAGTCACAAGATAATACAAAACCATAGATGGAAATTAGAGAAGACTCATAACAAGTTGCTAAGCCTACTCAAGTAACACAAGGTCTACAAAAATCAGATAGGACATGGCATCAGCCTCAGAGATATGGATTTCTGATTACAGAAGGACATGATGTGTTGCTCATTGAGCAGAATGAGCCAACCACCTATCGAGAAGCCATAGTAGGACCAAACTCCAAGAAATGGCGAAATGCCATGAAGTCTGAAATGCAATCCATGTACAACAATCATGTATGGACCTTAATCGATCCACCTGAAGGTGTAAAAACCGTTGGGTGCAAATGGGTTTTCAACGATGTAACTGACATGGATGGCAAAGTAAATGTCTTCAAGGCACGACTGGTTGCAAAAGGATTCACTCAAACTCATTGTGTAGGCTATGATGAAACCTTTTCCCCAGTTGTAATGGTCAAATCAATCAGAATCCTTCTTGCCATTGCAGTATATTATGACTATGAATATGGCAGATGGACGTCAAAACAACCTTCCTTAATGGAAAGCTTCTTGAGGATATGTATATGACACAACCTGAAGGTTTTGTGCGCCCAAAGGACTCTGGTAAAATTTGAAAACTTCAAAGATCCATTTATAGATTGAAGCAAGCATCTCAGAGCTGGAATCATCATTTTGATGAAGTAGTCAAAGAGTTTAGATTCATTCAAAACATCGATGAACCTTGTGTTTACAATGGAAAGGAGTTTCCATTTCTATTGTCAGGCTACTCAGGAATCGAGAAAGTAATAGTCAGGAACAAGAGGATGACATTATCCATGTGTTATCCTTGATCGATATATCGTGTGACAAAAGGGACGTGACATGGTTGTATGACAGGTTGCATCGTGATAACGATCCTCATATGTAACAACTGCATATTCTCAATCGGTGAATATGCATAACAAGTTGTTAAAATATACATAACAAGTTGTTAAAAACCAAATCGGTTCTTGTGACAGACCGATTGAGAATATGCAGTTGTGAGATTTTCCTGGTGCTATGACACAAAGACGTAAAAATAAGTTAATATGTTGTAAAACTAACTGAATGTGTTGTAAAACAATACAAAGTAGTGAACAAATGCACTTTTAGTGTTCAACCTAGTTTCATCTACACACGAGCTTAGTCACTGTTAACATGACTCATCATGTTGTAAAAGAATCTTACGAAGTTGTAAACTGAGCCACTTGCTATGGTAATCATACTTAAAATATAAGTTGTTAAAATGACTTGTAGTATTGTGAAAATAGGCTTATCAAGTTGTAAACTAAGCAAATTGTTATGGTGACCTTGATGTGTAAAAACGTAGTTCCCTTGATGTGTAAAACAACTTAAAAAATGATTAAACATGTTGTAAACATAAGCATAAAGTGTTGTTAACGTACGGGTTTGACAAACTTGAAATTAAAACATTCCATAATAACATGTTGTCAAAATAACTGATTAAGTTGTCAAAATAACTCATGATATTGTTAAACGCCTTATTACATGAGTATTACATGAGTGCCTTTCCTACATCTTCATTTGAGCACAACAAACAATTTAGTTATGGAGCATCAAGCAGTAAAAGTAATAAAACCAGTTCCTATATATAAATTGGAAACTAATTAACATCTTATTTTTTAAAGTTTCTTGTTTTTGACTTTAAATAGGTTTCGAAAACTCAACTTTAATTACATTGAAGAAGTAAGGAGAAGATGAAGACTTAAAGTGTTGTACAAAAAAAGCCTTTAAAAGTTAAGTATTCATCACATGGGACCAAGAATCCAGTATCATATCTATATGTAACCAAACACAGAAGCATATAAAGGGCTCAAAGCTTTTAAACCAAAAGTCAAATGTACAAATATAACAGCCAGGTTCATATTAACATGAACTTCGTATTAACAACTGCCATAACAATATTTACAGCTACAAATGCATATATTAACAACACTTTAACAACACTTTTTTTAACATCATATCAGCATTTTGTAATCAAACAAACCACAATCACATTCAATCAGTCCTACTTAAAACAAAGCCATCCCTTTATGATCCTGCCCAAAAACAGAGTATTCCCTCTATTACATTACCCAAAAACAGAGCACAAGTTCTGTATTAACAACTATAATAGTCATATTAACAACAACAAATGCACAAAATTACAACACTTTTTTTCATACTAGCGTTTTCACAGCAAATAAGCACCATCACATTCAACTATTCCCACTTAAAACACAACACTCCCTCTGTAACCTTCTTGAAAAATAGAGCAATATGATATAAACACAACCCAGCCAAAGTGAAACCCTAACTTCAATGGTCAAGATCATATCTTTACCAAAATCTTAGTATTTCTTATCTACCACCTATCACTTCCTCCACTATTGAGCCCAAGCTCTAACCTTTGACCAACCCTAAATCTCAATATACCCAACGTTCAAACTGAAAAAAGAAAAAAAAATTAGTTCCTATGGGGGCAACTATGTAATTGTACTTTGGAAAATAATGTCAGAAAAGTCCCTAGGGACTTTTCAGACCATTGACCTTTCAAAGGGACTTTTGTGGTGTTTGTTTTGTTGCTTGGGACCTAGGTGTCATTTTCCCAATAATAAAGGTACATAGCAAAGATACAAATTCTAGACTAGGAAATTAAAAGAAATGCATAGGGCCATGGGAATCCTTTGCTTAGATGGTGTGACGAACTAAGGCTAGGGCCTCATTAATCACTTGATGGGGTGACGTGGATTCATTGTTGAAGAGTTTATGGTTTCTAGCACTCCAGAGTTTCCAACACAAGATACCAAACGTAAGGCTCTAATAACAGTTGCCGAAGTGAGTCTTTAAGTTTTCTTTGAACCCCTCATCAAAGGGTTATTGGAAAAATTGTATATAATGTTTATAAGTTGTCATTAAACCACTCCAAAGTTGCCTGAGTGAGTCTTTAATTGTGTGTTTGGAACAATAATAGTAAAAATGGTTTTCTTCAATCTGACGTTTTACAATCTTATTTTTGAGTAAAAGTTAGATTGTGTAATATGATTTATGTTTGGATTGGAGGTTGTATAAGTGACTTTTACAAAAATAGAACATGTTTGGATTGGCTATAGCATAAGTGACTTTTGTGATAATAGTAAGAGATAAATTAAATTTAAAATCATAAAAATAATTACAAAAGTTAAAGTTAGAAAATTTGACAATAAAAAAATACCTAATTTGATGAAATAATATTACAAAACTAATTGGATCACATGTCTCATATAATTTGCTCTTTAATTAAGTCACAAATATAATTCATTTGGAAGGAAGCTCGCCAACCAAAATTTGTCGTGGAAGGCTATATAGGATCATGATAACTATATTATTCAGACCATTATATGCATCAAGTAGGTCAAATACAAAAGAGGAAAACACATCAAAACCTCTGTAGTGTATAGTCCCCTGTCTACTATTTAAATAAATAAACACAATTAGCCACATCTTTTCAAATCCACGCTTCCTTTATTCTTCTCAACATGCAACACTCAGATAAAGATTTTTAGAAGAAACACTACAAGTTTTCAACATCCATGGCTATACGGCAACACGGCTCTGTTATGTGTTACATAATTAAAACAAGTAACGAATACACCATAGCAATGTACATATACAGTAAAAGGTTAGAACTATACTCTCTTTAGGAGGGGAACAATCCACTAGAACGCCTTGCTATAATGGTTCTCTTTCTTAACAATCTACCTGACACCTATACGAATCCCCTGTATGAGATAGTATCATGATTTTTACCTAAAAACTTACATTCATATGAAACAATTTGTACATGAATTAATGAGACATAAGATTTGAAAGTACAAAAATCAAATAGAAAAATCTCTATTTCATTTTAACCACCTGCAAGTTCAAGGTCCTAGGAATAATCTATTCCTAAGCTTTAAGCATCACAGCACCTTTGGTCGTAATAGGAAAACAACACTTGACAGGTTACCAACCACGCCTAAATCAGATGCTCTACCCTATACTTTCAGATTAACAACCAAAGGAACCTTATTAGTTAATTCCATGTTCATACAAAAATCACACAAAATACTTTTGGAACAACTAAACTACAGGGCACACATCGGACACCATAGCAAACCTAAACTTCTGGCAGAAAACCAAGTACAAAATGAACAAAATGACACTTGAGCAGGGAAATAAAGGCTGACTACATCACAGCATAAAAAACAAACTGCAGGCTACACTTCTGACACTAGATCCTTGCATTCTAATGGATCCACACATTAAAAAAAAAGGTATGGAAGTTTACATATAGGAAGAAATGTTGGGTAATCAACCTTTCAAGCTTACCGGTGAAAATGAGTCACTAGCAAAGGAGATCGATGAGAAGAGTTGGTTAGAGATTAGAACCAACGGTAAAGTGGATTACATGAACAGATTGGTGAGGCTAAGAGTCAAAACTATCCAATCTCAGACCAGTAGACACCATCCAACCCGAAGAGGAGGTTCCTGACTTAAAGAAGCTATGATAGTGAGAGCAAAACGGAGACCAAACTCATGGCCACTGACAAAAATTGAAGACAACTTCATACTCGAAGGAGCTGATATACACGTCGGGAAGCAAACTGTCACACCCTCATCTTATTTTCACCTTTTTTAAAGTCTTCACAGAAAATGATACGTAGTTTGGTAGGCAACATAAAAATAACATAAATATACTGATAATATGTGCATAATTATAGAAATTTTCCCATAGGGGTTCGTAGAAAATAATTACAAACCATGTAGCCACATAGGCCTCTAGGGTATCTAAACTCATCCAGTGAAATAGGGACATCTTCCCGTTTTCATTCCACTACTGCAATCCCCTCAAACGGTTCTCTTCCCTGATCTCTACATTCCTTCTGTATATTGGTAGGGGATGGTGAGATTCGAGAGAATTTCAATAGGAAAACAGTACCAATATGCATGCAAGACAAATGCTTAATTCATTACATGCTTGCATTACATAACTCATGCTCACACAATAACATATCTGCGTGCTTAGTTTCAAACAACATACTTATGGCCATATCATAAACAGAAACAGAGCTTTAATCATTTTTATATATTTCACATAAACAAGCAAAGCAATAACATGCATCAATACACTAGCATAAATACTAAATACATGAAGAGGTAAACTCCTTACCTTAAACCCTTTTTGTATCTCGAATTATGTGCCTCGTAAAGCGTGTCACAGCTCGGCTCTCTACTCTGTCCTACAATTTGAAATGTACCATTTAGACACTTCCATAGTGCTTTTGGTGGTAATATGAGCACAGATTGAAATATTACTAAAAAACCACCGGCACCTGGGCCGGCCCTGTCGTACCCGGTCCAACTGTACTTTTCCCAAAATTTTAAACTGGGCTATTTTGACATATTTTGGCCTAAGAAATCCATTTTCAGACCAGAGTTACCAAAATTCAATGTCAAAGCATGAAATTGCCTTTGGCAGCCCTTATTTCAGGGTTTCAGGGGCGTTTTCGTAATTATGTTTTTTGTTCTTTTTCAAAAAAGTGACCAACTGTAACCCCACCTAATTTTCCCTCTTGAACTCAATTGAATAATCATTTCATTGAAAATCCAACTCTGACCCTCAGATATAGCCCTGGCCGAAATCTTGGTATACTATGGGAAAAATCGGGGTTTTACGATTTTCGTCTCTGTAAACGTGTTCCTTTATACTCCTAACCACTTTATTGACTATTCCATTAGGTTACAACTACAATTTAGTACCAATTTAGGCAACATAACAACCCCACATGCCCATTTTCCATTTTTACAAACACAAACAATCTGACAAAATTTGAACGATTAAATTGTCTACAGCTGTCAGAATAGTCAATATACAAGAGTTTGGAAGTTATCTCAAGCTCCCACTAGCTTTTCCTTGACTTGGCTGAAAACCCCAAGTGTCCAAAAAAAAATGTTTCTCCTACAAACCTTAAAGAACATAAAGGAGTAGCTCATGATCGGAGTTATACGTATTAGGAACCAATTCACCGAAGAAATTGCTTACTTTTTCAAACTTTTTCCTCATTTCTCTCTCTAAGAAAATCTCACACTTCCTCTCACTAAATACTGAAAGTGGCATTAGTTTCAGCTAAATAAAGGAGGAAGATGATGTTTTATTTAATATCTTATATCATATTTCATTTATTTAATAATTTCCAAAAATTTCCAAAATCCATTTTTATGTACAATACCCCTATGTACATGTAATCATGCCATTCAGCCCAACTAATATTTCCCTCTTCATGCCACATGTAGAAGACACCTAAGGATCCCTCCCTATAGTCTCAATTGGACTCACAACTTATTTCGGTCACGTATATAAGCAACTTCTCAATTTTGGTCGAAATTGCACTTTTCGCTCAAATTTTCCATAAATTCATATTAAATTGACCAAAATATTATAAATATATTTTTTTTCATTTTATTTTCCTTAATTAATTGAAATTAACTTCAATTAATTGAAAAATAATTAATTTAGCACTTGTTTGGCAAAATTACAAGTTTGCCATTATATTTTCCTCTATTTTCAAATTTTCTAGCAAAGTTTCTGCCAAAACTTTGAAAAATTATAACTAAATTTGTAGACATCATTTTGGAGCAATTATAAAGAATATAAAACCCTTATTGAATCTAGTTTCAAGGAAAATAATAGAATTTTGTTAGTTGGAAGCATATCATTCCCAGATTTTTAATCTTTAGAAGTTATTCTAGAAACTTTTCAATTTTTATAAGCTAAATTCAAAAATTCATAACTCTTTGTATATAGCTTCAAATGATTCATATGACATATCAAATTAAAGCTTAGGATGTCTACTTTCACCTTGTAAAACCTCATAATCGTTTAGCATCATTTGCTCAACGAATTGTATTGCACAACAACACTGCCTTACTGTAAGCGATGAAACGGCATGCACTTGCAACTTCAACAAATTCCATTTTGGTACACAAATTTCCCATACTCTTTAATTCACCATTTTATTTCTTTTAATACCTATAGATATAAGAAACCTTAGGGAATAAGTTTGAGACACTTGCTAAATCGGGGCTTAGCAATCTGCTTAATTTAGGCTTATCCCAAGCCTCCAATCCCAAAATTCTGGATATTACATTTCTCCCCTTGTTCAATAAATTTCATCCTCAAAATTTGAATATCTACAACTTAGAGATTAATCTTATCTCGCTGTGTAACTCATCCCTAAGTTGTACATACTTGTAAAGCGTGTACCACAATTTACTTGATATGTGTGATTAAACTACCTATCAACTCTTACATATTCAGCACGTTCTGTACACATGGATCACCTAACCTATTATTGTATTGATTGTCCATCAGAACACTCAGTTTATTATTATAGGCCTTATTGCCTTGTTGGAACACTAACCGGTGTATTTAGCTTTGTGATTTATGTCATTTTACTTGCACAACACTAAGTATCCATGTTTCACCTCCCTGTACAAAGATGTACAATGGGATGTACTACCAATATATCTATCTGTATTTATGCCTGCTTGTTTGGTGTTCAGGACCAAATGACTATTTGACCCTTACCAGTCGTACTGTGTACACTCTTTAGGATCAAATTACTATTTGACTCTTACCAATTATATTGTGTGCATTATAACATGAGTGGGTAAGTGGTTCTGTGAGGCTACAGCGATTGAGATGCATATGCCTCTACTTGACCCTGTTGCATTAGAACACATCTCAATCTATGTCTACTTGCATCTGTGTAGACCTTCAAGGTTGAATATGGATATGGGATTATTAACACTGGTGTTGTTGAGCAGTATTCGCCACCATTCTGCCCTACTACACTAGGGTTCATCCTAATTCCAGTTCACATGTGTCATTATAACTACAAAGGTTGTGTGACTGTTGACCATATAGGTCATCACATTGTACACCCCTCTGGATGTAATACTATACACCACTATAGATGTAATACTATACACCATACTAGATGTAATATTGTATACCATGCAGGGTGTAATATGGTTCATCACACATACTGTAACACTGTTGACTATCAAGGCCATATTATGTTTTAGGATGATCAACACTGGTGCAAACATCAACCCCTCTTGTAAGTTTCAAAATTGCACCTAGATTCACCACACTTTCGCTGCCCACTTTGATGCTTCACACTATTAAATACAATATAGGTGAGGCTATATTGTCTGCCCACCCTTGTCTTGCTACCTCATTTAGATCCCACCCAGGCCTTAATAGTAACCCATAATTCTCTATAAAAAATGTGATAGATAAATATGACATGCACCATATAGTCTAAAATAAAAATCCATATCACACCCCCCACAGTCACGCCACCCCTCTAGGGCCCTGAGATATGCGGAAAGGTGGATGTAATTGGACTATCCCCGATAGAGGGTCGGTTTCACCTTCCCAAGTTTCAAACACACGCCCTAGGGCTATAAGACATATGCCATGTGAAACCTAGTACCATTGAGCTACCTACGTGTACCTCAACTAAGTCCCCGACTATAATTAGGTAATACCAGTATACCTTAGCTAGTTCCCAAACTGCAACTAGGTAATATGCCCTAGGACGTGTTCATATCACCGAACATGGCAAACATACAACATATATACTACCACATAGTGTGTGTGAGAGATAGAGTTGCTATATTAGCCTTTTCTGGATAACCTTCCTGATGATCATTGATCATTGTTTATTGTTCGGCCATCTTCACTCGAGTGTCTCAGTGGGAAATATCAGTCTTGTGCTTCCAAAAAGGGGATCTTTGACGATAGTCTTCCAACCCTTTAGGGCTTATGTTAGAGGTGTTTGTGGGTGCTTAAAGAGCAATAATGATAACCAACTTAAGTGTTAAGAAGTAATTGAGAATTGGAATAGAGAATTGATGCTTCGTTACTCATTATGAATCATAGGATACGATATTTTCCCTACTCGGGAGAAACCAGTGCTAGAGCATGCACAGAAGGAACGAGCAGGTATTGATTTCTCTCTCATATTGTGTATGATGTCTGGTATGCAGGACTTATCATAGTATTTTGGTGAAATATGAATTTGTGCCTAGTGAAATGAGAAGGAAAATGTGCCATGGTCCATTGCAGCGGGAACCATCATAGGAGGTTGATGCTTATCACACCTACCCTGGCCGTTAAACTATCGTTGTAATCGACATGGATCTATTATGAACTGTTATATGGAACCTAGCTATGGTGAAATATATATTGTTGTGAATTGTGATGTGTGCAATACAGCGTGAGCAATTCAACATAAGGAAGCATAAGGGTGACAAGAGTCATACCTACCTTTATTGTTGTAACTGCCGTTGTAGTTGCAATGTGTGTGTGATTATTTGTTTTCGTGCCTTATTGTTGTACATACTATGAGTGATTTGACACTATGGGGATTCTTTAGAATCTCACTCTCCTAAAAACTAAATTTTTTAGATAGGGCTGAAGGATCGAAAGGAAAGCGGGTGATGAAGAGCGGTTGACCTCCAATTTGGGAGTTTATTTTGGTTATTGGTTATCAATGTAAAATTCATTGGATATTTTGTGGTAAATAATTGTATATATTAGAAGTATAGTATATTTTTGAGTAATCCCCTAGTAAAGGGAAAGAGATTATGGGCATTGTTGTCTTGTAAGACCCTTTACTGATTATTGGAACCCGAGTGTGTCTGGAATTTATGCTGTACTCTAATATTTGTAAATGGAATCAACCTGTATAGGCCAATTGTGTTTTTGTAATGTGAATATGAGACCTTTATGAACAGGTTTTAGAAAAGTTTTTATAGTGTCTGATTTTGGGAAGTTTGATTTTGTTTAAGTCCCAAATAATCTAAGGTCTCTAATTCTACATTAATCACATGTTTATGAATGTAATCTCAGCCTATGGTTGGAAGGGGGTTACATTCATAGTATCAGAGCTGTAGTTCCTAGCAAGGTGAGGATTTGCTAGGATAGCTCCCTAGTTGGCCTTAGTTCTTTTGCTTAAGGTAGCTTGATAATTGATAATTATTGGTTGTATACACATGGATATTTCTGCTGTTTGTGGATCTATATGAATCTTATGGACTATGTGTATACCTTTGCTATGAAACTGACGTGGTGAATCATTTGTAGAGAATTAGAGGAAAAAATAGTTTGCCCTAGAGTCAGGCAGGAGGATCTAGAGGTGGAAGAACTAAATGATAATCCTCCTGATTCCATGCGAGAGATGATGGATCTCATAAGGGAGCGGCGGGATATTATAGCTAAGCTAAGGGAAGAAAGGGGCAAGCGTAATAAGGAAAGGACCCAGTCTACTCATAAGGAGACTCAGGCAGAGACTCATCATGAGGAGACGCTGAGGGGTCCAATCGGTCTCATGGGTCCACACCTCATACGGTGCCTAATCAACAATCCTAAAGGGTGCCAGCTCGTGAGGAAAGAGACTTAGAATTCTGGGTTTCTAAGTTTTGCAAGCATATGCCTCCGGTGTTCAAGGGGAGGTTTCAACCCCAAGTTGCTGAGGACTGGTTGAATTGTTTAGAGAAGATCTTTGAAGTCCTCGAGTGCTCTACAGAGGTAAAGGTGAAGTTGGCTGCGTATAAGCTTAAGGGGGATGCAGACCGGTGGTGGCGGAATATCACCATGACGCTAAGAAGTCAGAATGTGCCTTTAACTTGGTAGGTGTTCCAACAGAAATTTAATGAGAAGTATTTCCCTAAGTCGGTGAGGTTTGAAAGAGTCAGAATTCCTTGCTATCAGACAGGGAGATATGGAGAGTTTTGATGAGTATCTTTCTCTCTTCATCCGGCTATCTCGATACTCTACCCATCTCCAGGATGGAGATAATGAGGAGTGGAGCTCTGATATGCTTATCCGGGGCTTGCGGCATGATCTGAAGAAGAGGTTAGCCATTCAGCTATTCACTGACTTCAATAAGGCGGTGGAACAGTGTAGAATTGTTGAGAACAATTTGAGAGAATTGTACCTGGCTAAGGGTAGTGGCATCCGCAATGAGCCTAGTAAGGCAAATGCTTCCCAGAAGCGGAAGGGGCAAGTGTTTTCGCCTGAGGGCATTGGCAAGAATCCCTACCAAACTGGGGGTTGTGTTGATAAAAAACCTCCTGTGGGAATGATGTGCACTCAATGTAAAGGTTATCATCCTGGCAAAACTTGCTCGGGGCAAGTGATTTTCTATAATTGCCAACAACCTAGACATATTGCTAGAGAATGCAACCGGCAAAGGGCTGAGCAAAGACCTTGGAATCAGGGTCGAGTGTTCATGATGACACATGAAGAGGCCCAGGAATCCCCTGACCTAATTCAAGGTAAATTCTTTTTCAATGATGGTTTATTAAAAATGTTGTTTGATTCGGGTACAATCCAATTCTGCATTATGATTACTGTGTGAAGTGCCCAGGATTTTGTGCATGCGTAATGGTTATTGATTTGGTTGTGACAATGTTGATGGTTGTGAAACCTATAAGTCTTATGGGATTCTAATAGGTTGACAATTAGAAATGTATTTACTATGTATGTGAACTTGATGAATCGTATCCTCCAACTGTGTTTAGATTGGTTCATAGTAGTGTTGTGGGCGATATTGTGATATAGTGTACGAGTATGATGTTTGAGTATGATCGAGAATACGGATCAGAAAGGGCTACCTACGGAGAGTTCTGATAAGAGAGGGCTACCTACAGAGGGTTCTGATCGGAGAGGGCTACCTACGGTGAGATCTGATTAGAAAGGGCTACCTATAGAGAGTGCTGACTGGAGGGGCTGACCAGTCAGTAGACTTAGTGAAGCACTGCGTACAGTACCATAGTGTTGAGCCACTATGACGATAAACCCTAATGTGGAGCCACCATGACGATGAACCCTATCGTGCAGTTACCTTGATGATGAATCGTGGAGTGCAGCCACCATGATGTTGAATCGTAAATTAGAGAAGAGCATGAGCTCAAGATAGTAAGTGCAATGTGTGTATAGGGCCTCAGGAGGAAAAACTTAGGGGATGAATTATATGATGAGAAGGGGTCTTGGAGGATCCCGGTATGGTGAAAAGAGTTATGGCTTGGAAGTCATAGTGTTTAAAGGCATCAGTTATGAATATACCCGATTCTAGCTTGATGTGATTATGTATAGCGACTCTTTTACCTATGGCCCATCGGTGGTTCCGGTAGGAGGACCGTTCTTGTGGGGTGGTAGGGTTACAGGGGATTGACTATGTGAAAGCTGGGAAGGCTATGTGAACCAGCTGGGATCGTGGTGTGAATGGAAGCCGAGAGACTATTTGTGAGCCGTAAGGCAAAGTGACTTACAGCATACGCATATCGACGTAAGCCATTGTAGGGTTTGATGTTGGTCATCTCTATCATCGACCATTGATATACCGTTGTAAATGTAAATACCGTAAGGCAATGTACACATATGACCATGCTAAGCACACCGCCACTAGCTAACCCTGTTTTGGGATACGGGTGGGGTGTAGGCAGGGTGGGCACCGCCACTGGCTGACCCTATTAAGGGATACGGGTGGGGTGTGAGAATAAAAAGGCTAGCATGTAGCAGGGTCTTATATAAGCGCGTCCTTACCCTTAAGCGTGTGGCTTCGTGTCCTGCAGAGATGAAAGGAATGCACTAAGGGTGTACAGATATTCCTTAGAGTCCTCACCACGCCAAGCACACTGCCGTCGGCCGAGCCCTCGGAGGGGGTATACGGGTGGGGTGTAGGCAGGGTGGGCATCGCCATGCCAAGATTCCTCCACGTAAGTGGTTCGGGTGAAGGACTGGGTCCCCGTAAGCCCGGTAAATCGGATGAGGATGGGATTGCGATGATTGAGACTTCCGACTGGCCACCAGGATATAAGAGACTGAGATTCCAGGTGGGATATTATAGTAGGGTACTTTGGATAGAAGAGTTTGAGATTCTAGAGTGGCCCAATATTATTGATGATGCCCAAAAGTCCCAGTTACTACTAGCGGAGTCACTGGTGGGTGTACGGGTGAGGGAAATGTTGCGAAAGTGACTAGAGCGTAAGCTAAAGTATAGTTGAAAACAACAAAAGCTAAGAGATGTGATTATAGAGGAAGCTGTCGGTTGTGCGCAGGGTATTTGCGGTTCTTTGAGTTATTCCCAGAAGGGAAAGTGACCTAATGACTAAGATTGAAGAGGCTTAAAGTGGTAATAAATAGGCACAGTTCATTCGACTAGTGATTGTGTGAGGTGAAGACCTCTAGAATTTGAAAATGGAGATCTCACGCTCATGAGAGTGTCTCCGGGTACGAGAATTGGTAAAATGATTGAGAGAAAGAAATTGAGCCATGAAGTATTGGTCTGTATAAAATTCTTGTGAAAATCAAACCTGTAGCGTACTGTTGATATGAGTGGTTTTGAAAGGATTATCCTAGTAAGAAACAAATTGAGGAATGGAAGCCTTCATGAAAAAGCGTCTGAGGTTTATGTCCCCAGTGGTGTAACAAATTTCGAGGACAAAATTTATTGAACGGGGGGAGAATTGTCAAGCCCCGAATTTCAATTAAGGGTTAATGATGATTATTGAGGATAATTATTGAATTAAAGTGGAATAATTATGTGTTTTGTGGCAATTTTTAAGTAATATGCCATAATTAGTGGAAATTGAAAGAATGAAATTGTAGGGCAATTAGTTAGTGATTAATAGAGAAATTAATTACTAGCTAAGAGAAAAATGAGAAGTATAATTAAAATGGCTAATGGAGGGATTAGAGTAGTTAAGTGGTGACTTACTTTGTGTAAGCCAATGGCATGTAGACATGTGTCAAGTGTGGATGAAGAGAGAGGCATGGGAAAAGCCAACATAGGGTATTTTAATATTTTCTCTCTCCTCTCTTCCCTCCTCTTTCATTGGACAAGCATGGGTTGGGGGGATGTCATCATTCCTTCTTCTTCCACACTCATCTCTTCATCTCTCTCTTCTCTCCATTTCTGCGCCATTGTTGGAGGAAAATGGGAAGGAAAAGCTTGAGAAAAGGTAAAGTAAATGACCTGAAATTATCAAACTCATTTCTTTAATGTTGTTCCTTGGAGTGAGAGCTTCAATTTTATGGTTGTAGTTTCTCTATTGGTGGTGATTTGAGGAATCACGAAAATCTGGTAGTAGGAGAATCAAGAAGTGTCTTTGCAAAAGTTGAAGAGGTAAGTGAAACTAATCTTTCTATCTATGATTCATGCCATTGTATGAAGTTTGGAATTTTTGGTATTTATGGCCTTGAATACAAAAATGAGTGTCATTGAGTAATTGGATGTTATTGGCATGGAAATGGTACCTTGTGGTGAGTTTGAGATAGATAGATTGATTAGAGATTGAAATGTTTAGTTTGGATGACAACTTCCTCAATTCCTGTATACGAAAAACTTATTTTTTTTTTGTTCTAAGTTCGATGCAAACATATATCATATCCTCTACACTAATATAACAATTTCGTGGCCTAAAACACACTAAACCCAAATTCCAAAAACCAGAGAAAGTCAATGATAATGGTTTTAACTGTATTTTTCTTCTTATTTTAAAGACACAAAGACTTTATATATTCCATTCACTTTGTAATATTGAAACAAGATATAGCAAAGTAAGTATAAGAGAATGAAGGGAAGAAACCCATAGACATAATTTATGTTCCAGTGACAATTTTAAATAGATATGAATTCCACTTGCAAAAACATACATGTCGTTTCAGGCCGAACAATTGGGCATATTCAAATCATATATATATTATTACCAAGAACAAAAAGAAATTCAAAACGAGAAAGAAAAATGAGACAGCAACAAAGTCATGACATATATCACACACACATATATGTTAAGTTCACATATTAGAGCCCTACAATTGGTTAAATATATATATAATTGTACACATAGAGATTATAATCGTCTAGAGCAATATGCGGCAGAAATTAAAAATACATGCATATGTATATAAATTATTCTTATAGAGACTTTGCAACACATTAATCTCGTTCAGGTCATCACCAAGAGAATCAAGCAAAAAAATAGATATTTATGAAATCATGCCATAGTTGAAAATCACATAAATAAGATATTATACAGGTCAGAGTTTGATATTATATAAGAATTTTAGGCGTACATGGAATCCGATTGACTCATTAAAGTGCCCACACGAAACTGAAGTACCTATGCGGACTCTGATTATGTTACACAAAAAATTCACTACAAAGAGGAAGAGAAGATAACACTTTTATGAGAGATCCTTTTAGGGGGAGGAGAACATTATTCTGTGTGTTTCCATATCCTATATATATAGCACCATAAAGGATATCTCTCTTTATCAACACATATCTCTCTATATTTGTATAACAACCCCTCTTAATTTGGGTTGGGCCTTAATCCACCAATAATAGACTAATATATTCCACCAATGACTAATGATGTTAGAGTTAAAAGACTGAAAAATGCTTTATAAAATTAGGTGACTAAACTTAAACCTAATACTAAGTTTGATCCTTGATATAAGATGTTCTTAGTACAAATTATATTACGAATAAGGTATTATATTTAGGACATAGCTACTAATAAAATTAGAGAACCAAAAATGCACTTTTGGCCATTCATGTAGTTTTCATCAAGTAATTATATTTTTTTTAATAAATAAAGCTATTTCTTTCTTAAAGTTTTAGTTGATTCAAATTTCTGCTGCTAGGCCACAACACGGTGTTGGGCTGGCTTGGCCCTATATTAGGGTTTCAAGAACCTAACGCATTGGGTTGAAATCCATGTCAGTGTCGCCTTCATTTATTAAGCAGCTTATCATTTGATTGCGACTATCACCTTCAAGTCGTTGAATCCACTTGAGCCCGCCTAAACCATTTCATCCAACTCACATACTTCAATTCACATCAAACGTCCCCTAATTCTCACATTTGTCTTTCAAATATCCTGTCTTATGGGTTCTAACTGTCACTGTGCGTAAGTGTGTCAACTCAAATGTTCGGCGTGTTTTGTGTGTTTCTACCTCCTATATATATAGCATATGTACGATCATATAAGAATAGATGTAACAATTAAACATATAGTTATAAGGTAATAAATAAAACTTTCAAACCATAAAAGATATCTCTCTCTTTTTTTGTACAAAAATTTTAGGACAACTAGGGTGAGGCGGATTCTCCTCTAAATGGTTGCCTTTATGATCTTTTTATTTTCCCCCCCTTAATTTATGTTCCTTCACTGTTATAATTCTTGTTGAGTTCAATTTCTGATGAAGTTGGCGCGAAGGTATTCAAGAATGTGGTTATGAAATGTATTTTTGAGTTTTTGTTGTTCTTTCCATTTTCCGGTAGCTAATCGTTGATCAAATTGATCAAGAGTGGGATCGATGTCATAAGGGCAAAGCAAAAGGTGACAAAGAAGTTTTTTAAGACAGACATCGCTGAAAAGAAATACGGGTATATGTATTTTCACATATGCATGTGCATATTTTCCTTGTTAGTTAGTGTTGTTAATAGATTCCATATGTTTGATTTGATTCTAGAAAGAAATCAGAGATAAAAAGGTATGAGGTAAATGTTCAGGATAACTAATATGGGTATCCTTATTGTATTTATATTGACAAGATACAATAAGCACCGTATACATGTATGATGAGAATTTACTGTATAGCTGTATACAAAACATTTACAAATCATTTTGCTTTAACATTCCCCCTTAAACGAGAGGGTGTTATGTACAGACCGAGTTTGTTTCTGTGTTGAATAAAATATGAGTGAGTTAATGCTTTTGTTAAGAAATCTATGATCAGATATGAAGATGGAATGTAATGAACATCGATTGGAACAAAAGAGATTAGATCTCTAATGAAATGGATGTCTATTTCGATGTGTTTACTTCTAGCATGATGAATGGGATTCATGGCAAGTGCTCGAGCACTTAGATTATCACACCAGATCATAGCTGGTTTCTTTATATATAAGCCAAGCTCAAATAGCAGTAAGGATAGCCATTTGATTTCTGCACCCCCGTCTGCAAGTGACCGATATTCTAACTCAGCACTTGAGCAAGACACTACTCGTTGTTTCCTTGAAGACAAGGAGACCAATATCCCTCCAAGATAAACACACAAACCTATTGTGGATTGCTGATCATCAATGTCAGTAGCCCAGTCAGCGTCAATAAAGGCAGTGATTTGCAATGAGTTGAATGGTTTTAGATGAAGACAATAGTGGTAGGTACCTTTTAGATACTTGAGAATTCGCCTGACTCCCTGAAAGTGAATGTCAGTCGGATTTGATAAGAATTGACTAAGTTTAGTCACTGAAAGAGCTATATCCGATCTTGTTGTGGTGAGATACTGCACTGAGCTAATGGCTTGTCAATACAGAGACGGGTTTGTCATAG
The DNA here is from genome assembly GCA_963855925.1 of Inga laurina. NCBI lineage: Eukaryota > Viridiplantae > Streptophyta > Magnoliopsida > Fabales > Fabaceae > Inga > Inga laurina. The sequence continues at coordinate 20,353,403 of OY979702.1, read as the reverse complement.
GTTTCCCATCGCGAGCAGAGAATTGTCTGTCGGTTACCATTGGAGCTGGAACAGCTACACAGTTGTGCATGTTGAATCTTTTCACCACATCTAAAGTGTATTTGGCCTGATTTAGAAATAGGCCAGAACTGTTTCTAAAAATTTCAATTCCCAAAAAGAAATGGACAGGGCGTAAATCCTTGAGTGAAAACAGAGTATTCAACTAATGAACAAAACTTTTCAGAAAGGCAAAGTCATTACCGGTGATTAATTTGTCGTCTACATAAATCATAATGAAAATAGTAAGATTTTTCTCTCACAAGAAAAATAGCAATGTGTCGCTCTTGGCGTTTTTGAACCCGTGTTGTAGCAGCGTGAAAAGAAGCCAATCATACCAGGCACGTGGTGCCTGTTTGAGACCATAAATTGCTTTAATCAGCTTGCAAATGTGATTTAGTCTCGTAGTATCTTGAAAACCCTCTGGTTGCCGCATGTATACCTCTTCTTGTAGATAACCGTGTAGAAAAGCATTGTTCACATCCAATTACTGAATCTCCCATTTAAATTTAACAACGAGAGTGAGGACGACATGGATAGTGGTAGATTTGATAACCGAGCTGAAGGTCTCGCCATAGTCGATGCCAGGAGCTTGTTGAAATCCTTTGGTAATGAGTCTAGCTTTGGGTTTGATAATCGACCCATCAGCCTTAAATTTTAACTTGAAAATCCACTTATAGTCGATCAACTTCTGTGTTCCTGTGTAGGGAACTAACGCCAGGTTTGGTTTCTTTGGAGGGCATAAAACTCATCAAGCATCGCTTGTTTCCAATGAGGTGAAGCTAGAGCTTTAGACATAGATCGTGGTTCCTTGATGAGAGATATCAAATTTGCTTTGTGCAGATGCCCAATGAAAGGATGCCTGGGTTTAGAAATCCCATATTTTGCTCTTGTAACCATGGGATGAGTGTTTATAGGACCTGGAGAAGTCGACCGTGCTGAAGTATTTATCGAACCATAGGAGGAATTGGGACTCTATAAGGATGAAGTTGAAGACTGTGGAGAATGGATATGCTGAAGTGAAGGTATTTCGGGTTCAGTAAGGATTGAAGGCCCAACTGGAGACTGCCTTGAATTGGAGGAGAGTGGGCTTAAATCATTTTCACCAAGCGAACTTGATATTTGGCCAGGCCATTCACTTGATTGGGTGTGTCTTTACTTGAAGCCTTAGATATATTTTGAGTCGAGTTTATCAACAAAGGAATGATGCACTCATTTTCGGTGGAGGTAGCTCGGCGATTTAGAAATCCATTGGCACAAGGAAATAATCGAGGATCAAAACAACGTGTCGAGATATGTAGACTCATCCAGTAGCACTGAGACATTTATGCCCCTTTTGTTGTGAGGAAGGACCTAGATATTCACACTTTTGACTGTGATATTGAAATTTGTGCTTGTTATATAGCTTAAGACATGGATAGCAAGCGCATCTAAAGGGTTACAAATTTTTGTAATATGAAAAAGTTCCAAATAGTTGATAAAGTAGTGTTGCTCCCTTAAGTACTGGTGTAGGCAGCCGATTGATTAAATAAACCGTTATCTGAAAAGCATCTTCCCAATATTGAAGTGGCAATTATGCTTGAGCCAAAAGAGTAAGCCCCATTTCAACTATATGTCTATGTTTTCGTTCTGCTCTGCCATTTTAAGAGGAGGTGTAAGGACAAGTAAATCTCATATCTATCCCAACTAGAGAACAAAAAATCAGACCGGACCGGCCTGTTCGACCAATTGAATCGGGAACTAGTCAGTGGTCTGGTCTAGTTTGATCATTAAACCGTGAGACCGGTCCGAAATCGGTTGGACCAGTCGGAACAGGTTAAAACAGGTAAAACCTGTGGTTCAATCGGTTGGACCGATTTCATATTTTTTATTTTTTTATTTTTATTTTGTGCTGCTTTTAGGGGAAAATGGAAAGTTCAAGACCAAAATAAAAAGAAAAGTAGGTAAAGAAAGAACAAATCTAAAAAAATGAAGAAGATAATGAAAACAATTATTTAAAAGGATATAATAATTATAAGAAAGGAGATATCATTGCATAAGTATAGGCATTATAACTAATACTAATATATTTTAAGCATTTTTTTCTAAAAATCTTCATTTTTATCAATAGAAGTTTAAAAATATATTAATATATATTGTCACTAATAAATTATAATATTTTAATATGACCAGTTCAACTACCTGTTAGACCTCGGTTGACCTATTAACCCTTGAACCTGTGCTGTGACCAGTTCATTGTCCGGTCTAGTTTTTTGTTCCTTGATCCTAACTGATTGTGCTATAGGAATAATGGGTTTGAATTCAGTGCCATTGTTACATTGAATGATTTTGATTTCGGTATTAAACTGATTCTCAACTTTGGCTTTGAATAAATTAAACGCTTGAACAACTTCCCCTTTGTGGTTTAGAGGATAAATCCAGGTATATCTGTTGTAATCATCAAGAAAATGGATGTAGTATCGATAACCATGTACAGATTGAGTGGGCAAAGGCCCCTAGACGTCAATATGAATTAATGAAAGAGGAGAAGAGGAATGCAAAGTAGACTAAGGAAACAGTAATAATTTTGATTTACCATATTGACATGCTTCACAAATCAAATCCGCTCTATCATGTAAATCAACATTACAACTATGTAAAATCTGTTTTAAGATTCTATCACTAGGATGTCTGAGTTTCTGATGCCAGGTAACAAAATCATCAATAACTAAAGATGTGGTAATCATAAGAGCTTCCGCCTGAGTTTCTACTTTATCAGTAATTGGATAGATTCCCTTGCTTGCCTCCCCCCGAACTAATGGCATTCTCGCCTTCTTGTCCTTCATAAGATAGGTAATATTAGTGAAATGCACATCAACTGGATTATCTTAAGTGAGCCTATGAACACGCATTAATTTCTTAGTTCCTGCGGGTACATGTAAAACATCTTTGAGATAAATTTTGGAATTATCAACAGACAGAGAGGCAGAACCAATACCAGCTATAAGTATATTTTTCCCAATACAAGTGTTGATATGAGTCTTACCTACAGGAGTGTAAGTATCAAGTTGAGCTGAGTCTGGAGTTACATGATAATTGGCACTATTGTCCATGTACCAAGAAGGTTCTGCAACCGTCTATGGACCAGCGTAGAGAGCTTGTGAAGAAAAATTACCATTTGATTTGCGATTTGATTCAGAGGGTGGATGAAAGTTGCTATCAAATCGATGGAAGCAGTCAGCCACAAGGTGACCATACCTTTCGAACAGAGGGCAGTAGGGACGTCGCTCAGAGTTTCCACTGAACGACCCACTAGATGCTCCAAAATTGTAGCCTCCTAGTTTTCCTTTGGATCAACACCCACGTGGGCCACTATGGTTGCCTCACCAGCAAAACCTCTCCCGGAATCGTTTCGATTGGAATTGACGAAAGGGGTGTTGATATTCTCTCGTTGAGCAACGTTGGCTGACAGTTGCAGAGACAAATTGGAGAATTGATTTAACTGCTCCAATCGGCTTTTGAAGGCGAGGAGAGCTGATTGTTCAAAGACCCAAGTGATGTTAGGGTGATCAATCAATATTACTATTATGGAATTGTACTCTCCATTTAACCCATTTAGCGCCGGCCAAAGCTAGTTGATCTGAGATAGAGTATATTGTACTCTCCATATGACCTATAATACTCTGAATTTTGAGATTTGAGGCTTGGGAATAAGCTTAAATTAAATGAACTGCTAAGCTCCAGTTTATCATGTGCCCTAATCTATTCCCTAATGTTTCTTATATCTTTGGGGTATTAAGAAAGTAAAATGGTGAATTTTGGATAATATAATTATGTTTTCGGTGAAATCGCCTATGAGGTAGTGAGCTTGTCATGAGGTTTTGGAAAATCAAATGATGAGCAAAAATTATGAAATTATAAAGGGTGAAATTAGACATCATAAGCTTTAAATTGATAGTCATATGACTCATTTGAAGTTATATACAAAGAGTTATGAATTTTTGAATTTTTCCCAGCGAAATAGATTATTTTCTGGAGCAGCGGTTAAAGAAATTAATTTGGGAATGATATACTTCCAGCTAGCAAAAGGCTATATTTTTTATTGAAACTAGACTTAATAAGGGTTCCATAGCCTTTGGAATCACTTCAATTCAATTTTTCTAGAATTAGTTATGATTTTTCAAAATTTGAGCAGAAATCTGCCAAAATTCTGTAAAAATCCAAAAATGGGAATTATGACATCATCATAATTAAAGATGACATAAGCTAAATGTTATAAAAAACATCATCCTCTTCCTCCATCAACCAAAACCGTGCAGCACCATGGAGAAAGAGAGAGAGAGAGAGAGAGTTTTAGAGAGAGAAGAGGAGGAAAACTGTAAGGTAGGTCGATTTCTTCAGTGAATTTGTACCTAATGCGTATAACATTGTTCCTAAGCTTCTCTTTCATGCTCTTTGAGGTGTTGCAAGCTCAATTTAAATGGTTAATAAGGGATAGGGATCAGCCATATTAGGGAAAAGCTAGAAGGAGCTTGAGGTAACTTCCAAACCTTCGTATATTGATTATTCTGGCTGCTGTGGGCAATTTAATCAGTGAAATTTCACCGGATTATGCTCACCAAATTGGTACTAAATGGTAGTTGTAACCTAATGGAATAGTCAATAAAGTTGTTAGGAGTAGAAAGGAACACGTTTATGGAGCCGAAACCAAAAAACCCCAATTTTCCTTAGAGTACTTGAGAATTTTGGCCAGGGCTGTTAGAGGGCCTTAGAGTTGGATTTTCAATTATTTGATTATTCCATTGAGTTCAGGAGGGAAAATTAGGTAGGGTTACAATTGGTCACTTTTTCGGAAAAGGCCGAAAAAGTGTAATCACAAAAACGCCCCTAAAACACTGAAATAAGGGTTACCAAGGGCAATTTCGTATTTTGGCAGAGTTTGGTAATTCTGGGTCCGGGCATGGATTCCTTGGGCAAAAATATGTTAGGATAGCTCAGGATAGAATTTTAGAAAAAGTACAGCCGGATCGGGTACGACGAGGTCAGGGCATTTTAGTAAGTTTTTAACATAGACTCATATAACCCCCAGAAACACTATGGAAGTGTCTGAACAATACCTTTGGCATTGTATTGAATATGGAGCCAGAGCTGTTGGCAAGCTTTACGAGGCACACGTTTCGAGGTGGAAAAGGGTTAAGGTAGGGAACTTACCTCTCCTACATGTATTTGATATTTATGCTGGTGTATTGATGTAAGTTATTGATTTGCTTGATTATGTGAAACATATATGAATGATTGGAGCTCTGTTTCTGTTTATACTGTGGCCATAGTTTTATTGCATGAAACATTGAGCACACAGATATGTCATTGTGTGGACATGAGTTATGTAATGCAAGCATGTCATGCATTAAGCACTTATCCTTCATGCATATTGGTACTGTTTTCCTACTGAGATTCTCTCGAATCTCACCCTCCCCTACCAATAATTTAGACAGGTGAATACCGAAGGTATGCAGAGATCAGAGTCAAGAACTACATGAGAGGATGGCAGTGGTGAAACAAAGACGGGAAGAAGTCTTCATTTCACTGGGATGGGTTTAGACACCCTGGTAGCCTTGTATGGCTACATTGATGGTAATTATTATGTACGAACCCTTATGGGGATTTTCTATAATTATGCATATATTATCAGTATATTTATGCTATTCCTGTGTGGCCTACCGAGCCACATATCATTTTCTGCGAATATTTTGGTAAAGGTGAAATTGAAATAAGGGTGTGACATAACCCATTTAGGGTTTGGAGAATAAGGTCTTCGTTTGAAACAGGGGCGTCGGGCAGAGCTAGTTGATCTGAGATAAATTTCATTTTGGAGAGATATTCCTCCATTTTGAGACCATTTTTATGGGTGTTCTAAAGTTTCGACTTGAAAACCAAAACACGAGATCGCAACGATGCACAGGTCAGATCGCGACCTCCAGCCCACAAGTCGAAGGCTGTCTTGCAGTGAAGAAGCTGAGCTCCTATGTCTTGTGTCATCATGTTTCTAAGCCAACCAACCAGCAGGCGATCGGTGGAGAACCATTCCGTGTATGCTGGATTTGAGATTTCTCTATACCTTCAAAGATGAATCAAGCTAGAATAGGCTCTGTTCCAAGGATGTGTGAATCAAGATTGTTGCCTTTGATCAGGGGAAGAATGACGGATTCCCAGACTAAGTATTTACCTCTATCCAGCTTGATGGAGGTTGTTTGACTTGAGGAACTGAATAATGAATAGGCCTTCGATGGTGTGGAAGAAAAACCTACAGTTGTTGATAACGTGGAAGGGTGGGATGCACTAGTTGTAGAGGTTGACATGGCGGCTAGGGATAAGATAAGACGGCTAGGGTATAATACTGGCTCTGATGCTAAGAAAGAAATCAGAGACAAAAAGGTATGAGGTAAATGTTCAGGATACCTAATGTGGGTATCCTTATTGTATTTATATTGACAAGATACAATGAGCACTGTACACATGTATGATGAGAATTTACTGTACAGCTGTATACAAAACATTTACAAATCATTTTGCTTTAACAATTCTTCAATAAATACGATCTTAGGATGAATGCTCTTGGTTTGGATCTTCCATATTCTATAATTTGTGTGGTTTTTCTGTGGAAGAGCTTTCATATTCGGTCTTGCCGGACTGTCATGTAATTAAAGGCTTTGAATGCTCTGTGATAAGCGTTGTATGTGGTTGTTAACTTATTATTTATAGGGGAAATTTACAAAGGAACTTGAGTTGGGAGTTCAACTATTTGCTTTCTGATTTATGTGGATAAGCCGATAAAGTATTTGAAACTGCCATATATTCTATGTTTTTTTATAGAATAGTTCGTTATTCTACTGCTAATGAAGCTTTATCTTTCTTGCGAGGCGGTGAAACAGGCTGATGGACTTATGGTTGAGCGGACGGTTTTGTCTTTTTATGATTTCATTGAGCAATTGTGTGACTTCGTAATAAAGCACCTTCCGGTGATATGCAGAAACTGAGGTATGGATATTCTCTGTTTAGTTTCTCTTTTTGCTTTCATATTTTTCCCCCTTATTTAATTTAAATTGTGGCTGATCAAGTGCATTCGCTGTACCTAGTATTATTGCTCATACAGCAACGTGATCACATAACCAGGATAGAAATCTATTTATATAGATCATTGGCACAATTAAAGAATAAGAAAAATTGAACTCCATATCTATATTGGCACAAATGCACAGAAGAATATTGTTTTGCCTTCAATAACCGAGCCTAGCTATCTATTTTTTGGTATGATATTGTGAAACAAACTGGCTTTCTAATGCCAACGCTATTAATTGTTCACCCTACTTCCGTTCTCTTCTACTCTTATAATGTGTTCCTTACCAAATTTTTAGAGCACAACGTATGACATGTTGTCATGTTGGACCAAACTACCTTAACGGTCTCCGGAACTACACCATAAATGAATACACGAATGCATGGCCAAATTTTATTAGTTTCTAGCTGAACATTGCTGTGGGGGTGTCGCCTTTCTATGCTAGGTGGCTTCATAATCTTTAGCTAAAATGATTATGCCATGTGATCCTTTTATAATAATTTTGCTATCGAAACACTGATCAGATTCATGTGTCACTTGAAGTTTTGATGTCATAAGTCAGCCTTTGAATGGGAATCTCAACGCTCAAATTCATGTGATTGAACTGCTATCTAAAGTGTCTAGGTTGATGCTTGATGATGTGCTTAGGGTGGCCAACCATTTTAAACTTTTCTTATACGATGTATAATTAAGAAAAGAATAGGGAAAGTTGGGGAAGTGGAGGGAAGAAGAGAAAAGAAGGGAAGAAGAAAAGAGAGGATGGAGCAGAGGGAGAACTAAAGAGATGCTGAATTGAATCTCTATTGTATATCAACATATATCACACATATTCAAACCCTAAATCCTTTAATTTATACATATATTCAACTAACTCCCCTAACTAGTGGCTAATTCACACCCTCTTCTATACAACATCATACCTCTGGCTGGGATATTTTACACCCTTCAATTGCGTTCATTCCATTTATAGTGGATGCCCTAAGGAATGCAGAGAGTCTGTATCATCTTTAATTCTTGCTGCTGCAAGATTTTCTGATCTTCCAGAGCTGCATGAGCTTAGACAAATATTTTAGGAGAGATATGGGAATTCCCTGGATTGCTTTGTCAACCAAGAGGTAATTGTTCATGTTTTCATTTTTACCAAGGTAATTAAACCCGGATCGGTCAGTGAACCGGTCAGGGTACTGGGTCAAGGGTCAGTGGGTCAGATCGGAGTCAAACCGGAGCTAAACCGAGACCAAACCGGTGAGAAATGAAATATTTTAGGCTTATAGTATGAAATTCTAAAGTAAAAATTAAAAAAAAAACAGATTTTTTTTAAAAAAAATTTAAAATTTGACCCCGGTCCGGTCCGGGTTAAATAACCCTGATTTTTACTCATTCCACACATGCGACTTCTTCCTGGACCTGAACTGATGACTGATTATTGCATATTACCAGTTGGTTGTAAGCTTGAATGTGAAGTCTTTTACATTGGATAAGAAGGTTAGCTTTGATGTAGGAGATTGCATCAGAGTTTTCAATATAGTGGGACTCAAAGGCTTTTTAGGAAAGGATGTCCAAACCCCCCCCCCCCCCCCCCGCATTTGCACAGGTGTGATAGTCTGACGATTTCTACCTTGAAAATAATTTTTCCCTCCTTATTTTAATACTTCTGCACATTGTTTCTTGGTTCTTAAAAGACAATTCCTCTTTGAAGATGTAGCTAAAATCGTTACCACTTCTAATTTTAAGACTTAGGCAGGACCACAAAATTTACAAAACTAATTCAACTTATAATAATAAATCATCACATGGCAATGTCGGTGTTCTGAAAGGAGACAAGTATGATGATTTGTTGGAGGAAAGTCTAGTCTATCTTAGCAATTATGCTCTTGTCTCAGAGATGATGATTTAGATCCAGGCCACCTAATTATCGATTAAAACAACAAAACACGATAACCATGACCATGAAAAATGAGAGCTTACTCCGAAGAGGGACAGGCGACACTAGAATAAGGATAGTATGCTTAAGCCAATTGTAAAAGTTGATTTGTCCTTGGACAAAGAATGGAACAATTTGAAGATGGTTCTAATTGGGGAAGCAAAACTCCTCATAGGGATAAAACACCGATTGTTAACCCCTATAACAACAGTCACATGCCACCTCCTTATGTTAAATCCATATCTAAAAAGGAACCACAAATTGGACTCAAATGTCAACTTTTCTTAAGAAGATCAAGGCAACATCTCATGGGTTCCATTTATTTATTTATTTATTAGTTTCTCGATTTTAATTCAACTACTCGTCATATGGCGTGAGCTCAATTTACTTTTCCTTTTTCTTTAATGGCTGGACTAGTGTTTGTAACAAAATCTGGCATGCCCATTGTCCACAACTTTAGGATAAAGAAGTTGAGTGTAAAATAATTAAGGGCAAAGGTGTAAAAATACTTATCTACATATCGTGCATGTGCACCTAGCACCATATACTATCATTGGGTGCAGAAATACCTATGATCTTTTTAAAAAAGAACAAAAATGTCAGCTTCGTTAATGAAAGCAAATATCCATTAATTTCAGGTTTTGTGGGTCCATCTTAATAAATTTTAAATAATTATTTTAAAGGTAAAGATGCACAATAATCCATGTACATATCCTGCATGCACATCTGACATCATATACAATTACTGGGGTGCAAAAATACCTGTGATCATTAAAAAAGGGACAAAAATGTCAGCTTTTTTAATAAAGACAAACGTCCGTTAATTTTTTATTTTGAGAACCACTTTAATAATTTTCAATTTAAATTCTCTCACCCCCTTCTCTCTTCTCGCACCCCTCTCTCTCTCTCTCCCTCCCTCCAAACCAGAGCCCAGTCTTCACATCGGTAATGACTCTCTCCGGCCACCCACATGGTTACTGCCATTGTACTACCCACTCCCTCTAAATGCCTTTCCATAGTCTATCATCAGAATTTTTCCCTTCATTAGCAAAGTTGGAAATTAATTAATGTTTATCTTCATTAATGGAACTGGCATTTTGTCCCTTTTTTTAATGATCATAGGTATTTTTGCACCTAAGATTGTATATGGTGCTGGACTCACATGTGGGATATGTAGATAGGTATTTTTGCACCTTAGCCCTTAAAATAATTATTTAAAAATTATTAAAGTGAGGCCTACAAAATCATAAATTAACAGACGTTTGCCTTCATTAACGAGGCTGGCATTTTTATCCCTTTTTTTTAATAATCATATATATTTTTGCACCTAAGGATTGTACATATTGCCAGACGCACATACAAGATATATAGATAGGTAATTCTGCACCTTGGCCCAATAATTAAATTAATTTCCGTCATTGTTTTAACAGTTTATTGTGATGTATATTTTCTTGCAGCGAGACTAATGAATTTTAAGAGTGATGACAGGTTTGACCTTAAAGGAGTTGGACTTCTAGTAACTCAGAAATCACAACAAAAGACTTTGCATTTCCAAGGATAAGAGGACCATTACCTACCCTTTTCAAGATTCGCAATTTGGTCTCTCTATCCCCTCTCTGTCTTAGTGTGTGTTTAGATTAGAAGGTAAGCATGTACGAGGAGTTTTATTTGGAGTTGTAAAAAGGCTTCTGAAACCGCGGTTGGGGGTTTTTCAAACACTCACTTAAGCTAAATGGCTACTTTTTGCCAAAACGGGCTTCTCATCCTCCCTAATGTTAGTTACGATTGTTTAGATAACTCTAAAACCATGGTTTTAGAAGTCATTTTCAGCAAATCGAGATAAAATTCCTTTCACATAGTTACCTCATAAATCATAAAAACTATTATCCAAAAGCTAATACAAAGCCTTGTTCTTCTTTTAGATTTTTGCTGCCATGAATATCTTCTCTTAGTTGTAGGAGATCCAAACAAAGACAGAGACAAAGATGAAGGGCACGTCCAAAGTGATAATAGGTGCCACTTTGATCATAGTGGTGACCTATGCGATTGTTCTACTGACTGAGCTATATTGCTCTCTCTTGCTCAAACATCACCACCATCTCAGAGCCTCTGCCGCCGCCTCCACCTTCGCTTCACTGTCGCTGCCAACACAATCAGAACCAATGCTTCACCTTCTTCACCCACCTCACACCCTCAGCAACATCTCTGCCTTAGCATTTAGTGTTAGGATTAGTAGGCACAGCGGAAGAATTTAAATATTACTTACCAATCCCAATTGCAGATCTATCAATGACATTTAAATCGAGTTAGAAAGGAATTGTACCTCTTCCTTATGGGTTCTAGAATTTAGATCTTCAGGAGTCAACACGTCGATCAACTGCCTATACTAGTATCCACACGAATGCAACTCCAACAAGGGCTGTGTGCTAGCGCCTCTGATGTCTACTAGGGTTTCTTAGTGACTCTCAATTCTCATCTATCATTGAGTCCTTCAGTCTCATCATTTTTATAGCCTATAAGGACTGTATTGGAAATTCAAAATTAATCTTAATTAATTTTGAAATCAATTAACACTTAATTATTTTGATAAGGTAATTAAATAAATTTGGTTTAATTAAGTCTGTCTAAAAATTTTAATCTAACCTATTTATTTAATCTGAATAAAGAGCCAATAGATTTAATTTATCTATATAAATTAAATCTCAGATATATTATATCTCTATCATGTTAGTTATTAAATTTAATTTATTTGATAAAACTAAATTTAAAACTAGTACAATATAATAATATTATCATATATATATATGCATGTGCGCACACGCACACCCGCGCGTGCACACACACACACATAAATATGTATTTCGAAAATGCATATATATATATATATATAATATTATTAATTTTATTTTCATGAATTTTATATTATAAATATAAAATTCGTCCACCATAGATTAAACATTGTATTCATTGAATCTTAGACATATCTTAGATTTAATGAACCTATACAATATAGCTCATGTTGGATAATTCTTGTATGTGATCCTGTAGGCCCATATAAAGTTGGCGGTGAACTAATGACTATACTAACTCACAAGTCGTAAGCGGCCTCTAACAAGACATTATGACTACCCAATTTCATATGAGAATTGTTAAACCGATGCAACCTGTCATACAACCATATCACGCCCCTTTTGTCACACAATATTTTAGTCAAGGATGAGGCATGGATAATGTCATCCTCCTATTCCTGACTATTACTTTCCCGATTTCTGAATAGTCTAACAATAGAAATGGAAACTCCTTTCCATCGTAGTATGGTCATACATTTCTCAGACACCCTCATCGAGGGGCCCAGTAATATATCTCTACTAATGTGAGAGACAAATTCCATCTTGACCACTCATATTCCTCTACATGAAAACCACTAAGTCCGATCGTAGCCTTTATCATCACTTGGTCAAAGGTGACTTTTGACTAGTTCAAAGTTTAATGATTATTATGTAGAAATCCATGATGATCTCATGTCGAAGGGCATAGTGACGTGGTTATACATAAGATAAGCTCATGACTAGATCCATGCAGCATTCTCATAGCAGGTCGATCCAGCACCTTATACTCTTACAAATGCCCAAGACTTTGATTCATATATCTATACCTTATCAAAGTCATACTGGTCTTACTTCATCTCTACTCCCACATAGATGACTGACCAGGGACATTTAGGATGATCTTTGCGATCTATCTAAGGATACAGTTATTATAGTAATTAAACATGCGAATAATATGACAATAAAATGGAGAAATTCATTAAACAAAAAGTTCAAAGTATAATGATTGACCCCTATGGCATAATTCCCAACATTTAACAGCAGTGGAGCAGCTTGACGCTGAAGAAAGATCACAATTGCTTTGTCTTTTTGCAGGCATGGCTTTGGCTCGTCTACCCAAGTGTTTATGGGGACCGAAAAGAAAAGAATTGGAAGAAACGTAAAAACTTCGATTCCACCACTTACCCATTTCACATTTTAAAAATAGTAATATGCATATTGGATATTGCATGCTTGTTTCCGGCTTGTGGATGACCAAAAAATTTGTTTCTGTTAATGGGGTTGTAACTTGTAAGAGTGCACGTGAATTTGGAGGATGGGCCAAAAGAAAAATTATGAAAATAGTGTAGATTTTGTTTCTTGTGATACTTATAGATTAAATTAGGAACGATCTGTGTTTTTGACGGACCTCGACTTCTGATTCCGATGCTCTTTGTATTGAAGCTTTGTTTTTATTAAAAAAAAAAAAAAAAAAAAAAAAAAAAAAAAAAAACCGGAACAAAAACTGTGCATTCTGCCCTTCGATGTGGACCATTCCAGCTGTCTGCTTCAACCCCATTAGGCGAGAAGAAGCTTTATTTCTCGCATCAACTCTGCCTGTTATGCTCTGTTATTTTTATGTCCTCTACTGTTCAGTTTATGGCTATGGAATCCCATTTTCATGAAATACACCAAGCAGGGAACGTATCATGATATGAATGTCCTTTTAATAAAAAAAAATTACAATAAGTAATTCCGCCAGTAATAAGGTTTTTTTTTTTTTGCTAGTGTTAGGTTCTCACAATTTAATGGGATTACCAATATTAAAAGCCGGATAATTAAACCCGAACCTGACCGGTCGGTTTGGACTTAAAACCGAAGAACTGGTTTGTAAACCAGTCCGATCCGACATCAACTTGGATCATCACTTTTTCTTTTTTTGTTTAAAAAAATTGATTTTTTTTTTAATTTCATATTAATAACTTTAAAATCTTCATTTTCTCATAGGTTTGGCCCATAACCCTTAACCCAATATCCCTGTCGGTTTAGTAGCAGGTCCGGTTTTAATAACCTTGATTAAGAGCATCATTATGTCATTTTATATTTTCCAAGTTCATTTTCCCTTTTTTATAGTTTAGAAATGGTTTTTCTCAAACTAATGATGAAAAATAAATAACTACTAATTAAATAAAAAATATTTTCTGATAAAAAATGAACATAATATTTATAAAAATATACTGCGAACTACGATTAGTACATTTCACCATATCTATGGCCACAAAAGAGTTTATATAAGCCAGTGACTGAGCATGTATACGCATGACTATCTTTATAATTTAAATCCAGAAATAATTTGCGTTATACATATTAATTTATTTGTGTAAGACTTAAAGAGTTTTAATAATACTCCTTCCGATCCTAAATATAAGATAAAGTTGATTTTTTTCGGAGAAATTAAGGAAGCTAAATAAATTACTTAATCACATCATATGTTGTATATCATTATATTATATATCAATTTATCAGTTAAACTAATTAATTTGGAGAAAAAATAAAAATATAAATACTCTAAAATAATTTAATTAGTTTCTTTAATCTCTCCAAAAAAAAGTTAACTTTATCTTATACTCCTATTTAGGACCAGAAGAAGTAGTAAATATTAAAAAGCTATGGATGAATTTATCAAACGGCATTCAATAGACAAGCTTGGTCAAGCCATTACTTGCCGAACAACACGCCTCCCCCACATCCACCGAGAAATGACATTCTTCTCTTCCTTTTCTGCCGCCGTTTCGAAGGTCACCCCTGTCGTCGCCATGGCGATGGTGGCTCGCAACCTCTTAGCCTGGGACATTCAAGACATTTTCTTCAGTGGTATCCAAGGAATTCTCAATTGCTTCTCTTGGAAAATTACCATGGTGTTCAACGAGACCGAAGGTCACATCAGTAACCAAATCTATGACGCCGCCTATACTTATTTGGGCAAAAAAATCTCCCCCTCCACTCGCAGAATCAAAGTTACCAATCCTAATGGTGAAGACCGCTTTGGGATGATCATGAAATGCGACGAGATCATCGTGGATGTCTTCAATGGCATCGAATTTAAATGGAGGGAGGTTGAGTCCAAAAGTTTCGACAATCCCAAGGACTTGAATTCGACGTTGCCATCATTGGAGCTGAGTTTTCACAAGAAGCACAAGGAGTTAGTGTTAACGGTGTACCTCCCCTATATCATGCAAGAAGCAAAACTTATAAAGCAAGAAGCAAGGGCACCGAGGATCTTTACGGTGGATTTTATTAGGTTATCTGAACATCCGAACGACGTGTGGAGGAACCTGGAGCATCCCGCGACGTTTGACACACTGGCATTGGACCCGGATATTAAGAAATTTGTTCTGGAGGATTTGGAGAGGTTTGTGAGTAGGAAAGAATATTACAGGAAGATTGGCAAGACATGGAAGAGAGGGTACTTGCTGTATGGCCCACCTGGAACAGGGAAATCCAGCTTGATCGCGGCGATGGCAAATTACTTGCATTTTGACATATACGATTTGGAGTTGCCGGATCTACTGTTCATTGGCACTATTCAAGATGTACTAAATGTTGTGGCGAGTAGATCCATTATTGTCATAGAAGACATTGATTACACTATTGAATGGCAGCGTCACATGGCCGCTTTGGGAATGTCACAAGAACAGGTTATTTAATAATTTACCTTCTCTTTACAATTTAGTTTATAACAGATCAACTTTAGATTTGTTATTGAGTTCGACAAGAGTCTCTATATTTAATTTTTCTAAGATAATCTAATCGAACTTCTAGGCTAAGAATCATCATATTCATATCTTTTTGGGTGCAGAAGCTGATGCTGTCAGGGCTATTGAACTTCCTCGACGGTTTGTTGTCAAACTGTGGGGACGAGAGGATTATAGTGTTCACAGCCAACCATAAAGAAAAGCTTGACCCGACACTGGTGCGTCCTGGTCGTATGGACGTTCACATCCACCTGTCATATTGCACTCCCTCTATGTTTAGGCAACTTGCTTGTAGTTACCTTCAACTTCAGCAGCACCCTCTTTTTCCACAAATTGAAGAAGCTATTCTTGGCACCCACGTTACCCTTGCTGAAGTGACTGAGGAGCTCCTGAAGATAAAGAGTAGTAGTGATCATCACTCTACTCTTCAAAATCTTTTTCAGTTTCTTGAACAAAAGAAAAAGATCGAGCATGAAGTGCTTGAAGCCAAAAAAGAGGGAAACATAACCTCTATCTCATGATAAATGGATGTGATCTTTAGTTTCCAATTAGCACTACATTTTTGGCTAGCTGGAATTCATCTACCCCAAATTTTCATGTTGATTGTGGGAGTTATACTAAGAGGGTCATGTGCTGCTTTAAAGCATTGTGCAAGTGACATCTCCATGATTATACTCTGGTTCAAAATTGACAACATATTCTATAATATAAATTATATTACAAACTAAGTCCTCTATTTAAGACTAGAGGTATGTTATGTTATTGCTCTTATATGATCACATTGTCCCTCCTTTAATACGCATCTATTTCTTCATGTTAGTTGATTGAATTTTCCAAACTTATGAATACTTCATTTTCGCTAAATGAGAAATAGATAGGATTAATGTGTGCTTATTTTTGAGTTTTTGAAGAATTGAGTACAGTTGTGCGGATGTTAGAATTGTTTGATAGAAATTGTGTGTGCACTGACCTCTTTCGATCTATTGTCCATTCTGCCTTTTGAGAATTGAAAGTGGTCGTCGTACAATTGCATACTCATACCCACTAGGAAGATCTCCAATGTTGGCTTCATCACAGTTGATTTTGGACAAGATTCTGTCACATGGTGAGTAATGTCCAGTAGTTATAGCTAGTTGGATTTTTGGCTTTCATCAATCATATTGAATTTCTCATGAGTCTTTAAATATTTCACTACAAGGATCTTGCATCTTATATTAGTCTTCTTAATGTTTCCTTTTCACTGAACTTTTGTGTAAATGATCATGCTCCCTAGAAATCTCTCTGATGTTGTATGAGTTTTGACAAGACATATATAATGCAGATCATGGCAAGGGCACTATTCATCCTTTCATTCTATCTTTTCTGCTAAAATCTTTCTTGGTATCAGAGCGTTCTTCTTTCGAAATGTCGTCATCGTCCTCTGCTGCCTTTGGTTCACCGTCCTCTGGTATGTCGGCATCCATGACTACCAAAACCATTTGCTTTTTCATTCCTCCTCTCAAACCACCTCAATCAAGCTGGATCAAGGAAACTATTTGGTTTGGGAGTCTGTGGTGCTTCCATTAATCGAAGGCAATAGGCTTGAATCTCATGTTAATGGCTCTCAAGTTGCTCCTCCTCATTATATCTCAGATGGTGCTAGGAAGAAAGTTAATCCTAACTTTGAGGAATGGTTCTCTATTGACCGAATGTTGGTAGGCTCGTTAAGAAACACTATGCCACAAGATGTAGGTGCTCAACTATTGCACTATCACACTGCTTATGATCTCTGGCTCTGAACAAGGGATCTTACCTACGCTTCTACCAAAGCTCGAGTCATGGTTTTTAAATCAGAACTGCATGCTACTAGGAAGAATACGCTTAAAATGGAAAAATATCTTATAAAGATGAAGAACTTGGCTGATCAATTGGCTCTAGCAGGGGCACCTATCTGCAACGAGGACCTCATCATGCACACTCTCAATGGTTTGGATTCTGACTATAATGCCATAGTTTTGAAACTTATTGATCAACCAAATACCACATGGATCGAAGCTCAGTCATCCCTTCTTGCTTTTGAAAGTAGACTCGAACAACTAAATCATTTTTCCTCTCTTCTGATTCAACCTTCTATTAATTTTGCTCAGAGGAATTTTCATTTTCATTCATGCAACAATGATGCTGGATGCAACAATGATAATGAACAAACCCCTAGGCGTGGATCTCGTGGTGGACGAGGCCACCGCTCCAGAGGCCGTAGGAACAAGTACAATCAAGAGGGATGTCCTTACTTTACCTATTGTGATTGTTTTAGTCACATCAATGAGACCTGCTACTCAAGGGCCTCTCGTGATTACACTCCTCAGGCTTACTATGCCAGCCCTCAAACTGAGTGATCCTTCTTGGCATATGGATAGCGGCTCAAACTATCATGTCACAACCAATACAGATAATCTCTCCCAAGTCACTCCCACAGGTAATTCTCATTTGCTTACATGCACTGGTCCAGATATTCTGTTGTAATTGGACAATTTTGATTATGAAGACTGAAGAGAGGTCCTTTGTCTGAACTGTTATTCATATTTTGGGAGCTAGATGTGTTATGCACCTAAGTGAATTTATATTGTGTAATTTAGTACCAAGTGGTGAATCAATTGATTTGTCTTAGAGCACATAAATGGCTGTAATTCACTGCACAGATCAAAATGGATTCAGAAAAGGTGTTGTATAAATAGAGAGCTTTCATTTTCAAGGGTTAATTTGGTTAAACAATTAGGTAATGTTTATGCTAGCCTAGAAGAGGCCATAGATTTTGGTTTTGAATTACCTCTCATTCAAACAAATCAGTTAGACAAATAGGGTATCAACCAGAAATTCTGTTTTTGGTTCTGTGTATCAACCAGAAAATGGGGCTACAAGCCAACAAGTTGTTGACTGGTTCTTTGACGTACAGAGAACACAAAGATGCTCTATTCATCACCAAAGAATTAAACTCTCTTCTATCTACTTCCGGCTGGAACTATGTTTGATGTTTGATCTCCATTTCTTTGTACTTTCAAAGGTTTGTTGGTTCTACTAATATCGTTGTATTTTTATTAACAAAAATTGTTATGGATAATGGCATATATAACTTGTTTCTATTTCACCCTCTCCAAATGTCAGTACTTTTACTGTGAATTTATTTATAACTGCTTACTATAAATAACGCTTGCCAAAGATGGAATTTGCCTAACTACAAAGAAACCTACTTGAAGAGAGCTTGAACGAATAGCCAAGGAAGCCAATATAACACTGAAGTGTACATTGCCTGAGTTTCGAAATCATTTGAAACTCATATGAGGAATGCTTCATTTTTATTCCACTGCAAAAGTTATTATTATTTTACACATATGTGCAATAAATGATACAGCTCTGTTTTTTCTTTTTTTTTTTTCTTTTCAGTTGCTAATTAAGTACTTTTTTTTGTTCAACCAAATTAAGTACATTTTTTAAGCTTAAGAACTTGAACACATTGAGAAATTTATGTTAGATCTCATGTTTTGATGATAACAAAGAATGGTATGAAAAAGATTTGATAAACAAATAAGTTTGAACAAAGTAATAACAAGGCAAAATCATCACTTGAAGTAAGCATTAGAGTAATAAAGATAGGCCAAGAGAAAAAGCTGAGAAACTTGATCAGTGGCAAGTTTTCTAAAGGGTTACTCGAGTAGGTACTCGAGTAATGAGACAGAAACTTGAAGTAACTAGGCCAACCTTCAAGTAACCTGCCAACGTTACTCGAGTAATAAGGTAAATGATTTCTAGTTGCTCTCGGCCTACCAACATTACTCGAGTAAGTACTCGAGTAACCATGTAAAAGACTTCCAGTTGCTCTCGGCCTGCCAATGATACTCGAGTCTGTACTCAAGTTACTCTGTTTCAAGAAATGTGTTGCTCTCGGCATTTTCAATCCTGCCAATGTTACTGAGGAGCTACTCTAGTAACTCACTGTGGTAAGCAAAACCTGAAGGTAATACTTGAATAACTGATATGTTTTTATGACACTTCACTCGAGGCACTACTCAAGTATGCAGGTATTTAATCACTTATTTAAAACTGGATTACTCGAGTAAGTAATCGAGTAATGTACAGATTTATTGACACAAAACTTCAAGTCATTACCAGAGTAAGTTATGCAGAAAATTTATGTTTACTCGAGTAAGTACTCGAGTAACAAGGTAATAAAACTTGAAGTGCTCTCGGCCTTGAAATCCTGCCAACGTTACTGGAGTAAAGTATCGAGTAACCTAGAGTTTATTTGAGGGTTTACTCGAGTTGCTACTAGAGTAACCTGTGAAGTATAGTGTGCCATACTCGAGTAAGTACCCGAGTAAACAAGTATTTCCAAAGGTGTGAAATTTTGTTTACTTCATGCACTACCCGAGTAATGTTATGTTTGCTTATTGACTTGTAGTTTATCAAAGTTTTCCCGATGATACTCGAGTAAGGACTCGAGTAAACTTAAATGAATACTTGAGTATGCAATTCCAGAAATTTAGAAATCATTCCAACGTTCATTGATTTGTTTGTTATATGATTAACCTTTCATTGTATTAGTATTCTTAGCATATCCACAGATAAACAATGAAGAGATCTTACCAAATAAGGAAAGTCAAATGCAACGTTCAAATGCCACCTACCACCACCTACCGCAAACGGATATTTTTTCAAATACTGGAAAAGTCAACAGTGGCTGCGAACGCTCTAACAGACATGAAGAAATATGTTCCAACAATCATTACCAATGCATCTATATATATGGGAACATCCAAACAGAGAAAAAGAACAAGAACACACACATGAACGCATTGTCAAGTTCATTACTCTATTTTACATTATACTTGTAATTCTATGCTTCAGTGATTCTTATTCACTCTGTGAGAGAGATATTTCATTCAAACTCAATATTTGTTATTGAGGTAACTTAAGGTTGTGGAACCTTGAGTTGGGATTGGATTACAACTTGTAAGGGGGAGCAAGTGTCCAGGTGAAGGAACTTGCTTGTACTGAGGTGCCAAGAACCCACTGAATCTTGGAAGTTATAGTGAAACTCTCAGAGAAGCTTTGAGGACTGGATGTAGGTCAAAGTGGTTGTGGTCAAACCAGTATAACTCTCGGTGTACACTTCGGTGATATTTCTCCTTACTCTTTGTTGCTTTATATTCACTGTCAAGTTTTTATTTGCAACTAAATTTTAGTATCACCCAATTCACCCCCCCCCCTCTTGGGTGAAACGCTTGCTCTAACAATTTGCATGTCCATCTAAAATTCAGTTCCCTTGAAATGCCAATTTACCATCTTCTAGTGCTTCTATATTTTCATCTTCTTTGAATCTCTTTCTTTATTCAAGTTTTTTCCTTTACCCATGTTCACCTTTCAATTAGAGATTTACAAGATATATATTCTTGATGAAATGTTGATAAGTTTTCCAAAATCCACTTAATGGCAGGGCAACAGATCTTCTTTCTCTTCCATTTGATAGTTCTTAAACCATTATAACATGATTAAGCACTAATTTGAACATTTATAATGAATTAAATACAATTAGGGGTAAAATGGTCATAATTTGGTAATCATTCATGCAAATGATTACATGGACTTTTGATGCTACCTTATGGTTAATCTTACATTATAGGTGTTTTGGAAGAAAATTGGAGAATTTTGAACATGTCAATTGGAGTTGGTATTAATTTTTTTAGGAATGGGAAAATATAAATGCCAGATAAAATTACAGAAAAGCACCCATAAGTTTTAAACATTCCATTTATGACCCATAAATATTTCAAAAAATTTCATTGTAGTCCCTCCAGAAACTTTTGAAACTTCTCACTTTAGTCCCTGGCCAAAACTTGTGTTTTAACTAGGGCTAAACCTTCTTTTTCCTGGATACACATAGCCAACTGAAAACAAAAAGTGCACCACGGATTGAAGAGAGGACAACATCATCGATCAGCTTCTCAATCCTTTACCTTTTCTCCTTGGTCATTGGTGACTCTCACTTCATTCACCATCGTCGGCGACCCTCCCTCAGCCACCATCACCTCTTCCTTGTTTAACTGCCACACTCACTCAGAGAGAGAGAGAGAGAGAGATCCACCACCGAACCTGACAAAGGATAGTGAGAGAGCATCACGAGAGAGAGAGAGAGAGACAGACAGACAGACAGACAGAGCAGAAAACTCGACCTGGAAATAGAGAAGCAGAGCGCCTAGATAGAGAGTGGAAGAAGGCAAGCTGTCATGTCCTTATTTTAATCTCACCTTTACCAAAGTATTCGCGAAAAATGATATGCGGTTCGGTGGGCAACATAGGAATAGCGTAAATATACTGATAATATGAGCATGATTACAGAAATTCCCTATAAGGGTTCATACATAATAATTACCATCAATGTAGCCACACAGGGTTACCAGGATGTCTAAACCCATCCGAGTGAAATGGAGACATCTTCCCGTCTTCGTTCCACACCGCAATCCCCTTGTACGGTCCTTTTCTTTGTTCTCAGCGTATCCTCTCTCTCCTCCTGTCTAAATTGTTGGTAGGGGAGGGTGAGATTCAAGAGAATCTCAGTAGGAAAATAGTACCAATATGCATGTAGGATAAGTGCTTAATGTATGACATGCTTGCATTACATAATTCATGTTCACACAATGACATATCTGCGTGCTCAATGTTTCGTGCAACAAAACTATGGCCACAATATAAGTAGAAACAGAGCTTCAATCATTCATATATATTTCACATAATCAAGCAAAGCAATAACATGCATCAATACACCAGCACAAATATCAAATACATGCAGGAGAGGTAAGTTCCCTACCTTAGACCTTTTCCACCTCGAACCGTGTGCTTCGATTCGCGTACCAATCCCTCGGGCTTTCAACTTGGTCCTAAAACGTCAAATATACTAGTTTAGAAACTTCCATAGTGTTTCTGGTGGTTATACTAGTCTATCGTAAAAAGTTACCAAAATGCCCCGGGGACCCGGCCCTGCCCTACCGTACCCGATCCGACTGTACTTTTTCTGAAATTTTGACATGGGCTATTCTTACATATTTTCACCAAAGGAATCCATTTCTGGACTCAAAATTACCAAATTCACTACCAAAAGACAAAATTGCCCTTAGCAGCCCCGTTTTAAGGGTTTCAAGGGCGTTTTCATAATTATGCTTTTTCGAGCTTATCGGAAAAAGTGACCAACTGTAACTCCACCTAATTTTCCCTCCTAAACTCAATGGGATCATCAAATCATTGAAAATCCAACTCTAACCCCTCCAAACTAGCCTTGGCCAAAATTCTCAATTCCCTGAGAAAAATTGGGGGTTTTTCGATTTTAACTCCGCAAACGTGTTTCTTTCTACTCCTAATCACTTTATCAACTATTTAATTAGGTTACAACTACCTTTTAGACCCAATTTCGGCAGCATAACCCTAGGCACACACGTTTCCAAAATTTAAAAATAATGGCAATCCGGCAAAATTTCACCGATTAAATTGCCCACAACAGCCAGAACAATCAAATATTGAAGTTTCGGAAGTTACCTTAGTTTCCTTCTTGTTTTTCCCTCTTTGGCCAAAACTCCTCCCCTTTCAAACCCTAGGATTTTGCTTCAACAAGACCTTAAATCATGTAGAGAACAAGCTTAGGGAGAGGATTACACAAATCAAGAGCTAAATCACCGGATAAATCGACTTACCTTAAGAATTTGGCTCCTCCTTCCCTCTACAACACAAAAGTCACTCTCTCTCTCTCTCTTGAGCTCTCATGGCTGATGTGAATGCACAAGAAAGATGAAGAAAAGTGCTTCACAAATATCTTGATATTTTAAGTAATTACCCAAAAGTCCCAAATTGTTGACTTTTATGACATAAGCTTATCCACATAAAATTTGTGTCATAAAGCCCATGAAGAACACTACTATAAAAAATGCTTTTAATGTCCTTTTTTTTTACCTTTTAACGTCTGAAAACAGGGGGACGTCTATCTGAGCGATGTAGAAAAAATTGTCAATAATGTCCGTAACACAACGGACGTACGTCTATAGGCCTGACTTTAGTCGTCCCCACTTCAAACTAGGGACATCTAAAGTATTAGGGGCACTTTAGACGTCCCCATTTTGAAGTGGGGACGTCTAAACTAACGTGTAAATTGTTATTATGTCCCTTTTTATTTAAGGACGTTAAGAGTTTTTAAAAATGGCCTTTTATATATATACTTCACTGTCTAGCAAATTTAAATTGCAGAAATAAGATAGAAGAAAATATTGCATAAACCAGAATAGAAACAACAGCATTTCAGCACTATCTAATAAAAATATTATCCAACAATATATATGTGCAATATATAGAACGAATAAGGACAAGTAGCTAGTTTTAGGTTAGATTAGAGAAGACATAGCTGCCATGACAAACTCTTTTGCCTCTGTTATGCAGAAGATGGAAACAATGACCAGGGAATAAGAAATTGAATGAGATAGATTCAATGACGCTAACCAAAACCGACTAAAAGAGCAACAAAGAACAAAGTGGTTTTGTAGAAAAATCAAAATGAAAAGGGAGGTGAAGGAAATGGTCCCAAATTAGCAAAATTGCCTTTTCCCAACTCTTATTTACAAGGGAAAAAGAAATTGAATGAGGCATTAGAGAAAGAAATGATGGACTCGTTTAGTAAGCTAGAGTTAAATGTGCCTATGTTGGTCTTGATAAAACAAATGCCTTGCTATGCTAAATTTCTTAAGGATCTTTGTACTCACAAGAGAATTTGCAAACCTAACAATCATGTGAAATTAGGATCCAATATTTTTGTCTTGTCTCAATCTGATTTACCTGTGAAATGTGCTGATCCAGGTTCCTTTATCATTCCATGTCAAATAGGTAAATTGAATTTTGCACATGCATTACTAGACTTAAGAGCTGCATAAATGTCATGCCACATTTCGTTTATGATTCTTTATACATCAAAAGCATTAAGTCTACAATTGTGATTCTCCAACTTACTAATAGGAGTACTGGGAGACCATATGGTTTCTTGGAAGATGTTTTAGTTAAAGTTAAAAACCTAGTATTCCCATCAGCACCACAAAAGTGTGTCCTACACAAACTACTAGTTAATTAACTAATTAACTAACAAACAACACAACAATCTATATCCAACAACAACAACTCTAATTATATCTACAATATATAGAACCACCATAAAAGTGTGTCCTACACAAACTACTAATTAATTAACTAATATAAATAAAGACTTTACTCTAGTATACATTGAAGAAGATGTCCAGCCAAAAAGTCTCTGATCAAATTTATGTCTTCATATAAGAAGGCATCTTCCTTGTCAAAATTCTGTAAATTAGAAAATAAGTTTAGATGAAATAATGAATCAAGTGAATGAATTAATTTGCAATGGAATTACAACACCAAAAATATTATCCTTTGAGAATGAAGAAGCGATTACTTGTTCAAAATCTGTCATAATGTCACTCTAATTGAGGGCACTATAAATCAAAAGCAAATGCTTAAAATCAATAAAGGCATATCTAAAATGACCGTCAATCAAAAGAACTTGATTTGAAACTACGTACCTTTGGATACAACCATTTCGGGTCTTTGCCACCTTTACGATCACGTGACCCACCAAGGATTCGATATGTCTGGGTTGCCCTATCATTAAAATGAAAATCAACAGAAATTAGAATAATTCATTTAAGTCAAGAATCAAGAATCAATGAAATACAAACAAAATAACTTACGTGTTGAAGACGTTTTTTGTTTCTTTGTCTGGCCTTTTATGCAAGGAATCAAACCAGTAAACTATGTTGAACCGAGGACAGAGAACACGCAAACTCCAGTGGTAACTATAACAACATATACAGATTAAAATGAAGTTAGATGGCAAGGCAATTATTTATTAAAAATCTTAAATAGACAAAATTAAAATGCATACCCTTGAACAATTGGTGCTAGATAACAATGATAGTTGTTCTCTCCCATTGTGTAGACCGCATAGTGAGTCCTTTTTTGCACTGTATTCTTATCCCTTGTCGTATTTGCAGGACACAAGAGTCCATATAAATCAACTCTTTGCATGTCAATGCATATACGACGAAAGGAGCTATAATAGAATTAAAATGATGAATGTATTAGCTAGTGAATATATGAAACCAAAAAACCACTTCACTAAATGAAGGAAAAAATGGGAAATAAAAAACTTACAGGATTGCAAATTTGACCAATCCTACATCTATCTCCTCCAACTTAATGAATTCTTTAAGGTCTTCTTTATCAATTGTGAAGGGATACTCTAATTTCTGGCTCACAATCCCTAGAGGCATATGCAAATCAATCTGGTGAATGCATTTATAGATCTGCTGCAGTCATGCTAAGAAGGGTCATTTTCCTACTTCCTGCTCGTTTTTTAGAACATAAAAAAACATATTATTAGTAGGATGCCAACAGATCTCAAGTAAAAGTGAGGTAGTTCCTACCATTGGAGGTGTTGCAGCTGAGCCAATAAGATGTATAGGCCAAAGGATGAAAGATCCTCTCGCCTGAGCTATCGTGGCAACCTCGTCATAAGGAATAGGGATGGTTGTACCTTCTTCCCCCTCTCGAACACACATAACAGTAGATATTGATATCGTTCCCTGGCTATTTTGGTCCAGAAATCATCATGGAAAGCATCACATACTTGCATTTCATACAAAGCCAGGGAGGCAAGTTGTATATTACAATGAGTACCAGCCACGCACTGTGTGTGCTATTAAGAGTTCCATACGGATTGATGCCATATATACAAAGCCTAAGCCAAAGGTTTCTCGGCTCTCTGCCAAATTAAGGGAACATTTCATCTATTTTTTTCTACGGTGGAGAGTCAGCCAGGTGCCGAAGATATTTTCCGTAGGATATTCCCTCATCCGAATGCTATCTCAACTTCTTCGCTTTTTTTTGCAGTCCCAAACAAATGCTTAAAACGGGGTATTATTGGAAGATATCACAAAACCTTTAAAGGTTGCCTTTTAGTTGTCTCATCGCCACAACCATCATCTTTCTTCACTTTGTATCGTGCAGTTTGACACTTGGGGCACTCACTCAGACCTTCATACTTCTTTCTATACAATACGCAGTCATTAGGGTAAGCGTGTATCTTTTTATACTCACTCAGACCTCCTGCACCTGATCCTATGCCTCCCCAAGAGGATTTTAATGCTGAACAACCAGGTAATAAAACCATTATTGATTATGAGTAGCACCATGTGCATCCTACCAGATCTACTTATGCAAAACAATCCCCTACTTAGTTAAATGATTATATATACTTAACTAGTGTTACTTCCCAAGGTGATGCTAAGTAAAATGTCATTACGCTCTTCATGAGTATGTTTCCTATGCTAATCTTTCCATTGACTATAGACATTATTTGCTAACTATTGATGCAATAGTTGAGCCATTTAGTTTTCAGGTAGCGATTACAAATCCTAAATGGGTGCAAGCTAGAAATTTAAAATTCAAAAAATTTAAACAAAGGCGTGGTTGGAAGAAAACCTTTAGAGGACGCCTTAGAGGGAGACAACACACAGTGGTGAGAGGGAGGACGACCGTGGCCACAATGACAACAAACCAATGGTGCAAGCCCCGTAGCAGTGACGGTGACGAGTTTAGGCAGAGAAGAGAGAATGGAGGATCAAGAAGAGAGGGGAGGTATCGGCCTTTTGGAGAAATAAGAAAATGAAGTAGAGTGAGGTAGAGACAGAGAAAGGAGCTGAAAGTTGAGGCAGAGTAAGGCAGAGAAGGAGCTGAAAGTTGAGGCAGAGTGATCTAGTTTAGCACTGAGTGCCTAAGTTATCACTTTAGGCATCCCCAGTCAAAATGGGGATGCCTAAACATGGTATATACATCCCCAGTTTGATTGGGGATGCCTAAATTATCACTATATGCGTCCCCAGTCAAACTGGGGACACCTTAACATCTGACAGATTCACATGTACTGGTCATGTCAACCAGTGCATGTGAACGTTCAGGCATCCCCAACCAAGTTGGGGATGCCTAAACCAACATTTTAATAAAAAAAATTTAGGCATCCCCACTGGTGTTGGAGACGCCTTAGGTTATATTTAGGCATCCCCAGTCGCCTAAACATGGCTTTAGGTGTCCTCAGTCAAACTGGTGGGGACGCCTAAAGGTTCTTTATCGCGCGTAACTCAATTGTTTTAGAGGGAAATTTAAAGTTTTAGGCCACCGCCTATGTTTTAGGCGACCCTTTCTAAAAAAGGGGACATCCTTTAATGTAGTAATATGTATATTCTGTAGTAGTGGAAGTAACTAATATTTCCCTTCCTTAGTCCATGCAAAGACGTCCAAGAGGTCCTTCAATTAGCCCAATTGGCTTTTCTCCATTTATCTCATATTTACAAGATTACCATAACATTTTTATTCATTTTTGGATTAATGGAAATTCTGGCAGATTTTCTGCCCAAACATTGAAAAATCATAACTAATTCTAGAAAAATCGAATTAGAGTGAACCTAAAGCCTATTGAAAGCTATTTAAGTCCTCTTCACAGGAAAAATATGAACTATCACTAGCCGCCACCACACAAATACAGAATTGCACAAAATCCAACACTGTTCCAAAACAGATTCCAGTTCTAATCTCAAACTTTGGAAAATCATAACTGCTAACTCACAAAATGAAATGACATGAATTATATGTCTATTTTGAAGCTTGGCATGTGAACTTTAAGAATGGAAAGTTTCAGAATTTTTAGACACCATTTGCCCATTTAAAACGTCCATACAAGCCGACTGCCCTGTACAGAGTTCACACTAGACAGAATTTCAAGTTTCCAACCAATGTGTCCAATGGCTCCAAAATCAACAAACAACCCTATTCCCACACAAATTTTCACAAGGAAACCATTGAAATCACTAAAACAATCAAGTTTTCACCACATCCACACATATCCAGTTTTGAACCAAAATGCAACACAACCACCAAATTGCCCAACTTTCCATTTCACCATAATATGTGCTCTCCCTCTATTCTAATTCAATTTAGATGTTAATCCTCAATTGAACTTAAATACATGGTTTAGGCACTTCTCATAACACATTCAAATCACAATTCACATCGTATTCTCCAAAAGTGTTTATTTATCAATAATCACATCCACTTTTGAAGTCATTAACCCTTAATCACTTTTTGGGATTTTACACAAGTAGAGTTGAACACAGCGAGAGAGTAGCAAACCACCTACGAGCAGCACCATTCCTCCTCTGTTCTTAGTTTCCTACACAACAGCAAGGAAAAACCAGAATTCTAGCGAAGTTTTGTAGATTCTGGCAGCCTTCTCTGACTCTTTAATTAGATTCAGCTTTCACCTAATTCACGGATTTTCAGAATTTTGATCGAATTGAGGTTCTAATTGAGCTCATGTGTAGCTAAATCTCTCGAGTCTTGGTGGTAAAGAATGTAGCTAGAGCTTTAATACTCTTTAAAGGGGAGTTTATTAGTTTTCCATTAATGCATTAGATGTATTATGATCTATTTGGTTTGATTTTGTAGTTGGTATATATTTTTAAGACTGTTTATTTGTCCTTGTTGGTTAACATTTATGTTGAATTTTGCTTTGATGAACTTGGACTATGTATTGAACTTATTTCCATATGTTTTAATGAGATTATGCATTGTATGTGATTACTACAGTGTGTAGTTGATTGATTTCATATTAAGTGTCGCGATTGTGCTCTCGTTTAAGAAGAAGCAAGTGCATTAAAATGATTTTCAAACACACATCAAATGGTTTTTAACAATTTATCTAAGAGATGACTAAAAATGTGATCATATGATTAGTCATTAATTAAGTAGATTGGACTCAATGCAATTGCTTTAGATTTTCAATCTGACTGGACAATATATTAACTCCCAAATCATTTTAAGAAGCTGGGAAATCCATTAACTTCACTATCAAGACTCATTTCCTCATATCCATCCCACTTTTATAAAAATACCAAAAACAATAGTTTAGTATTTAATTAAATTTTATTCTTCTTTTAGTTATTAATTTGAAACCCCCCCCCCCCATTTCTCCTTATTTACATTGTATTTGCATGATATTTACATTACTTAGGAATCAATAAAAGGATCTTCAAGAAGAGAGAATGATCCTAGGTTTGCCTATACACAATCTTTGGTTTATTTTTTATTGTGGACCCCAAGGCTAATATACAAAAAGGCCCTCATCACTAGTGTCATTATACTCATTTATTATTTCAAAGAGGGAAACTAAAAACTGTGATAATCTTCCTAATAATTTAAAATGATTTTTTTAAAAAAATACTCACTTCAGTCCTTAATGTAAGTATAATTACCTAATTTGATTATATTAAAAAAGTTAGTTAAGTTGATTAATATGACATTTTTTTCTAAAGCACCCTAATTATATTCATTAAGTCCTTTCATCTCTGCTCCTTAATTATTGTTAAAGGAGTATCAATATAGTTAAATTAAGAAAATATTAACAAACATATAAAATAGGCATTATATTTAGAACCAAGATTAACTCACCAATCAAGTTCTATACATTGAGGATTAGAGGGAGTAATTTATCAATTAACATAAATTAAGACTAATATATAAAGCCATCTAATAAATCAGGGTTTGATGTAGTTGTATTCTTGGCGAAAGAAAACAAAAATAAATTAGAAACAAAGAGAATAAAGAATTTCTATGTTAATTATATAGATGAAACAACAGAAATTTATCCCTTGCTTGTATAATAGTTTTAATATTTTACTTTATAGTTTTGACTTTTAATATTCAAAGTAGCAATTGACTTATTACGCCAAAGTAATCTTATAAATAACATAGGCGTAGTAATTACCTAAAACATTGTCCAAAACTCACAAGAACAACAGGAATATTTAGTTTGTTACAAATAGAGCTTAAAATCAAATTAACTGATGCCCACCACCAATTATAGAGGCAAAGAACGCATTAAATTTCATAGACTAATTGAGCAAATTATAACAAATCCTTTCATACCTTAAAGCATTTGTGGAAAATCAGTTTAATATGAAAATTAAATCCATTCAATAATGTGTAATGTAACAAAGTTTATTCCTATTGCTCAAGATGTTGGAATCAAGATGAGATTTACTTGTCCTTATACATCGGCTCAAAATGGACGAGCTGAAAGAAAGCATCGACACATTGTAGAGACTAGCTTAGAATTATTGGCATACACTCATATGCCTCTAAAATACGGGGTCGATGCTTTCAAAACAGTTATTTTGCTAATTAATCGTCTTCCTACCCAGGTGGTTTAACGTGAAACTCTACTGTTTAAGCTCATGAAGATAGAACCAAAGTATAAGGATCTTGGCCCATTCGATTGTGCTTGCTTTCCATGTTTGCAACTGTATAATCGACATAAGTTTCAATTTCGAAGTCAGAATCTTGGTTTGGCAGCTCAATAGAAGGGTTACAAATGCTTGAGTGAGTCTGGAAAAATTTTCATCTCATGACATGTTGTATTTGACACTTCTATGTTTCCTTTCACTTCAGGTTTTATGGAGTGTAGAAAGCAATTTTCAAACTCGAATCACTTAATACCTTTGATCATTCAGATGAATCCAAACCCAACACTAGGAAAATCTTTAATGGATGAAAATTCAAATGCTAATGACACTCCAAGTGTTTCAACTAGTGTTGAAGTACAAAACACATCAGAAAATATGCAATCAGATGATGAGTTGGCTATTTCACCAAAGCACTCTCTTAATTCTCCATCAACTGAGTCCAATGGACCTTCATCCGAGCCCTCACCTCCAATTGTAGTAACCACTAACCAGGCTCCTGAATTAGCATCATATGGTCACTCGGGCCACTAGGCCTAGACACCCTTATATTGGTTTGTTAAATGCTAAGGATCGAATTACCCTAGCTAACAGTACAGAACCTAATACAATCAGTGAAGCTCTATCTTCCTCTTCATGGCGAAATGCGATTGAAGCCGAATTCAATGCGTTGCAACGAAATCACGCATGGGCATTGCTGCCGTATGAACACAAGAAGCTTATTGATAGTAAGTGGGTATTCAAAATGAAATTCATGGCCAATGGTTCAATTTTGAAACACAAAGTGAGATTGGTGGCCAAAGATTCTACAAGTTTAAGGAGTCAATTTCATAGGGACCTTCAGTCCCGTCATTAAATCCACCACAATTTGAGTAATCCTGACTATTGTCATGACGTTTCAATGGGAGATAAGGCAATTAGACGTTAACAACGCCTTCCTAAATGGATATCTATGGGAAGAGGTTTCCAAGCGACAATCGGATGGATTTGTTGATCAGAGACGCCCAAATCATGTTTGTAATTTAATCAAAGCTATATATGGACTGAGACAAGATCCACGAGCTTGGTTTGATCGCTTGAGATTTACTTTAGTAAGATGGGGATTTGAGAAGGCTAAAAGTGATATTGCAACTTTTGCTCAAAACACGCAATCTACTCATCTTTGTTCTAATATATGTTGACGACATACTAATAACTGTGTATTATTTTCTCAGTTTAGAAATCTATCAAGCCTATCAAGGAATTTTTCTAAATCAAGCAAAATATGGTATGGATCTGTTAAAGAAATTTAACATGAGTGATTGTGCACCTATTTCTACACCTTGGTGATTGGAATGAAAATTTCAGCAGAAGATGGTGAGCTCTTAAATAATCGTACTAAGTATAGACAGGCCATAGGATCATTATAGTATCTCACAACCACACGCCGTGATATTTCTTACGCGGTTAGCAAACTCAGTGAATTCTTAGCTGCTCCTAGAACCAGCCATTATCAAGCTGTTAAACGCATATTTATGCATCTTAAGGGTACCTATAGTGTTGGTTTACATATAAAGCCCTGCAAGTCTTTTCGATTGTTTTCTCATATGGATGCCAATTGGGCAACTGATGTAGATGATAGATGGTCAGTAGCTAGCATGTGTGTATTTTTAGGAAATTCACTTATTTCTTCGTCATCCAAAAAGCAAAAAGTTGTGTCAAGATCAAATGCAGAGTCTACGCATAGAGCTCTTGCTAATGGGACAGCTGAAATTAAGTGGTTGCACTCTATTATTTGAGATAGGATTATTCCTAAAAAGGCCATCAGTGTTATAGTGTGATAATCTAAGTGCTAAAGCGCTAGCATCAAACCAATTTAGCATGCAAAAAGCAAACATTCCGAGATTGATGTGCATTTTATTAGAGATCTGGTTATATCAGGAGCAATTGATATTAGATATATGCCTTCATGTCTGCAATTGGCATATTGTTTTACCAAAGCATTGACACAGCCTCAATTTGAGTTCTTTAAGAGCAAACTCGGGTTGGCTATTCCACCCTCTCGAGGGGGAATGTTAGAGAATAATTAGTATTACATAATTCTGCTAATGTGATTAGCTATGTATATCTTGTGTAGATATTGCACAATATTTGTAGATCTTTCTCTTGTATATATGTTAGGATCCTATAGGTTCTGTTATTCATTGATAGCTATAACATTCTCTAGAATTCTGTATTAGGTTGCTATAAATACACAATGATATCTGAGCACTATTCATTTCAAGTGACTCAGAAATATTGTTTCTCTTTGTTGGGTCTAGTTTCACAAGGAGATTTTTACTTCAACCAATTCATTGGAGTCGCTATGGATGCAAAAGAAGAGTTGGAGACGAAACTAGAGGAAATTAGAAAGGGTAAGGAAGAAGCTCAAGGTAAATGTGAAGAAATAAAGCTAATAGTTGAAAATGGGAGCAATTTGAGAAGGTGGTCCTTCACGAGTTCTTTTGCTCCTATAATTTTCATTGAAGCTGAAGTCCCTGTATTTCCTTGGTGGTATGCTCTCAGTCCAAGCAATTTTACTTGTAGGACACTGAATATTTCTACTGTGCAGGTGAAGTTGGCATTTCTTGTGACCATATCTACTACTTGTTTGTTTATTCATTTGTAATTGGAAAACTTTGGTTCAGGTGCTAGTTGTGTCATGAATCAATTGGTCATCAGTTGGCTTGATTTGTCTCAGAGCACATGAATGGTTATAACTCACTATACAGATGGATAAAAAATGGTGCAAGGCAGCTTGGATTCAGAAAAGTTTGATATAAGTGGAGAGCTTTCATTTTCAAGGGTCCATTTGGATCAATAATTAGGTAATGCATATGCTGGCCAAGATGAAGCCAGAGATTCCGATTTTGAATTACTTTTCATTGAAACAAAATAAGGTATTAACGTAAGAGTAAGGGTAATGATGATTCCTTTAGACTAGTTCTTTGAAAGGGCAGACAGAGATGCTCTATTCACCCCCTTTGTCTTGTTTAATTATCTTATCTCTATGAAAGTCATTGTATTTTTTTGAAAAAATTGTTATGGATAATGGTACAACTTTTTCTATCCCCCCTTCTCCACATGTCAGCGCTTTTGTTGTATATACTTTTATTGTACCAACATGTTGTGTGGCAGAAGCTAGTAAAATTTATCAAATTTAGTCCTAAGTCACATCCTGTGCCACTGTTGTCTATCACAACAAGACAAATCACCTCATGCGTTGCAGGGAGACATGAAACCTAAAGGAATTGGATTTAAAGCGTTGTTGTTGGAGCGAACATGGTTGGAGACAATAAATCACTGATAGCTTATGTAGCTAACTATCTAAAGTTAGAACAACAATATATTAGGTATTCCAAGTATTTATAAGAGCCCAAACATGAACAACCTACCAATGCATATACTTAATTATTTATGACATACCAAACAGGCCCTAGAGCATGCAATTCCAAACCACATTACAAATACTATATAATCTAGACTTACGATAAAATAAAATGACAAAATACGTGTGTGCTGTATGGAGACGTTGAATTTAAATTATAAGGATATATATAATTGTTATTGGAAGAAATATAGTTAAACACCTCAAATCAGACATAATATATGTCCTAATTTCTCAAAAGTTAAAACCACTCTTCTTCTATTGATCATTAATAAAAAAACAAATCACATCCCAACATTGGAAAGACTAAGTCCTAACTTGATGCAATAAATTACGTCTCAACATTAGAAAGACTCATTGTTTCCTATTTCAAAATGGGTTGCATCCCCTTGGGTACCACTGCATGATGCAAGGGATTCTTTCACTTCTGTAATAAGTTGTGCGCCCACTCCTAAACCCCGCCTGATGCAAGGGATTATTTCACTTCTATTTAAGACAAAATACTTATGCGTTATACAAAGACGTGGAACTTAAACCGTAAGGATGTCTATAGCTACCATTGGGAGAAATATAGTTGAACACCTCAAATCATACATAATAATAATAAAGTCCTAATTTCTCAAAAGTTAGAACCACAATTATTTTTTTTCTAATTTAACATTTTAACAATAATTTTATAAAAGATCAAATATAGACCATTTAAATATTAATCTTATGGCTAAAAATAGAGAAGAGAAGGGGTTCCAAGCTGATCAAATTGAAGGGTGTGGACAACCACATTAATGAGTCTTTCCTTCACAAGTATCCTCTGTTTCTATTTTTATTGATTCTTCATATTTTCTTTTCAACTTTTAAATAAAGTACCTTCAGAATCACTCAATATATTTTTTTAAAATTTTAATTTTAATTTAAATATGTAATCAAAATGGATATTTATCAGTCATAACTCATCCATTCTCTCATTTTGACTGATTTTATATTTTCAATTTTCAAAAATAAATCAAATAAAAAAGCTGATTTGAAGCAAATACGTTGAACCAAATGGTATTTTTAATTTATTAATTATTAATTTCTTTATTTACTTTTTTAGATCACAACTTCCAATATACACCATAATGACTCTTTGCTTCCCAAGAATCTCTCCCTTCCCATGCCTTTCCTCTACTTATCCTCCATATTTTGGTTTCAAATTCAAATTTCATATTAATCTCACTTTCCATGTTTTTTATTTCAATCATTATTTCAATTCCTTTCAATCTTATAGTCCCACCAGTATCCTCAGAATCACACACACACACACATATTACTCTAGTCCTATTTATAATTCTTTTTTGATAAAAAAAATTAGTTCTATTTATAAGTTCAGTTTTAGTATAGTAAATGAGATTGTGACAATTTTGCCCCTATTTATTGTACCAATGAAGAAATAATTTAAAGATAGATAGAGAAGAAAAAGTTGAAAAGTATCGATTAATAAATGAGGGCATAGTTAAAAATTTACTCCATAATCATTGAGTTAACTATCTCTCCTTAGTATGTGAAATTTAGTTAAAAGGGGCTTATAAATAAGACCAGAGTGATATATATATATATATATAAGATATGAAATACTCCCTCCGATCCTTTTTATAAACAATTTTTAGGTTTATTGGGCAAAACGAACGGTCCTTTTTATATTTGATGATTGATGAAATACTTGGTGATGCTCTCAGTCCAAGCAAATTTTCTTTAGGGAAAAATCAATGTTATGCTGAAAAGCTTTCTTTGGGTGGAGGGTCTATGGCTTGTCATACACGTCTGCATCAAGATACTTACATTTTCAGTACTAATAACTCTTTACTGTCATTTAATTGCAAATATTGATTGCAAGGTTGGAGACACCGGGCTTTGTAATGTCAGGCATCATCTTTATTAGTTATCCCCATTGGTATAGTACCAACAGGGATGTATGGCAGTTCTAGTTTTCATGCCTTTTATTTAAGATTTTGATATGCTTTGATTGTTATGAAGAAATCAGAATACCAGTGCAATTCTGGCATTATACAACCTCAGTAGTTATGGAAAAATAGTGACAACTTATTCCTTTGATGAGATGAATAACGGGTGGTGTACTAATCAATGGTATCTCCAATTTAGAAGGCTATTGCATTTCATTTAAAAGATTGTAACAATTCCAAAATAGTGGAATCTAAATGTAATTACATAACAAATATTTTATTATATTTATGGATAGTTACAAGAATTTTGAAGCAGTCAGTCTGTTGTTGTTGTTATTATTATACAGAAAGGAACATTGTAGCAGAAAATAATAAAAATGCAAAGGAGGAGGATAAAATTCACTCAAATGAAGTAGAGAAAAAGAATAAAACTTGACAAAAAAGGGATAGAGTGAAGCATTTCGATCTCTGCATATCCAACTACAAAGAAAAGTTGAAGCAATACCTAATTACCTAAGGAATCTAGTGTAAATTTTGCCCTCTCCCTCGTTACTAGATAATCAATGGAACACCCTTGAAAATGTATACATTTTATCTACACCAAATACACCATAATACTAAGAGCATAAATTACGTGCATTTTAGCCTATTAGTTTGCCAAAAGAAACCGTTCCAAGGATAGACTGTTCTTGGTCATTCTTAAATTGGTTATAAATGTTGGTTTTATATAGTCAATACCTGGGTAAGTGGTAAAATATGGACAAAGAACTATTTTAAATTCATTTGAGGAATGCTTCCATTTTATTCCATCACAAAAGTTTTTATTATTTCATACATCTGCACAATGATACAGCTCTGTTTTCCCCCCTTTTTTCTATTTTAAGTTGATAAGTACATTTTTCAAGCCTTAAGAACTTCTACACAATGAGAATTTTGTATGTCCATCTGAAATACAATTCCCTTGAAATGCAGTTTTGAAAGAGACAAAATTTGAATTTTAGGGATTCATACTTGTTATGCTTGCTACTGTTATGTTTGGGTTTCGTTGGTGCATTGTTAATGTCATGAAATTCATGTCATTTTGGCACATTTGTTTATAATTTCTCACATTTTTTTGGTGAATTCATACATATCTGGGGATACATATGTATGAAAAATGTGCCTAGTTGATATTTGGGATAAAAGGGTATAATTCTTGGTTTAAATGTGAATATTTTGTCATATTTCATCAACATTGCCTTTTACAGGCTTTCTTGTGTTGATAAATTATCATTTTAGCCACATGTGGAGCCATGTAGAGTACAAATCAATGACTCAGAAGAGGAGGAGCCTTTGGCCTTAGCCAGATACAAGGTAGAAAGTTTTTGGCCTCATCCAAGGCATTCTCTAGCATCAGCCAGAAACAAGATAGAAAGTTCTTGGCAGCAGCCAAGGTCTCTCTTGGCTGCAGCCAACTACAATAAATGAAGCCGTGTGTTTTTAGGTTAGAACTGATTCTAGAGCTCTAAACACTGAAATTCATGAAAGGGAGCGTCATTCTAGACTTTGGGAGCAATTTTGGAGCCTTGCTTTGCTAGGGTTTGGTGCTTGGAGGTGGATATTAAGCTAGGAGTTGAAGATTTGAAGAGATTTGAGCTTCTCCTCTTGGTTTTTCTTCTCCATCTTTTATTCCTTCATTATGTTTTGCTATTTTTCTAATTTATCCCCATTTTCTCATGGGTTTATGAACATGTGTAGCTAGAGTTTTGATTTTAGGATTATTTTGAACCTTTGTATGGATTAAGTACTCATTTCCCCTTTATATTTGTGATTAATAATTGGATTATGTTGATTTTAATCTTTGCTTAATACTTCTTATTGATTAGCCACCAATAAGATTGTTGAGTTCCTTAGATTGATGCTTGAAAGGGTTAGATTGAGTGTAGAACTTGAGTTTAATCATATGAGAACTTAAACTTTGCGAGTTGAATAGATAGTTTTGTTAATAAGGTAGATATACACTCATTAACCTCACAAAATCATATAGGATTTGCAAAGAAAATTGGGGTTTAATTAGTTAATTAAGATATTAACTTATTAATTGAACTAAACACCTATTTGTAGACTTAAGAGGGCACATCGGTAATTTAGTATCATTGGGTAACATAATCTTTCATTAAGAAACACATATTGTGGGGATTTGATTGAGTACTTTTGAAATACAGAAGGATAAATAATCATAAGTCCCATTTATCCTTAAAGTTCACAAATCACTTGTTTTTTTTTTTTTAATTTCAATATTTGCTTCTCTTCACTATTGATAGTTGTATAACTCAAATTAGGCAAAAGTGTTATAACTAATACTTGACCAAGTTTTGAAACCAAATTATCATGGAAACGACACTTTACGTATCATTTTATTACTTAGCGCGACCCGTGCACTTGCGGTTCGAACATGCATGACTCAGATTCTTTTGTAGGTTTGCATCTTCTTTTTTATTTCTCTTTTAGCATCTATTTTCTTATTTTGTGCACCTCTTTTTTCTGCCCTTATTCCAGTTTGCTGGGCTGATTGGCTTTTGTTCACTTCATGCAATATGTCACCAAGCCAATGCTAAACAAAGAAGCGCATGGTATGTGCTTTGAATAGCTTCAACATAATTTTTTTATGGAAAATATTTTTGCATATTTATATGATATTCCGATGAGAACTAAGAAGTCTCATATAATCAAAACTATTTTTAACTCATTTAATCTCATAAACTTGAAATGAGTATGCACTTGCTGAGAGAGGTTGTTGAATTAGTCAGAAGGTTTGTTGAGGCTAAATTCTCTATAAAATGCCGTTTACCACTATTTACTGTTTCTATTTGTTCATCTTCTTTGAATCTCTCTCTATTCAAGTTTTTCCTTTACTCATGTTCACTATTCTGAGAGATTTAAAAAATATATACTCTTTTAATGAAATGTTAATAAGTTTTCCAAAATAATTTTAGGGATGAAAATTCCGCTTACTGTGATGAGCTATATAACTCCAATAATGATGGGCAACGGCTCTTCTCTCTCTTGCATTGGATCCATGGGGAGAATTCAGACAAAACAAATATTTTAGTAGTCCATGGCATATTACTCAGAGTTGTTTACTAATGCTTTTTGGTGGAGCACTTGCTTTTCTTATGATAAGCATAAATGTTCCCTTTCTACGTATGTTACTTTATAATATTTAATTTGTAACAGTCCTAAAAAACATCAAATAGGATAATTATTTTATTCATTAGTAGTATATTATTTAATATAAATATGTGTAATAGTCATAAAGAATATATATACACATTTATATAAACATATATATATACACACACATATAAAGATTATTAATATTTTTTTTATTTTAGTTTGGCAACAAGGTTAAGCTAGCAGATTAGTGTCATGGGTGACTAGTGAATATCTTAGAAGTGATGGGTTTAAGAAGTTTTATTTTGTTTTGTTTCATTATCTTGAATTCACTAAAACGCCATTATTTTTTCTATTAAAAAAAAAAAGGAAAAGAGGATCCCCTCTTTTCACCGACTACACACTCACACACGGGGGTGCCTCTGAAATTGAAATCCGGAGCCTCCTCTTCAAGTTCGCCGTCGTCGCTTTCGGTTTTTTACTTTTTCAGTTCCGCCGCCGATGAAGATGCTCACTGCCGATGTGTGCCTTCATCCGCCACTGTTGCCGCCGGATTTCCTCTTTCCCCTTTCCTCTTCTGTCCTGTGAATGCATCGTTGTATTGTTCACGCTACCTCCCCTTTGCTATGCTTCTTTGATTTTGTCTCTGCTCTGTTTGTGGCTGTGCTGCAATGAGCCTTTTCATCTACTTCTGCTCCTCTGGTTTATATATGTGGTTGGGTGTGGTGGTGTGTATGCAAGCTTCTGGCTTTTCCTGACTTTTGGTGGCTGTCATGGGGTCTGTGTGTATCCGTGCTAAGTTTTATTAATAATTTTTGGTGTATTATGGTTTTGTGTGGTGCAAGAGGATGATGGAAGTTTTAATGAAGCTTAAAATTTTAGTTGATGAACTTGGTGAATTTGTTTGAATGTGGATGTTTGGAAGTTTATGATTTCTAGCTTGGGAATTAAGATGCTTGCTCGTTGGGTTATTTTGAATGCCTATAAGGTGTTTGTTGAATTGTGTGAAGGAAGTATGAGGCTTGAGAGCTTTGTTTTGTTAAGCAGTGAGGAAGGTAAGTTAATTTAAATGTGCATTTTACTAAAATTTGAATAGTTACAAGAGAAGAAGCATGGAATCTATTTATGACTTGGTTGATGTTCAGAATTTAAATTATGTGACTTTGTGATTAAGTAGGGGTGCTTGAAGTTGTTTTATTTGATAATATAATACAATAGTGATGGTGTTGTAACTTGTTCTCCAAAATACATGCAAAGTGTTAGTATAATAGCGTTGAAGAGGAATTGGGTTAAGATTTAGACTATTCAACATTATTAAACTAATTCTTGGAATGCATTATAAGTATGTGATTCAATACTTTTGAAGGAACTGTGTGGAATTTAAATGAAATTTGTTTATGTTTGCATTGAATGGAATTAGAGTATTAATATTTTGTTTTGGGACATTAAAGAGAATGGGAAGTTCATATAGTTGGAAGCTGACCACAAATTGTTCTAACTGAAATCTTGATTTGATTATTTTTTCCCTTTTTTTTTTTTTTGTTTATTGAATAATCTTCTTTTATATATGCATTTGAGTATTGCGGTTAGACAGCCTATGAGAGAAAATTTAAACTATGGATTATGATTATTTTGTAGAATTTGTTTTACAAGATTAATTTTTCTTAATATTCAAGAACAATTGTCATAAATTGAAATAAAGGATTTTTTTTTTTTAAAGAATGCAAACACCTTTGGAGGAGGAACTAGACACAAAGTTCCTGTTATTCGTAGCCTCTGAGCTGTGCCGGGTATTCGTGACCTTCGGGTTGGGCCTGATGTTTGTGACCTTAGGGTTTCACTTGTTATTTGTGATCTTTTGAGCTGCACCTGTTATTCATTTTTTGTCATTTCCTTTGATGAAACCAGTTTTAAGGGAAAATGTTTTCATCATTACTTTCTTATTTTTGAAAAATAATTTTTTTTTGAAGCACTATTTAGGCTGAACTTGTGATTATCTCCTTCAGGTTCCATTTTTTTTTAAATACAAGCATATGATAAGTTTGAAAATAAGTGTTTTTATGTGTGTGTATCAATTATAACGTTTATATCTTTTAAATTGTGAAATTTTCATTAACAAATATGCATTCATACATAATTATTCTTAATATTTTATTAATTTGAATTGTTGAGGTATGACCCTTTCATCTTGAGAAACTAATCATGATTTAATATTTGTTTATTTTACTTACGTGTCTTCAATTATTTGAGTAATAAAGTGTGTAATGAGACTCCCTTTGCTTGCCATGTTCTTTGTATTTCAGATGGTAAAAATGGACACACACATTTATCCGTATACTAGAGTGGATCACACACTTATTTGGTAATCGTATGTATTGTTCTGGTGAAGTTGGTTCTATGAAAAATTAGAGTTAGTTATTTCACACAGATAAAAGTGTCTTCCCAACAAATTTGTAAATACGATGTTTGTTTCCTTAATTGTAAATTTGCTTGTATGTATTGACTTAAAAAGGTCTCGTTCTAAAGAATTAAAAAAAGTAAAATAGTTGTTGATTGTTGCAAGTACGTTGGGTTAGTTCAGCATTAGAGAGATCTATGATTAATATCTATACGAAGGTTCATGGACTAAAATTATAATGCCACTTGACATTATATTAATGGAGTAGATCTTGCTGATTGTAGATATAAAATAGTAAATTAAAAGGGCTTATGAAGTGAAGTCACCTTACCCTTTGTGCCAATCACGCCTTATTTTTTTGGGGTGTGACAAGTGAAAGGCATATTGCTTTTTTTTTTTTTTTTATAGGCTAAAATACATAAAGTCTCATGAACTTTCACGTGTTTGTGCATAACCTCCTTAACTTTTAAAAGTTTAAATATAATACCCTGATATTTCATATTTTAATTATTAAGTCACCTACTGTTTGAAGTGGTAATTTGGGAAATGCGTGTTTTTTCTCTTAACTAAATACTTTAATTTTATTCTATTATCACCGTTAGTGGCCATAACTTTACTATTATCATTGTTAGCTCATGTACAAGAGCTAATGATGCTAACAAAACAAAATTAAAGAGTTTAATTAAAAGAAAAAAAAAATTAAACATACTAATATCAAATTAAAAATTAAAAATTGAGAAAAAATATAGGTACTTATTTTTGTCATTTAAGTGTTTTTGAATAGATGCAAAGCTTCCTTTATATACTGTCAAAGGGCTAACAAGTTCGTTGGAAAAGGATGAAGGCAAGGAAGCCCCATGGCCTTTCTAGACTCACTAATACTTGGGAGGTAATTTTGCATGTCCAAGATGAAGATTGGTTATGAAGTTTTGATTAATTTTTGTAATTCTTTTATTATATGTGTTGAAATTGCCCAATATGAAGATTGTTCAGCTATTTGTTTATTTATTTTGTTTGGCCAATAAATCAAGGTCTAGCTTATAGCGCTCAGTTATTTGGGTTGGTGAGGTGTGCAGAGGTTATAGCACTTAAGCTTCTCATCTAATTCAATTTTGCAGATTGTATAGAGATGATAAAAAAAGCAATAAAGGAGAATTAAATAGCAAGAGGAGAAGATTAAAGAGCAAGATGTGTGTTTTTTTTAATATTTTATAATTTAGATGTTACTTTTATTTTTTATTAATGTTGTTGGAGTTTTTTAAGGATTTACAATTAAGTTTTATTGTTTTATGATGATTTTTAAATGGTTGTAGGTATTTTCATTATCTTCATTGTATTTATCAGGTTTATATCTTTTTTCCAACATATTTTCTATTGTTGTTGAATATTGCTGTATATTCTTATGGATTTATGATGTTTAAATTTTATGTGATAAGTTTTATATTATTGTAGGTATTTTTTTTATGGTCTTAATTGTGTTTAGTAGGTTTAAATTTTTCCTTACAAAGAGGGAAAAAAGGCAATAAAAATTAATTAAATTTAAGTCTTGGACTGCTTGGACCACCAAGCCCAGTTTGGTCTAGCTCAGCCTTGGGTTGGTGTTGTTCCATAAAGGACCACAGGTTGCCTTGTACAGCCCGAGGTCCTCTCCAAACCCTGTCAACACCCGTTTCCATTTCAATATTCATAGAGTAATAGAGACCAAGTTCCACAGGCATACAGAAAAGTACATATATATTGATAAAAGAATTTATTTACAATCCAAAGTCAAGATACAAAAGGCAACAATATT
This sequence comes from Inga laurina, assembly GCA_963855925.1. Taxonomy (NCBI): domain Eukaryota; kingdom Viridiplantae; phylum Streptophyta; class Magnoliopsida; order Fabales; family Fabaceae; genus Inga; species Inga laurina. The sequence continues at coordinate 20,309,725 of OY979702.1, read as the reverse complement.
TACAACATAAGCTATCTATAACCACGAACTATAACTTAGCCTCGAGACACATGCCAGTCACTTTCCTTTATCTACGTACTTGCCTTTTGATCCACTAGCACTCGCTAAGATGTTTGGTTTAGGAAAAAGGGTGAGATTCCAAGGAATCTCAGTATAAACATATTATCGTTCATAGAAAATGCGAAAAGTAAATATGATATGCGCCATGTATGCACTAATTAATGAATAATATAAACACATCATCGTCATATATACATGAGTAGGGCTCAGCCCTACAATCTACACCGGTTGAACTTCCGCCAACTCCTAGTGTAAGTGCACCCCGGCACTAACTGCCCCTCTCTAGGTAAATCATGTTGATTAATAAAGCGCATTTACAAACAATGACATCCACACAATCACATAACTATGGCATGATGTATGAAGAATAATGTTCCTACCTCAAAGTTCAATTTGTCAAGGGAATAACAGATTTCTGTTGTATTTATTATTTGTAATTGTATTTGTTAATCTGTTAATCATTTCTGTTGTATGTTAGATATTAGTTGTACAGCTGGCTTACACTATTAGCTGATTCATTTTGTATTTATACAGATATATTCATCAATAATATGAAATAATTCATTCTTCTCCTAAATTGCTTTCGTGTCATGGTATCCAGAGCCTCTTGATTTTTTTTTGGGTTCCGTGCACCCTTCTCTCTCTTTCTTTTGATTTCCTCTTTCTTTTCTCCACTGCTCATTTTACTTTCAAACCCTACTTCGTTTCTTTTCCATGGCTGCTGACTCTATTGTTGACCAAGGTAGCCCTTTCTATGTTCATCCAAATGAGAATCCTGCCTTGATTCTCGTTGCTCCTCCACTCAACGGTTCGAATTATCACACATGGGCCAGAGCTATGCGAATGGCTCTTCTCTCGAAAAACAAACTGAAGTTCGTTGATGGTTCAATTCCTCCGCCGGTGGTCGATGATCCTCTGTTCTCGGTGTGGGAGCGATGCAACAACTTGGTCTAGGGATGGCTCACAAAATGTCTTTCTCTAAGCATCACTAGAAGCATTATTTGGTTCGATCGGGCCTCTGAGATTTGGAACGACTTCCGATCGTGTTTTTCTCAGACTGATCTCTTCCATGTCGCTGAGCTTCAAGAAGAGGTATACAATCTCAAACAGGGCAACCTCAATGTAAGTGACTACTACACTCAACTGAAAACTCTATGGGATGAACTTTCAAACATCCGTCCTCTTAAAGCTTGTGATTGTGGATCTACGACTGTTGCGCTTCATCATCGCGATAAAGATTACGTTATTCATTTTTTGAAGGGATTAAATGAGCAGTACACTCATGTTAAATCACAAATTATGCTTCTCGAGCCCTTACCTCCGATTCATCGGGTTTTTTCCTTAGTTGTTCAACAAGAACGTGAGTTGCATATTCATGTGGTTTCTGATGCCTCGGTTTTATTAGCAGCTAAATCTTCATGTCCTGTGAATTCTGGTTCTCGACAACACAAGCAGTGCACCTTCTGTGGTAAACCTCGTCATACCGAGGAGACTTGCTATCGCAAGCATGGCTTTCCACCTGGATTTCGCTTTCGGTCCTCTGGTCATACTCCTGTGGTCAATAATGTGATTACTCCAGATTCTGCTATTGTTCAAGCATCATCATCTCTTCCGGCTTCTCCATCAGGATTTCCTTCCCTCTCTACCAATCAATATACCAAGCTTTTGTCTCTGCTCAATGCTTCTGCTCCTGCGTCCACTCCTGTTTCTTCATCGGTTGTTAATCATGTGTCCACTTGTGGTCCTATCACAGGTATTTGTAATTCGTTCTCCTCAAACTCTTCTACTTTGATCATTGATTCAGGTGCGACTGATCATGTTTGTTCTTCTCTTACTTTGTTTTCCTCTTATCATTCTATTGAACCTATTTCTGTTCATCTTCCTACTGGTTATAATGTCATTGCTACTATTTCAGGAATAGTTATTCTTTCTCCTTCTTTGGTTTTACAGAACGTTCTATTCCTTTCCTCTTTTGCCTTCAATATTATTTATGTGTCTCGTCTTACTTCTTCCTTTCATTATTCCCTTATTTTTTCCTCTTCATCTTGTCAGATTCACTCGCTCCAACCTTCACTGATGATTGGTACAGCTAAGCTCATTAGAGGGCTATACATTTACAATGCAAATATGCAAGGTTCGTCCTATTCTTCCCAAGTTCACCTGGCCAGTCATTCCACTGATTCAGCCTTTTTTCTTTGGCATCATCGCTTTGGCCATGTTTCTGATTCTATTTTTTCGTTACTCCAGAAACACATTCTTGACATTAACTGTACTCCCCATTCCCTTCCTTGTGATACTTGTCATTTTGCTAGGCAAAAACGCATTTCATTCCCTGTAAGCACATCTTCTAGTAATAAAATTTTGATCTCATTCATGCTGATATTTGGGGGCCTTTTTCTGTCCCTTCTGTTCAAGGCTATCGTTATTTTTTGACTATTGTTGACGATTATTCTAGTTATACTTGGATTTTTCTTCTCAAAACTAAGTCTGAAGTTCGTCTTCAACTTAAGAATTTTATTGCTTTAATTGAAAATCAATTTTCCACTTCTCTTAAGGTTCTGCGCACAGATAATGGTCCTGAATTCTCTATGCCTGATTTTTTTGCTTCTAAGGGTATCATTCATCAAAAATCATGTGTTGAAACTCCCCAGCAAAATGGTTTAGTCGAGAGAAAACACCAGCATCTTTTTAATGTTGCTCGTGCTTTACTTTTTCAATCTCATATCCCTATTGTTTATTGGTCTTTTGCTATTATGCATGCTGCTTATCTCATTAATCGGCTTCCCATTCCTTTACTTCAAAATTCCACTCCATTTGAAAAATTATTTGCTTTTTCCCCTTCTTATTCCTCTCTTAAAGTTTTTGGTTCCTTATGTTTTGCTTCCACCTTGTCTCTTCATCGTTCTAAATTTGATTCTCGAGCAAGAAAATGTGTTTTCCTAGGCCTACCTACTGGTTCCAAAGCTTATATTTTACTTGATTTAGTTTCTCATTAAATTTTTTGTCTAGAGATGTTGTCTTTCATGAATTGGTTTTTCCTTTTCTTAATGGCATTATAACTCAACCTTCTTCTCCATCTTCTATTCCTTCTATTCAGTCTCTTCCCTCTTTTATGGATGATGACATCCTTCAGTCCTCTTCCATTCCCTCTCCTATTTTGCCTCCTTCCCCACCCCCTATTTCTTCCCCTTCTCTTCCTTCTATCCCAACCGAATCTACCTTTGTTTCACTCCCTTCACCTTCTGTTCGTCGTTCAACCAGGCCCCACAACCCCCCTTCATATTTGCAGGACTATCATTGCACCCTCTCTTCTGCTTGTGATCAATCATCAGCTCAAGGTACTCCTAGGTATCCTTTATCTTCTGTATTGTCATACTCCTTTCTTTCTCCTGATTATAAACGGTTTGTTATGTCTGTTTCTTCTGTTCCTGATCCTACTACCTATAGGCAAGCTGTTAAAAATCCTGTTTGGAGAGATGCCATGTCCAAAGAAATTAATGCACTTGAACATAATCAGACTTGGGTACTAACTTCTTTACCACCAGGTAAGAAAACCATTAGTTGTAAGTGGGTCTATCGTACTAAGTTCAAAGCTAATGGTGATATTGAAAGACATAAGGCTCGTTTGGTTGCTAAGGGTTACACCCAAACATAGGGTGTTTATTATTTTCATACCTTTTCTCCTGTCGCAAAAATGACAACTCTTCGTTTACTTCTTTCTATTGCTACTGCCAAGGGCTGGTTTTTACATCAATTAGATGTTAATAACGCTTTTTTACATGGTGATTTAAATGAAGAAGTCTACATGGATCTTCCCCTTGGTTTCACACCACCTTCTCCAAACTTGGTTTGCAAGTTACAGAAGTCTATTTATGGCTTAAAACAAGCCAGTCAATAGTGGTATTCCAAGCTCTCTACTACTTTAATCTCTTATGGCTATTCTCAATCTGCATCTGATCATTCATTGTTCTTTAAGGCTTCTTCTTCATCATTTACTGTTATCTTGGTTTATGTTGATGATGTTGTATTGGCTGGCAATGATATTTTTGAAATTAATTCTATTAAGCAACATTTAGATCAGGCTTTTACCATTAAAGATCTTGGTGAATTGCATTATTCTCTTGGTCTTGAACTAGCTAGGACCAAGGATGGTATATTTCTTTCTCAAAGGAAATTTGCACTTGAACTTCTTGAAGATTGTGGTTATTTAGCTTGTAAACCAGCATCTACTCCTATGGATCCCCATTTAAAACTTTCTCAACATAAAGGTTCTCCTTTACGTGATCCTCATGCTTATCGTCGTCTCATTGGTCGTCTACAATATTTGACCACTACCCGGCCAGATCTGAGTTTTGCAACTCAGCAACTCAGTCAATTCATGGCTGATCCTCGGGATGTTCATCTTCAAGCTGCTCATCGGGTATTGCGCTATCTGAAATAATCTCCTGGAGCTGGTTTATTTCTTTCTTCCTTTTCTGATTTAAAACTGAGATGTTACAGTGATTCTGATTGGGCTGGCTGCATTGATTCTAGGCGCTCTGTTACTGGTTTTGCTGTCTTTTTAGGCTCTTCTCTTGTCTCATGGAAAGCCAAGAAACAGGTTACTGTGTCTAAGTCCTCTTCTGAAGCTGAATATCGTGCTTTAAGTGCTACTACTTGTGAAGCTCAATGGATTCTTTATCTCTTGACTAATTTCCATATTTCTCACATTGATCCTGCTCTTATTTTTTGTGAAAATCAGTCTACCATTCAAATAGCAGAAAATCCAACTTTTCATGAAAGAACCAAACACATTGAATTGGATTGTCATCTAGTTCGTGAGAAGCTCCAATCCAACATCATTCATCTTCTTCCAGTTCGTTCTCCTGACCAGCTTGCTGATGTGTTGACCAAGCCTTTACATCCAACTCGCTTCCATGTTCTTATTTCCAAGCTGGGCATGCAAGATATACACGCTCCAGCTTGCGGGGGGTGTCAAGGGAATAACATATTTCTGTTGTATTTATTATTTGTAATTGTATTTGTTAATCTGTTAATCATTTCTGTTGTATGTTATATATTAGTTGTACAGTTGGCTTACACTATTAGATGATTCATTTTGTATATATACAGATATATTCATCAATAATATGAAATAATTCATTCTTCTCTTAAATTGCTTTCGTGTCACAATTGACCCCTTTTTCTGTGCATCGTGAAACACAAAATCCATCCACTTGCAACATTTATTTAATTTATTTTGATCAAATTTTAAAAAAAGTTAATGTGTCTCTGTCATTCAATTTGAAGCTGGACTACATTGCTTTCATATTTTCTCATTTCAAGCCATTCCTTTTTTGTGAAATTTTAGAAACTTGCAACTGCGCACTGTAAGCCAAGAAATTGGCATTAATGGTTCCTAGTAAGTTATCTCAAGTCACTTCACCAGAGTAGACATCCCCTCTTTTTTTTTTTTTTTTTTTTTGCCAAGACATCCCCTCTTAAATTAAGGGAAATAATTAATAAAAATGGAGATAAAAATTAGTTGGAGTCACGGGTTGAGAATGACATTCTAGTTCTTTAAATTTTGTCAAGAGAATGTGACTTTTGGTTTTTTTTTTTTTTTTTTTTTTTTGGTCTATGTAGGAAGCAATTAATAGTGCGTAGTTTCTTTCCTTGCAGTGCCTCAGACCTCAGCGGGCACATAATTTTATTTTTTGATGAGGTGATGTTACTCCACCTAATTTAAAACCATCACAGGGGCTGTATTTTAGGGTCCGTTGATGAGTTGAAGGGCTGAGATTTTTATTTGAATATTTGTACAAGATCCCAAGCTTTGCTGCAGGCATCCAATTTAATCTGGTCATCTCTTTCTTTTGTCTTTTGTCTGTTTTATTTTTTTGAAAAATTGTTTCTGGTCGTCTCTTTCACCTGTTATGTGAATTATCCTCTCCTAATAATACATTGTTTCCCTTTAGGTGTTAAGTTCGAGTCTTAGAAGAGGCGCTTGTATTAGGAGGAGAAGCTATGAACCCTGAAGCCGAATACCGGTTGAATGTATAAAAAATAAATACATTTTTTGATACTTCCCCATAATAAGTTGGTTGATTAATTTTTTTATGCATCCAACACCAAGACACAAAAAATACTTTAGTGTTGGAAGTACATAAAAAAAATAATTAAGGGTTTTGGATGCATCTTAACCCTTTTACTTAGGACAAATCCCGTTCAGGTCCCATGGACTAAAAAAATATCAAAAAAGTTTCAGTATAGATTCCTCTATCAAAAAAGTCCCTAGGGGCCTTAGTGATATGGATTCTAAATGTGAACTTACCATATTGACAAGTTTATGTGATTATATTGACAAGTTATAGCGTGACCATTGACAAACCTATCTATGTTAATTAAACTAGCTTCCTTTAATAAGGGTATATGACTATATGACAAGTCATAGAGTGATCATTGACAAGCCGATCTATATTAAATAAAACATCTTCCGTTGATAAGCGTATGTGACTATATTAACAAGTTATAGAGTAACCATTGACAAGCCTATTTATATCAAGAAGATAAGTTCACATTCAGAATCTATATCACTGAGGTCCCTAAGGACTTTTTTTATAGAGGAATCTACACTTAGACTTTTGTTATATTTTTCTAGTCCTTATGACCTGAGTGAGATTTTCCGTTTTATTTATGGTGTGTCAACAACCTAATATTATCTTCCCAGTGCAACTAGCTCCAGCAAATGTTATATTTCAAATACATATAGCACTTTAATCTTATTTATAGTTTAAGATGTACCATAAATAAGATTAGGGTGTTGGTAATAAAATAGTATTTCCTCATATCAAAACTGAATTTTTGCTGCATTTTTTGGGTACTTGTAAGACTGTTTTTTTTTATATATAAAAACAATGAAAAATATCCATTATTCAGTTTTCTATTTCTTTGCACCATTTGATCATCGCCATTTTCAACATTTTTGCTGTACACCATTACAACTCACTTTAGAAACTCATTGCTTGTATAGAATTATTTATTGTAAGTAAAATTTATGAGGCAATAATAATTATTTTTTTTTCGACCATCATAATAATTATTTGTTCTTATGTTTCAAAACAAAATTTAATGTACATAATATGTTTAATCTGTGTCATATAGAGATTAAGGAAGAAAGAGGAATCCGGCTAAGAATGTGCTTCAAGTGGATGGTGCTGTATGTATCGAGATTATGAGAAGAAAAAGTTTCTGGAAATTCATGAGAAGAGTTGATACCGCAAGAACAATATAATGTTGCAAAAGTTGCAAGTGGCTGGATGGTTCCGTATATATAAAGATTAAGGAAGAAAGAGAAGAATCCGGCCAAGAATGTGTTTTGGCACGGAACCAAATTCCTGCTAAGTGATTTGTTTAGTAAGGAGAACTAAACATACATGCACCATCCATATCTGATTTGGATGGTGCACATTTTATTTTTTTGTTAAAGTCTACACTTTTTTTAAAAAAAAATTATTTTAATGGATATAGAAATCTAAATTAAAATAAAGATAATCTTTGACAATTATATTTTCAAGAAACAATTTTTTATTTAAAAAATCACTATGTTTAACTATTGATTTTTTGAGAAATGATTTTTTTTAAAATTTTAAAATCATTAAATGAAAATTTTAAATTTAGACCATTGAAGCTTTATTTAAACAATTTAGATGTCACCGATATTACAGAGAGCAAGGAATTCAACCGATATCAATCATGAACCCATTGCTTTGGCCAATCCAGTCAAATGTTAAATCTCTCCTGCGTCTGAAGTGTTTGTCCTGTTGGAGTTATTGTATATTTGTGGGTGCGTCAAAATCGAAAAGTCCTATATTGCTCAAGAATGTGGAAACACAAAAGTTTAAATAAAAGCTTGTGATCTTGAGCAAATAAATAGGGCAAGAGGAGGAGTGGACTCACACATATGGCCACGTGGAAATCCGGCAATTTCCCCTGTGTGAGTTAACATAGACTGGGCACTTTTATTAATTGATTTTTGAGAAATATGGAATTACATATTTTGAATAATCAGCCATATAGAAAATGCCATTTTTCTCAACAAAAATAATGATTTTTGAACATTGGTTCTATTCAAATATCAAAATGGATTTCTTCAATTCCCTTTAAATGTTTAATGTATAGCCTTTTAATGGCTTCTTATGCCCAACGTTCAGAACCTTATTTAAACTCATTCATGGCACTTTATGTTAATAAAAACTGCCCACTTATGATGCTTTAAAGGCTGCCAACGTTTGGTGTGGTGAGGCCAATATAAAGTGCTTTGGTTAGAGGTCTATGTATCTTACTCATGAGCCTTCGAGCTTTCATCTCCTCCTCTGATTTTTACTTGCTGAGTTCTATTATATTTCGTTGTTCTGTTCACCCTGTTCTTACAGGAAGGATCCGTTTTATCCTGGGGAGTGCCGCTTCCTTTTAGCCGGTGGTTGCGGAATAGCTCTTAAGGACAACGTCCTTGGACGTGACTCGGATTATTCATTTACTTTATAGGTGCTGCCACATATAGGATTTGCAGAATACGAGGTGGAGTTGGAAGATTCATTGGATAGTATAAGAATTTAGGTGCTGACGCCAACAATCTTAAGAGCTATCATATGCTAATCCTTTTGTTGGAGCGTGCATCAACAACAAAGTTCTTGAATAGGGAGGCCTTTGAGCTTTGTCCTAGTTTGATGGTTTTATTTCAATTGGTATTTTCCTCTTATATAGGGATGTTGACTTGGTCTCACGTTTTTATTTGTGTCTCATTTTAGGACTGTTTTTGAGATCTCATGAGATAGATAAGCTGGCCAAAATAAGCTGCTCCTTATCTTTTTTGTGGCAGTATTGATGTGGAGATAATTCGTTATTTGAGATTCTAAACTCAGTTTGGCATAAACCTCTGGTGATTGTAGAGGCCAGGGATGATTTGAGAATTGAGTGTTATCTCGTAACTCGTATTGGTAGAAAGGCATGGATACCTGATATGGTGATTCATGGAACATATAAGAGGATATGTTGAGGCACTGAGTCTGATGATATTTTATGAATAAAACTGGCTTGTAGGGCATGTGCTATATGCTCTAGAGGGCCATGGTGGTTGTGAACCCCAAGTGTCACTTTCGTTTGTTAGCTGGACTCATATAAGACCTCATAAATGCTACCTTTAAGATAGATAAAGACCCAATAGATGGTGGTGGAGATGTCTGGAAAATTGTGTTTCAAATCTCTCCAAAAGCAAGGTGAAGCTGATCAGGTATTTCCTTCATAAGCAAGCACACACGAATCTATAGATAGACACACGATTTCATGCTTTGTGGTTGTCATGTGGAATAATGATTCCAATGGCTAAGTGGCATCTTTGTGCTAATTGTGATAATAACTGAAACTCAAATATTTATTTGTGTTTGCTCCTCTGGTTCTTGTTAAAGGCAAGTGGCTCCCTTATATTTTGATGAGTTTATTTTCTCTCGGGAAGGAAAATAAAAATGCTAACGTTAATTGATTCATGATATTTTTAAATCATTTGACTGGCTGTTGCGTATCATGTGGATATGAATGAGGAGTTTATTTGTATTTAAATGTGTATGAAATATTTTTTGAATTGGTTATACAAAGCAACTAATCGCAGCTTTATTACCATTGAATTCTGGTTGTCACCGGTGAATGTATGGCCAGTTATAGTTCACTGCAAGAAGAATATTAGGGGCATTTAAGAATTTATTTAGAGCTCATGGATCAATCTCCCTGAGTCAACCCACGTGTTTATAGATTTAGAAGGTACAATAATAGTATTTAATAGCCCTCTATATGTCCGTGGAAAACGACATTGGTGTAATAATAAGGGAATTATATACTAAATTAAGGGGTTTGTGTGTTATGGACATTGAATTGGTAATAAAGTCCAAATAGGACAGATTGTTAGTCTAATACTTTATTACTATTGATAACAACATTATAATTCTTTACGATGGTTTGTTTTTGTAACTGTCATGTTATCAATATCGGCAGTTAATTATTAGCAACAATTTATCATGACTGTTATATTTTCATCTTGATATTGTGGTCTAATCAAAATTTATGAGTTGTTATGATTTATGTTTTTACCCCATGATAGTCAATCGTAGAAAGGAAATTTTTTGAGTGCTATACGCAATTGCAATATCAAAATTGTGGGGGTGTGCGTGAGTTTTGAAAGCAACATCCCATGTGTATAAAAGAACCATTAATTTTATTGGGAAACAAATATTGGAGATTTGGTGTTGATATTTTGTAAAATTAGAATGATATTATTTGAGAATATTCCAAATTAATGAAGAGTGGCAGACTTCAAACAGAAACAGCATTTGAAGTTATGGACTTATAAGGGCCATTCAAATTATTTTATCTTGTGATCTGAATGTGTTAAACACATGATAGAGGTCTAGTGGTATTGATCTTTTTACCTTGTTATGACATATAATAAATTTGATGCTAGCAATATAATTATGTATAAAAACCTATTACAGTTTGTTAGCCTTGAGATGCAGGAGCTGTGTGATTATCTCACAAGGGTAAAGGTACATTTTATAAGGTGGTTTTATCTAATTTTGTTGTGGAAATTAGATATCTTTATCAGCTTAAATGATGAGATTTAATAAAGATTATCATGCAAAACCCTAATTGAGAGTGGTATCACAATATTTGAGAAATTCTAATTCTAATTAGAACGGAAGGGGATTATATGGTAAAGATTCTAATTTAATTATAATTATGTGAAAATACTTTCATATATAATTTGAGATATATGAAAGTGTGGGGGTGCCTAACATGTGGAGGCACCTTATAAATTTCGAAGTTGCAGATTGTTTCTAGATTCATTTGAGAAAACCAAGTTGTGATTTAAGAATAATTATGTGGAGGATTTTTTTTTTTTTTTTTTGCTGCAACAAGCAAATATCCATGAAAATTTAATCATTTATCTATGGTAGATAAATATGATTTTCAAAATTTGAGAGTATGTAATTATTTTGGTGTAAGGATATATATGTAGATATTCCTTATGATACTAACAGATTTTGTAGCTCAATTCGTGTATATGCACAAATTTATGAGGATTTGATGCAGTAATTAGTGGATACTAATCCCTGTGATATAGCTTATGTGCTATATAGAGATTGAGTATATATTAATTATGTGGATATCATAAATGTTGGTATCATGTGCAGTGGATCCCGTTATATTGAGATATACGGATGTTAACTGAATTTAAACTTCAGTTGTATATAAGAAAATCCACTAGTAGCCAAAATAAATTATTATGTGAGTCAGAGTATGTTACTCTGGAATTGGCTAAAATTGGAGGCTAAGTTATTGAAAACCTCTTAGCAAGAATTTTGGGTGTAAAAACGACATTTTATGTCAATGAGTTGTGATTACTAAATCGTAATAGCCATTGTAGAAAGAGCAATGGTTCAAGTGGAAATCGTTTGAGATATATTGTGAAAAGGCATGCTTAATAATTGTGGAGTTATCTCAATCGATTTGTAAGGTCAAAAAGTTGACCTACGGATCCGTTAACAAAACCCTGGGAAGAATTCAATTAGCCGAGAGGAATGGGACTAAAGCCAATACGAAATTAACAGCGATGGCAACCCAACCTCTGTGATTGGTGATCCCATGAAGGAGGTTCAATGGGTAAAAACAAGTCGTTTGTTAGTTCTGCTAGCACTAAAATAAATTATCAGTCCCTTCCTATGGCATGAGAAAGTGCTAGAATGCATTTTGGTGAGGTTGAGCAAAAGCTCTTAATGATTTCATAATCCTACAGGATAATGTACTCATTGCAGGTACATTTCATGAAATCACCTCTATGAATGTGGAGTGGGGCCGCTCCTATGAGATCGTGGCAAAATCTCTAGAGCATTCGTTATGCACCAGGCACGCGCATGGCCGTTTAATGTGCAAAATAGCGTTAACAATGAAATGTGGGGGTATAATCTGACTCATAATGCCTTTAGTATACGCCTAAGAGATGAGCGGTTTTAAGTTCTTAGGACCACCAACATCTCTGTGTACTAAGTGTTATAAGTCTAAGTCTGGTTTTAAGTTCTTAGGACCACCAGATACAATGGTTATACCCATGTGCACAACTCAGCTAATGGAATTCCCTTTTGACACATGTGGGGGATTGTTGGAGTTATTGTATATTTGTGGGTGTGTCAAAATCGAAAAGTCCTATATTGCTCAAGAATGTGGAAACACAAAAGTTTAAATAAAAGCTTGTGATCTTGAGCAAATAAATAGGGCAAGAGGAGGAGTGGACTCACACATATGGCCACGTGGAAATCCGGCAATTTCCCCTGTGTGAGTTAACATAGACTGGGCACTTTTATTAATTGATTTTTGAGAAATATGGAATTACATATTTTGAATAATCAACCATATAGAAAATGCCATTTTTCTCAACAAAAATAATGATTTTTGGACATTGGTTCTATTCAAATATCAAAATGGATTTCTTCAATTCCCTTTAAATGTCTAATGTATAGCCTTTTAATGGCTTCTTATGCCCAACGTTCATAACCTTATTTAAACTCATTCATGGCACTTTATGTTAATAAAAACTGCCCACTTATGATGCTTTAAAGGCTGCCAACGTTTGGTGTGGTGAGGCCAATATAAAGTGCTTTGGTCAGAGGTCTATGTATCTTACTCATGAGCCTTCGAGCTTTCATCTCCTCCTCTGATTTTTACTTGCTGAGTTCTATTATATTTCGTTGTTCTGTTCACCCTGTTCTTACAGGAAGGATCCGTTTTATCCTGGGGAGTGCCGCTTCCTTTTAGCCGGTGGTTGCGGAATAGCTCTTAAGGACAACGTCCTTGGACGTGACTCAGATTATTCATTTACTTTATAGGTGCTGCCACATATAGGATTTGCAGAATACGAGGTGGAGTTGGAAGATTCATTGGATAGTATAAGAATTTAGGTGCTGACGCCAACATGTCCAAGTCAAGGCTCTCTCTCATCCCTGACCCCTACTTTTCAAAAGTGTTGCATTTTCAACCATCTTCCCAACACCCAAATTGAATGCTGTGTATGGTAGCAGTAGTATATTTGAAAGATAAATGCCTCACTGTCAGGTTTAGTTTGATGGATCGAGACGTACGAGAGAGCACAGTGTGAAGTCATGTTGGACTAAGTTTTTCTCTTTTGTCTTATACATATAACAAGCTTATGTATCACGTACATATTCTCGTTATGCTTCACCAAAGATGGTCAATAGGTTATCAAGATGGAGTGGGTGACAAAGGAGAATTTGCAAGAACGTCGTCAGTATTTCACCCAAGAAATAAAAATCACAACGTTGTGCTTTATGTTGTGGTCGGGGCTCCTGTTTTTACCCAGTAACTGCATATATATACTCAAACTTTGCTTTCTCCCTCCCCTTCTCTATCTTGACCAGTTTGATCTGGTACATGTCATGAAGGGCAATATGGGCATTCGTCGATCTAGTTAGAGCCCCAACGAGCTTGGAACAGGGAAATTATAGAGGCGTGCAAGGCCACTCAAATTGTGTTGAAGTATCAATACTTGAGATGATGACATGAAGTCATGAACAATTACATACGTGGAACTTGGCGTATCACATGACAGGGCACTCCAAAACCACTATGAGATGCATTAAATTGTTGGTGCATGCATACTTGAATGTTGAAAAAGATAAGACCATGTCTTAAGAGTCTAGAAGAATCATGTGAACTCGATACCTAAGCTGTTGCAGGCCAAATACAATTTTACGAGCATAGAAAAGTCCATAATAAAGGTATAATCTTTTAAATTGGGGCCCAAATGCATTGTGTAATAGATCATAGGAGTTTTATATAACGTGATTCAATCATATTTAAGCCCAAAATAAATATTTAATCAGTCTATACATGTTTATGAACATGATCAATAAAATGAAGACTCATTTGAAAGGTCCACTAAACTTTGAAAAATATCAAGAATGATCATATATGGCCTCAATTCATTACATATACTCCCTCCAAGGCTCCTACATCCTTACAATAAAGACCTATTAACTGTTTATTGGAGTAATATAACCTCTCAAGCTAAAGTTAGGTCGTATATAGCACAAAAACTCCAATAAGTCACATTATTTATGAACTATAAATAGTACACCTTATTTGTTACGCTCTATATATTACATGAGAATTGATGTACGTGGAAGAATTAGTATAAATACTATAAATTTTATCCTATATTTAGGATTGGAGGTAGTAATAACTAAAGTTAAGTAATTTGTACGTGGAAGAATGATTTTGAGTTCTTAAAGCCGCTGCTGTAAATTAATTTGTGGATCACGTGTATCACACTGTTTAATTTTCTTTTAAAAGAATACACCGAGTTAAAAAATTTTGGTTATTCACATATTTATTTTGTAAAAAAAAATTAAGTGATATTTTGGAAGTTGACTGAAATAAAATTGTTTTCATGGTGTCTAAGTGATATTTTTCCATTTTAAAAGGCACATATTTTTAAAATATATTAAAATAATAGAGAATGAGAAGAATAGTGGGACTCACAATGCAAAAAGTAATTAAAGTTAACCCGAGTTAACAACATTACTATAAATGCTATCAAATAAATTGATTTTGTTTACTTTTGTATCCAAAAATAATTAATTGTATTGGGTGGTAGGAAATATTTTGTTGCTAAATTTACACTTTACCAGAAAAAGAAATTGAATTTTAGACACCTCACTCCCTCCCTCCCTCCCTCTCTCTCTGAGCAAAAGACTTGTCTCTTAATTGTGCCAGTGTGCAATGTGTGATGAATTCCTTTGATCTTATTTTCTGCCCCTTAAGAGAATGATGTGATTTTTTTTTAAAATTTTTCCTTTAAGAAAATGCATTTGGTATTGGTCCACGATGACGGGGAATACATTTCAAACTCAAACTCTAATTTTCAAAGAAAACCAATTAATAATATGAAATGATTTGACTCCAGAATAATAGAGTCGGTAAAACGGGTCCAACCTACAGGTTCAACCCACAGCCTGCAGGTTTTTACATGATAGGGGTTGGGGTTTTTCTGATCCAAACCACTCAACCCATAGGTTGATGCAAGTTGGCCCGCGGGTTTACGGATTGGTCTACAATTATTTTATATATATATATATATATATAACATGGTTGCCTTGGGTTTGGAGTTTGGACTTTTCTTTGTAAGCTTGTTGGGCTTGAACAGTTGGGCCTATAGTGTGTGTGTGTGTGTTGGCCTACAATTATTTTATATATATATATATATAACATGGTTGCCTTGGGTTTGGAGTTTGGACTTTTCTTTGTAAGCTTGTTGGGCTTGAACAGTTGGGCCTAGAGAGAGAGAGAGTGTGTGTGTGTGTGTGTGGATT
This sequence comes from Inga laurina, assembly GCA_963855925.1. Classification (NCBI taxonomy): domain Eukaryota; kingdom Viridiplantae; phylum Streptophyta; class Magnoliopsida; order Fabales; family Fabaceae; genus Inga; species Inga laurina. The sequence continues at coordinate 20,294,252 of OY979702.1, read as the reverse complement.
GGCCTACAATTATTATATATATATATATATATATAACATGGTTGCCTTGGGTTTGGAGTTTGGACTTTTCTTTGTAAGCTTGTTGGGCTTGAACAGTTGGGCCTATAGTGTGTGTGTGTGTTGGCCTACAATTATTTTATATATATATATAACATGGTTGCCTTGGGTTTGGAGTTTGGACTTTTCTTTGTAAGCTTGTTGGGCTTGAACAGTTGGGCCGAGAGAGAGAGAGAGAGAGAGTGTGTGTGTGTGTGTGTTTTTTTTTTTTTTTTTTTATTAACAGTTTGAAGTTGACTCATTCATTCCCCTTTCAGACAAACCTTAGTTTGGTAGTGTCAGCTTGTGTTTGTGACTTCATCAATCATTTGATCTAACTCTCAAATAAGCCTCATCATCTATAAGATAAACCTCTGTTCGGCGGTGGGAAATAAGGGCCTTCTATTCCTCAATGACTTACGGAAAACCTTAAAAAAATAAAAAATAAAAAATGTACGGGCTAGCTCGCAAACCTACACATGCGGGTTAGGATTGGTGATTTCCCAACTCGTGCAAGGGCGGGCCACATAGGCCAGCACTGCACAACCCGCAGGCTGGCCCGTATTACCGGCTCTATAGAATAATGACTCTGATCTCCATAGAATTATTATACTACCTCCGGTCCTAAATATAAGACCCAATTAATTTTTTTAGGGAGATTAAGAAAACTAATTAAATTACTTTAAAATATTTATTTTTATCATTTTTCTCTAAACTAATTTTTCTGACTTTTAAACTGATATATAATTTAACTATACACAATATATGACATGATTAAGCAACTTATTTATTTTCTTTAACCTCTCCAAAAAAAACAATTAGGTCTTATATTTAGGACCGATGTAGTATAATTTTTAAATAAAGACAATTTATTCAAGAAAGTAAAATGATACAAAGTTACCGACACAATGGCCCACAATCTTATTATATATAAAATAAAGGAAAGGAAAAATTAATCCTCGAGTTCCTCTAATATTACCATATTTTTACTTCATAAAAAAAAATTACCTCATTTTAATCATATTTTAGTAAAGTCTTATATCAAATTCATGTCCTTCTTCTTCTTTCATCTTGTAAAGTCTTATTATGCCCTGGTCCTTTTATTGATGCATTTTGAAAGGTTAAAGTATAATTTTAGTTATTTGAAAAATTAATCCTAACTTTACCTTATCTTAATCATATTTTTGTAAATGTTTATATTGAATTTTGTGTTCTTCAACTTCTTTCATCCTGTAAAGTCTTATTATTTTGCTGGTCCTTTTATTAATACATTTTGATGTTTTATAAAAGGCCAAACTGTAAATTTGCCCATTGGGTTCGATCCCATCACACTTGCAATGCAGTACAGTGCAATGCAATGGTAATGCAATGCAATATTAATTACAGGGGTAGTGTTTGGTTTGATTTTTAAGTAAGGTGCAATGAGTTAATATTTTAACAATTATTTAAAATTAATATATTACACAAAGTCTATTTTACTCTTAATATAATCTTTAAAGAAAAAATAGTTAAGAGTGAATGGCGGCAGAGATATAGGAGGAAGAGGTAGTAACGACAGCAACGATGGGAGTGGCGATAGAGGAGGAGGTGGTGGTGGTGGCGGTGGCGGTGGGTAGCTGGCGGCGGCGGAGGAGGAGGTGGTGGCGGCAACAGGTGTGTGACGGTGGCGGCAGCGACAGAGGAGGTAGTGGTGGTGGCTGTGGGTGGGCAGGCGGTGGCAGAGGAGGTGGTGGCTGTAATGGTGGGGGTGGGGGCAATGGTAGAGGAGGAGGAGGTATTGGTGGTGGCGGTGGGTAGCGGCGGCTGGGGGTGGAGGAGGAGGTAGTGGTGGAGGCAACGATGGAGGTGGTGGTGGCAGTAGCGAAGGAAGGGGTAGTAGCGGTGGTGATTTTGGATTTCAGCTTTTGAGTTATTATTGTGTAGATTTTGGATTTCAGATACTAGATCTATAATTTTATTGATGATGATATATGATTTCTGATTTTAAATACTGTTTAGTTCATATCTGTAATATAAACGATTTTTTTATTTAAAAAAAAAGCACTTTAGACGTCCCCATTTTAAATTGGGGACTTCTAAAGTGGGACTTTAGACGTCCCCACTTTAAAGTGGGGACGTCTAAAGTGTCAGCGTAGCACTTTAGACATCCATTTTTAAAATGGGGACGTCTAAAATTCAGACCTTAGACGTCTACTTGTTTTCAGACGTTAAAAGGCATAAAAAAAGGATGTTAAAAACATTTTTTGTAGTAGTGAGGAGGTGGTGGCGGTGGCGGTGGCGAGTGGAGGAGGAGGAGGAGGTGGCGGGGGGCGATGGTTGTAGCAAATGAAATGAGATAAGTGAAATAGACACATAAAACTAAAGGGTAAATTAAACTTTTTCACCATGCAATGGGATGATAATGAGGATTCATAGGGGGAGGTATGAATGTAGATTACCATTTTTTTGGTAATCATCATTACCATGGTAAGCCCTATTACCATGCTAAAGAGCAACCAAACACTCTTCTCTTAATAATGCAATCATGATTACCATTGCAGGCATGCAATGGGGTTGAACCAAACGGGCTCAGGGTTTTATTTTGGTATCTTAACTTTATAAAATGTTCTTATATTTTTATAATTTTAACATCATAATGACAGGAAAATGCTAACTCAACAACTTAAATGATAACAGACAAATGATGCTTAAATTTTATTTTTAAATATAATTTTAATTTTTGATATTAATTTTAATATATTTTATGTTTTTTAGCTTTAATATTTTTATAAAAACTATTTCAATATAACTATGCTTAGTTATTTAATATTCTTTAAATTGGGGAAAATAGTAGATAATTAGATTATGGAGAAATAGTTTCATTAAAAAATTATGAGATGAATTGAATTTTTTTTATATTTTAATCTAAAAATAAAAAACATACATGTTATGTAATTGGTTTTAAAATTATTATTACTTGTAATTAAAATTTAGCGAGAATGACATAAAAAGAATTTTGAAATTATAAAATCTTAAATCAAGTTTGTTACCAAAAATTGATAAAGTAATGACAAGATTTGATAAACAATTCACAACTCATTTTATGGAAAATACCTGATTTAGGATTTTACGATTTCAAAATTTTTTTAAGTCTTTCTCCCTAAAATTCAAAGTTGTAAGATTATTGACAAACGTTTTCCATTTTCCTTTATTCGGTTAGGTACCGTCGCCAAATACATATTGATAATACATACTCTGTTTCAATTTCTAATTTTTCCATCCTTCATAGTGTGGAGGGAACCCAAGACGAACTCGCAACAATACTTACGGAAGTATTTGGCGTGAGTTGAACCAAATAGCTGTGATATATTAACGAAGTCTTTAATACAAGATTTTTGTCAAAACATGACATGTCAGGTCACACTAATTGTAAATTAACGGCGTTAGTGTATGTTTATCCTTAGTTGGTTAAAGGACTCACACACAAACATATAAGTTCTCACAAAATATAAAATAAAAGAAAAATATTGTTAAAAAAATAAAATTTATTTATTATCAAAATAACTAATATTATGCTCATAATTAGTTTCATGAATAATTTGTTAGATTTTGATTTTGTTTAAATCTATGTGACAAAATTAATTCTGGTGTATTTTCAATAAGAGCCATGATACCGATCACTAATTTCACTTGCAAATTAACATGTTATGAGTATAGGAATGAGTAAATTAAATTGAATAAAGTATAAAAAGTAAAAAAAAAAGGAAAAATTAAAAAAATATGTTTTTTAACAAAGGCTAAACCGCTAAAATATATTTTGAGTTCTTTAAGTTTGTATGAGGTTTTATTTTAGTCTTTAATAATATAAAGTGTACTTTTAATCTTATAATATTAATATTTTTATGGTCATTAACCAAAAAGCTCACCCAATTTAAATAACAAAGGGTTGATCCCGCTTATAATCTCATATGCTTAGTGTCTGCTTTTTTAATTAAGACAAAATTATACGACCTGTTTGTTCACATAATGTGATTTCAAAAATGCAATTTAAGAAAATGGAAAACGTTTTTGTTTTCCTAGTTGGTTATGTTATGTTTTTGCACTTTATTTTTGTTTTGTTTTTGTCAAAGTGTCTTAGTGTGTGTTTGGGATAGTGGTGAGAAAATGACTAATTTTGAATCTGACTTATAAAAAATGACTTTTATAGAAAAGTCAGTTTGTGTAATATAATGTATATTCGGATGAGCAATTGAATAAATGTTTTTTCATAAGTTAAAACTTATTTGGATTAGCGATTATATAAGTGCTTTTTTAAAAATCAAAACTTGTTTGGATTAGCGATTACATAAGTGCTTTTGTATTAATTACCGTTATATAAGAAAACAAGATATTTAATAATTATAAACAACTGGAAAAATTGAAGTTAGAAAATGTGATGCCAAAATACATAATTTCACAAAAGAAATATTATATAACTAATTGGATCACATGTCCCAGCATAATTGGTCGAGGAAGCCGCATCCTCTCTAGTATTATTATCTTCATGAGCTACACTGCCAATTTCTGCTGCACCGACATTAACATCACTCTAAGAATTTCTCCTAATAAAATTATGTATGGCCATTGTTGCGCAAACACATGAGCGTCTTGTGTAGTACCTTCCCAATCTGCAAGCTTATTCATCTTGGTGCAATAACTTCTTTATCATGTTCACTTAAAGCAAACACCGCAGCATGCCACATCATCCCAAAATTTTCTACCTCAATCTGTTATATTTATTTATTTGAAAATTTCCTTATTTCTTTGTTTTGTTTTTAACGTTGTGAATATTTAAAAATATTTTTTAACAAACCATCCCTTTATCTCTCTTTATATTTGAAGTATTGGGTAACTAACTAATATGATCCATGCTTTCCGTTCAAATCTTTTATTAATTAAATAATCTTCAATTTTAAATTTCCTACAAATACTGATAATCCGGCCCATCAATCCTATAGTGTTCGGAATGAAGTTTCTGCAGTAACTTCCTTTGAATTCCACATAAAGTTTCTAGCAGTTACTTCCTTTGAATTCCACGTTATGCTATATCAGTTTTTGGGTGGCTTCGAACTCCGAAGATTCTGCAAGCTTATTCATCTTGGTGCGATAACTTCTTTATCATACTCACTTAATTTGCAATTCTTCAACCTTAGTCTCTCAACTTCCTCTCTCAACCTCTCATGGAATGGAACTTTGTCCTAGGAAAATGTCGCCACCATCGATGATGGGAGGAAAGCAGGTAACTCCTCTCTAATACTTCATATGCCTCACATCAAGAACAAATATGGAGGAAGTGGAAGTGCACATCAAGAATGGAATGGAAGGAAGCGGAAGTATGAGGCAGATAGAAGAGTGCATTTGAAGAACATAAAAATTCCATGAAGAAAGCAAGGAGATGTAATCGAAGAAAAAGGACGAAACTTTACAGGTATCTTATGACTCAAGCTAAGTTATTTTAAAGAAAAAGGAGTTTATCGATCCCAACTAATTTTCTTATTACCAATTCTCTTCCTTCTTTTTGATCCAAATATGTGAATGCGAGTTATGAAGGCAAGGTGCAATTCTGCACCATGTTTAGTTATAGATATCTTTTACTAATGTTTCAACGAAATTTCACTTTTGCTATATTGATATATATCATTTAGATTTCATTTCCCCACTGCTTTTTGATAATAATGGTGGCTTCATCTATTGCTTTTTAATCTTCTTCGACAATGATGGTTAGATATCTACGATAATGTTCAATTTTTAGTTTAATTTTTTCTTGTGTTTGTTTCATCCATAATGGTGTTAATTTTGAAACAATGTAAGTAGGACTGTGAATAGGACCTGAAAGTCTAAACCTTGTAAGCAGCTAATTTATCTTATTCTTACGCACTGCCTTCTCAAAAAATAACTTTTCAATTGTAATTTACACTATACAAGGTAAATATATGAGAGGAGTTTTATTTTGATTTATATAAATAAACACTTTTGATGATCATAAACGTGATCCCAAATATACACATAAAATCCCACCAGACCTCAGTGTGAGAGATGAAAAATAGCCAACTACCATCTTTTTAGCCATGCCTTTACAGTATAAACAAGTTCCTTTCTTTGCTTTAATGGCGGGGTTTTGTTACTCCCTTGTACCCTTTTCTCATTCTTTAACGAATTCCCCCTCACTTTCTTCTTTACCTTTTAAAACCTTTTATAATTTTTTTTATGACAGAATTTTGCTACAACCACATGCATGTTCTTATGTTTGTCTTATATGGATTGGATCCCAAGGATATGTACTTTTGCCCTTTTGCTGAGGTTAGAAAAAATCCTTGTTTGTCAGAAGACCTAGAAGAAATAGCTTTCCGGGTTGGATTCTAGACTATACCTTGACACAAAGGTATATCCAAGGTATTAAAACCCGGACCAGGTATTGAATCGGTCAGGGTACTGGGTTAATGGTCAGTGGGTCAAACCGGAACCAAACCGGACCCAAACCGGAGCTAAACCGGGACCAAACCGGTGAGAAATTGAAAATTTTAGACTTATAGTATGAAATTCTAAAGGAAAAAGTAAAAAAAAAAATTTTTTTTTTTTATAAGTGACCCGGACCGGACCGGGAACCGGACAGGTTTCTCGGCCGGTTCGTCGGGTCCCGGGCCGGACCGGCCGGTCCGGTCCGGGTCTCACAACACTGGTATATCCACGACCCCGGTTAAAGGCCATTTGATACGTTGGAAATGATCCCATAGAATTATAATGTTTAGGTATTTTGATGGAATTGATTGGGTGGAATTAAGTCTATTTGGCTTCCACGTGGAATTGAAAAATTTTCCGATTCCATCATACCAAACAAGCATCATGATAGAATTGATCCTCAATTCTATTTTCATCACCCCTAATTTCATCCTACCAAACATGACCTAAGTTTTTGAGACTCAGGGTTTAAACTTTAAAGTCCTTGTGTAGACTCCACCTAGAGTTGCCACTCCTCAACAAGTTAATTAAGACCAAGCAATTGATTGACTTGTCAGGAATGGGGATCAACCCCATATCCATTTGCCGCATTGTCAAACTTAGCAGCTCCTTGTGGAGAGGACAAGCTACAGCTAGGGCAATTGAGTACTGGATACTCTTCAGTTTCAATATTGTACACCTTGGGACTCATCGAAGAAAACAGTACAGAAGACGGTAAGTATCTTTACTTCTTTGATTGCTTGATCTGAGACCACGCACGATACTTTCATTTGGATACTTTCATTTATTACTTTTTTAATTGGGATTTTAATATCATTTTTCTTAATTTTAACAACACATTCTAATCTTCCCTTAAAAAATAGTTCCCCTCTTTTAATATTTTTCACCCCTCTAAAAACTTGTCTTTTCTATTTTTTTAAAAGGGAAAAAGTTAGAAAAAGAATTTTAAAATTTTAAATCAGGTTTGTTGTCAAGAATTAATAAGAAAAAGATGAAATTTGATAAGCAATTTACAACTCATTTATTAAGAAATATCTTATTTAAAATTTTATAATTTCAAATTTCTTTTTTGGTGTCTTTTCCCCCTTTAAAAAGACCTTATATATATATACATACATATATATTCTACAGGCTTTCTCCTACTACTGCATAGACCCATTTGTCTGAAGAAACTGAGAGATCACCAGTAAGCTTAGAACTAGACGATGAACTGAAATAAAGAAGAAGAAAAGATATGGTAGAGGCTATATAGCCAGAGAAATATTTTCAATGATTGAGTGGAAAGAGAATAGAGATGCTTCTACACGCCGCAAAAGTAACGTTCATGTGGGAGGGCATAAAGTCATGTCATCTTTTTTTGTGATTAAGTTAGTGTGTGTGTTGGGCCCACAGGAGGTGGACAATAAGGAGCGTGTTTGTTTGAGCGATTTACCCTATAATTGGACTTCAACAGTGTCGTAATTGGGTTTGAACAGTGTTTTGGTTTTTTGATATGTTTGTTTGAGCGATGAGATTTAAGCTGAAAAAAGTCATAAGTTGGAAAAAGTCATAAATCTCAAAATGAAGCTTATTGAAACTTATGTGCTTGTGTGTGTATAAAAAAATATTGATAGGAGTATTTTTATATTTTTAGGGATCAATGAGGTACTCAAAATCACTTTTAATCGCAAAGATTCTTTGATGAAAAATGTTCTAAATAATTTTCTCTTTCTTTAGATACTATCTTCTACTAATTAGAGAATACTTTGGGATAAGAGTTTAGGCAAGTTTTGAGTTTTGTTAATATATGACTGTAGAAATGTAGAGAATAATTAATAATTAATTTTAATAAGTTTAGATTTATTATTTAGTTGTTTTATGATTTTATAATCAATTTTTTTATAAACATGTCATAAATTAATTTCTATATAGTATTTTTTTACCCATTAAATTTAGTTTAAATAATTTATTTGGATTATTGGAGGTATTATTGAGGTTTTAATCGATTTATTTTGTTAGATTTTGAGTTATATGAAAATATGAGTTAGGATTTAATATTTAAATTAAAGTTTGATATAATTTATAAAATTTAAGCTTGAGGTGTACAATAGAAAAGATTTTTGAAGTGTACCAATTTAAATTAGAATTTGATATAATTTTATTTAAAATTGTACCATTGCCAAATTTTCAAATTTAATTTTTGAGAAAATTGTGAAAAAATCCTTTCGTGTGTAGATATCTTCCCAGGTCTCATTTGGCAATTAAGTTGCCAATGAGTTCTTTTTCCACAATTAGTCCTTCATTTTTTCATTTTTCATAATTTTTTCAATTTTTTTTTCTCTTAATTAATACAAAAGTCACTTATACAAAAGTTAAACCAAACATCATTCATTTTTACATAAGTTACTTTAAGTTACTTATCCAATCGCTAATCCAAACACTCATCATTTTATCCAATCTAACTTTTTTCCAATCTTAAAATTCCATAAGTTTAAATAAAAATAAGTTACTTATCCAATCGCCAAAACAAATAGTCATGTGTGTCCTTAAGTCCTAACGCCTAAACTTCACTAACAGTGCAGTGTCCTTAATCCCTTGGTTGATAAAAAAATGAAAAAAAGCTCGTTCCCTTCTGTGCATTGTTGTGCCAAACTTCACTAACAGTATCCATCGTAGCAAGTGAACGGCTTCTATGTCTATGCTCTGACCCTACTTTTTGTACATCTGAACTCAATCTGAACATCTGACCCTAATAACAGCATCGATCGTAGTAAGGAAACTGCATTGTTGTGTCAAAATTCACTAACAGTATCGATAGTTAGAGTTGGGAATCAGGACCGGCCCAAAAAGATTCGCGGTAAGAAAAATTACAGTTTTTCAAAATTCGGCCCGAGAGTATGCGGGCCAAGGCCGGCCCGCAGGGTCGGAAAGTCTTTTTCACAATATTTAACTATTTTTCCTGCGTATTTTCTTTCAGAGAGATATACAAAGTTATAATTTAACACATAAATGTTGTCAACATGAAAGTTTAAACATATCTCGCGCAACAAACAAACATAGTTATTAATGCATAATTAAAAGCAAAATCATGTCCATAAATAACTCACATAAAGGCCAAAGCATAAAGCAAGAAACTAAACACTCTAACTTCTAAGTAACATTAGTATGACGACGGGCTCGACCCGATTTCCCTACTCAAGTAGTCAATAAAATATACAACACAAGATATAAATAAAAGAATCACAAGAAAATAAGTCAAAAAATAAAAAATTGGTAAAAATATTTATGAAATAAAAAATATTTTTTTATAAGTTTTTAATTTTTAGGATTATTAATACAAGATATTCTTATTAAACTTAATTCTAAAAAAGTTAATATCAACTACATAATTGCAACATCATTAACAAAATACAAAAAACAATAATAATATTATCATTTAAATAAGTTTAAAAAATAACAAAAACATGCAGGGCCTAAAGGGCCGGTCTGTGGCCCTATAGGGCTTGCCCTTTTAGGGCCGCTTTTATTTTTTAGGCAAAAATCTGAGGCCCAACCCTTATAAATTCAGAGCCTAAACAGGTTGGCCCGCTGTTTTCCCGGCTCTATCGATCGTAATGCCTTTTGGGATGACGTTCTACCATTATTTAAAAAAAAAAAAAGAGAATAAAGATATTTTTGGATTTTTAAAAATTGAGGTATTTGTTCAGTTCTAGCTACATGTCAAAGTGGATGTGCAGGAGTTATTAGAGGTGAAGATGGTAGCCGGATGTGTGGCTACATGAACAAACTCACTCAAGTTTCACTGGTAGTAGCTGAAATCATTGCAATCATATAAGGCCTTTAGATCTACTGGTACAGGAATTTGAGGAAAGTTTTGTTTTTTGCTGACTGTCTTGAGGCCGTTAACTTAATTTCTAGGGGTGCTGATATGAATCACCCGTTTATAGATGTTATTGAGGATGCCAGACTTTGGGTGTCAAAGAATTGACAGGTTATTATCACTCATATTTTGAGACACCACAATATTTTAGCTTATCATCTTGTTAGTCTAGCTCATACTATTCCAGGAAATTTTATACTCCTTGATCAACCACCACCTTCCATTAGGGAGGCGGTTGTTGCTCAAGGACGAGTTTCCTTCTTTTGCATTGCTTTGAATTAATCCTTGATCAACAACCACCTTATTGTAGTATTAATCCAGTAATAGGTTAATGTAATCCAGTTTTTCATTAAAAAAAATTGAGGTATTTAAGTTGATGTTTTAACAATTGGACTTTTTTTTTTTTTCAAAAGTAGCTTTTGAAAAGAAGTTCAAAAATCTTGCTTTTTTTTTTTTAAAAAAAAAGCACTACTACCACCATCAATCCAAACACAAATCATATTTATAATCTGATTTTTATTCTATTTAAATTTATAAAAGTCAGATTAAAAAAAAAATCATTTTTATCGCTATTAATCCAAACATGCGCGTGGCTAGTGAACTGCTTCTATGTCTATGTTCTGACCCTGCTTTCTGTACATCTGAACTCAACTTTCCACCGGCAAAAAAAAAAAAAACAAAGAACCCAATCTTTCCCCATGTCTCTTGTCTGTTTCCAGATTCCATTATACCCACTTTCTCTCTCTTCACTGCTTCTCCCCATTCTCACACACAAGCAAAGGAGACCCCTTCTTTTTTCTAAACATGAAAATATATTTTGAAAGCAAATGACATAATTTTAAAGAAAATTAATTTAAATAGATTCTAGTATTTAATAAATCTTTGATCGTATTTAATAAATCTCTAGGGGTGCTGATATGAATCACCCATTTATAGATGTTATTGAGGATGCCACACTTTGATTGTCGAAGAATTGACAGGTTATTATCACTCATATTTTGAGACACCACAATGTTTTAGTTTATCATCTTGTTAGTCCAACTCATACTATTCTAGAAAATTTTATTCTTCTTGATCAACCACCACCTTCCGTTAGGGAGGCGGTTGTTGCTCAAGGACGAGTTTCCTTCTTTTTCATTGGTTTGATGTAACCTGATTGTAGTATTAATCCAGTAATAGGTTAATGTAATCCAGTTTTTCATTAAAAAAAATTGAGGTATTTAAGTTGATGTTTTAACAATTGGATTTTTTTTTTCAAAAGTAGCTTTTGAGAAGAAGTTCAAAAATCTTGCTTTCTTTTAAAAAAAAATCACTACTACCACCATCAATCCAAACACAAATCATATTTACAATCTGATTTTTATTCTATTTAAATTTATAAAAATAAAATTAAAAAAAAATCATTTTTGTCAATATTAACCCAAACATGCGCGTGGCAAGTGAACTGCTTCTATGTCTATGTTCTGACCCTGCTTTCTGTAAATCTGAACTCAATCTTTCCACCAGCAAAAAGAAAAAAACAAAGGACCCAATCTTTCCCCATGTCACTTGTCTGTTTCCAGTTTCCATTATACCCACTTTCTCTCTCTTCACTGCTTCTCCCCATTCTCACACTGTCACACACAAGCAAAGGAGACCCCTTCTTTTATCTAAACATGAAAATATATTTTGAAAGCAAATGACATAATTTTGAAGAAAATTAATTTAAATAGATTCTAGTATTTAATAAATCTTTGACCGTACTACTAAATCAAATTAACCCCATCCCTGCCCAATTACAAAAGTACACAGAACACCCTGGAGACTCAAAATCCACACCCGGATATGTGGAATTGAGGAAAATTATCAAGGTATTAAAACCCGGATCGGGTATTGAACCGGTCGGGGTACTGGGTTAAGGGTCAGTGGGTCAAACCGGGGCCAAACTGAAGCTAAACCGGGACCAAACCGGTGAGTAATTGAAAATTTTAGACTTATAGTATGAAATTCTAAAGGAAAAAGATAAAATTTTTTTTTTTAAACTGGGACCCGGACCGGACCGGGAACCGGACCGGTCTAGTGACCGGTCAGGCGGGTTCCGGGCCGGACCGGCCGGTCCGGTCCGGGTCCCTGAACCCTAAAAATTATACACAGAGAAACAAAATTAACCCCAACCCTTTATGAAATTTCATTCGACCGCTTATCAATTATGTTATTTGTTTCCCAGAAAAATTATTGTTCTTTTTTAAATTTAACACACATGTATATGTGGATTTTAGAGGATTAATGAAATTTCCTTTTTTTTTTTTTTTTGCCAGAAGATGAATGAAATTTCATTTGATCGCATACATACATTGATGTTATTTTTCATTTTCAAAGTTTTTTTTTTGGGATTACTCAAATATTTTATCCCATAATACGGAAGTATTTGTCATATAGTAAATTGTTGCCAATTTTCCCACACCTTCATAAAATTACGTCGGTTCGAGTTGATTTTAAAAATTGTATTGTGATTTTTTATTTTCAAAAATGAAAAGCATTTAAAAGAATGGAAATAAAATCAATATAAATTATCCAGTGGGATATTTATGGCATGAAGTAAAATGGGAGAATTAAATTTAATATATTGTCAAAAAATATTATTAAAATTGAAATTTAAATAAGGAAAATAAATTTTATTTTAGCATATAAAAATATATTTTAGAAGCAAATGAAATAATTTTTGAAAAAAGTATTTGAATTGGTTTTGGTTTTTCCGTGATGGCAATTTTTATAGTAAATTTTTGGGTAAAGTATGCGTTTGATATCTTAAGATTATATTAAGTTTTAGTAGAATTTGAGTTCAATCCCTTAAACTTATAAGGCATGTTTTTAGTCGCTTAATATTACACCGTTTACTCTAGTGATCGAAAATGTTGACGCCGCTAATTTAATGTTGACATATTAATTTTTAATATAAAATACATAAATTGAAAAATAGTTTTTCAAAAAGAGAAAACTTAGGTTCCAAGATTTTCAACTTATCATCGAGATTCGCACGTTGATGGATCGTGACTGGGAAGTCGGAATGTTACATTGTAATCGTGATGGTAACATAGTTGCAGACGCCATGACAAAGGAGGCTTGAAAGATGGCGTTAGATCTCTATATCATTGAATCACCTCCTATAGTTATTATGAGCTTATTACTTACTGATCAAAATAGGTCGAGATCGCAGGTATACTCAGGAGGATAGCTTCTGAAGTGTTTGTAGTTTTTCATGTACTATAAAAAAAAACGTAAATTGTTGGGTTTGAGGGGAAAAAAAAGAGTAAATTGTTGGGCGCTTATTCCTGTGAACACCTCATAGCTTCCAAACTTCCTTTTCTTTGTGTGTTCCACCATTTTTGTCCCCTCTCCTTCCTTCTTCTGTGTTGCTTTCTGTTTGTTTTGTTCTTTTTCAACAAATTAAAAGCACTTTTAGTGGTTATTGTTAATTTGTTAGTGTTTTTTGAAAAGCAAACAAGAACGGACCCTAACTATGGTTTTCTTTAATTAAATATTAAATAATTTGACAAAAAATCTTGTTAATTTAGTTAAAATAAATGTGGAGTCATACACGTTTTTGCGAAGTTGAAAAGTCAAACAACAGTAATAGGGATATTTAGATCAAATTAATTTAGGGCACTTAAAAGAAAGGGTTAAAAGTCGAACAACATGTTTTTTTGGACAAAATTTTTTTTTTTGGACAAAAAAAGTCGAACAACATTAATCACGGTCTGATTGGATAAAAGGTAATGACCCGTCACAACAATAATCCAATTTAAAATAAGAAAAAAATGACCTACAGCACCAGACTGATAACACCAATGACATTTGACCAAAATAATAATAATAATAACCACAGCACTGACAGAATTCTAAAGCAAAGCATAAAAACATGATCAGATTAAAATTCTGATCTAACCCTTCTTCATTCTTCGTCTTCCTCTTCCTCTTCGTCCTCTGCCTCTTCCTCCTCCTCCTCCTCGGCTTCCTCTTACTCTTCCTCCTCGTCGGCTTCCTCGGCAGCTGGGTCCTCTTCTTCTTCACCGGCACCGGCAGGGAGATCTTGACCTGCAACTCCCGCTTGAGCAATTCTGGTTTCGCGTGAGTGGTGAGGTCGTAGGGACACTGCCCTGAAGTGTCCCGCAGATGGCTCCTTAAGGAGCCATATTTCCCAATCTTGCCGGGTGCCTCGGAAAGCATCTTCAGTCAGCAAATAGATGCAAGTGCCGAGTAAACGTGAACCGATAGCATCCGTCCGCACCCAGGCTTGCCTTTAACTGCCGTGCTCTTCCCTGCCTGTCATGCAGGATTAAGCTGTCAGCGTCCCCCAGGACAGCGCTAATGACTCCAGTTGACTCTAGAGGCAGTATGAAGGTGCTGAAGAGATTTTCACCCGATCTCGTGCATCCACTGTCTTTCCCCTAAATATTCGCACTAAATGTTCTGTATTTTCCTCTACTGGTATTTGCTCCAATTTTCCAACAATGGTATTCATACTAGCTTCCACACCTTGCCTCTCTTCGTCCCCGGCTGCAACAGTGCTAAGATGATTGAATTCATCAATTAGCTCGTCCATGTCACTATAACCAGCCATCTTTTCTGAAAAGAACAACTGATAATTAGATGAATTATTTTATAATAGTATAAACGAATTGAAAAAAAAAAAAAAATCTTACCGGAGATGCAAGGGTAGGCACAATCCCAATCCCAAATAGTCAAATACAGAGAGTGAGCGTTGTAATCCCAAACACGGAGTGAAAGTAGTGACTCTGGTTGAGGCTTTTATTGGCGTGTTGCTCTCATATTCATATATTCTCTTCTCTCCTCCCGTCACACCACTCACGTCAATAAAAATAAACATACATAAAAATATTTAATGAATTAGATAATTATTTAAACAAACATACATAAAAATAAAGAAATAACAAGAGCACTACTATCAAAAAAATAAATAAATAAATAAATAACAAGGGAGCACTACCTTTGAAGGTGGAGATGGGTAGGTGGTTTCGTGGGTGGGGCAAAGGTTTTAACAAGGCAGAACTAAACAGGGGTTAACCAACTAATGCCGAAGGCTATTCGCATACTCCTGCTAATACCGTCTCCTAAATAAGAGTATTATGTTATTTTTATACTTACTTAAAATTTTTATTTCATATTTATCATTTATTAACTTTTTTATTATTTCTTTTTCACAGCAGAAAGTGGGAAAAACTTAAAACATTAACAATCCAATCCCAGGCCCATAAAATACAACTGACGAGCACGAAGGCGTATAACGCATTGCGGTTGTTGATATTGTTTCTTTTTTGAAAAATAATGTAAACATCCATTATCTAATCACAAGGATGACCAGTGAGTCTAGAGACTTGAACAGCCAACATATTTGATAGAATCGCGATTGTTATTAACTTTAATTACCATTTTTCTGCACTTGAAAACAAATAAGATTAATAAAATACGTAAACATCATAAAAAAAACATAATAAAAAGAGAGGCACAGAAATTTAAAAGAAGAATTCACCAATCAAGCCAGAGGACCTCCATGTACTCCACAACCTCACCATACCTAAAGAGGAATGATGACAGTGAAATAATAGTTTATATATAACAAATTAAGGGCCCTCAAGATTGGGACTGATTTGTTTGAGATGCTAGTAGAGACTCATAATGGAAAGGATATTGGCGAAACTTTGGTTGTACAAGATACTATTTACAAACTCAAAACTTGAGGCCTCTATAATGCCGCCTCTACCTTAATTATAATGATTAAGCCCATGATGATGATGATGATGCCGCCGCTGCCACCGATGATCACCGGGATCATCATCATGAAAGCCGGTATCATAATTAGCGGTGGCAGCCGGAATAACATTGCGGTCGGAAAAGAGGCATAGTGCTAATGCCCTCAAATTTCAACTTTGTAAATAATGTCCACTAAACAACCAAAATTCGACCTCTATATATCTCTTTCAAAGTGAGTGTCACCCAACATTTCAGATTAATTAGTGTCAAATACATTAAAAACTTAAATCTATATATATTTTGTTGAGTATCATGGTTACCCTATTCTCAATCCCGAACCTATCATAAACCATCATTTCATTGTCATCGTTCCCCTTGAGATAATTAATTGTTTCTGCCACTTCCTTTTGAAGCTCTGAGATCCGACAATTTGGTGCAAAACAAGAAGAGTGTTGCAGTAATTGTCAAAAAAGATTAGGATTAAGTGATGGTTTTCGAAAAATCGATTCGTCCAGCAATATCCCTCATCATATATCCATGGTTGCCACGTCCCAAGCTTCAAGACCTTGAACTCAATCGATGAGGTTATTAATTTGTTAGAATCGGCTATCACCCAAGAGAGGGGGTGAATTGGGTGTATAATAAAATCTTAAGAACTTTGGAAATCTTTTCGCATCTTATCAAAAGTGGTAAATATGAAGGTTTATAAATCAACAATTAGATTAAATAATATATGCTGGAAATATAAGAGTTTAGGGAAGAGAATATGCAAACTGTGATTTATCCTGGTTCGGTCCAATCTGTGATGGCCTACGTCCAGTCCCCAGGCTCCTCCTGAGATTTTCAAATCCACTATCTTCTTGTTTAATCCGGGCACAAGAAAAGCCTTTACAATCCCACAAGTTTAGCCGGGTACTTGTGAAACTTTTTACAAATCTCTCATCAAGATACTCCTCCTTACGGCAAGTCTTACGAGCAGAGCAATCCCGAAGATCTTCCTCTCCTGCTTACTCATGCAAGTCTTACGAGCAGCAATGTTCTCTCCTGCTTACACCCCTGTAAGTCTTATGAGCAGCAACGTTCTCTACTGCTTGCACCTTGTAAGTCTTACGAGCAGAATGTCTTACGGCAATTTTCTCTACTGCTTCCCCGTAAGAAAATCAACCCTCTCAAGGTCCCTCTACCTTGAGATCAACTCAGAAATATAGATGAAGGTGTTTACAGACTCTCTTACAGAGTGGATATAATCTCACTGAAGTACAATACAAATAATCACTCTCTCAATGATAAGTAATACAGAAACTGAAAATAGAGAGTGTATGGGTAGAAGCAGAGGATTCACGTTTCTATGTAGTTGCACGCTATCTCAGTTTTTCTCCGTTTTTCTCTGTTTCCTCTATCTTTCTCAGCTACTCATCAAAGTTGAATGCTATCTCATTTATAGTTGATGAAGATGATGACCGTTGTGAACATTCGTCCGTTGGAGTCCCATTGCTTCATTTGAACGTTTGAGCATATTTGAAAAACAAGCTCCTGTCCGTTGTGGAGCAAGGTGGAGCGTCTAGTTGGACAGCAAAGAAATTCATTTTGAGCTGTACATCACGTTGTGGAGTGTTTTGTGTTTCAGACAATTTTTCATGGTGGGTCCTTTGCTTGTCATGTAACCACCGTGTGTAATGCATTTTATTTGAATATGCAATCCGAATGTTTAATATCCTGTTTCACACTTGAAATATATGTTAGCTAACATTAAGAATCAATAACAAGTGAAAACACACTGATTTAATAACATATAATCATATTCGGATTGTTCGCTGTGAGACTTGGTGTTTTTGGTCTTCTTCCAGAATATCACTCGAGCATAAAATGGCTCACTCGAGTGATCTTCCATTTTTCCTTCATATGCTTCTGTTATCGGGTTGTGCTTGCATGAGATTTTAGAGAGACAGAATTCTCACTCGCGAGTGAAGTGAGGTCTCACTCGAGCACAAATACCTCTGCTCGAGTGATCTTGCGTTTTCCACTGGGAAAGTCTTCTCGGGTCATCACTCGCACACCACTTTGACAAGAGTGAGAATTTGTACTCGCGGGTGATATGGTCCCTCACTCGAGCACACACACTTCTGCTCGAGTGATCTTGTATTTTGCACTGGGAAGCTCTTCTCTGGACAGCACTTACAGTACCTTGCTCGAGCACAGAATGCTCATGCTCGAGCATTGACGTCTCTGCTCGAGTGAATGAAGGAGGCATCCCATTACTTGCTCTCGGCCAAACACTCGCAGACCCTCACTCGCATGTGTTCTCGAGTGAGAATGACTTCTCTGCTCGAGTGCATACCTTAGTGCTCGAGTGTTGCAACTTTCTTCACGTTTCAGCTGCTTCTGGACATCACTCGCACGACATTTTCAGAGAGTCAGTTTTTACACTCGCGGGTGATGTGGGCCCGCTTTAGAAAAAATCTGTTCATTTGATTCAAATGATGTATCATAAGAATGCTCTTGCCATATGCATTCCAATGCAACAAGAATCAGCTCCAAACTTCTTGTATTCTGCAAGTTATGATCGAAAGAGTGTATATTTCGCTAGTCTGCACAAGCATCAACTTCCAGAAGGCATAGCTCCTAGAATATACGTTATAATTATGAAAATTACCTATCCATGGAAAGATCTTTGAGTCTACTTTCATTTGGCACTGGTCTCGTCTCAATCCGATGTGTGGTTTGTGAGATATACTCAAAATACCGAACCTGTGTCAGAAAGTGACGGTGATTTCAGTTTCATATTCGATGAATCATATCTCCTTCATTTGATCTTCTTTCAATGTGATTCTGGTTCCAATTTTACGTGTTGGGAGTCTTCTTTCATATGCCACTGGTTTCGGGTCAATCCGACGTGTGGTTTGAGAGATATGATCAAAATACTAGACCTCGCTCAAGCTGAACGTAAAACAGAGTATAACAGAGTATTCTCCCGTGCTCGAGTGAAATCAGCTGTGCTCGAGCACGTTCTTCCTGTGCTCGAGCATAACACCTTGTGCTCGAGCATAACACCTCTAGAAGTGCCAAAACTCATATATAAGTCATCTTAGCTTCGTATTAACCTATTCCAACCATCATTTGATCATAGAAACCTCCGGAATCATTATAGACACCTCCAATATCACATCTAACAACTTGAATCTTGATATTCATGATAGATCTACCAAGTTCTTCATTCTTCAATATCTTTATTTTTTATCTTCCTCTTGATAATCATTCTTCATAATCCGAGTAGGCAGTTCCTTGACTATCTTCAATTTCTTTTCTTCTTCTTCCTCTTGTTCATTTTCATTAATTCAATCTTCTTCATTCTTTGATTGACTAATCTACAAAATATGTAACATTAAATATAGTAGTTAGTCAAAGAAATACATTATATGAACTTTTTGCTCTTATCACTTAATATCTATATTTGACATCATCAAAACTAATCATATCTAACATTCTCCCCCTTTTTGATGATGACAAATCTTTTAAGAACAATATGTCTGAATGAATTGCAACATACATATATAATGCAAAGTGCAACATACATATTTTTCTTACATTTTCTCCCCCTATTTGACATCAGCAAAAAGTTTGAAATATATAAAGAAGTAAGGCTTGTGAAGAAGTAAATAGAGTAGAAATTATTTTAATCAAAATGAATGAACCAAGAAAACAATTGACTCTCCCCTATATGAAGGAATTGAAAATAGATTTGGAGAGATTTTCAAGAAAACTTTTGTAATCAAGATAAATGAAATATATAAAATGTATTCTTGAAAAGTAAAGAGAGAAGGTATAGAAATGCTCATGTAGATTTTGAAAATTGATGAAGCGCTCCATGAAGTCCGTTGCTTTATCCTTTGGCAATGTTAGGTCATGATGATGTGCACCACACTTCTGTTATGCAACTCAATATATATTCATGTGGTTGCCAGGATTCTCCAATTGAGTTGAGCTTCTGTTTAGCATGTTCAATGCTCATTTGTATTGGCATATGTATTTGTTGTTCTGAATGTTACAGCCAATATATATTCCTTGACTGAGCGTTAAAAACATCCTCAAGGTTGATAGAGTCTTCTTGTGGTATGTTGAGGAATGCTATTGCACAAAACAAATTCTCCTGTCATAAAATTTAAATCTTTCTTTGCAAAGAGAATTGTTAGTTCAATCAAGTAACAAACTATTCCTTTCCATATGATATGTTCAAATTATGATTGTGAAAAGAACAGTATAAGAGTAACTCATCATCAAAACTAATCAAGACATGGTGAATATAGATGAGTATATTAAAAGGATTTTCTTCTCAATAAGAGATAAGTTTTCAAGATATAAAACACACATGAATGTGAAGCTCCCCTTTAATTGATGCATGGTTTTAAAAATTTTAGGAAAACAATTAATAACTCTCCTGGATTTGATAAAACATTGGAAACTTTATATAGAAAATGATTTTGAAAGTATGAATATTTAGAGAGAAATCAAATTTGAAATATGTTAATGCTATTTAGAGGTTTTAAGAGATATAATCCAATATCATCTGAGTAGTTACTTGAGTGATTCTACTTGACCATTGCTTGATTGTTTACTCAAGTAGTGCAACTCAAAGATTTTGAATTAAACAAGAATACAATACCTCACTCGAGTAATATCGTAATCACTCGAGTTATAATCCTCTGTAGTCCATTGATGCATCATGTCCTAGTCAATATTGGATGATGTGACTGGTACTGAGGGATTCTGAAGTGTAGTCTTCTGTGAGCACTTTAGGATACCAAGATGAGCTCAGAATAAGGCATTGGGATTCTAGTTGATCAAGTCACAGTGTTGTCTAATCTTGCCATTCACGGAAGTGATAAACTCAGCATGTTTGTGACAAGCTCTGTGTGATTGTTAAAGCTCCTCTCTCAAAAAGCCTTAGACAAATGGACCAAAGAATGAAGGATCATGGAGACCAACTTTAGCAAAGTGTTGTCTCTCATTTATTGGCCTTGTTCACCATAACTCTAGTGTAGGTATAGCAGATAATCCAGTGAAGATTAGACATAGAGCTAAGATAGTAGTTAAGAATCCTCATAGGCTCATCAACCTTGATGATTCTGTGCATCTCAGCATTTTCCTCTGAACATCTCTGTTGGCTCCATATCATAGTGAAAATGTCTGATCACCTTGAAATGATAAGGAAGGTGGGTAGGCAACAAAGATTCATATTAGATAAATTTATTCTTGGCTCTGTGCTGCTTTGAAATAATCTCCGCTGGGTCTCCTAAGAGATCTTCCTTCTCTTTCTCTTTCTCTTTCTTTGATTGTATCATTAGCTAGTTATTTGCTAGTGGCGGGATGTCATTTGAGTAATATCACATATTCTGCTTCATCTCACGCTGCAATACTATCAGTCATGCCTTTTCTGTTAGCCTTTGGTCTTTGTATCCAAAAGTAGAGCATTTTGGTCAACTCCTGTAAAAGTATAAACATATGCTCTCTGGTACCCATCTTCTCTTGGGTCCGTACAATATTAGACATAGCAACTCTTATGCTCTTGTACAATTAAGCATATGATATTTGAGCAAAGAGTACTATAAACCAACAAAGACCAAGATATATTTTTACCCACTTAAATTTAAACCATTAGATCATGAAGGGAAACGAATCAATGAATGGTAATTTTCAAAGATCAATGAAGATTTGTAAATACATTTCATAGAAAATATTTCATTGATAAGATTTTCATGCAATAGATGTAAGTTGGATCAAAGAGAGTAGAGAATCTATCCATAATGACCAACTTTTATGAAATGATAGATCATAAATGAAAACAAATTTTCAAGAATGATAATGAGATATGCAAATTGTTTCAAAATCTCAAATGTTCTTTCGAAACATAAATATGCATCATGACATTAAGATTTTGAATGCATGAAAACTCATTTATGAAGCTTGTTAAATACCAATGCTTATGCCAAAAACAATGGAAGTCAACAGTTATAAAATATATAAATATCAGAAAGCTTCACTAAGGAGTTCAACTAAGATAACATGTTAATTATAAGAGTTAACATGTTGGAGAATTTTCTCAATAACAAAAGTCATATGAAAAATGAATTAGCCAAAATGGCTTATCTTGACATATATAAGCATGATGACTTCAATATTGATCAAGAGATAATCTTGCCTCTTAGTATTGCGTCTAAAAATGGATGAATATTTAAGGCAACAAGACTTTAAGTACAAGATTCTAGTTACTCAAAAGAATGGATGAAGACAAATGGTAATGCATTTGAGCAACAATATAAGTATAAGAATTTATGGATGATAAAGCACATACTCATTGATCCAAATGACTAGAGTTCTAGAAGATTATCCCGGTAAGTTATTCCACAATAATGGTTAATGCATTAAGATTCAATGCACTAATGAACATTTATAATGCTTGGAATAACGTGGCCAACTAATGATTTATGCATTAGGCACAAGGCTTTCACATATAAAATTCTTTTCTAGGGAATACGCTTGAAACTCATATAGATAGTTAACTTGTTAGACATAAGATCTAACTTGTTAGAAAATAAAGATTGAGGAGTTCAAGTAGTAACATGTTTTAGATTAAGAAACAAGCATGTGAATGATGAGGAAAACTCTAGTGGATGGATTTGAAGCATTTCTGACTTTCAGTATATATGAATATTAACTTCCAATTTTGAAATAGATTTAAATGCAAACAAAATATGAAAAATTTTCAAATAAAGTGTATGCATTTTTAAGATGAATTGAAATCCAAGTAAATTTGTGAAATATGTGTTTCAAATTTCCAATGCATAGAAAAATCATGCACAATTCTATTTTGATATATTTAGCAATCTGAAAATATTTTGAAAAACCATAAATCATTGACTGCTAATGATATGTAGTAATGAGCAAGAATTTACCACTCAAATTGAGTTGGAAAGAATGAGTACGATGATTGAATTTTGAAATTACTCATACAGCGTACCTGGCTTGAGTGTAACTTGTAGACACCCAAGTTAATTTCCATCTCTTTGTATCTTTGTACTCAAGTCCTCCAAGATCACTTGAGTAATCCATGTTTTAAAGATAATTTATGCATTTATATCTGTGGCAATCACGAGTTCTTGCTGCACTTTCAGGTGAGTTCTCTATGCACTAAAGTGCGCTCCCGTCTAACTCGAGGATGTGACATTATTCTTGATGAACACGAGAGTGTCAGTACTCAAGTGTTAACATGCTTTACACTCGAATGTCATGCTTCTTTTTCAAATTGTTCCTGTAAAATTCATATAACCATTTTTCTTCCTTGGGTATCCAATTCTACTTGGATCCACTTATGGTTAGCTTGAAAGAATCATAATTCACATGCTCTAAGAATATAATTAATTTGAGACAATTGAGCATAATGAATTAAACATGTCTTTATGCATAAGAGAAATATTTTCTTTTCAAATCATTATACATGCATAAAGAATTAACCTTTTGAGCATTACAATACCTTTATAAATAAGTCTATTAAATGGCTTTTTAAGAGATGCGAAAACATAATTTCAAAATTATTTGCAATGCTCATTCCTAAGGTTCCAAAATATAAAACTTCAACAAATATTACAAACAACAGCATAGGAGGTTTTATCATTGTGTACCTTTGCCTTAGATATTTGGAGGATTGCTTTTGCTTACCCATTACATCTTTCTATGATGTTGAAACTTTGAATATCTTGCTTTGGGTGCTGGCAACCTTCTTTTTAAATATATAGACTCCAGGAGTCTTTTATTTGATGCTTGAGAGATCCTCCTTTTCTTGTTCTTCTCAAGATAGTTGAATGGTACATTGTGGTAGCCCTTCGTTGAGGTAGAACATACTCCTTTTATCCATTGCTTCTTTCTCTGTTTATATTCTGTAACTCCAGCAATGGGTGCCTTGAGAGTTCTCCTTTTTGATATAAGTGATATGAACCTTTTTATTGGCGCATGAGAAACTCTTGGCTTATTCTTTATCTTCTCCGTACCCTTATGTCCATTCTTCTTATAATCAGTCTGCACACATAAAGTACTAGATGGACATTTTGGTACCCACATATACTTGGGTCCTTGATTGTTAGTATTAACCTGTACATGTTTCTTCGGTACCCAAATATACTTATTTCTCACATGGGAATTTCTTCTAATATAGCATGTATGAGAAATATGACCGGATTTGCCACAATAATTGCAAATTGTATCAAAATATGCATTATGGGATATCATGCAAGTATTATGTCGATCATGAGAGTAGAAATTCGAATGGATTTGGTTTGAATATTCTTTCTTCCCAACAAACTTTCCAGCATATTTGAAAACATTTTTGCTTTTCTCAATAGAATCACCAATTGGTTGAGAAACAAACTTTTGTAGACTTTGAAAATTAGTTTTATGAAAATCACACAAAGAATTGGAACTTTTTACCTTAAGTTCATCTTGAGCTCCGGAGAGTGGTTTTTCATGTTCGTCCATATTGAGCTCTTTTCGGGAATCCTCTTCTTCTTGTCTATCCATGTTGACTGTATGGAAGTGTTCTATGATTTCTTCATCTTCATTATCAACTTCCAACTGTTCATGCACCGTAGATGCGTAGCGTGTAGTTTCACATGAACTGTCAACACTTTCAACTTCAACACAATTGTTAGAAGCATAAATAGAATCAAGAGTGTCCCAGATATGTTTAGCATTAGAACAAAACCTAATTTTCTCAAAATCATTTTCGGTTAAAGCACTATACAGAATTTTCATTGCTCTAATATTCAACGAAAACATTTTCTTTTCATTCTCTGTCCAATCCTTTCTTGGTTTGAAATCAAAAGCGTTTATAAAAACATTCCACATATCAAAATCATAAGATTTTATAAAACTAGTCATTCTAACTTTCCAAAACCAAAAATCAATATCTTTCAAAAGAGGTGGGATTGTATAATCAAAACCTTCTGAAAGTATAAAATACCCCAAAATAGCCATTGTAACTCTTGAGACGGTTAAGTCCTTTAAACAAGAGCCCAGGCTCTGATACCAAATGTTAGAATCGGCTATCACCCAAGAGGGGGGGTGAATTGGGTGTATAATAAAATCTTAAGAACTTTGGAAATCTTTTCGCATCTTATCAAAAGTGGTAAATATGAAGGTTTATAAATCAACAATTAGATTAAATAATATATGCTGGAAATATAAGAGTTTAGGGAAGAGAATATGCAAACTGTGATTTATCCTGGTTCGGTCCAATCTGTGATGGCCTACGTCCAATCCCCAGGCTCCTCCTGAGATTTTCAAATCCACTATCTTCTTGTTTAATCCGGGCACAAGAAAAGCCTTTACAATCCCACAAGTTTAGCCGGGTACTTGTGAAACCTTTTACAAATCTCTCATCAAGATACTCCTCCTTACGGCAAGTCTTACGAGCAGAGCAATCCCGAAGATCTTCCTCTCCTGCTTACTCATGCAAGTCTTACGAGTAGCAACGTTCTCTCCTGCTTACACCCCTGTAAGTCTTATGAGCAACAACGTTCTCTACTGCTTGCACCTTGTAAGTCTTACGAGCAGAATGTCTTACGGCAATTTTCTCTACTGCTTCCCCGTAAGAAAATCAACCCTCTCAAGGTCCCTCTACCTTGAGATCAACTCAGAAATATAGATGAAGGTGTTTACAGACTCTCTTACAGAGTGGATATAATCTCACTAAAGTACAATACAAATAATCACTCTCTCAATGATAAGTAATACAGAAACTGAAAATAGAGAGTGTATGGGTAGAAGCAGAGGATTCACATTTCTATGTAGTTGCACGCTATCTCAGTTTTTCTCTGTTTCCTCTATCTTTCTCAGCTACTCATCAAAGTTGAATGCTATCTCATTTATAGTTGATGAAGATGATGACCGTTGTGAACATTCGTCCGTTGGAGTCCCATTGCTTCATTTGAACGTTTGAGCATATTTGAAAAACAAGCTCCTGTCCGTTGTGGAGCAAGGTGGAGCGTCTAGTTGGACAGCAAAGAAATTCATTTTGAGCTGTACATCACGTTGTGGAGTGTTTTGTGTTTCAGACAATTTTTCATGGTGGGTCCTTTGCTTGTCGTGTAACCACCGTGTGTAATGCATTTTATTTGAATATGCAATCCGAATGTTTAATATCCTGTTTCACACTTGAAATATATGTTAGCTAACATTAAGAATCAATAACAAGTGAAAACACACTGATTTAATAACATATAATCATATTCGGATTGTTCGCTGTGAGACTTGGTGTTTTTGGTCTTCTTCCAGAATATCACTCGAGCATAAAATGGCTCACTCGAGTGATCTTCCATTTTTCCTTCATATGCTTCTGTTATCGGGTTGTGCTTGCATGAGATTTTAGAGAGACAGAATTCTCACTCGCGAGTGAAGTGAGGTCTCACTCGAGCACAAATACCTCTGCTCGAGTGATCTTGCGTTTTCCACTGGGAAAGTTTCTCGGGTCATCACTCGCACACCACTTTGACAAGAGTGAGAATTTGTACTCGCGGGTGATATGGTCCCTCACTCGAGCACACACACTTCTGCTCGAGTGATCTTGTATTTTGCACTGGGAAGCTCTTCTCTGGACAGCACTTACAGTACCTTGCTCGAGCACAGAATGCTCATGCTCGAGCATTGACGTCTCTGCTTGAGTGAATGAAGGAGGCATCCCGTTACTTGCTCTCGGCCAAACACTCGCAGACCCTCACTCGCATGTGTTCTCGAGTGAGAATGACTTCTCTGCTCGAGTGCATACCTTAGTGCTCGAGTGTTGCAACTTTCTTCACGTTTCAGCTGCTTCTGGACATCACTCGCACGACATTTTCAGAGAGTCAGTTTTTACACTCGCGGGTGATGTGGGCCCGCTTTAGAAAAAATCTGTTCATTTGATTCAAATGATGTATCATAAGAATTCTCTTGCCATATGCATTCCAATGCAACAAGAATCAGCTCCAAACTCCTTGTATTCTGCAAGTTATGATCGAAAGAGTGTATATTTCGTTAGTCTGCACAAGCATCAACTTCCAGAAGGCATAGCTCCTAGAATATACGTTATAATTATGCAAATTACCTATCCATGGAAAGATCTTTGAGTCTACTTTCATTTGGCACTGGTCTCGTCTCAATCCGACGTGTGGTTTGTGAGATATACTCAAAATACCGAACCTGTGTCAGAAAGTGACGGTGATTTCAGTTTCATATTCGTTGAATCATATCTCCTTCATTTGATCTTCTTTCAATGTGATTCTGGTGCCAATTTTACGTGTTGGGAGTCTTCTTTCATATGCCACCGGTTTCGGGTCAATCCGACGTGTGGTTTGAGAGATATGATCAAAATACCAGACCTCGCTCAAGCTGAACGTAAAACAGAGTAGAACAAAATATTCTCCCGTGCTCGAGTGAAATCAGCTGTGCTCGAGCATGTTCTTCCTGTGCTCGAGCATAACACCTTGTGCTCGAGCATAACACCTCTAGAAGTGCCAAAACTCATATATAAGTCATCTTAGCTTCGTATTAACCTATTCCAACCATCATTTGATCATAGAAACCTCCGGAATCATTATAGACACCTCCAATATCACATCTAACAACTTGAATCTTGATATTCATGATAGATCTACCAAGTTCTTCATTCTTCAATATCTTTATTTTTTATCTTCCTCTTGATAATCATTCTTCATAATCCGAGTAGGCAGTTCCTTGACTATCTTCAATTTCTTTTCTTCTTCTTCCTCTTGTTCATTTTCATTAATTCAATCTTCTTCATTCTTTGCTTGAGTAATCTACAAAATATGTAACATTAAATATAGTAGTTAGTCAAAGAAATACATTATATGAACTTTTTGCTCTTATCACTTAATATCTATATTTGACATCATCAAAACTAATCATATCTAACATAATTAAGTTAGAATGAAGGACCTTGAAGTTCATTGTTGGATGAGTCTTCAGACATTTTCTTTCAAAAATAAAGAAATAATATGGGAGTACTACCTTCTGTTCAATACTCCACTGAGCTGCTATTAGTCTCCTATTAATGTTAACTACTTCGTTATCTTTATTCTATTTTATTTAATGTTTACTATATTTATTAAGTTTCTTATTTGTTTTTCACCCAAAAACTTAACAATGCAATCGCATACCCACATAACTGAGGAGTTGACTAGTGAGTCTTAAGACCTGCACATGTTCAACAATCAATCACAACGCGCTCTGTGGCTGTTTGCCGGCCAACACATTTGACTCCAACTAATTTTCAATGGCTTGGAATGAGAAAATATGAAAGCAATGTAGTCCAGCTTCTAATTGATGACAACTTACTAGGAACCATTAATGCCACTTTCTTGGCTTACAGTGCGCAGTTGCAAGTTTTTAAGATTTCACAAAAAAGGAATGGCTTGAAATGAGAAAATATGAAAGCAATATAGTCCAGCTTTAAATTGAATGATAGAGACACAGTAACTTTTTTTAAAAGTTGATCAAAATAAATTAAATAAATGTTGCAAATGGATGGATTTTGTGTTTCAAAGTGATGATAGCCGTAAACTCCTAGTAAATTCAGAAATCGAAAGTATTAAATTTACATGGGTAAATTGAATGATTGAAATGCGATTGAATTAATTATATATATATATATATCTATTAATGATAGGAAAAATTAAAAAAAAAAGATTAAAAATGGGAAAAGATAAGTTGGAGCCGTGAATTTATAAAATCTCAGATAAGAAATGAAGTAGGAATCTGGGGTTTCCAATTCTGACCAAATGACCAAATTGCCCTTACTTCAGTTGTGAAACATGAAAGTGAAGTCGTTAATATAAAATATGATGTTGTTAACATATATACAGATGTTGTTATTGACCCCTGAAACTTGTGCCCTCAAAATTATCCCTATTTTTTGGGATATGTGTAACAACCCGCCCTCCGCCACACAAGTTGGACGCGGCCGGCCATGATTCACCCACCGCCACACAGGCTTAGTCTCTCCCATATGATAATCCATTAATCCCAATATGGCACCTCAAAAGGTCCTAATTCCTATGAAGTACTCGAAGACTGTGCTATTTCATAATAAAGTTTTTTTTAAATGATCTAATTGCCCTTATGTGAAAAAAAAACTCTTACTATCTTATCTTAGTTGTTGTTGTTATTGCTTTAGTTATTATTATTAAAAATCATTTTCCATTTCAATGCATATCGAACATATCAGTGGTCGGAGTTTTTCCATTCCCTTCCCTTTCTTTCAATTACAATAAATTCTTTCTATCCAACGGGTAATAAAGATGAGGCGTTGACAAAAACGAACAAGGCATTGGGTTTAGCACTAGAGGACCACCATGTATCAAAGCCCGTTTTCTGAAGCCCAAGTAAATATTATATTCATGTGTAATTGTGTATCATGCCCCCGCTCTTTTACAATTATAAATTTAAAAAAAAAGGGGCAAGTTGGGCATTTTCAACATCCATGTGCCAACTTGAGGAGATGTGTAGAAGACACCATCAGTTTTGATATGCTCCAATATTCTAGATATGTTGTTAATGTTTTATTTTATTTAATATACCACCCACATATAGCGGGATTAGCAATCTGGGGCAATATATATACTCGCAACACCCGAACGCCCTCGTTGTATGTATGTATGGTTCCATGGGATTAATATGCAAGTCCTCGTTTTACATCTTCTGAACCCTATTTTCCGATATCTCTCTCTTATCAATAATGTTAAGGTACTATCAATATCAATTTGGGTATGGTATAGTGATATTTTTGGCACTAGGCAGATACCACAGTAAAAGTTGTGCCCAGTTTAATCAACAAGTATCAAAACAACTTACTTTCATGTTAATAACTAAACTTGAGGTGAAATTTAATTAGTGTAAAATGATTTATGACAGATCTCCCTTTCTCTCTCTCTCTCAGCTCAACAAGATGGATGGCATACGTGAAGTGAAATGTAGAGAACAAGATATATATGAAAGTGAGGACTGAAATGTTAAAAAAAATACAAAAAGGAAAAGAACTCATAGCATAAAAACCTAGCAAAGCAACCTATTAATACATATGTGATTCCGATTCCTAAGTACGTATGTAGAGTACCATATTTGTCTTCTCCTCTTTGTTTCATGCCTGAGAAGTTGGGTGGATATATGGCCATATGTATGAAGTCACGTTATTCCTCTCGTGTTTTTTATTTAAATTGCCACATGCATGACGTAATGTTATTCTCTGGCTTTATTGACCAGTACAAATTAAAACAGAACTATTAGGTCTCTAGTTACCTTGGCTCTTTCTTAAATACAAGTAGTGTCAATGTAGGTTGATATAAACTAATACAAAATAATTCTCATTCACTATTCAAATTGGAATAATGTTCCAATATTTCAGTGAAGCAATCAACTACAAGCTACCATTCAAAATTGAAAAATACAAATTAAAATGAAACATAAACCCAACATCAAGTACAATCTTCCATAATCTTCCTTCTTTTGTTCTCCATGACATGTTTCACCATGCTAGAGATAATAACCAGTTAAACATTCGATAACAATTACTCTAGTTTCTTTGCTTAAAAAATAATATAAGCGAATCAGTAAACAAAGAAAAAATGAATGGTAAACAAACCAAGGCCCTATGGGTTATCTAAAGTAGAAGGCACAAGAAACAGAAGCTTGCTTTCAATTTATATTTTATAATCAGGTATGAAATTAACACATGACTTATGGGCTTCACAGAGCATTGTGAGCAGAGGAAACTGTAAGCGATAATATGGATTGAACTCACGTGCCCAACCCTTTTTTTTGTTGTTGATAAGAGGGGCAGGCACTAATGATATGAGAATACAAGCGTGATCGATCCCACATCCTCCCACTCATACGGGAGCATCCATGCAACTAGCCTGTAAGGTCATTGGTTATGTATATAATTTTCAAAATATTCTCAAAAGTTGATGGAGATTCTGGTGAAGGGACAAAAAGGGGAATAAAAATTGTGCAGAATATGAAAGTTGTAGAGTTGTCCATGCAGATATGGTGATATCAGTATTGCAATATTTTTCATTTTTTATTAAAAACAGACAGACTTGTGCAAAAGCTGCACTAAGAAGTTCACCAAAAGGGAATGCTTTTAAAACGAGGGAATAGGATTCTTTTTTAAGAAAATAAAAAAATTAGTTTGGAAGATTTCACAAAAATGGAATGGCTTGAGATGAGAAAATAAGAAAGTAGCGTGGGTTGGCTCCAAATTAAATGATAGAGACAACACACAGTTGAAGAACAGTTTGAGCCACGGGTTGAGAATGGTCTTCTGCTGCTTTGATTTTTGTTGACAATGGGTGATTTTTGGTTTTTGGTCCATCATAAAGTAATTAAGGCAAAACGCATTTGCAGATGCATGTACTTTTCTTCAATTTTTAATTGTGTAACTACGTTTTTTCTTCTAATAAAATGCTTTAATTTTGCTTCATCAATATCAATAATTTTTGTATGGAGGCTAGAATTAGTAATAGAACAAAGTTACAAGGGCTAACGATGTTAAAAAAGCATCATTAATGATTTAATCAGAGAAAAAAAATGCACAGATATCAAATTAAAAATTGAAGATAGGTCTAGGTATATGCAAATGGCTATTTCCAAGAAATTAATACCTACTTTCTTGGCTTACAAAGACTCAGCACATAATTTAATATTTGGTCGAAGTTATTATTTTCATCATCTTCATATTTCTCCCATGTGATAATCAGAATAATTTTTTTTTTTGCCGACGAAATAATTTTATTTTTATATATTATCTTATGCCTATAAATTATTGGGAAAATTAGAATGAACGACCTAGAAGAAAATATATTTATAGAGAAGGACCATATGCAAAAATATAAAATTAAAAATACTAAAATTCCCCCAACAAAATCTTCAACATTCCCTCGTACCTTCTCCCACATTCTATTTTTAAAACTAATACAAAATTCTAAGTTTCACTAAATTAAACAATGTTTTTCTCAATTTTCAATTTTCACAACTTGCAATATATCTATGGTAAAAAAACATTCTTCAATTATGTAAAAACATAATTTTTCTTAAAATAAAAAAAATTAATTAAAAATATAATTACATAATTTTAATAAAAATCAAGGTCTTTTATAATTTATCATATATGTTAAACCAAGAAAGCTTATATGATTTATTTTTGTTTAAGAAGAAATTTATGTGGGTTAAAACATTCATTTAATGTTAATAAATTTAAAAAATCTAAGTAATCTATTATATTTTGAAAAACATGAAATGAATTTAATATTTATTTTTATGAAAAAATTGATGATATTAATCGGTGAAAAATAAAAATTAGAGAAATATGAGTTCAACCGTTGTTAATTAAATAATATATTGAAAACTGAAAAAAAAAAAGATACGATCATATATTTTTTTTTTTTTATCGAAAAGATACAATCATGTCATGATGGGTGGTTTTAGTTTTAATTCTAGTTATGTTTTATTTATGAATGCATGAGATAATATAGGAGAATTGGTTAGGGATAATTTAGTGATTTTAAATTTATATCATGATGTTTGATCCTTCTGAATAATTGCAATTGTTATAGTACTTTATAATAAATATTGTTTTCTCTAGGTCCTTTATTTTAATTTCCCCTAAATTATTTCATCAACAATAGAAATCAATGGTTGGGTATATATAGAAACGAAATGCAAAGGAAACAAGTCTATATATTTCCACTTACATATTTGGTCAAGCAAACTTAAATTCAAATTAAGCAAGTTAATTATAATATTACTCGTGAATTTTAAAACTTGATGACCCTGTACTTTGAAATTAATGCGGTCCCAAAAAATTGGAATAAATTTGGTTGAGGATGATGTTAGAGTGAATCAAATCTGAAATTTCATGGGAGTTTGATTTCTCTTTATTTTAGTTTTATACATTGTTTATTTGGATCAAAATATCTTTAAGACTTTTAATTTCTTATAAGTATCTTTTTTTGATCAGTTATTGCTTATGCATTTAAAGAGCACTTACATATCATCCATTATTAATTATATGTGAAAAATAGGACATTCTCCCTTACTATATAGGTAGATCTGGGGTTTAACTCCTCTTATTAAAATAATATTTTAATAATAATAAAATAATTAAAGTAATATTCAAAAGAAGGTTTTTTTTTTTTTTATATTGCTTATCCCAATGGTAATATATATATATTTCCACACACATGCCCATAAACTTAAATTTAGAATAATTATTTGAAGTAGGTATTTCATTTATATACATTTTTTTAAATACATATTTAGAATTTGATACTTCTTTTAAATTATTAATTATTTTATACCATTTGACTAAATAAAATCTAAACTACAGCTAATTTTAAATGCTAGCAAAATAAGGATGTTACAGATAAATCTCCGCAAGTGATGTATTTTTCCCCGTCTGGATATGTCGACTCAACAGTCCCAACTTGCGTGCTTGTGATTTGTGGAAGTTCGAGATGCGTCCATTCCTCTATCTTCTGCTCACGCTGATCTTCAATCTCAGCTCTCCAGTAAGCGCTGGGTCATTGCACTTAATGCAAAAGACTTGGCTAACCCCAATATCATGCATGTATGACACTCGTTTACTCCGAAATTTGGTTGTTGGTGTTGGAATATAACTCCTATTATACTTCTCGGTTTCAATGGATGTTTGTTGTTTGTGCCTACCTGATAAAACTTTTTGCATTTGATTACATTTGATTATAATTTATGACATAAAAATTTTATTTATATTTAAACTCTATTATATATTTAATAGAGTTTAGAAACAATCACTTATAACATAAAGGTAAAGTTGTCCATGTGAAAATAATTTTCCTCTCCTCCCCTCCTCAGTCAAATAAGATAACATTAAAATCCCTCCACTCTCCTTCCTTCTTATCAATCCAAAAGAGGTAATATTAAAATCCCTCCCCTCCCCTCCATTAAAATCCCTCACATCCCCTCCCCTCCCTCAAACCAAACAGAACCTCTCTTCCTTCAAACCAAACAAACCCTTAGGCTCTTATCTGTGAACTTAACATATATATGTGTGTGGATATATGTCATGACTTTGTTGCTGTCTCATTTTTCTTTCTTTTGAATAATATATATATATATATATGATTTGAATATGCCCAACTGTTCGGCCTGAAACGACAAATAATGTGTTTGCAAGTGGCATTCATATCTATTCAAAACTGTAACTGGAACATAAATTACGTCTGTGGGTTTCTTCCCTTTATTCTCTTATGCTTACTTTGCTATATCTTGTTTAAATGTTACAAAGCGAATGGAATATAAAGTCTCTGTGGCTTTAAAATAAGAAGAAAAAACAGTTTAAACTATTATCGTCGACTATCTCTGGTTTTTGGAATATGGGTTCAGTGTGTTTTAGGGCACGAAACTGTTATATTAGTGTAGAGAACAAAAAAATAAGTTTGCCGTACACGATAACAGGAATTGAGAAAGTTGTCTTTTCGAGATTGGGTCACTTGAAAATAGTGTTTTTAGGTCATGAAATTGGTGTCATTATGTAGATCTAAAAAAAAAAAAATCAAAGAGATAGATACCAAGAATGCGTAAAACTAACGTCAAAAACACCAGCTACAAGGAGAGAAGAGTCCTTGTGGCTCCATCCGGGTCAAGAAAACCAGGATAGAGGGTGAAGATGAAGTAAAACGACACATCGTTTTGACTTTGCCAAAATGCTGGGTTGTTTCAAACAAAACAACATCCCTCTACCATAAGTGAAACGGCACGTTTCATTGTTAAAAAAAAACATTTTGTTGACATTGGGCTTCGATGAGATTGGGCTTAAAAAAAAATAGCCCAATAGGATTTGGGACGAAAACACATTAAAAGAAAAGAACTAGGCTAATAGTTTTTCTTTTAGGCCATTTATCCATTTCCCAGAATTTTTTTTTTTTTTCATTTCCTCCTACTTCTAGAAGCTCGTGAGGGAGTGTTTAAGTTCCGATTGAAACACGGTTTATTTCTAAAAATCCCTAACTAAATCTACATTTTGACATAAATTATTTGTAGTTTAAAATATGTTTGGATCTATTTTAAATGTTTTTAGTGCTATTATAATTATTTGTATAAGGTTAAAATTCTTAAAATATTCATAATGATTCATTCTGTTTTATTTGAGATAAATATGTATCAAGAGAATTTTTAAAAGCACTGAAATTTTTTTTTTTTTAAAGTTTTTTGAACAATAGTTGATGTTGAAATATTTATACCTAAGTATGAATCTTTTAGTAATGACTTAGAAAAGGAATGAGTTTTCAGTCAAAGCTACTAAATTTTGATCTAAACATAAATTACGTGGTAATGAATGGGATGAGAATTTGCCCATTTGAGTGTGAAATTTTAAGTGACAATTTAGAGGGAGAAAATCCTGAAAAGAGTCAAGAGGAAAATAATCCAAAGTAAGGTTGATTTGTAATCCTGAAATGGAATGAAAGGTACAACTGGAAGAAAACTTGGAAAAGGATTCCTAAAGGGAATTTGAATATCTTGAATTTGAAGTAATTTTAAGGACAAGATTCAAATCCAGAGAAGCCTTAATGAAGCAAAAGTGGATAATAAGATCCTAAAGAGATTGTATAGGATCAAAATGAAAGGAATTCTCAAATAGAGGAGTTTCTTAACATCTAATCTCTGGATCATGATCGAATTCAGGATATGATGCACCTTGAATATAGAATGAAAGCCATCTCCAGACAAGAACCCTAAGCCCATAACAATTCATAATACTTGAAACTATAAATGTCTCTATTAGGAAATAGATATAATTTGAATAAGAAATGTGGAATATTTCTTCTAGAAACTATAGAAAAACTTTGAGAAATTGTTTAAATAATAGGAGACATAAAATTCTTGCAACTTTAGAAAAACAATAGTTGTTGAGAGCCTATTAGATTAGGTTTGAGAAACATGGAGACTTAACCCCTTTTGGTGGAAAGTTGTGTTGAATAGAGAACTTAGATAAATTGTTAAGCCACCCTGACTCCCAGATAAGATGTTAATAAGACATTATGGAAATAATGCAATGAAACAAATGAAGAATAAATGTCAAATACTCTTCATGAGTAGGAGCTCTTGAAAAATGAGTCTTCCAAGAGCATTATATGCTCTATCTAAGTGGGAGCTTTTCGAAAATGAGTATTCTAAGAGCATCATATGCTCTATTTAAGTGGAAGCTCTTAGAAAATAAATTTTATTTGAGTATATAAAAAATATATTTTTGAAACAAATGGCACAATTTTTTTAAAAAATTGATTTGAATTAGTTTTGGATTTTCAGTGATAGCAACTTTTATAGTAAATTTTTTGTTAAAGTATGTGTTTGGTATTTTGATGGCAAAAAAAAAAAAAATGTGTTTGGTATTTTAAGGTTACATTAATTTTATGTTTAGTCCCCTAGGCTTATAAAGTCCTCCCTCTGGTCCTTAACACGCCTATTATTTAATATAGTTGACATAGTAATCAGTGTAATAGAAACATTGAATCAAATGAGTTGTTCTCACATGAAATAATGATAAACATTAGTTACCAAACAATGAGATGCATCGAAATTAAGTCACAGAAAAAGCAGCATAACTGATAACATTATTGACAGTAAATCCACTAACCATAGTTGTAAAGCAAATAAAAGAATCAATGAATTCACGCGCAAGAACTTTGGTTTTATAAGCAAATTGAAATAAAATAAATATTTACTTGTTTGAGAGGAAACATAATATCCCCGTGAAATCCCAATAACTTTGTTGGTACCACAATCCTTCATTGGTACGTGTTTATCGGTGCCTTTCCAGATGCCAGGTGCCATGTTCAATTGAGTTGGGATAGAGTACTTGAAATGGGGACAAGAAATAGCATTCTGAGTTGTCTGACTCAGTCTCCAGAAATGCAGAAGAAGCCCCCGCTGTAGAAGAAAATAAGAATAGGAAAGCAAAATCATATGCCATAGCATAAG
This sequence comes from Inga laurina, assembly GCA_963855925.1. NCBI lineage: Eukaryota > Viridiplantae > Streptophyta > Magnoliopsida > Fabales > Fabaceae > Inga > Inga laurina. Next base: position 20,257,072 of record OY979702.1, on the reverse strand, counting down.
ATAATGAAGTACAACAAAATAATTTGAAAAAGAGATAGGCATTGTCCTTATAAAAATTAAAAACATAATAGATGATATATCCCATTCACTTATATGTTATCTGCCATGAATCATGTCATTTGTCGTGTGGGTTGTTTCTTTTATTTGACCATTCAACAATAGATGAGGATTAAATCTTGTTTATAGAAAAGAATTATATTGAGAAAATTATACCCAGTTGAGCCCAGCATGATACTTAAATATAACGTTTGTCCAATAAAAAATATATAATAGAAACATTGTATTTTGTATATTACTACCATCGATTTTAAAATGTAAGATAGATACTACATTTAGGACACGAGGAGGTAGTAATTAGTAATATGTACTTCAAAACTTAAACTTCTAACTCGTTGTTAGGCCAAAAATAGACTTCTACTTACTCCAACTGTCCCAACAGATCTTTAATGGAACAAAAAGATTTGGTCTGTGAGAACTAAAATACAGAGAGAAAGAGACGACAAAGATGTGCTTAAAGAAGGGGGAAAGAGAAGAAGTTATAAAGCTTGCCTCTTGTTGCTCCAATGCCACCATGGATTCACAAAGGAAGCCAAAGAAGACGATAGAATCAGATGGAACAATTAGTTGGAAATGGCAGACAGACGGCAAAGAAGAAGTTGCAGATGGAATAGAAAGAAGGAGGCACACAGGAATAAAACCCACAATACAGATCAAAATAGGACACTTACTAACGCACAGAAAATGAGGCTGATAAATCGAGTCACTGTACCTAAATAGAACCCAGATCTGGAGCCAGGAACAAGGATGACTGTAGTAGAGGATGAAGGAGTCACAGTTGAGAGAGAGAGAGGGGGGACTGAGGACGAAGGGAGGACCATTATCTTAGGTATTTATAAGAGGGACTCCGTAGATTTTAAGAGGAGAGGGATATAACGGTAAAAGCAAGAGAGGGTTTGTCTTTTCCTTTAGATTATAAATTTTGATATTTTATTTTAAAAACAACTCTACAACTTTCATATTCCGTACGTTTCCTGTTAGTCCCTACCCATAAACGTCCATGATATTCATTATATTTTATATTTGAAAAATCCCTACAAGGATAACTTGTTTGAACTTTTCTTTGTTTTTTTTTATATACAAACTGAAATCCTACCATATTAGTAAAATATGCTAATCAGGGTTCTGCTCATCCATGTTTATGCTAATCAGGGTCCCAAAAAGGGCTTGGTTTTTTTTTTCCCAGCGAGCTCTCGCTGCTTTCCAAGGTGAATTAAAGAGACAGAACGAGATATTCCACAGTAAAATACTCCACCGTGAACAGATATTCCTCAAAACAATGAAGCACATGACATTTTGGCAACAAAAGAAATTTACAGACAAAAACATAAAAGGAACCCTGTATGTTGCACAGATGAAAATAAATGAAGAACAACAAAGGAAGCCGTCGTGAAAAAAAGGAGCTTACTTGATGAGGTGAAAGAAGAAACAGAAGGGAAGGGGTTAAAGCTGACCTCTGGTTGCTGCAATGCCTCGATGGACTCACAGAGGAAGCTGAAGAGAAAGATGGTAAAGGCAAAAGGTTGCAGGTGGAGGAGAATTGACTCAATAGCAATAATAAAATTGAAGCCAAAATTAAAGCAGATAAAGATCACCAAAGCGTTTAAACTATGAAAGAGTTGAGAGAGAGAGAGAGAGAACGGCAGAAGAAACTACAGTATTAGACGAAATGGCTTCTCAGTATTTATAAAAGAAACAAGGAGAGGGATATAATGATAAAAGCAAGGAGAATATTTTATTTTAAAAAGAATTGCAGGGCCATAATGACAAACGCATGGGTACCTGCTGCTTTGCCTCCCATACTGTTAAGTTTTGGACGGCTTTCGCTCTGTCATATGAAACATTACATGAAAATGAGCAATGTTTTGAAAATCATTGTCTTCTCTTGTTGAATGCTGACGTTAGTTAAACTTTCTTTTATCATGAGAACATTAGCTGGATAGGCATTTTGTATTTTAAAAATTAATCAGTGGAATGCTTGTAGAGGGGACTTCGGACTCCTCATGACTCCTAAAGTCTTTTTAAAATTTCTTTTTTAAGAAAATAATTTCCATATTATTATATATTTAAAAATCTAAATTTTTCTCTGAAATGATATTTAAGAAGAATGCAAACTAAAGGTAGCAATAGTATTTTAAAGATCATTAATTGTCTCTTACGTGGAGCAAATAAAATACATATTATTTTTACTTTTAATTAGATTAATATACAAATAAATAATTTTGAATTCGATCCCGTTAATTCCCTGAGGGGCGCCATGTGAAACACTGCCTCTACAGTCAAAAGCACTGTTATTTATTTCCGTTGGCTTGCTTTAATTACTTAGCAGGTCAATCCCATAAATCACTAAATAATGAAGCAATGAATGAGAAGCTAGAAGAAAGGAAAAAGATGGTTGTAAAAGAAGCAAGAGAGCATTCATAACTGCATAATAAATATACATACCTAGCTTAGCATATTTGTACTTTTAATTATAGTAATATACATATAAATAATTTTGAAGTCCGATTAATTTCTTAAGGGGGTGCCATGTGATATGGAGGGCGTGCCATGGGAAACACTGCCTCTGGAGTGAAAATTGAAAAGCATTGTCATTTATTTCCGTTGGCTTATTTCACTTGGTAGGTAAGTATCACAAATCATTAAATGATGAAGCAATGAATGAGAAGCTAGAAGAAGAGGAAAAGGATGGTTGTAAAAGAAGCAAGAGAGCATTCATGGCTACCTTAGCATATTTTTTTTCATTATTTTTTGAGTGAGAGAGATGGGGTATGCAAGAGCCATGGTTTGTTGCCGGGGACAGCCCACAATTTTATTTACGGAGCTGGCGTAATGGTCAGATTATTTGAAATTTGAATGTCATTTAAAAAATTAATACTAAATAATAATTAAGTGTATATGACTAAATAAGGTAAAAGTCTAATGCAAGTGACTAACCACAGATCAACAAGGCAAAATATGAAGGATGTAGATGAGGAAAAAAATTGAGCAAGTAAGATAAGAGAGAGCTTTTTTTACTAATATACGATAAATAGTGAAAAAAAACAAAATGCTACACCATGGAAAATATTTACTAGAATAATACACCTATTTTGTATTTATAAAGAAGTCGTTCACCACAAAAACGAGTTTTAGTCTAACAAAACACTGAAGTCATTCTTGTACAGAACGATGTTAGAAATTATTTTTGGCGTGAACGATTTCATTATGATGTGATCTTTTTTTAAATATTAAAACAAATTGTCATGAATATATTCTTCTCCGTACATATTCCTCTCCTCTTTCTTAATGCATCCTCTCTTCCATCATATCAAACTCTTCCCCTCAACTCATGAATATACAATGTAAGGGACCTTATAAATTTTACTGAATGCTACTCTTTCATTCTCGTCCATCTTCATCTTTTCATCAATTTTCTCTGTAGCTCTTTGTTCTCGCCCCTGTCTTCTCTTACTTGCTCAATTTTTTTCCTTATCCACATCCTTCATATTTTGCCTTGTTCATATGTGGTTGGTCACTAACATCAAATTTTTTCCTTATTTAATCATATACACTTAATTATTATTTAGTATTAATTTTTTAATACTTTATTTGGTCAATGCACTCCTTATCCTATTTTTGCAATCATTATTTCTTTTACTATATAATTATTATTGTTATTGTTATTGTTATTATTCATTAGGTATATGTTGTATTATTCATTAGGTATATGATGAGGAGAGAAGGAATTAGGAAAGAGAAACACATTAAAGTTATTCTTAAGGTGATGAAGTTTAGAAATCGTTCACATGAAGGACGATTTTCATTTGCATAAAACTTCTTGTTAATGCTGTATTATTGAAAAAGTAGATCTTCAGGTGAACGATTTTTAAAATTTATCATTTAAAAAACAATTTTAAGTATAACATTTTGATAAATATTTCATGCGGTGCAGTATTTTTGGTATATATATCTACTGTTTAAAGAATATTAGTAAAAAAAGCTGAAGAAGAAGCTTTATTTCTCGCATTAACTCTGCCTGTTATGTTCTGTCATTGTTATGTCCTGTCCTGTCCTGTTTATGGCTATGGAATATTGGAATCCTATTTTCATGAAATATTCCAAGCAGGGAACGTATCATGATATCAATGTTCTTTTAATAATAAAAAAAATTACAATAAGTAATTCCCTCAGTAATAAGCCTTTTATTTTTCTTTGTAGTGTTAGGTTCTCACAGTTTAATAATAGCATTACCAATATTAAAAGTCAGGTAATTAAACCTGGATTGGACCAATAGGTTTGACTCAGAAACAGGCGAATCGGTCGGTAAATCGGTCCGGTCTGGGTATTAACCCAAATCACCTTTTTTTTTTACAAAAAAAAAGTGGATTTATTTTATATATATTTTTTAAAATTTCATATTAATAACTTTAAAATCTTCACTTCTCATCAGTTTGAATCTGGTCTAGCCCATGACCCATGACCCAATACTCCGACTGATTAAGTGATCGGTCCGGTTTTAATCACCTTGATTAAAAGCATCATTATGTCATTTTATATTTTCCAACTTCATTTTCCCTTTTTTATAGTTTAGAAATAGTTGGTTTTTCTCAAACTAACGATGAAAAATAAATAACTACTAATTAAATAAAAATATTTTCTGATAAAAAATGAACATAATATTTATAAAAGTATACTGCGATCTACGATTAGTACATTTCAACATGTCTACGACCACAAAAGAGCTTATATAAGCCAGTGACTGAGCATATATACGCATGATTATCTTTATGATTTAAATCCAAAAATAATTTATGTTATACGTATTAATTTATTTGTGTAAAACTTAAAAGAGTTTTAATAATAGTAAATATTAAAAAGTTATGGATGAATTTATCAAACGGCATTCAAAAGACGAGCTTGGTCAAGCCATTAATTACTTGCCGAACAACGCGCCTCCCCGACATCCACTGAGAAATGCCATTCTTCTCTTCCTTTTCTGCCACCGTTTCGAAGCTCACCCCTGTCGTCGCCATGGCAATGGTGGCTCGAAACCTCTTAGCCTGGGACATTCAAGACATTTTCTTTAGTGGTATCCAAGGAATCCTCAATTGCTTCTCTTTGCAAATTACCATGGTGTTCCACGAAACCGAAGGTCTCATCAGTAACCAAATCTATGACGCCGCCTATACTTATTTGGGCAAAAAAATCTCCCCCTCCACTCGAAGAATCAAAGTTACCAATCCTAATGATGAATACAGCTTTGGGATTATCATGAAATGCGACGAGATCATCGTGGATGTCTTCAATGGCATCGACTTTAAATGGAGGGAGGTTGAGTCCAAAAGTTTCAACAAACCCAAGGACTTGAATTCTACGCTGCAATCATTGGAGCTGAGTTTTCACAAGAAGGTGTACCTTCCCTATATCATGCAAGAAGCAAAATTTATAAAGCAAGAAGCAAGGGCACCAAGGATCTTTACGGTGGATTTTATTAGGTTACTTGAACATCTGAACGACGTGTGGAGGCCAACAAACCTGGAGCATCCTGCGACGTTTGACACACTGGCATTGGACCCGGACATTAAGAAATTTGTTCTGGAGGATTTGGAAAGGTTTGTGAGTAGGAAAGAATATTACAGGAAGATTGGCAAGGCATGGTAGAGAGGGTACTTGCTGTATGGCCCACCCGGAACAGCGAAATCGAGCTTGATCGCGGCGATGGCAAATTACTTGCATTTTGACATATACGATTTGGAGTTGCCGTATCTACTATTCATGGGCGCTCTTCAAGATGTACTAAATGTTGTTGCGAGTAGATCCATTATTGTCATAGAAGACATTGATTACACTATTGAATGGCAGCGTCACATGGCCGTTTTGGGAATGTCACAAGAACAGGTTATTCAATAATTTACCTTCTCTTTACAATTTAGTTTATAACAGATCAACTTTAGATTTGTTATTGAGTTCGACAAGAGTCTCTATATTTAATTTTTCTAAGATAATCTAATCGAACTTCTAGACTAAGACTCATCATATTCATATCTTTTTGGGTGCAGAAGCTGATGCTGTCAGGGCTATTGAACTTCCTCGGCGGTTTGTTGTCAAACTGTGGGGACGAGAGGATTATAGTGTTCACAGCCAACCATAAGAGAAGCTTGACCCGACACTGGTGCGTCCTGGTCGTATGGACGTTCATATCCACTTGTCATATTGCACTCCCTCTATGTTTAGGCAGCTTGCTTTTAGTTACCTTCAACTTAAGCAGCACCCTCTTTTTCCACAAATTGAAGAAGCTATTCTTGGCACCCACGTTACCCTTGCTGAAGTGACTGGGGAGCTGCTGAAGATAAAGAGTAGTAGTGATCATCACTCTACTCTTCAAAATCTTTTGCAGTTTCTGGAACAAAAAAAAAAAAAAAAAGTCGAGAATGAAGAGCTTGAAGACAAAAAAGAGGGAAACATAGGCCCTATCTCATGATAAATGCTTATGATCTTTAGTTTCCTATAAGCACTACATTTTTAGCTAGCTGGAATTCATCTACCCCAAATTTTCATGTTGATTGTGGGAGTTATACTAAGAGGGTCGTATGCTGCTTTAAAGCATTGTGCAAGTGACATCTCCATGATTATACTCCTCTGGTTCTAAATGGACGACATATTCTATAATATAAATTGTATTACAAACTAGGTCCTCCATTTAAGACTGGAGGCAATAGTATGTTACGTTATTGCTCTTATATGATCACATGCTCCCTCCTTTAATACGCATCTATTTCTTCACGTTAGTTGATTAAATTTTCCAAATTTATGAATACTTCATTTTCACTAAACGAGAAATAGATAGGATTAATGTGTGCTTATGTTTGTGTTTTTGAAGAATTGAGTACAGTTGTGCGGATGTTATTGTTGTTAGAATTGTTTGATGGAAATTGTGTATGTGGACTGAGCTCTTTTGATCTACTGTCCATTCTGAATCTTGAGAATTGAAAGTGATCGTCACAATTGCATACTCATACCCACTAGGAAGATCTCCAATGCTGGTTTCATCACAGTTGATTTTGGACAAGATTCTGTCACATGGTGAGTATTGTCCAGCAGTGATAGCTAGTTGGATTTTTGGCTCTCATCAATCATCTTGAACTTCTCATGAGTCTTTAAATATTTCACTACAAGGATCTTCCGTCTTATATTAGTCTTCTTAATGTTTCCTTTTCACTGAACTTTTGTGTAAATGATCATGCTCCCTAGAAATCTCTCTAATGTTGTATGAGTTTTGACAAGACACTCCATCATGGTCACTTTTATTCAGCAGTGAATGATACATACCTTTTGGCTTTTATTGATACTTTGCACTTGTTACAATAGGCTTTAGATATTCCACTACGCTATCCTCCTGAATGGTTCCTTATTTGGCTACTCTGTTCTATATACAATAGTCTCTCTATGTTTCACTTTCCACTAAACTGATGTGAATTGCTGTTATTAATGTGAATATGTTTTTTTAAAACAATTGTGATGCAAGGTGTTGTGTGAATGTGATTGTTGATGATATATTATTAGTGATAGAAAACCATGCGAGCTGGACCAACACAACCCAGTTGGTAAATGTATAGTTGGAAATGTTCTGTTCGAATTAGGCTGTGTGCATGGAAAAAGTTGTGTTAGGAGAAGCAAAATCCATTTTGATGATCTATATGCCTGGGGATACTAGCATACCGTCTCATTTCTAATAAGAAAATAATAATAAAGAAAGTGTGTGTTACTGGTGTAGATTATCAATTAAATAATATAAGTATACACTGTTGTAATATAGAAGTAAGTAGAATATCGTGGGATTGATCACTAAATACCAAAATGGGTAATTTTAATTCTATTTAGTCAATCGATAAATTGGTGATGGAAAGTATAAAATAGAAAATGATTAAATATGAGTGCAGATGATATGACAACAAATATGAGAAAAAACCCTAGGGATTAGATTTCACCTGACAAATTCCGGATTGAATCACTTATCTATTTTAGCCCAATTTATTTCACATGATTGATAGTCGAGTTTCCCTAATTTAATTACTAGCCCATTCCAAGGTCAAGCAATTCTATAATTAATTGTTAATCCAATATATTTCTATATGAATTTAAGCAATTAATTATACATTAAGATTTATGGAACTCAGTAAAACTACATAACTCATATGAATTTATTCCTATTTCACATGTAAGTCATGGTTTTAATTATAGGGTCTACACACATGTATCTCCTTCCGATTTCAACATGTATATTGAAATCATTTAAAAAATAGCCAGTCAATCAAAAGCATTAAAAATAATAATTAAAACTCAATCATGAAGGAGAAATTAAAACTAGATTTAATAAGTAAAGATTCAATCCGTCATTAGTAAACTACGTTATCACCCTAGGAAAATGAAAATTTAGCTCATGATGAAATTAAAAATACAACCAAAATAAATTGAAAACTTCATAAATGCATAAAGCTTGAATGAAATCCTCAAAAATACTGCATAACACTTGAATATTAAATTCTAAAATATAAATATAAAACCAAAATATGTATGAAAAATGAAGAAATCTAGACGTCCATTTAGGAGGTACAACCTTCCATGTAGGTGGTGACCTATATCATCCATATAGGAGGACTACCTATACTATCCATATAGGAAGTCTACAAAAAATAATACAATATATAAAATTAAATATAAGATATAATACAATATCCTCCTCTTATCAAAGGAGGACAACACACGCACAACACTATCAGAAAAATAACATTTTTCCTGTCCGTCTTCTCCTCCTGTCTGTCCGTCTGCTTCACTGCAATTTATAGGCACAATTCATTATTTTTTTTATTGCTACAGTAACTCCACTTTCGCTTTTTTTATTCACAGTAACTTGTCCACCACAACTACAGTAATCCCAATTTTTATTAGGATGAACAGTAACCGATACAGTGAATGTCAGCAGATAGCTGCAGTATCCGACCGCTACAGTGACCATAGCTACAGTACCCCGGCAGCTACAGTAATTTCGCACTTTTTTTTAATTTTTTCTTAGAATATTATTTATTTCAAAAACATTATTTATTTATCAATCACAATCAAATTTATTATATTAAGCTTAAATATCGTCCATAAAATCATCATATAAGGGAAAATAAATATACAAATATTTTACTTATCAGTGTGCTAGTGTTAAACATGACCCTTGATGAGAAATCCATGGGATTGTTTCTCAAAACATTGCAGTGGCCACCCGGAGCTTATGCTACATTAATCCTTTCGTGGATGTCTGAGGCCAAATCATTAGACATTGTATAATGGCCTAATTGGTAGACAAAGTTTTGTGAGATATATTAACAGTCCCATTTAAATTATTTATAACTTCTAAATTAAAAAAAAAAAAAATCACTTGCTTGACATTTTAAACTCCTTAATCCTTATAGGTCACGTCTTATAACTTTTAAATATTTTGCGGTGTACAAATCTAATATTAAGGATTATAGGTAGTATCTATTTTCACATCCAACTTTCCCTTAAAAAAAAAAAAAAGAAGGAAAGGAAAATTACTCCTATCCATTCAATCAATCAACGAATTATTAAATTTTAAAAGTAATCAATTGCCTACCAACTATCTACCGGCTAAATTGTAACCCAAAAAAAAAGAAAAAGAAAAAGAAAAAGGATGTAATTCACTAATTCCCCTCTTACAGGGATGCAACACCCTTCACCAATCTCACCACGACAACCTTGTTTTCCTCTCTTGGCGGCAAACCAGATTTGAGTTGAGGCCCATTGTTGATTTTGTTTCATATGGGTTGCGTTTTGATATGATATTGTTTAAATCATTGTTTGGATTTGTTGAAATCAATTTGTTACTCTCCATGTAAGTTGAATCTATTTGACCTGTTTCATTGTCCGCGAAGAACGGTGTGGGATGGGAAGGGGAAATCTTTTCTTGATGGATGCTGGCTAGCAAGAATGACGACCAGCTAGAGTCAGAAAATCACTGCCATGAGAAATATTTTGGAGGTTTCTTTATTAAGAATGATATGATATGTGGCTTGATATGGGTATAGCCACGTTAGCATAACTTGGTCAACTGAAGATTAATGTCAGTGAATTTGAAATTGCGGGTGATGCTATGATTTTAAACTCTCAAGACAACATTAACCCACAAATACTCCTCGTCTCTGCACTTTTGCTGAAAACAATCTTGCCACGGCCAAGATGTTGTAGCTATACTTATCCAATCAGTGGCCCAGGACTTCTTGTGTAAAATTCTTTTCCTAAATTCTTCGTTATAACTCGTCTTTTAAATGATAACCATGGTGAAAACAAAGTTTTAACAAACCATTTGAAGAATCTTCCGTGACTATATAGAATTACCCATTTCATACTAAAGTCATCCATGTTAAAAAAAGAGATAATCTAAACATTTCAAGGGATCATAGATAAAACACCTTTCTAAACATTTTACAAATCAAACCATATTAGAAAGAAGGCAAAGCCCGCCTGACATGGATATCTAAATAAAACTCATCTTTACTCAGATTTATAGAATAACACTTAGACTTTATGTTCTCTGAAACTCAGAATATAACACTCAACACAAGAACAAAACCATTTTTGTGTAGAGTAATATCCTGAATTATAATTAAGGGCTAATCACTTCGTAAGAGATGTAATTATTAATGAATAAACACTTTTGAAGAATATGATGTGCATTATGATATAAATATGCTTGGTGATGATCTAGTGAATGTTTTGACAATCAAGGTTAGAATGGTAAATTTACCAACCAGTTAGTCAGTTACCGAAGAAGAAACTCATAGGTAACTTGAGATCAATGGTTAGGATTAGCTCTTGAATGATTGAAGGGGCGGAATCTAGTGTGGAGGTGTTTATATGAATTTATGGAAGGAAGAGTGAGATTATGACATATGGCAACTTGTGAACTGTTGGATGAGGTAAAAGTTTAAAATTCAATTTTCTCTTCCCTCTCTCCCTTCAAGTCAGTGAAAAGCATGGAAAAAAGGAAAATTTATCATCATCATTCTCATCTCATCTCTCTCCTCACCTCCATTTTCGGCTACCTCAAGGAAGAAAGAGAAAGAAGAAAAACCTAAGGTAGGTGCTCCAAATGACTTTGAATGCTTAAACACTCTTCATTAATCTTGTTCATAGTGTTAAGAGCATCATCTTGATGGTTTCAAAATTTTGAAAGGTGGTGATTTGGGTGTTGGAACAAATTTGAAAGTTAGAGAATCAAGGTTTTGGCTTTAGTGAATTGAAGAGGTGAGCATTTGGATCATTTTGATATATTTATTGTGATTTTTGGTTAAGTTTTGTAAATTTTGGATTTTGGCCCTGATTTCATGAGAATTGGAAATGAATGAGTTTGATATGGTAATGTGTAGGAATTGGTGTTAGGATGTGTTATAATATCATTAGTTTTGGTTGGAATTTGAATGGGGAAAAGATTGGTCTTCGGTTGTTGGGTGTGATGTATTGATATAGGACCCTTAGGATGGGAATTTGGGTGTTTTTAGGTTACCAATAGATTCCTTATGAAATTTTAGATGGGAATGAGCTTTGAGTTGAGTTTTGGAACCATTAGGATAGTTTTTGGTAAATTTGGGAATTTCCGTCAGTTGCTGCCATCTGGCAATCTGATAAGGCTCACTCAAGTGAGGACGGGTCTCACTCAAGTGCAGTAGCAGATTTCTTGTTTCCTTCAGTTTATCAGTGGTGTTTCTGGGTAGAATGCAAGAGTATCCTTCCTAACCCGCGAGTGATATTGGCGATCACTCGAGTGAGCATGGGTTCACTTAAGTGAAGGTGTAAGTTTAGGTTAAGGGTTACTCTCAGCCAAGCACTCGCTGGCCAATTTCCAAGAGTGTAGTTTGACACTCGCAGGTGCTATGTTCTCACTCCAGTGACATTAGTGGTACTCGAGTGAGCTTTTTCCTCTGAGTTTGCTGTGCTCTCGGGAAAACACTTCCTGTGTTTCACTTTTTGGGACTCGAGTGAATTTGAGGTCATCAGTCGAGTGCAAATATTCTTGCCTGAGTGCAGTGAGCACTTTCTGGCCGTTAATGCTGCTCTCTGTCAAACACTCACGAGTGAGAGCTTCACACTCGAGTGCAAGTCCCTCATCACTCGAGTAAGGTTATCTTCACTCGAGTGAGTCAACCAAAAATCGGTGTTTTGCTTCCAAAAAGGGGTCTTCAGGGTAGTTTCTCTCAACCCTTTTGGCATATTTTAGGCCACTAATAGCCACCTAAAGAGTTCAAATGATAATCGACTTAGAGTATTATGGAAATAAGTACTTGGAAAAGAGATTGATTGTTTGTCCCTGATTTGGTTTATAGGATGACCTTTGTCGTAAGCGTGAGCCTATTGTGCCAGATGACATCAGAAAAGAATAAGGTAGTGACTCTTCTCTTATACTTTGTGTAAATGTATTGTATGTATGTCTGTCATGCATAGTGTTGATGCTGCCATTTGTGATGCTTTATGATACTGCTGCATAGTGTTTACCGTGAAAGCGGACATTGTGATACTTTGAGATGTTTAGTGATACATTGAGATCGCAGCGAAAGCTGACGCATAGTGTTTTCAGCCATGAGTGCTGTCGTTTGTGGCATGAGCCATGAATCATTGTGATGCTGCTAAACATTATCATATATGCTATGTGTTTATACATTGTATGAGTGATTTGTGACTACTGGGATTCTTTGGAATCTCATTCTTTCCAATGACTAACATTTCAGACACAGCAAGTAGCTCAAAAGGGAAGCGGACAACCTGGAGCGGTTAGGATCTCTTAAAGACATTTGATTGGGTTGTTGGTTATCTATTTTGGATTTGGGATTATTGTATATAAATATCATTTTGGATATAGATGTGTAATCTCCTTTCTGGAATACTTGGACCCTTTTTATATATATGAAATCGGGGATGGCCGGGATTTTTGTTGTACACTTTGATATGTATAAATGTGATATAACTGCATCTGGTAATTATATTCAAAACCTGAATGTGAGACCCAAATAATTGTATTTTGAACTGCTTTTGTGAAAACCCTATCTTGAGAAAAGGAAAATATAAATGCTATTTTGATATTATTGGTCTCTCTTTCACTTCAATTTCATAATCCAGATATAATTACGATGAGAGGGTTACATTTTGGTACCAGAGCTGTAGTTCCTGGAAAGGGTAGAGTTTGCTATGATAGCTCCCGTAGTTCTCTGCCTTTGTGATAGAAGATGGTTATGATTGGTTATTGTATACACATTTATGCTTTGTCATTGTGGATATACATGAGATTTGTGGACAATATGTATACATTATTTGTGAAACTGATGTAGTGAATAACTTGTAGAATGAAAAAGACAAAGGGTCATCCCAGAATACAACAAGTGGACCCAGAGGTGGAGGTAGTCAATGACAATCCACCTGATCTTGTACGAGAGTTAATGGGTCTACTAAAGGATTAGTGGGACATGATCACTAAGCTGAGAGAAGAGCTCAGAATTAAAAGAGGCAAAAATATAGCATATCAAGGTCCGTCTACTCAGGAGGAGACCCAAGAAGAGACTCATCACGAAGAAATTGCTGAAGGGTCAGCAAGACCACTAGAATCCCTACCTCATGTTATTCCGAATCAAGAATCACATGGGGTGCCAGCTAGATAAGAAAGGGATCTTCAGTTCTGGGTCTCAAAATTCTGTAAGCATCTGCCTCTAGTGTTCAGAGGTAGATTTGACCCTCAAGGGGGCAGAAGATAGGCTTAAATATCTTGAGAAGATCTTCGAGGTTCTTGAATGTCCAAGTGAGGTGAAGGCTCACCTGGCAGTCTACAAGCTAGAAGGGGATGCGGACCGTTGGTGGCAGAATATCACACTGACATTGCGAAGCAAAAATGTGTCATTAACTTAGGAGGTGTTCCAACAATAATTCAACAAAAAATATTTCCCCAAGTCGGTACAACTTGAGAAGGAGACTGAATTCCTTTCAATCAAGCAGGGTGATTCAGAATCTTTTGATGATTATTTGTCTCGCTTCATCCGGTTGTCTCGATATTCCTCTTATCTTTGATATAAGGATGATGAAGAATGGAGTTCAGATATACTCATCCGCGGTCTGAGACGTGAGCTGAGGAAATGGTTAGCCACTCACCAGTTCACCGTATTCAACAAGGCGGTGGAACAATGTTGAATTACAGAAAGTAATATGAGAGATCTGTATCCGAATAAGGTTATCGGTAATCGTAGTGAACCCAGTAAGGGTAGTGCCTCTCAGAAGCGTAAAGGGCAAGGATTCTCGACATCTAAGGGTAATGGTAAAAGACCCTATCAGCCTGGGAGTCGTGATCAGCAGAGAGCTCCTACTGTGTGGACATGCCCTCGTTGCAACTGGCCACATCATGGTAAGACTTGTGAGGGTCAAATAATATGCTTCAATTATAAACATGTGGGGCATACTGCTATCAAATGTAAAAAGCCACGTAAGACCAAAGGCTGAGGACTCAGGGCCGAGTATTCGCTATGACCCACGAGGAGGCCATCAAATCTCCTGAGTTGATACAAGGTAAAATTCTTCTTAATGGCTATTTGTTGCAAGTTCTGTTTGACTCGGGTGCAAGTCACTCCTTCATTGCCTATGATTGTGTGAAACGCCTGGGATTGCATATGCATAAATTACCATTTGATCTGATAGTGTCAACTCCAATGGGTGTTAAGGCCTTAACCACAGAAGCTTGTCTGAATTGTGTTATTACTGTGGAAGGGCACTAATCTATTGTGGATTTGATTTGCCTGCCGCTTTACCAATTGAAATTCATTTTGGGTTTTGATTTGTTAGCGGCGAACAATGTGATGCTTGATTGTGGAAATAAGAGGATTGTATATTCTGTACCTTAGAGCATTGAGAATGTGAATGCTAGTTTGAACTTCCTTTCAACAGCTGAAGCTGAGAGGAGTTTGAAAGAGGGTTGCTAGGGGTATATGGTATTCTTCTCTGTGCAAGGAGAGACCGGTGAAACATTGAGTAGTATACCCATGGCAAATGAATTTCCTGAGGTATTTCCAGATGATTTAAGCTGATTGCCTCCTGAAAGGGAAGTTCAGTTCCCAATCGACATTGTGCCTGGAGCTGGTTCTATATCTAAGGTCCCATATCGTATGTCCCCAAATGAAATGACAGAATTGAAGAAGCAGATTGAGGATTTGCTTGAGAAAGGGTTTATTAGACCCAATGCGTCGCCTTGGAGAGCTCCAATTTTGTTTGTTAAAAAGAAAGATGAGAGTCTTCGTTTATGTATTGATTATAGAGAGTTGAACAAGATTATCATCAAGAACAATTATCTTCTCCTCAGATGACCTTTTAGATCAACTATATGGTTCATGCGTGTTTTCGAAGATAGATCAAAGGTTGGGATATCATTAACTACGAGTGAAAGCAGAAGATGTTTCGAAGACTGCTTTCCAGATCAGGTATGGTATGAGTTTTTGGTAATGCCATTTAGGCTAACCAAGGCACCTGCGGTATTCATGAATTACATGAACCGTGTCTTTCGACAATATTTGGATCAGTTGTTGTGGTATTCATTGATGATTGATGCGCTCCGCAAGTATACGGGTCGTGCCAAGTAATAAAGTGATAAGTAGAGTATCGTCCCACGAGGAATCAATCAATTAATTTTTAGGTATTACAATCTAAATTTCTTTTAAGTTAAACGAATCTAGCTATGAGAAAATTCAAAGGAAATTAATTAACGAAAACTATCAATATCAAACACAACCTAGAGTCACTAATCCCTCACTAGCTCTCCAAATCTCAAATCCATTTACTTAGTTAATCTCAAATGTTAATTTTGTTAATATCGAGTATAAATAGTTATAAGTACTTGTTGGTTCACTCACAACCCTCTCTTAAGTATAATTTGTTATGTCTAACCATATTACTCAAGAGGCAAGATAACTCAAACACACTCTTCAACAATTATATTGGGCTATTAGGTATATGTCTATCCTAATCACAAATTAAATCGTGATTTAATCCCATATTACTCAATCTTAGAGCCTAATTAAAATTCCCTTCGTTAAGGTAAATCCTAATGCTCAAATTCACATCTAATGGTGGCCTATCATCAAACGGACATAATAAAACATGATTAAGTAATCAAAATTAACAAAAATCATAACTAATAAATCATGAAAATAAAATCTAGTTCACTAGTGAGTTCATATTTTCTCTAGGTCAAAAAAGAAAATTAGCCACTCATGGCTAAAATAAAATCCATAATGAAACAAAGAAATTCAGATTCAAAGAATAAAGAGGACGAAGAGAAGAAAGCAAATCTGTTGAATTCTTTTTCCTGTCCGCTGCTGTCACAGACAAGAGAAACAGTTGTTCGATTCTTCATTGAACTTTGCCCAGTTTCTTCAATCCTTCTACACCTCTTGCTGTTGTCGCCGCTGAGAAAGGCGTTCTTTCTTCTTGCTATTTTTTCCGTTACAGATCGTCGCTCCGTGCCACTGCCCTTTATAACGGATAATAAATATAGTTCTCCGTTCTTTCCTCTTGGGCTGCAAATCCAAAGGCATAATCTTTTTACCACATATCATATCCCTTTCTTGTTTTATCTACAAATCTCCTTCATAGATAATCAGAATGCTTTTCCTTTTTCTTGCGCGGGGTCAACATCTCTAATACCCACTAATTCACTTTGTTTTCTGCCAGCTCACGCCCTTGTGATATATAATATCCTTTCGATTGGATATGTAACACATAATGACTGCCTACTGCTTCTTTGCAATTTTGATTTTTTTAAGTACTTTATCATCTCTTTCATCATATAATATCTCCTACATAATAAAATAGGATATGAGTAGATTTTATGTCAAAATTTCTTTTTATCCTATAATTAGTTAGAAGGAAGACAATATATAAAAGATAATTAAATAGGTATAAAATATCAATAAATTTAATCAAATATATATTAAAATATACACCTATTTAATTATAAAATATATCATTATCAAATTCCCCTACACTTGAATATTTGCTTGTCCTCAAGCAAAAGAAAGAAAATTTATTATTTGAACAAAAAGAATATTACTTATGGAATTCCTAAACAGGGATCATCACACCACCACACTTAGATCATGTTATTAAATTTTATTCAATTTAATGTCTTATAAGAATGGGTCACTAAGCCAATAGCCTTAAACAATTATAAGCATCTCTTAACGTCCCATGATCAAAGGATCAGCAAGTAATAAGTGCAACAATAAGATTAGTAAAGGAATATTAGGCTACTAAACTCCTCCAGAAAAATTCGAATGCCCCCACTTAACCAATTTTTTCATTTAATTTACTACGGATCCTCAGGTAGAAAATTGATTCATTTTTTTTCCTTTTCTTTTATCTTGGGCTGTTGTAGGTCCCCTTTTGACGCTACCCTGCACATAGGTGATGCAACACCGGTTACTCAGTTATTCCAACAGATACCTCAAGAGGCTTTTAGCCCAACTCATAGTCCTCTTTGACTTTACCGTTTGACTCGAGTGCCAATATTGGTGATTGAGTGCCCCCGATTATTAAGTTAGGTCTAGATAAGCCATTAGCGTTGTGTTTCTTATTCTTTTGGTTTTTTTTCTTTTCCTTTATTTTTTTTTCACCTGGGTCATGTCCTTAAACAAAATCTTACTTAGCCAGCAAGGGTCATAATCTAATTTCCTAAAGAAATCAGGTAGCAAAATATTCATAAACTACTAATTTGTTGATCATATTACAAACTATTCTCTATTCTCATAGTCCATCTCAAGATTTATACAAAAAATCAAGGCTTAGAAGCTTAATTGAAGCATTCTTTTCTATTTTAATTTTTTTTTTTCAATAGCACTTACTAAGATAGGTAAGGTTCAAAGTTAAGACCAATCCTAAGCAATGCAAAAATTTCAACTTTTGCCAAGAAAAAAAATCTTTTCAATTGCATGAGGACAAACACAAAAAAACAATCATATCCCTCCCCCACACTTAAATCAAACATTGTCCTCAATGTTGCAAAAAGCAATAAGGAGGGAAAGAAACTAGTACTCCCCAGGTTTAGGTCTCTGATTCTGATATGGAGCTCTTTGTCTAGTAGCATCCATGATGTTTCAACTTTTGCGAGAGAGGAAAGAGTGCACGAGCAAGAATTTGCAGCCACAAGAGGAGCGATCATCTTTAAACCTGAATAAAAATAAGAAGAAAAAAGAAAAAGAAAAATAATAAATGAAAACCAAATCATTGGGTTGCCTCCCAACAAGCGCTTGTTTTATAGTCTTCAGCCTGACTATATCAGGAGGTCATGGAGGTTGAAACAAGCAGTGCCAATATAATGCAGAGAAGGATGCAGAGGTGTTCAAAACTTGCTCACTTTGCCTATAAGCATTCTCCACAATATTTTTTTCAAGAATGATAGTTGTTTTAAGGGGCTCTTTAGTGGCAAATGACTCCAATTCAGTTGGATTGAGGTCATCCGTTAGAACAACCCTTGCACATTGTTTAAACTCATTTTGATACTTTATTGCTTTGTCCCTCTTAAAATTGACTTGCTCATCACCAAGTCATAGAATTATCTCTCCTTGTTTGACATCCACCAATGCTCTTGCAGTAGCCAGGAATAGTCTCCCAACAATTAGTGGAATGTCTTGATCCTCTTCCATGTCAAGAACAATGAAATTAGCAGGATATATAAAAGAGCCAACATTCACCAGCACATCATTAATGATACCATATGGATAAGAGAAACTTTGATTAGCTAGCTTGAGTGTAACTATTGTAGGATTGGCCACCCCTAGCCGAAGCTTCTTAAAAAGAGATAGGGGCGTAAGATTCACAGCAGACCCCAAATCACATAGTGCACAACCTTCAAATTTGTTACCAATCACGTATGGAATAGTGAAAGAACCAAGATCTTTACACTTTAAAGGAATATTAGGCTTGATGACACTAGTGATCTCCTTAGTTAGTGCAACTGTTGCAAACTCAGTAAAATGCTTCTTCTTACTCAACATCTCCTTTAGGTACTTAGCATACTTAGGCATTTGTTCCAAAACTTCTATCAATGGGATGTTAATGTGTAATTGCTTGAAGATATCCAAAAACTTCTTGTATTGCTCATCAAATGCCTTCTTTTGAAATCTTTGAGGAAATGGTAGAGGTGGTCTCCATTTAGGAGTCTCAGTAGTTGTCGCCTTTTTCTTTACCTCCTTCGTTTGGGAGTCCATATCCTCATCTAATCCCTTAACCTTTTATGTCGATCCTTTATCATTTTCTACAAGAACCTCTAGAGTTTCTTTGCCATTCGAACATGAAGGCTTCGTTGTTGACGGCTGCACTTCAAGTAATTCTTTACCACTTATAAGGGTAATGGCTTTACATTCCACTTTTCCATCTCTACAAGGATTAGGCATGGTATTACTTGGCAATTCTCTTTGTTGTAATGCATTCACAGCAGTTGCAAGTTGTCCCATTTGTGTCTCAAGATTCTTGATAGACGATTCTAATCTTACATTAGTAGCAGCTTGATCCTGAGTACTCTTTAGTTGAAAAATCGTGAGCTGAAATATCATTGCATCTAGATTAGTTTTGGGCTCTTGAGTAGGAATGGATTCCTTTTCCAATTGATAGAAGCCAGGAGGTGAAACTTGCTTCGTATTAGAAGTTAATGCTTGATTAAGAGTGGCACTATGTTTCCAAGAGAAGTTAGGATTGTTATGCCACCCAGGATTGTACGTGTTTGAGTATGGATTGTTTTGGTTTTTGCCAAAGTAGTTTCCAGTATAGTTTACTGACTCTATATGTTAAGATATGAGGCATTGACCATTAACATGGTGATCTCCACAATAATCACATGGAGCATAGATAGCATTTACTCCCATATCCACCATTAGATCGGTTTACTTGTGGTTCTAAGTGGTCAAACTTCTTGTTGAGAGTCTTTAACATTGCCATTAACTCTGACGAAGGGCCTTCAGTAACTTTCTTCACTACTCTTCTTTCATTGTTGTTCTGAATAAAGTCAGCTGATAAGTCATCTAAACATTTCCAGACATAATTCACTGGTTGCTTTGTAATTCCTCCATTAGTGACGGTGTTCAATTCAGATTTAGATTCAGGAGTCAAACGAGTACAAAAGATTTGAAGCAATACCCATTTTTCTAGATTATGACCTGGACTTTGCCTGACAAGCAACTTAAATCTCTCCCAAGCTTTATACAAATGTTCACCGAGCTGTTGACAGAAGTTAGTAAGAGCGGCTCTTGCATCCACCATCTTGTTGTGTGGAAAAAATCTTGATATGAACTTTTCTTCCAATGTCTCCCAAGAGGTTATACTACCCTCTTTTAAACCATTGAGCCATTCTTTGACTTTTCCTTGTAAAGAGTATGGAAAGAGTCGAAGACGGATCACATCACTAGTAACTCCATTATGCTTGAAACAGTCACAAACATCAAGAAATTGTATGAGATGCCGATTTGGATCTTCTATGTTATTTGCTGCATATTGACCCTGTAGTTCAAGCATCTTAAGTATTGCTTGCTTGATTTCAAAATTGTTGGCTTGAAACGCAGGTACTTTGATTCCGGACTGATAACCTTGAGATTGCCTTCCGAAAAAATCATTGACACCCAACGTATCATTCTCATCCTCAGCCATCTCTTTGCTTATGGTTTCTTCTTCCTCGTGATCTGAATGTTGAGGTGGTGTTGTCTCTAAAAGTTTGCTAACCTTCCTTGGCTTCTTAGATGTTTTCTTTGTTGTCCCTGACATATAATGTAAAGCACTGCAAAGACAAAGAGACAAAGATCGAGTATCAAACCTAAAAAAATAAAAATAAAAAATAAAAAATTGTTTAAACTTAAAATACTAAAGGCTTTCAAATACTAAAAATTAGTTGCCTTGATTCCCTAGCAATGGCGCCAAAAACTTGATGCGCTCTGCAAGTATACGGGTCGTGACAAGTAATAAAGTGATAAGTAGAGTATCGTCCCACGAAGAATCAATCAATTAATTTTTAGGTATTACAATCTAAATTTCTTTTAAGTTAAACGAATCTAGCTATGAGAAAATTCAAAGGAAATTAATTAACAAAAACTATCAATATCAAACACAACCTAGAGTCACTAATCACTTACTAGCTCTCTAAATCTCAAATCCATTTACTTAGTTAATCTCAAATGTTAATTTTGTTAATCTCGAGTATAAATAGTTATAAGTTCCTGTCGGTTCACTCACAACCCTTTCTTAAGTATAATTTGTTATGTCTAACCATATTACTCAGGAGGCAAGATAACTCAAACACACTCTTCAACAATTATATGGGTATTAGGTATATGTCTATCCTAATCGCAAATTAAATCATGATTTAATCCCATATTACTTAATCTTAGAGCCTAATTAAAATTCTCTTCATCAAGGTAAATCCTAATGCTCAAATTCACATCTAATAGTGGCCTATCATCAAACGGACATAATAAAACATGATTAAGTAACCAAAATTAACAAAAATCATAACTAATAAATCATGAAAATAAAATCTAGTTCACTAGTGAGTTCATAGTTTCTCTAGGTCAAAAAAGAAAATTAGCCACTCATGGCTAAAATAAAATCCATAATGAAACAAAGAAATTCATATTCAAAGAATAAAGAGGAAGAAGAGAAGAAAGCAAATCTATTGAATTCTTTTTCCTGCCCGCTGCTGTCACAAATAGGAGAAACAGTCGTTCGATTCTTCACTGCAGGTTGCCCATTTTCTTCAATCCTTCCACGCCTCTTGCTGCTGTCACCGCTGAGAAAGGTGTCCTTTCTTCTTGCTATTTTTTCCACTACAGATTGTCGCTCCGTGCCACTACCCTTTATAATGGATAATAAATATAGTTCTCCATTCTTTCCTCTTGGGCCATAAATCCAAAGGCATAATCTTTTTACCACATATCATATCCCTTTCTTGTTTTATCTATAAATCTCTTTCACATATAATCAGAATGCTTTTCCTTTTTCTTGCGTGGGGTCGACATCTCTAATACCCACTAATATCACTTTGTTTTCTGCCAGCTCACGCCCTTGTGATAATCCTTTCGATTGGATATGTAACACATAATGACTGCCTGCTACTTTGCAATTTTCATTTTTTAAGTACTTTCTCATCTCTTTCATCATATAATATCTCTTACACAATAAAATAGGATATGAGTAGATTTTATGTCAAAATTTTTTTTATCCTATAATTAATTAGAAGGAAGACAATATATAAAAGATAATTAAATAGGTATAAAATATCAATAAATTTAATCAAATATATATTAAAATATACATCTATTTAATTATAAAATATATCATTATCAATGATATTCTGATTTACTCTAAGAGTCGAGAAAAGCATGAGCATCATTTGAGAATTGTGTTGAATACATTGCATGAGAAGCAGCTCTATGCCAAACTGAGTAAATGCGAATTTTGGCTTTCAGAAGTAAAATTTTTAGGCCATGTAATATCGCAAGAAGGGGTCTCTGTGGATTCCAATAAAGTAGAAGTAGTACTGGACGGGAAGAGGCCAGAAATTGTTGTTGAGGTACGCAGTTTTCTCGGTCTTGTTGGTTACTACCAAAGATTTATCCAAAATTTCTCACGTATTGCCTTGCCAATGACCAAGCTCACGAGAAAAGATCAGCCATTTGTATGGGATGAACATTGTGAAAATTGCTTTATGGAGCTAAAAAAGAGGTTAACTACGGCGCCTGTGTTGATTATACCTGATCCTATCTTGACTTACATTGTGTATAGTGATGCCAGCAAGCAAGGATTAGGGTGTGTCCTTATGCAGCAGGGACGTATGGTGGCCTATGCCTCTCAAAAGCTCAAACCTCATGAAATGAACTATCCCACTCATGATCTGGAGCTTGCGGCCATTATGTTTGCTTTGAAGATTTGGTGGCATTATCTGTATGGTGTGACGGTAGAACTGTTCTGCGACCACAAGAGTCTCAAGTATTTGTATGATTAGAAAGAGTTAAATATGAGACAGCGTCATTGGATGGAGTTGCTTAAGGACTACAACCTGGAATTAAATATCATCCGGGTAAGGCAAATGTAGTCGCGGATGCCCTTAGTCGAAAGAAAGTACTGGTAGCAACAATGATGACACAAGAGGGGAAACTGATTGAAGATTTTCAAGATTTGAATCTGTCAAATCAGATCGTCTGTGCCAACTACACCATTTCCCAAGGGAAAAGTGATTTGAGAGCTAAGATTGAAGAATCTGTCAAATCAGATCATCTGTGCCAACTACACCATTTCCCAAGGGGAACGTGATTTGAGAGCTAAGATTGAAGAATCTCAAAGGCAAGATGGCTAGATATAGCATAATTTAGCTAGAATTGAACGGGGAGAAGCTCAGGGCTATGATTTATCGCCTAGTGGACTAGTTTGCTATCAGAAGAGAATTTGTATTCCACTTAAGGTGGAGTTGAGACATAAGATTTTAGATGAGGTGTATAAGAGCCAATACACTCTTCATCTTGATATGACCAAAATGTATCATAATTTGAAATCCATGTATTGGTGGTTGGGAATAAAGAGTGATATGATAAAGTATGTGGCAAGGTGTCTCACATGACAGAGGGTAAAGATTGAGCACCAGAGACCGCTAGGGTTGTTGCAAAGTCCTGAGATTTCGGAAAGGAAATGGGAAGGTGTGACCATGGACCTTATTATGGGATTGCCTAGAGTCAAGAACTATGATGCTATATGGGTGATTGTTGACCAGTTAATGAAGTCGACTCATTTCATACCGATCAACGCTAGTTACTCTCCAGACAAGCTAGCAGATATTTACATTTATGAAATTGTGAAGCTTCATGGCACACAGAAGAATATCATTTCTGACTGAGATCCTCGGTTCGGTTCACTTCTAGATTTTGGAGGGCATTGCATGAAGCACTGGCTACTTAGTTAAGATTCAGTACGACTTATCATACTCAGACGGATGGACAGTCAGAGAGAACCATTCAGACCCTAGAGGATGTGTTGCGAGCTTGTGTCCTCGACTTCAAAGGGAGTTGGGATCGTTTCCTTCCACTTGTTGAGTTCGCCTACAACAATAGCTATCATGCGAGCATCTAGATGGCTCCGTATGAAGCATTGTATAGAAGGAACTGCCAATCACCTTTGTGCTGGAATGAATTATCTGAAAGGAAACTTTATGTGCCGGATCTTGTTGATCAAACCTCAGCACAAATTCGAATTATTCGAGAGAGACTCCTTGCAGCGCAGAGTCGATAGAAAAACTACGCTGACAAGTGGAGAAGACCTTTAGAGTTTGAGGTTGGTGATCATGTTTTTCTGAGGGTATCACCAGTTACGGGTATCGAGAGAGCTATCAAGAGAAAGAAATTGAGTCCAGGGTTTATAGGTCCTTTTGAAATCATTGAGAGGATTGGGCCTGTTGCGTATTCAGTAGCCCTACCCCCGAACTTGAGCAGGCTCCATGATGTGTTTCACGTTTCCTAATTGAAGAAGTACCAACCGGCTCCGTCTCACATTATTGAGCATGAAAATGTCGAGTTACAAGAAAACTTCACGTATACAGTAGAGCTAGAACAAATCATTAATCAAGAGGAATGGCGGCTCAGACACTGAAGCATTCCGTATGTGAAGGTGATCTAGAAAGGAATGACTCAAAGAGAAGCAACTTGGGAAACGGAAGATGGTATGCGAAGATGATATCCGGAGTTTATGGCTCAAGTTATATAACAAATTTCGAGGGTGAAATTTATTCTTCGGGGGGATAGTTGTAATATCCTGAATTGTAATTAAGGGCTAATGACTTCGTAAGAGATGTAATTATTAATGAATAAACACTTTTGAAGAATATGATGTGCACTGTGATATAAATATGCTTGGTGATGGTCTAGTGAATGTTTTGACAATCAGGGGTAGAATGGTAAATTTACCGACCAGTTGGTCAGTTACCGAAGAAGAAACTCATAGGTAACTTGAGATCAATGGTTAGGATTAACTCTTGAATGATTGAAGGGGCGGAATCTAGTGTGGAGGTGTTTATATGAATTTATGGAAGGAAGAGTGAGATTATGACATGTGGCAACTTGTGAACCGTTGGATGAGGTCAGAGTTTAAAATTTAATTTTTTCCCTCTCTCCCTTCAAGTCGGTGAGAAGAAGAGAAAAAGAGGAAAATTTATCATCATCATTCTCGTCTCATCTCTCTCCTCACCTCCATTTCGGGCGACCTCAAGGAAGAAAGAGAAAGAAGAAAAACCTAAGGCAAGTACTCCAAATGACTTTGAATGCTCAAACACTCTTCATTAATCTTGTTCATAGTGTCAAGAGCTTTATCTTGAAGGTTTTAAAATTTTGAAAGGTGGTGATTTGGGTATTGGAACAAATTTGAAAGTTGGAGAATCAAGGTTTTTGCTTCAGTGAATTGAAGAGGTGAGCATTTGGATCATTTTGATATATTTATTGAGATTTTTGGTTAAGTTTTGTAAATTTTGGATTTTTTCCCTGATTTCATGAGAATTGGAAATGAATGAGTTTGATATAGTAATGTGTAGGAATTGGTGTTAGGAAGTGTTATAATATCATTAGTTTTGGTTGGAATTTAAATGGGGAAACGATTGGTCTTTGATTGTTGGGTGTGATGTATTGATATAGGACCCTTAGGATGGGAATTTGGGTGTTCTAAGGTTACAAATAGGTTCCTTATAGAATTTTAGATCGGAATGAGCTTTGAGTTGAGCTTAGGAACCATTAGGATCAATTTTTGGTAAATCAGGGAATTTCTGTCAGTTGCTGCGATCTGGCAATCTGATAAGGCTCACTCGAGTGAGGACGGGTCTCACTCAAGTGCAGCAGCAGATTTCTTGTTTCCTTCGGTTTATTAGTGGTGTTTCTGGTGGAATGCAAGAGTACCCTTCCTAACCCGCTAGTGATATTGGCGATCACTCGAGTGAGCATGGGTTCACTCGAGTGAAGGTGTAAGTTTAGGTTAAGGGTTACTCTCGGCCAAGCACTCGCTGGCCAATTTCCAAGAGTGTAGTTTGACACTCGCAGATGCTGTGTTCTCACTCGAGTGACATTAGTGGTACTCGAGTCAGCTTTTCCTCTAAGTTTGGTGTGCTCTCGGGCAAACACTTCCTGTGTTTCACTTTCTGGGACTTGAGTGAATTTGAGGTCATCACTCGAGTGCAAATATTCTTGCTCGTGTGCAATGAGCACTTTCTGGCCATTGATACTGTTCTCTGTCAAACACTCGCGAGTGAGAGCTTCCCACTCGAGTGCAAGTCCCTCATCACTCGAGTAAGATTATCTTCACTTGAGTAAGTCAGTCAAAAATCGGTGTTTTGCTTCCAAAAAGGGGTCTTCAGGGTAGTTTCTCTCAACCTTTTTGGCATATGTTTAGGCCATTAATAGCCACCTAAAGAGTTCAAATGATAACCAACTTAGAGTATTATAGAAATAAGTACTTGGAAAAGAGATTGCTTGGTTGTCCCTGATTTGGTTTATAGGATGACCTTTGTCGTACGCATGAGCCTATTGTGCCAGAGGACGTCAGGAAAGAATAAGGTAGTGACTCCTCTCTTATACTTTATGTAAATGTATTGTATGTATGTCTGTCATGCATAGTGTTGATGCTGCAATTTGTGATGCTTTGTGATACTGCTGCATAGTGTTTACCGTGAAAGCAAACATTGTGATACTTTGAGATGCTTAGTGATACATTGTGACACATTGAGATCGCAGCGAAAGCTGACGCATAGTGTTTTTAGCCATGAGTGCTGTCGTTTGTGGCATGAACCATGAATCATTGTGATGCTGCTAAACATGATCATATATGCTATGTGTTTATACATTGTATGAGTGATTTGTGACTACTGGGATTCTGTGGAATCTCATTCTTTCCAATGACTAACATTTCAGACACAACAAGTGGCTCAAAAGGGAAGCGGACAACCTGGAGCGGTTATAATCTCTTAAAGACATTTGATTGGGTTGTTGGTTATCTATTTTGGATTTGGGATTATTGTATATAAATATCATTTTGGATATAGATGTGTAATCTCCTTTCTGGAATACTTGGACCCTTTTTATATATATGAAACTGGGGATGGCCAGGATTTTTGCTCTGCACTCTGATATGTATAAATGTGATATAACTGCATTAGGTAATTATATTTGAAACATGAATGTGAGACCTGAATAATTGTATTTTGAAATGCTTTTGTGAAAACCCTATCTTGAGAAAAGGAAAATATAAATGCTATTTTGATATTATTGGTCTCTATTTCACTTTAATTTCATAATCCGGATATAATTACGGTGAGGGGGTTACATGTAGCATCTAAATTAGAGTACGATAGTCAAAATTTTCCAAAATATAAGTTTGTGGATCCACATCCAATCACATGCAGTCCTTAAGATCTCAAGCCTTCTTCCAGCACACCAGCCAACGACAATTTAATCAAAAGTATGTAGTTAAATTAGAGTTTACAAAATATGGGACCTATGAATGACAATATACATTAATTCATCACATAGTAAACTAAAAGAAGCTATATAAATATGTGGAGAGATATCTACCTCAAGAGCTCTACCTGACATCCCAACACAAGAACTATCACGTGAAAAATGTTAAATCAATGGGAGAAGATAAAAGCTTCAATAACCAGCTATCTAATTCATTACACATGCTAATGAGCACATGTTAAAATGTAATGAGATGCCAAGTGGAACAATATGTACAACAAAGTGTTAGAGATATAATTATCAAAATTTTATATCACAAATTCCATATCAAAATTTTTCAAGTTGCCTCCCAATCTCCCATCAATCTAACTGAACTACCTTATTTTTGCCAACTAAACCCATGGGTTAAGTTACTATTTATGTTACTAGCCACTCAAGAAGCTCTTTAGTAACATGATGAGGATCGATCAAAATTCACATAGCACATGCCCGGATGTAACATCCTTATTTTTATTTCTAAGATATAATTATAATTAGAAGAAAATTATTTATAAAAAATGAATTTAGTAGGTACTTTTTTGAATAAAAAGAAAAGGAGAATCTAGTTAAAATATGAATTTTTGAAAAAATATATATATAACACACAAGCCACCGAAAGCTTTCAGTGGAAAAGGGAAGAAGACATAATGATTATGTATTTTAAAAGAAAAAGGCACCTAAAGGAGAGAGGGGGTATAATACCCAATTCAATCACTTCACCAGGAGGTGGAATGATTTCTCCGCAAGCCAGAAGGCGAGATGCTGGTGGAGGTATTTTTGATTCTTTAGAGATCAATAAGGTACTCAAAATCACTTCTAATTTCAAAACTTCTTTTATAAAAAATGTTCTAAATAAATTTATCTTTCTTATGATAGTAATTTTCTGCTAGTTAAAGAAAATTTTAGGGATAGTATTTTAGGCAAGTTTTGAGTTTTGTCAATATATGACTATGGAAATGTAGAGGATAATTAATAGTTGAATTTAAGCAGTTTATTTTTGTTATTTAGTTGATATAAGATATTATAATAAATTTTCTTTATAATTAGTCTATGAATAATTTTATGTTATACTTTTTAACCGATTAAATTTGGTATAAATTATTTATTTGGATTATTGGAAGTATTATTAAAGTTTTAATCATTTTAGATCTTTTATTAAGATGAAGATTTATAATTTAGCTATTTTTTTTAAAAAAATTGGGGATTTCATATAAGAAAATGAATTGATAATAATTAATGGTTTAAATGGGTTATTTGAGTCAAGAAAAATATTTAAATTAATAATTGAGATTTTAGTGTGAAATTAGAATTTTTGGGAGTAAATAATTCAAAAATTTAAAATTATAGAATTAAGTAAGTTAATTTTTCTAATAACTCAAAGAGTTATTAATATATAATAAATTGATTGTTGTAGATTGATTTTTTTTCCATGTATTTGAGCTCTTGAATTAGGAGCCTTGTGGTTATAATTAGCTTTGGCAAAAGGTAACCCCTTTCCTCTTATTGTGCATGATTGTATGATGTTTATGAGTGATTTTTAACTATATAGGATTATAAATTTGGCTATTGATATGTGATGTGGATTTTGAAACTATGTTGTTAATGAAATTGTCTTGTGGGATTATTTTCATTGAGAAAATGACTAGTGATATTATATTATAAGAATTGGTATTTATTTATGAGATTAGAAATTAAAGATCTTTTTGATAATTGTGAATTGATAATGACATCTTATAATCACACAATATTGATATGAGAGTGGATGGTAGATGTGGATTTGATGAGGAGTTACTCAAAGAGAAAATAAAAGGGTGAATTCTTATACAAAAAGAGAAAGTAAGGTGGTAGGCTTCTAGATGTACACTAGTTAGTCCTTTGGCCCATTTGTGTCAATAGGGCCTTGACACCCCCACTAATGTATTTAGAGGGAGAACCCATGGTTTCGTCTTGTGCTCTGTGGATTTTGACCAATTCATATCACTTGATCAGTGAGCTTGTTGAGTTAAGCTGCCAGTCGTATGGGTGAGTACTAGCCCATGGGTTCAGTTAACAGAAATAAGGAGGAGAGGAAATAAGGAAGGACAAAGAATAAATTATTGTGTACTGATTCTTGTAAACTTCTGTGATAAATATGAAAATGAGATCATGATATTGTGAACTGATATATGTAGAGAAAATAAGGGAGGACAAAGAATATGAGAATGCGATTATGATATTGTGAATTAATTACACGTATACATATGACATTTTTAACAATGCTATGATTTTCTAACTGTCCCACTTGGTACCTCACGGGCACTTACTCGTATGCCCAATGGGATGGATTGTTGGTTGCTAAGGCCTTTGTCTCACCCAATTGATTTAACATTTTTTCAGGTGATAGGTGTCGAGCGAGTTCATCAGGGAAAACTTCGGAAGCTTAAGCTACTTCTACTAATAATAGTGCTTCTATCATTTTAGTATATGTTGGATTGTTGTATATTGTCATGTTAGGGCTCATTTTGCATGCTCTGATTTATTTTGAAGATCTAATATATTAACTATATATTTTAATTACTCTTAATGATGTTAGATAACCAACAGGCCTTATGGCATGTTTTGAATTGGTGGAACCATAATTTGGTATGATAGGGATATTTTATAATATGATGAGATATTATTCAGTTAAAGAGTTTGGGCTTGATAGTGAAATTCTGTTATGATCTTAGTGAAGTCCAGAGCCCAATTACAGGCATGATAATATTTTAGAAAAATGGTTTTATCAAACTCATAATTAATTATTATGTATAAGGAAAAGATTTTACAAATTGGTATCAGAGCTCAACAATTCTGCAAACTGTCTTGCATGCATCACATATAGTGGCAATATATAATATTCAAATATATCTTCCCTGTTTAGTTGTTTATGTGGTGTTTTGTTTGACAACGCACTTGTTATGGTGGGTTGCATCCTTAGGTAGGGAGAAGATGGTACGGACTCGTCGTACAGGTTTTAGGGGTAGTAATCCTTCACACTTACATGTTCAACCGCAGCAACAACAACACCCATTTGATAAGGACTCTTTTATACAATAATTGAGAGGAGTTGTGGTGAATGTTGTGGAGGAGCGATTTAAGAAGTTTGGGCAAGATAGTGGAAAAAGAGCAGGGGACAAGATCCCTATGGAAAATGGTTATGACACCAAAGTGTGGAAAATTCTGAAAAAGTGAATGAAACTCCTGTTGGGATTGGTAGGCACAGAAAAAAATTAAAATTCAAAATTTTTTCCAAAACTGACTGCAAATCTGTCAACAATGTTTAAATTGAGTAGTAGAGAAACGTACCTTTCTTATGTGTTTAGTCTTTCTGTCAACACCAGTTTCCATTTTGATAATCGAAGAGTAATAAAGACGAAATTCAATGGGCATACAGAAAAGTACAATTATACTGATAAAAATATTCGTTTACAATCCCAACGTCGTTCGTTTACTATTCCGATATTGTTTGTCGACGGAAACAGAAAATACAGCGGAAGTTTTAATATTTACAAATTTCACCATAATATCACAAATTAGACTAATTATGACCACGATCTTGTATGCGCCTCGAGAAACATGCCACTCACTTTTCGGTGTCAACCTCTTTGCCCTTTGGCCCACTGGTACTTGCTGAGGTATTTGTTTAAAAATAGGGTGAGATTCCGAAGAATTCCCGTAGAGACATAATATCGTTCATAGAAAATGCGAAAAGTAAATATGTCATGCGCCAAGGTATGCACAAATTAATGAACAACATAAACACATCATCGTCATGTATACATGAGTAGGGCCCAGCCCCACAATCTATACCGGTTGGACTTCTGCCAACTCCCAGTGTAAGTGCACCTCTGGCACTAACAGCCTCTCTCTAGGCAAATCATATTATTAATAAAGTGCACTTACAAAACAATGGCATCCACACAATCACATAACTTATGGCATAGTGTATGAAGGATAATGTCCCTACCTCAAAGCTTTAATATCCCTTATTTAATAGTGTCTCGTAAAGCGTACTGTCCCGGCGTCCGACTCGGTCCTAAAATATTAAATGTACCAGAAATAGGTCATAACCTATCCAAGTATCATTTAAGACTCTTCCATAGTGTTTATTGTGGTTATATTAGTCTATGGTGAAAATTTACAAAAATGCCCCCTTGGAACCGGCCCGGCCCCGCCGTACCTGGCCCGATAGCACGTTTTCCCAAAATTTTGACTAAGGCTATTCTGACTTATTTTCACCCAAGGAATTCATTTCCGGGCTCAAAATCACCAAATTCACTGTCAAATTACGAAAATACCCTTGGCAGCCCTTATTTAGGGATTTCAATGGCGTTTTCGTAATTATGTTTTTTCGGCCTCTACCGAAAAAGTGCCCAACTGTAACCCCACCTATTTTTACCCACTGAATCCAATGGAACCATTTATTTTATGAAAATCCAACTCCTTCCCTCAGATCTGTGCTGGCCGAAATATTGGTCAAAAATTGGAAAAATGGAGTTTTGTGTTTTAGCTTCTAAAACTTGTACTTTTCTACTTCTAATCCTAGATTAAGTCATTTAAACACTTCATAATCATGATTTAAAGGATTTTGGGCAGCATAACCCCTTAGGATTATGGCTTTTCCAATTTACAACTTAACCAAAAATCACATAAACCAAACAACAATCACCAACAACAACTTCAATACACAAAGAAGTTGAGATTTTGGAGATTACCTCTTGATCCTTGGTGTTTCTCTCTCTATGACGTCCTCTCTCTCTTCTCCTTGAGCTAAGAATGATTCTTCAAGATCATAGATTCATGAAGAAACATGGTTTAGAGAAGGATCTAGGGGAAATGTTACAAGGAAAGCTTAAGAATCAACTTTTACCTTAAGATTTCTTCTTCCTCTTCCCTCTAACTCTTCAAAGTTTCTCCAAACTCTCTCCCTCTCTATGTTGAACGAAAATGCATGAAGGGCAGGGAAGAGAAAGCCTTCATAAAAATGCTCCCTTGATTCCAAACCATTGATCTCATCTAAGGTTGTTATGGTGACACATGTCAACCACCATACTTGCCTCCATGCTTGCACCATACTTCCCTTTTGTGTGCACTCAACCTTGTCATGCTTCCCTTTTGTGTACACTCAACCTTAATTATCATTTCCTTCTCCCTTGCTTGGCCAAAAACGTGCTCCCTCTTATGCTCCAACTAAATCAAGTGTTCCTTCCATTTACTCAAGTCAATTGGTGCAAAAGTTGGCTACCTAACCTTATGATATAAGTAAGGACTTATGACACAACAATTATCTCCATCATCTTTCATGTGGTGTTGACACTTGGTCTCATTGGATTTTGACACTTGTCTTCTCCTCCTTCATCCCTAAATTTCTAAAATAATTAATAGAAAAAGGAAGATTACTTTATTTCTCAAATTTTCGGAATAATGCCAATTCTGGCAGATTTTCTGCCTTAACTTTGAAAAATCATAACTAATTTTGTAGAGATATTTTCGAGGCAATTCCAAAGCCTATGGAACCCTCATTGAGTCTAGTTTCAAGGAAAAATATGGGATTTTACTTAATAGGATCATATTATTCCCAGATTTTCAATCTTTGATCGCTGCTCCAGAAACTTTCCAGATTTTCTGGATCAACTTCAAAAATTCATATATTTTTGTACATAGCTTCAATTGAGTCATATGACCTATCAAATTAAAGCTTAGGATGTCTACTTTCACCCTATAAAATTTCATAATTTTTGGTCATCATTTGGTCTTCCAAAACTATATGACAATCTCACTGCCTCGCAGGCGATTTCACTGAAAACACTATTCAACCTTCAATTTTCAATATTTAATTCTTTTGGCCTTAAATATTCACCATTTCATTGAATATATATAACAATTACAATATATTCTTGGTGAATAAAATTTGGGATGTTACACTTTCTTTTCGATCTCAAGGAGCTAATAACTCGGATTAGCTCCTTCTACTAGTATTCACATGAATAATAATCCAACATGAACAGCGTGTTAATGCTATCAACATCCCTCTCTAGAGTTTTCTTTTCTCAAGGCACTCTATCTATCTTTTCATCACCCATAGAAAACCCTAGCTCTCCCTAACTAGTCAAGGCTTTCTATTTTATGATGGATATTGGATTTTTAAAATTAATCTTAATTAATTTTGAAATTCATATCATATCAATTAACACTTAATTGTCCTTTGATAAGCAAATCAAATAAATATGGTTTAATTAAATCTGTCTAACAATTTTAATTTAACCTATTGATTTAATCTGAATAAAGAGCCAATGGAAATAGATTTAATTTATCTTTATAAATTAAATCTAAGATATTATATCTTTGTCGTGTTAGTTATTAAATTTAATTTATCAGATAAAATTAAATTTATAAACTAACACAATATAATAATATTAACATATTATATATATATATATATATATATATATATATATATATATATATATATATATATATATATATTTCGAAAATATATATACAGAAATACATATATGTATATATAATATTATTAATTTTCTTTTTGAATATATATATATATATATTCATCCAAGCTAGATTAACCATTGCATTCATTAAATCTAAACATATCTTATACTCAATGAATCTGGACATTATAGCTTGTGTTGGGCTATTTTTGTGTGCGACCCTATAGGCCCATATGAAGTTGGCAGTATGCCAATGACTATACTAACCCACAAGTCATAATTGACCTTTAGCAAGACATTACAACTACCTCATTCATATGAGGATCGATAAACTGATGCAACCTGTTATACAACCATATCACGTCCCTTTTGTCAGACGATATTTCAATCAAGGATGGGGCATGGAGAATGTTATCCTCCTATTTCTGACCATTACTTTCTTGTTCCCTAAGTAGTCCGACTATAGAAATGGAGACTCCTTTCTATCGTAGTATGGCCATACATTTCTCAGACTCACTCATCGAGGGACCCAATAATATCTCTCTACTAATGTAAGAGACAAATCTCATCTGGACCATTCACATTCCTCTACGTGAAAACTACCAAGCCTGAACATAGCCTTTATTATCACCCAATCAAAGGTGACTTTTGACTAGGTCAAAGCTAAGCGACTCTCATGTAGGAATCTATGATGATATTGGGTCAAAAGGCATAGTGGCGTTATACATGAGACACGTTTATGACTTAATTCATGTAAATTTCTCATAGCAAGTCGGTCCAGCACCTTGTACTCTTACAGGTGCCTAGGACTTTGATTCGTATCTTCATACCTCTTCAAAGTCATACTAGTCTTATTTTACCTTTACGCCTACATAGATGATCGACCATGGATATTTAGAACAATTATTATGATTTATCTAAGGATGGTTATCACAGTAAACATGCAAATAATATGATAACAAAATGGAGAAGTTGAATGAATAATAATGTTCAAAGTACCATGATTGGTCCCTAGGGCACAATTTCCAACATCCTCCCACTTGTACTCGGTACAATTATTAATCTACCTAATTCCTATTGTCCTAACATGACGCTCATGCTTTGACTGTGCAAGCAGCTTGGTAAGAGGATCAGCAACATTATCTTCTCCTGCTACTTTACATATTTTTATATCACTTCTATAATTGATTTCTCTAATGAGATGAAATCACCTGACTATATGCTGGTCCTTTGATGTGACCTAGGCTACTTGGCCTGTGCAATAGCATCACTGCTGTCACAGAACAAAGCTTTTGGATTTGAGATGGTAGGCACCACCCCTATTTCAGTAATGAATTTCTGATCCAAATGGCTTCCTTAGCTACATTCAATGCTTCTATATACTCAACGCTTTTGTTATAGAACCTGCTACAGTGCTTTGCTTGGAGCTCTTCCAGCTTATTGCTCTACCTTTCATGAAGAATATGTATCCAGATTACGATTTAAGGTCATCTTGGTCAGTTTGGAAACTTGCATCTATGTAACTAGTTACGCAGAGTTCATCATCGAATCCACCATATACTAAGAGTAAGTCATTAGTCCTTCTTAAGTACTTTAGAATATTCTTGATAGCAGTCTAATGACCCTCACCAGGATCTTGTTGATATCTGGTTGTCATACTTAAGGCAAATGAGACATCCGGTCGAGTACATAACATGGCATACATGATGGATCTAATAGCCGAGGCATATGAAACCTTTCTCATCTGATCTCGCTAATCAGGTGTACTAGGACACATATCCTTGCTAAGATGGATGCCATGAGACATAGGCATGTAACCCCTTTTTGAATCCTGCATACTGAACCTATGCAGTATCTTGTCTATGTATGTGTTTTGTAACATCACATTTTTATTCATTAGTATGCCTTGTAATTATTTGTAGCATTTAATGGAATAGAATGGTGAATGGTGATGTACATGAATTTTTACAAAAAAAAAAATGTAATGGCAAAATGGTAATTTGCCAACAAAGCAAGAAGCAATTTATTTTTTCCTTTTCTCTATATAATTTTGGTGAAATGAGGAAATAAAAGGGAATATATATATATATATATATAGTTAATATTAATTTAAGAAGAGGAAAAACAAGAGCCAAGTAAAAATTGTTGGAAAAGTCAAAAAGCAAGTACATGGTGAATTGGGCATAAAAATATAATATCTTGGTAATTGGAATAAGCAATTGAAGAAGCCCATTTGGTGCATTTGGAACCCCTCCATGGCATCATTTAGTCAAGGAGAAAGAGAAAGAATTAAATCCAATTGATTAAAGATAAGTCCAAGCAAAACACATGTGCAAATTCCATTAAACTAGTATATTCCAAGAGAAAAGTGATATTTTAAAAGCCATTTCCTTTCCATTTGGGCATCATTTTCATTCAGCTGCCATCAATAGAGAGAAAGGAGAGTGAAGAAAGCTTGGTGATCTTAGGGCTCCAAGAAACAAAAATTATAGGTAAAAGCTTGTAATCTTAGTGTTTTTTGCCTTCCAAACGCTTTAGAACTTCCTCTAATCTCTTCTCCTTCTTGAAACCATGGATAGTAAGCTAAATCAAGGGTGTAGAGAGAGAGGGTTGAGGCATTGAGGAGAGATAAAGTTGAGAATCCAAGAGATAATCTCATAAACTTGATCCTTTTGTGCTATATGATGGTGGTGGTGGTGGTGCGTTATTGTTGTTGTTGTTGTTGTTGTTGTTAGTTTTGGCTTGGTTTTTCCTTGATTTGTAAATTTGGAAATATGAAATCCTAGAAGAAAATACTACCAAAATTTCCATGAATCATGTTTGTTTAGTGTTTAAGTAGTTAATCTTGTGTTTATAAGTGAAAAGGAAGTGATTAATCAGGAGAAATCAAGAAAACAAACTTTTACTCCTAAGAACCTAAATTTCGGTTTGATGTAGAACAAGGGGAAGGAGTTGGAATTTTGTAATTCTGATGGTTCCATTAGATTTAGAAGGGAAAATTGTGTGGCAATATAGGTGTTCATGATTTTTGGAAATTTGCATGCAAATCTGGAATTTATTGAAGTTGTAAGTGCATGATGTTTGATTTGCCTCCAGTGAGGCAGTGTTTCTGGATTTAATCTGGAATAGGGGAGGTTCTAAGCATTTCTGGGAAAATGTGATAATAGTGGCTATCTTTGGTATTTTTCCATGAAAATACATTTAAAGAGCTTCTTTTAGGCTTTGGAATCAGTCAAATTGGATTTTCCTATAATTTATTATAAATTTCTGAAGTTGACTGAGAATCTGCCAGTTTTCTGGAAATAGTAAATTGTACTGTGCAGAAACTGATATAACTGCATTAGATAACTAGTAGAATTTGATTTAAAGGTTGTAAGAGTACAAGTAATAACTAGTTCTTAACTTTAATTTGGATAGGAACTGTAAATTTCCCAAGTTGAAACTAAGGTTAGGACTGACAGAAATGAGAAAGGAGTCAGGGAGTAACTTTTTCTTGTATATACTTTATGATTAGTATATGTTTGAGTATGTCTTTCTCTGTAACATGTACATGGTGTCTTGGACACACACATTAGCCTACTTATGGTCTGAGACCTAACAGAGGCGCAAAGTTCAACCAGGTTGCAAACAGTCATTTGGCCTTGGACAATATACACACAACATTCTATCATGCACAATAGTCTATCATCTTACATGACATGGTGTATTGTATATTTATTTTCATATTTTATATGTTTGAAAAGCATGTTACTAATGAGATTCGATCGAATCTCACTCTTTTACTACACTTGAAAACATTCCAGCAGAAGCTAGTGGCTTAAAGGGAAAGACAGGGGCTACCAGTGCATGGAGTCTCGGTGTATAGTAGAGCTACTGTGGTTATCTATATTTGTACTTTTGCTTTTTTTGAATGCTCTGTATATTTGTGTATATTTTTTAAACCCTGCGGGGATTCTCATGTATTGTAAGCAAGTACCTCATATCAGTATGTTTCCGCTATTTTTGTATGCGTTATGGAAACTATGCCCTTAATACTCTATGAATTCAAAATGTTAAGGGGTTTGACATGCTCTGACTTTGGGCTATTAGTCTCTTGGATCTATCTTTGTAGATCATAATCCCTTGGATGTAGGTGGCTTCACCTAAGTCCTTTATCGAGAAAGACTTTCCTAACCAAGACTTGACAGTTTGCAAGATAGGAATGTCATTCCCAGTAACTAAGATGTCATCTACATAAAGTACTAGAGATACAATTGTGCTCCTACTAACCTTTTATAAACACAAGGTTTATGGATGTTTTGAATGAATCTAAACTCTTTGACTACTTCAACAAAATAATGATTCCAGCTCTGAGATGCTTGCTTCAATCTATAAATAGATCTTTGAAGCTTGCACACTTTACTAGAATCCTCTGGACGCACAAAGCCTTCTGGTTGTGTCATGTACACATCCTCAAGTAGCTTTCTATTAAGGAAGGCTATTTTGACATCTATATGTCTTATTCCATAGTCATAATATGCTACAATAGTAAGAAGGATACTGATTGATTTGGCTATTGTAACTTGGGAAAAGGTTTCATCATAGTCTACACCATGAGTTTCATCATAGTCAACTAGTTGTGCCTTGAAGACATTTACATTGAGATCCATGTCAATTTTCTCCTTGAAAATCCACTTGCACCCTATGGTTTTTACACCTTCAGGTGGTCAACTAAGGTCTATACTAGATTGTCATATATGAATAGCATTTCAGACTTCATGGCATTTAGCCATTTCTTGGAGTTTAGTCCTACTATGGCTTCTCAATAGGTAATCGGCTCATTTTTCTTAATGAGCAATGTATCACGGCTTTCAATAATCAAAAATCCATATCTCTGAGGCTGATGTTGTGTCCTATCATATCTACGTGGGCCTTGTGTTACTTGATGAGGCTCAGCAACTTGTTGTAAGTCTTCTCTGTTTTTCATCTATGGTTCTGTGCTATCTTGTGACTCTCAAACTTCTTCGAGATGTACCTTGCTCCCAATAGTTCTTTTAGAGATAAACTCTCTTTTTAAAAATGTACCATTTCGAATAACAAACACTTTGTTATCAATAGGATTGTAGACATAATATCCCTTCGTTTCCTTAGGATACCCTATGAAAAGACACTTTGAGGATATGGGCGCTAATTTATCTTAAGCTTGTTGGTTAACATATCTCACATCCCCAAATTTTGAGAAAGATAAACTAGGTTTCTTTCTAATCTATATCTCATATGGTGTTTTTTCAATTGCCTTAAATGGAACACAATTTAGTGTGAACGTAACTGTCTCTGGGGCATGCTCCAAAAGGACGGTGGAAGATCTGTTTAACTCATCATAGATCAAACCATATCTAATAGTGTTCAATTCCTCCGTTCAGAAATGCCAGTCTATTGTGGTGTTCCTGGAGGAGTCAATTGTAAGATTACCCCACCACTCCTAAGATAATCAATGAACTCTTGGCTCAAATATTCACCACCTTGATCAAATCAAAGTGCTTTAATCATCTTGCCAAGTTGATTTTGTACTTCATTTTGGAATATTTTGAACATTTCAAAAAATTTAAATTTATGTTTTATTTAATAGATATATCCATATCTACTAAAGTCATCTATAAATGTAATGAATTACATATAACCTCCTCTGGTAGTTGTATTTAATGGTCTACTTATATATGTATGCATGAGGCCTAATAAATCAGAGGCCTTCTTACTATGCCCAGTAAAATGTGCCTTTGTCATCTTTCTTAATAAGCAAGACTCACATGTATCATATGATTCAAAATCAAATGAATTAAGAAATCTATCTTGATAGAGTTTAGAAATACGTTTCTTATTTATATGGCCTAGACGACAATGTCATAGGCATGTCGCATTTAAATCATTTGACTTGATCCTTTTGGTAGTTAGTTATAGATATTTTCACTATTAGGATGTTCCAAATTTAATATATAATGACCAACATGCAAATTACCATTAGCACTAAAAAATTCATTATGATAAATAAAACATTTACCTTTCCCAGTAATGGAAGTATAACCTTCCTTATCAAAATAAGAAAGAGATACAATATTACTACTCAAAGCAGGAACATAATAGCAATTGTTCAAAACTAACAAAAGCCTACTAGGCAGAACTAATTCATAAGTGCCTACAACTAAAGCAGCAACTCTTGCTCTGTTTCCAACTCATAGGTCCACTTTGCCCTTCTTTAGCTTTCTACTATCCTTAAGAGCTAACACATTTGTACAAATGTGAGAACCACATGCTGTATCTAATACTCATGTAGAGGAAGTAGAAAGATAAATGTTTATAACATAAATATCTAAAGAGATAGCCCCACTATCCTTCTTCTTTTATAGATCTTCAAGATAGAGTTTGCAATCCCTCTTCCAATAATCAGGTTCATTATAGAAGAAGCATGCTCCTTCCTTTGGAGGCTTTGCCTTCTTGGCTGCAGGCTTAGTTTCAGGCTTATTTGACTCTTTGGTCTTACCACCTGAGGCATTACCCTTCCCTAGCCCTTGCCTTTCCTTTTCATACCCTTTCCTTTCTGAACCATCAAAACAATGTTAGGCTATTTCTTAATGTTCTGCTTAGTAGTTTTAAGCATCCCATGTAGTTCAAAAATTGATTTATCCATGTTGTTCATGTTGTAGTTCATAACAAATTGGTTATAACTTTCTGGGAGTGAGTTCAAGATCAAATCTGTAGCTAACTCCTAGCTCATGGGAAATCCAAGCCTTTCAAGGTGATCAATGTAGTCTTTCATCTTTAACACATGAGCACTAACTGATACACCTTCATCTATTTTGTAGGGATGTAAGTCTTTGTGGTCTCATACCTTTCTTGCCTGCCTGTTGCTAGAACATTTCCTTTAGATGCACAATCATCTTATGAGCCTCCATAAATTCTAGATCTCTTTGGAGTTCTAGAACCATGGTGGCAAGCATTAAGCAATCTACATCCACAAAGTCTTTCTCATGCTTCATGTAAGCATCTTTCTGAGCTATTGGAGTATTAGCTGCAGGCTTCTCAGGAATGGGTTGGTCTAGGACATATGCTTTTTTATCCTTTTTTTAGAACAATTCTCAAGTTCCTGAACTAGTCAAGAAAGTTTGTGCCTTGAGTTTGTCTTTCTCAAGGTCTGATCGCAATGATAGTGTAGTTGTATTACTAATCAACATGATTCTACAATAAAATATGCAAACTTGGTTAGTAATATTCGAAAAAATTAACAACCCTCAATGTAATAATTAGTGAGCTAAGATCTATGTCTCACTTAAATTTAAGTCCGCTTTGGTAGGACGCTTAAATCAAGTTATTTATGTAGGTAACCTCTTTCTAATTACATCACATGTAACTCTTAGATCTTTATGAAATTCAATCATCATATGATTCAACATGTTTAATCCCATATAATGCCTTAAGATCCAAGACCGTTTTGTTAGTCTCAATTAAGTCAAAACAATAATGAATCTTTGTAACTGGCACCATTACTCACGCTTGTCTCACCAAGATAACTCAAGTGCATCCACTTTGGTAGAACCTACAATTGAGCGATCTAGGTTTGACAGTATTCATTAATTGATGGCATTTTGACTTAAGATTTCATTTGGAGGGCTTAATTAATTATTTTGTTTATATGAATACATATATCGCTATTGTATCTCATACAAATATACATATATATATGTAAAATATGTATGTAATGATCTAATCAAAGCAAACATAATTTAAACGTAACATAATATGGCTCACCTAACCTAAATCCTCTCAAGCCAATGAGAAGACCTCTCTAGATGAGAAGAGCATATACATCCAAACTATGTAGAAGAAGGCAAGGCACACAGGTTGTATTTAAAAAAAATTTACAACCCTTGTAAAACTAGAACCATATTGTTCACCATACCCAAACAATTTTAGAAATTAAAACCACAACAAATAACAATTCATACAACATGTAAAGCAATAAATGTTATGATTATGTCGTGCTATGAATAGTTAGCCACAACAGTCCCTCTACCAAACCTATGCTCCTCAATCCTCCTCTAAGAAAAGAGGAAGGAAAAGAAGAAGATGGGAAGTGGTTTAGAGGATAGTTCAGATTATTCTAATTCCAAGAGAATGGTATCTCTGAGCTTTTTTTTTCATTATTAGTAACTGACCATATGATTAGAGGAGAAAATTGATAAGTTCTTTAATTTCCTTTATATTCTTTTAACTTTATTTTCTCTAATTCTTATCTAATTTTAATTAAAAAATAACTTCTTTTCATTTACTGTCTCTATCGATCACCAAATGTAGGATTTCTATAATACTAGCTTCCTTATATTTTCCTTGATTTTCAAGCTTTTTTACACTAGCAGTAGAAGCATCACATGTGTCCAAGAACAGTTATAAATCTTCTTAATCTATTCATCCTTAACATTTTATGTAAGAGATCCCTACATATTTCTACTTAACATACTGCTAATGAGATTTTCAATCTAACAACCCCACAACATAAGAGAGCTAAAGTTAGGCTGGGTTTTCCTTGGTCTCTTATCCTTCTCGATTAATCACCATCAATCAAATCCAAAACAATATATCACATACAACTTATATATCACATATACAATTTATAATTGAGATGAAACCTCCAACTCAACTTAAATGCACAATTGACCTGGCTCTGATGCCACTATTGAGATTAGTAGGCACAGCGGAAAATTA
Source organism: Inga laurina (assembly GCA_963855925.1). Lineage (NCBI taxonomy): Eukaryota > Viridiplantae > Streptophyta > Magnoliopsida > Fabales > Fabaceae > Inga > Inga laurina. The sequence continues at coordinate 20,214,234 of OY979702.1, read as the reverse complement.
AAATTCAAAAAAATTTTCGATCCCAACTGCGGATTTGTCAATGGTGTTTAAATCAAGTAGTAGAGAAACGTACATTTCTTATGTGTTTAGTCTTTCTTTTCGATCTCAAGGAGCTAACAACTTGGATCAGCTCCCTCTACCATTATCCACAAGAATAAGAATCCAATACGAGCAGGGTGCTAGCACCACTAACGTCCTTCTTTAGAGTTTTCTTTTCTCAAAGCTATCTATCTATCTTTTTATCACTCGTAGAAAACCGTAACTCTCCCTTTCAAATAACTAGTCAAGGCTTTCTATTTTATGATGGATATTGGATTTTTAAAATTAATATTAATTAATTTTGAATTCCATATCATATCAATTAAAACTTAATTGTCTTTTGATAAGCAAATTAAATAAATTTGGTTTAATTAAATATGTCTAACAGTTTTAAATTAACCTATTAATTTAATTTGAATAAAGAGCCAATGGAAAAAGATTCAATTTAATTTATGGATAAATTAAATCCAAAATATTATTTCTGTCATGTTAGTTATTAAATTTAATTTATCAAATAAAACTAAATTTTAAACTAACACAATATAATAATATTATTATATAATATATGTATGTATGTATGTATGTATGTATGTATGTATGTATGTATGTATGTATGTATGTATGTATGTATGTATGTATGTATGTATTTATTTATTTATTTTGAAAATGCATATATGTATATATAATATTATTAATTTTCTTTTCAAATATATATATATATATTCGTCTACCCTAGATTAACCATTATATTCATTAAATCTAGACATATCTTATATTTAATGAATCTGGACATTCTAGCTCATGTTAGGCTATTTTTGGGTGCGACCCTATAGGCCTATATAAATTTGGCAGTGGGCTAATGACTATACCAAACTATAAGTCGTAAGTGGCCTCTAGCAAGACATTAAGGCTACCCAATTCATATGAAGATCGATGACCGATGCAACCTGTCATACAACTATATAACGTCCTTTTTGTCACACGATATTTCAATAAAGGATGAGGCATGGAGAATGTCATCCTCTTATTCCTGACCATTACTTTCTCGATCCCTGAGTAGTTCGACTATAGAAATGGAAACTCCCTTCCATCATAGTATGGCTATATATTTCCCAGACTAACTCATTGAGGGGCCCAAAATATCTCTCTACTAATGTAAGGGACAAATTCCATTTTGACCATTCACATTCCTCTACAAAAAAACCACCAAGCCCGAACATAATCACTATCAACACCCGATTAAAGGTGACTTTTGACCAGGTCAAAGCTAAGTGACTCTCATGTAGGAATCCATGATGATCTCAGGTTAAAGGACATAGTGACGTGGTTATACATGATACAAGCTTATGACTTGATCCATGCAGTTTCCTCATAGCGGGTCGATCCAGCACCTTGTACTCTTATAAGTGCCTAGGATTTTGATTCGTATCTCCATACGTCTTCAAAGTCATACTGTTCTTATTTCATCTTTGCTCCCGTATAAATGACCAACCACATACATTTAGGACAATTATTTTGATTTATCCAAGGATAGTTATCATAATGAACATGCAAATAATATGATAACAAAATAGAGAAGTTGATTGAATAATAATGTTCAAAGTACAATGATTGGCCCCTAGGACATAATTTCCAACATCTCCTAATGAAGGCTATAGTGATTATGCACCCCAACAGTCACATGTTCCAACTCCTCGCTCTATTTCCAGTATGTATAAGGAATTGGCTTGACATCGCCCTCCCATATTTAATAGGAATCAGGTCCCTGTCAAAGCAGAGACGTGGATCGAAGACATAGAGAAGTTATTTCAGGCTGTAGATTGTATTAGTGTTTATATGGTACAAGCAGTCACTATTCTTTTTAAAGGTAAGGCAAATGAGTGGTGGAAGAGTGTTAGTGTAACCCCCTCCTTAATTATATCCGAAATACAAGATTAAAATGAATTAGAGACCGGCGGATAAATAAAACTTAAATTCATTCCCCATCCTTAAGATAGAGTTTTCACAAATACCTTTCGAAATCTAATTTACCTGGTCTTATATTCACATTTCGAATACAATTACCTCACGAAGATAAATCACATTCATTACAAATATCAGAGTGCATAACTTAATTCCCAACAATCCCAGGTCATACCTTTACAAAAGAATTACATACCACATTCACCCTTTACAAGTTCTCATATGAGAATTACACAAATCCATCTCGAATACATAACCAAATACACATTCCAACCTATCCAACCATATATACATCCACACATATATCCAAATATACATAATCCCAACTATACATTGATAACCAACTACCCAAAATTACAACCCGAAGGAGTCCTCGCCGCCCTTGGTTGCTTGTTCCATCCTCGAACCACCTAACCTGTCTAAAATATTGGTAGGGGAGGGTGAGATTTGAGAGAATCTTAGGAGGAAAATATTACCAATATTCATGCAAGATAAATGTTTAATACATGGCATGCTTGCATTATATAACTCATGCTCACACAATGACATACTTGCAAGCTCAATGCTTCAAACATCATACTTATGGCCATAGCATAAACAGAAACATAGCTTTAATTATTCATATATGTTTCACATAATCAAGCAAAGCAATAACATGCATCAATACACTAATACAAATATCAGAGTAGGCAGGAGAGGTATGTTCCCTATACTTATTCTTTCTACGTATGCTCCAGCACAGCTGCTCACGATCAGGGCGAATATCGAACCCTATAAACCAAATCAAGGATATAGGGTTATTCTCTATTTTATATTCTTACTTTCATAACACTTACAGTTGATTATCATTTACGACCTTTAGGTGGCTGCTTAAAGCCTAAACATATGCCTAAAGGGTTGGGAAACACTTGACCAAAGATCACCTTTCAGAAGTGCAAAATACTGATTTTTGGAGGTTGGCCACGGCCTAAAAATCTACTGACCGTGGCCAAAAACATGTCAGAAACATTTGGGCTACGGCCTAGAACCTTATGGCCGCAGCCAATAAAATCCTGTTTCTTGGCTGAAATTCCAAAAAATATAACTAATTCCAGAAAAATAGAAATGAGGTGATCCCAAAGCCAAATGAAATATATTTAAGTCCTCTTTATTAGAAAAATATGGACCAATACTAGAAATCACCACACAAATACAAAATTACAAAAAATCCAACATTGCTCCAAAACAGATTCCAGTTTCAACATCAAACTTTGGGCAACCGTAACTCCAGTCACAAAAGGAAATGACAAATTATGTGTCCATTTTGAATCTTGGCATGTGAACTTTAATATTGGAAAGTTTCAGAACTTTTAGACATCATTTGCCCATTCAAAACATCCACACAAACAAACTGCCAAGCATAGAGTTTCAATGGATAGAATTTCCAGATTTTCACAATTGCTTCCAATGGTTCTTGTAATACCCCAAATTTTGATTAAGGACTAATGATGATTATTGTGAATATTTTGTGAAATAAAGTTGAATTATTATGTGTTATGTGGCAATTTTAATAAATATGTCGTAATCAGAGAGAAATTGGAAGAATGACCATAAGTTAGTGATTAATAGAAGAAATTAATTACTAACTAAGAGGAAAATGAGATGTGTAACTAAATGGCTAATGGAGGGGTTAGAGTAACTAATCGGTTACTTACTTTATGAGAGCCAATGAAATTCTGACACATGGCTAGTTGGTGTGAAGAGAGAGTGGATAAGAAAGTCAAATCCCAATATTTTATTATTTTCTCTCTCTTTTCCCTCCTTATTTTCTATTGAGGCATGGTATGGGGAAGGGAGTGGCATCATTTCATCTTCACCAAGCTCTCATCTCTCTCTTCTCTCTCTCTCTCTCTCATGCGTGCAGCTATTGTTGGCCAAGGAAAGAAGAAAAGCTTCTGATTTAGGTGAGTTTTTGACCCTTTTAATGACCTCTAATGCCAAATCTCTCTCTTATAAACTTGTTTCTTGTGTTGAGAGCTTCGATTTCATGGTTTTAGATTTTCCATTTGGTGGTGTTTGTGCACTCAAGGAAATCTAAAGATTGGTGAATCAAGGAACTTCTTTGGGAAAAGTTGTAGAGGTGAGTAAGACAAACCTTTCTATATAGGTTTTGTGTCATTTCATTGAGGTTGGAATTTCTGGAATTTTGGCTTGATTTTCAAAAATGAGGGTCATTGTGTTATTGAGATGTGTTATCATGGATATAGTGTCATGAGTATGAGTTTTGAATTGATAGAATGGATTGAGATTGAGTTGTGAAACTTGAAGTTTTGGAAATTGTCATTGTGTTGTTGTTTTAGTTATATCTTGTGAAAGTCATTTGAATTTGGTCATTTTTATGTCTCCATTGGGTTCCTTGTGAAATTTTGTGAGGGAATAAGGTTTGTAATGGATTTTGGAACCATTGGAGACAAAGTGTGCAAAATTGGAAAATTCTGGAAAATAGTAAGTGTAAATTGTTGTGCAAGTGGTCAACTTTACATGATAATTTCACAAAGCAAATGGTTTTGGAATGAGGTGAAACTTTCCAATTTTGTAGTTCACATGTCAAGCTTTCCATTGATATTAAGTTTAGCTAATTCTGAGTTTTGTACTAAGAGATATGGTCATTTAAAAACAACCAAGAATAAGGACATTTCTTGGCCGTGGCCCATAACTTTCTGTCCATTTCTTGGCCGCAGCCCAAATGTTTCTGACTTGGTTTTGGCCGCAGGCCAAAGTGGATGGTCACGGCCCAAAACCTTCTTACCTTCTCTTGGTCACGGCCTAAAGGAGGCTGACCGTGGCCCAAGACTTTTTGATCATATCTTGGCCGCGGCCCAAGGGTGGGCTAGCCGCGGCCAACCCCTGTTTTTCAGCACTTTAAGATTTCAAAAGTGGTTCTCAACCCAATGTTTCCAAGTCTTTTAAGACTTTTGTTAGAGTCACTTGTAGCCTCTTAAGGGTCATTTATGATAACCCAAATCTAAGTATTTTGAAGTCAATTGAGTCTTAGAATAGAGAATAACACTTCATCTCTAATTATAAATTCTAGGATTCGACATTTGCCCTACTCAGGAGAGACTGATGCCAGAGCACTCTTGGAAGGACCAAGGTAGTGACTTTTCTCTCATGTTGTGTATGATGCTTGGTATGCATGACTTGTTATTATGTTTTATAAAATGAATCGCATGTGAACTTGATGTTGTGAACTTGTGGGCATGATGCCATTGTGAACTGTGAATGCGAACTATACCATGGTCAATACTGTGTGAGCACTTCAGCGTGAGCAATCGTAGGGGGTGATGTTTATCACACCTACCCCTACCGTTGTAAATGACGTGGGTGTTGTGGAATTGCTAATTCTAGCTTTAAGAATCTGGCCAGTGTGGCTATGTGTTGTAAAATTCTTTATATGAAACCCAGCTATGGTGAATTATAAGATTGTGAACCCTGTTGTGGTGTAATACAGCTTGTGCACTTCAACGTGAGCATTCGAAAGGGATGACGTGTGTCATACTTACCACTACCACTGTAACTGCCGTTGTGATTGCCATGTGTTGAGTATGATTTGCGTCCATGCTTTGTTGTTGTGCATACTATGATTGAATTGACACTACGGGGATTCCTTAGAATCTCACTCACCTAAAACAATTCTTAGACAGGGCTAATGGATTTAAAGGAAAGTGGGTGTCAAAGAGCGGATAGAGCTCTGAATTAGGGGTTCTAGTTTTGGATAAACTGGTTATCATAATTTGTATTTTGGATATTTTGTTGGGAAACAATTGTATATATTGGATATATGGATTAGTATTGTGTAATCCCCTAGTTAAGGGAAACGAATTATGGCCATTTGTGCTTGTAGAACCCTTATTTGATTAATGGAACCCTAGTGTGTTGGGAATTTACTTGTACTCTAATATTTATAAATGAAATCGTACTATACAGGCCATTTATATATTGAAATGTGAATATGATACCATTGTGAACAAGTTATTTTGTAAAAGTTTTTGAAAACCCCGTTTTGGGCAAATGGAAGATTTTATAAGTCTCAAATCATCTACGGTCTCTAATTCTGCATTAATCACGTGTTTATGAAACAAATCTCGGCCTTAGTTGGAAGGGGGTTACAGTTCCTATTTTCACATCAAACACCATTTCCACATAAATTTTCACAAGGAATCCATTGGAAACACCAAATCAACCAAATTCACATTACTTTGACATGTTTCACTAATGAACACAACATGTCACACAATTCACATTTCAAACTCAACATTGCAAACTCTTTCCATTTCAAATTCAAAACCACTTCTAATGATACCAAAACACAATATGGCACCATTGTGACCATGATAAGTAAAATATTGGTATATTTATTTTCCCCTATATGATGATTTTGTGGATGATATTTGAGCTCAATTTAATGAATTTGGGTGTAATTAGTAAATAAATAATGATTTTGCCATAAAATAGAATTTCTTGAAAAATACTAAATTAGACCCTCTTTTAGTTTTTAGGTAATATCTGGAGCTCTAGATGTCGGATTGGGACATTCTATATATGGATAAAAAGCTGAGAAAGAGCTCTACAACTTTTATGTTGAAACCAAAACCCAATTCTATATCCAAGGGTTTCATTATTATTGGAAGTTGAGAGCAGGAATCATCTACCACTCCACCAACCAATCCATCTACTACTTCATCTTCCTTTTTATCTACTACTTCATCCACGACATTCCATCTACCACTTCTTCTTCCTTTCCATGTACCACATCCCAACTACTACTTCATCTTCCCTTCCATCTACCACATTCCATCTACTACTTCATCTTTCTTTCTATCCAACACATTCCATCTACCACCTCATCTTCCTTTTCACCTACTACTTTATCTATCACTTCATCTACCACACTCCATTCCTCCCTATATATAGCCATCCTCTCCTTCACATTTTACACACCCATCTCATATCTATTACTTTCCTCTCTTCTCCACTTACACACCATCTCATATCCATTACTCTCCTATCTTCTCCACTTGCATATCATTTTCATATCCTTTACTCTCCTCTCTTCTCCACATACACCATCATTTTAGAATTAATTTTATGCTTTGTATTTGTTTCTTGCATGCCTCCTACATGGAAGGTTTTACCTCTTACATGGAAGGCTAGATTTTTCTATTTTCATGCATCTTGTGGTTGTATTTTTAAGTTTTAGAATTTAATAATTATATTTATTGTAATGTTTATGAAGTTTTCAATTTATTTTATTTCTGTTTTTAATTTCATCATCTGCTAAACTTTCATTTTCCTAGGGTGATGATGTAGCTTACTAATGACGGATTGAATCTTAACTTATTAAATCTAGTTTTAATTTTTTCCTTCATTATTGAGTTTTAATTATTGTTCTTAATGCTTTTGATTGATTGGCCATCTTTTAAATGATTTCAATATGCATGTTGAGACCGGAAGGAGATGCATGTGTGTAGATCATATAATTAAAACCATGACTTGCATATGAAATAGGAATATATTCATATGAATTGTGTAGTCTTACTGAGTTCCATAAATCTTAATGCATAATTAATTGCTTAAATTCATATAGGAATATATTGGATTAGCAATTAATTATAGAATTTCTTGACCTTGGAAGAGGCTAGTAATTAAATTAAGGAAACTTGACTATCAATTATGTGGAATAAATTGGACTAGAATAGATAAATTATTCAATCCGGAATTTGTTAAGTGAAATCTGACCCCTAGGACTTTTTCTCATATTTGCTTTCATATCATCTGCACTCATATTTAATTGTTTTTTCTTTTATTTTGTGTTCTCAATCACCAACTAATCGATCAACTAAATAGAATTAAAATTACCCATTTTGGTACTTAAAGATCAATCCTCGTGGGAACGATACTCTACTCACTTCTATATTACTTGATTATGACAGTGTACACTTGTACTATTTAATTGATCATCTACACTCGTAACAAGGTTTTGGCGCTGTTGCCAGGGATTGTAGTCATTAATATCGATACCAAGTAATTTTAATACTAATTTGGTCTTTATATTATATTTGTTTTTTTTGGTGTTTTGTGTTTCTTTTCAGGCTTTTGCTTAGTGTATGATCAGATCGAAGGAGACTGAACTACAACCTCTTGATTATGAGATCGAAAGAACTTGTGAAAGAAATCGAAAAGTTTGAAAGCAGTCTACTTCAATCCTAATCAATCCGATGGCAAATCTGGAGGGAGAAACAACAGAAACCAAAACACACCGTGACTATGCAACACCAACAGTCTTGGGGACAAATTCTGGAATCAGAAGACCACCAGTAGCAGCTAACAACTTTGAAATCAAGCCTGCAATTATCTAGATGATGCAAGCAAATCAATTCGATGGTCTACCAACAGAAGATCAGAATGCACATATAGCCAACTTCCTAGAAATCTGTGACACATTCAAGTATAATGGTGTTACTAATGATGCCATTAGACTTAGATTTTTCCCTTTCTCACTCAGGGATAAGGCTAAGAGTTTGTTACAATCACTACCAATGGGAAGCATAACTACATGGGATCTCATGGAACAGAAATTTTTGGAAAAATTCTTTCCTTCAGCAAAAACTGCTAAATTGAAGAATGAAATTGCCTCATTTACCTAGCATGAACAAGAAAGCCTCTATGAAGCATGGGAAAGATACAAGGAGTTGCTAAGGAGATGTCCTTTTCATGGCTTACCAAATTGGTGGCAACTGTAAACTTTCTATAGTGGGATGACGCACATATCCAAAATTCTTGTAGATGCTGCAGCTGGAAGATCTTTAATGGGAAAAAATATAGATGATGCTTATAATCTACTTGAGGAGATGGCAGCCAATGCATATTAATGGCCTTCTGAACATAGCAATTCAAAGAAAGCACTTGGAGTGCACGAGCTGGATGTCCTTACAACTTTGTTTTCTCAAGTTGCATCTATATCTAAGCAAGTAGGATCATTGACAACCCAAGCAAATGTAATCAGCACTCCTACTGAAGCTTGTGATCTATATGGAGGACCTCATGTGAGCACGTAATATTAAGAAGGACACTCATTCATGCCGGAGCAAGCTTATTTCATCGAAAATCAAAGGAATGACCTATTCTCAAATACTTAGTGATCACCAACTAATCGATCAACTAAATAGAATTAAAATTACCCATTTTGGTACTTAGTGATCAATCCTCGTGGGAACGATACTCTACTTACTTCTATATTACTTGATTACGACAGTGTACACTTGCACTATTTAATTGATCATTTACACTAGTAATAGACCACAATACACAAACCAATTCATCATTTCACAACTATACCAAAATCAGGGTGAATTCCACAATTCTCAATACTCAACCAAATAACACAAAACTTAGGTCAAAATGCTTTAAATACTCACCTCTTCCTCTTCCCTAAGCTTATTCTTTGATTCCTCCAACCTTAAGTTTCCACAAGCTCTCAAAACACCTTCTTTCACAAGTCTAAAACCATAGACATGAAGCTCTCATCATTAGGAACAATATTAAAGAAGATGATTTGACCATAAGAGGACATTAAACCAACCAAAATCTCACCTATAGCTTTCTCTTTCCTCCCCTTGAGTTGGACGTCCATGGAGTGTGTGAGAGAGAAGATGAGATGGTGAAAATGATGAAGGGAAATCAGATTTTTAATTCCCTCCCCAAGTTGGCTGACTTTCACAAAGAAAGGAGAGAGAGAAGAGTTTGAATTGTTGACCCAAGATCCATGGCTCATGTCTTGACACTTGTCAAAATCTTGCTTCATCTTCATGAGCTCACATTCACGCAAACACATGGGATTCGACCCTCTTAATCTTATTACAATGAATCACAACCATTGATCTTTGAGTTACACGATGTACATATATCATTTCTTTTCCCTTGAAAGTCACATCTCACCCTATCCCATATACAACCTCCATTAAAGACTTTCTTTTTTTTTTACCTGAACCTCCATTAAAGACCTGAGAAAAAGCTCTGAACCTCTGAATCTTTGAACCTCGAAAATGATTCCTATAACATACAAGAAGAAATTTGTGATTTTCTTCCATTAGGAGCATTGTGATCATCAATTGCAGGGGGAGCATATAACCTTAAATTGTGGTAAAATCGTTAGATTTTCTTGCACCCTCCGTATGCTCAAGCTAACAAAGCATGATAATTAAGATCCTTGCTTTCTCTTTATTGTCTCTTGCATTTTAGTTATGGACGAATTTGCCATTGTTGAAAGGCAGAGCCAAAGAAAAATTGCCAACAGTGACAACAACACTTTCACCAAGTTCATGCCTCTTGCTTCATCATTAGGAGATGACAGTGCATCCCAAGAGGCAAACCCTGAAGCGGTCACAACAATAATGAACATAAAAGACTCCCTTCCCTCCTGCACTTGCCAATTTCGATGATTTCGAAGCCTCCTCCTCCTTAGAAAAGAATGTCTCCATTGATTCTCTCTCTATTTCTTTCTATTGAATGTCTCCATCATTGAATTAAGTTTCAATGGTTGAGATTTAATGTTATATTAATATTTTTATATAATATTAAATCTCAACCATTAAAACTTGATCTAATGGTAGAGACATTCAATGGAGAGAAAATAGATAGAGGAATCAATAGAGATATTCCTCTCCGTCCTCATCCTTCCTGATAAGTCTCTCCATGCGTCGTTAATGGAGGGGCGATTTGGGGAATACAATGGCGGGTTCATTTCAAATGGTCAGTGGAGAAAAAATATGACAATTGTACAACGTGTGAGACCTACTCTACCTAAAGTAACACATGTTATCTCAAATTTAACACGTAGTGGTAAAATTGACCCACTTTTTAAAGTTTATGTGTATTTAAACACTATTGAAAACTTAATTGTGTCAGTTACCCTTAACATAAAATATTATTGTTAAAATTAAACCTTCACCCGATTATAACATTGATATAAATTTTGAAAGGTTTGCTGAAAAAAAAAAGAAAGATATAAATCTTGAAAGGTTGAATATATATAGTAAATAATTAAATATACAATACTAAGAAAAGAAAATTCCCCCGTAGGGCTCTCATGATTCTGAAATCCCAAAGGCCAGTAAATTTAGGGCATAGTGGCATGTAAACTTTTATATAAGTGAGAGTTTATAAGTAGTTACTACTTGCCTCTCTAATTTTTTTTTTTAAAAAAATATGATCAAAGAAATATTACGCCCCAAAGCACTAATAGATTATAGATGTGATCATGTGAGAGCTTGCTTCCCATGTAATTTTCCATGTAGCTAATTCCTTTTTATTGAATGCTCCCTCCGTATGTTATATAAGAAACACTTAACTGAATCATATAGATTAAAAAGTTGGTTCAACGGAATAAAAATGTTAAAAATATAACTTTTTTTGCTACCAATACCCTCATTTAAGCGGAAGAGAGAGTGTGTTCTGGGGAGAGAATGTGTGAGAATTAAATTTAATGATATTGGTAATATGAGTAATTAAATGAGGTTAAAATAGAAAATCAACATAAAAATTCCAAGACAACATCTAAATGTTTTCTATAAATAGGAATAAGCTATAAATGGGAGTAATTGTTTCTTATAAAAAATACAAGTAAATGCCTTTTTTATTTTTGAATTAAAAGGATAAGCACTAACCGTTTGAAGTTATAATAGTGATAAAATCCACGTCTAATTTACAAGCTAGTACAACATGCCACTAGCCTGTATTTTACTGTGCTCCCTCCGTCCCAAAGTATATAAATGGGTGTGTTCTCAATATATAAAATTCATTTTAGGTCAAAGCATTTCCTGTGTTTTTTTAACTTTTCTCATGGATTGTGCTTGTAGTATTTATTATCTCTCTTATTTATCTTTTTTATAAATAAGGATATAATTTTAAAAAATAATATTTATTATTTTTAATTAATTTTAGCTGTTTTCTCAATAAACATAAATAGTTATTTAAAATTTATAATTAGTGGACGAAGGGAATTCATGATGATCAATCATTCTTAAAAAGTAGGGATGGAAATAGGTTATGCCCCTAACAGGGGCCTATGATCTAACCTACAAAAAGCCTAACTTAGCCTATTTAATAAATAGGTTAAGCTTAGGCTCAGGCATATTATTAGGTCTATTTAGATAAATAGGTCAAACCTATTTTTATAAGGTTTAACCTGCAAGCCTATAGGGCTAACCTATTTAACTTTTTTTTTTAAAAACAATTTATACTATTATATAAGTATATATAATATCATCTAAATAATTTTATAAACTATTTATAAATTTACCAACTTAATCTTAATTCTAAGTTTCATATTTCATCGTTATTATACTCCTTTGCTTTCGCATAAATCATTCACTCCCACCTTTCTTCTTTTCGATCACTCGAGATGGCAACACTAACTCACTTTTTCTCCTCTAATTTGTGCCATCCACTAAAGCATAATAATTGTTATGAGTTTATTTTAGTGTCGAATGAAATATTATAATCTTAATAAGAGGAGTTTGTCCCAATTTACATAGGAAGAGTAAAAAAGGTAAAAATCTAGTTTTACATATTATTTATTATGTTTAGTCGATTTTAAAAAATAGATCTCATTAGTCAACAAGCCATTAGTTTTCTTTCTTTCTTTTTTTTTTTTTTTTTTTGCTCGGACAAGTGTTGCCGCTAAATATTATTTCCTTTTTTTTTTTTTTACTAAGCCTTAATATTACGACAATAATAGATGTTAGGCTTTTAAGACATAATGTACGATTATATATAAGCATGAAGAGTTATATATGAATTTGGAGGCATATACTTTAAAGGCTATTTAAAGTTTTACATTTTAAGTAGGCCTTTAAACAGGCTTCAAGCCTTATCAGGCCTTTTGAAGGCCCAGGCTCATACCTAAAAAAACCTACACATAAACTTAGTCCCAGGTTCAGATTTTGAATATCTATTGTAGGCCCATACCTATTTAGATAAAGTCTAAACTAACCTAATCTATTTTCACCTATGAAAAAGTACATACTTCAAACTTTATTAATTTATTAAAAAACAGTGCGGCCAAGCTGTGTAGACCCCACGCTCAAGGAAAAACAAAACCAATAAGCGAGGTTCATGCGAAGCACGGGGGTCGGGGGCAATATATTACAATTCGTTTTTTATTTGCCATTATATTACAATTCTTGTTACGAATTATGAACTATATCCTGAAAACTAATTAGACAGAAACTATGTTAAAATAAAAATACTTTTAACATTGTTAGTTGTAAGGTTATTAAATTTGGATCGGCCACTAAACCAGTTAAGGTAATTAGTCAATGATCAACCGGTCATATTGAAGTCAAATCGGAGCTAATCCGAGGCTAATTCAATAAGGAAGTAAAGATTTCAGGATTATTGATATGAAATTATGAATAAAATAAAAATTAAATTAAATTATTTTTCAAATAAAAAATATTGAACCAGTCAAATTGACCAGACCGAACCGGTTAGGTGATTAGTTCATCGGTTTCTCGCTTAAACCAATTGGTCCAGTCCGATTTAAATAAATATGGTTAGTTGGGTAGAATATATCTTGAATTTGAGTGAAAATTCAAATCTTATGAATGAATGTCAAAAGAAAATCATGTTAGCATATTTAATCTCAACAATTCGACTCATTAATAATAGTTACATAATAAAAACAAGGGACACTTATAATGAAGTCCCACACAAGAGAAAAAAAATGAAAAAACGATCCCTGAAGTTGTTAATGACAAGTCGAGGAGCGTCCATTAACAAGTTGAGGAGCTTACACTGACAACTTCAGGGACTATTTCTTCATTTTTTCTCTTGTATGAGACTTCATTATAATTGCCCCTAAAAACAATGGTTGGCAAAATAAAATATAAAAACAATGATTTTTTTAGTGAAATAAAAAAAATGATTGTTCACTTAAATCCATACCCCATGGGAATTCTCCCTGGTACAAAACAAAAATTGGCACATTTTTTATTTTATTGTGTGTCAGAAAGAGTTCAAATTTCCAGACTCTTTTTTTTTTTAACTTTTAATGCCCCAATAACTAATTATTTATGGGCCATTCCTTTTCCCTTTTTTTTTTTAGGCCAAGCCATTTCTTTTCTTTTCTTTTGTTTTTTTGGGTTTTTGGCCAACATTCATTTTCCTTTTGTCCCCTCACACAAACACCTTTTTAATCCACAGAAACAGAACCAGCCACCCACACACACACACACACACACACACACACACACACACACACAGATGGCTAGTTCTCATCTCTCCAATGGCGAGGCTAAGAGTTTCGTAGAGATACCCACAATCAAGTTCACAAAGCTCTTTATCAATGGAAACTTTGTCGATTCCGTTTCAGGTTCCTTTTTCTTTATTAATCTTCCTCTTCTCATTCTCCTCCTCCTCATTTTCTTAACACACAATCTTTCCGCCAGAGACACTCTTGCATGAGACTAGAGTAATAATGGCTATGACTAGAGAAGGCTATGGCTTTGTTTTTTGTTATTGACAAAAAAAAAAAACATACGAATACCGTTTTTTTTATCAATTTTAATTATTAACCGCCATATCTGTATTTCCTGGTAATTTTGAATATTGAAAAAACAGGAAAGACGTTTGCAACCATAGACCCAAGAACAGAGGAGGTTGCTGCCAGAATTGCAGAGGGGACAAAGGAAGACGTTGATGTTGCGGTCAAGGCCGCCCGTGCCGCCTTTGATTTTGGTCCCTGGCCTCGCTTGCCCGGCGCTGTACGTTTTCCTTCTCTTTCTATCCTTTTTTATTTTACATTATCTCTAAATGCTCATACAAGATTCAGCTTTAGTATACATTTGCTAATTTTAAATTTACATCGAGTCTTCGTTTATTCCTTACATTTTTGTTTTTTAAGTTCTTTAATGTTAATATATTAATTTAATGAACTAAAAATGCGACTCAGTGTATTTAAACATGACTCTATAATTAAACGCTGAGAAATTATGCTTAAATTTTAATCTTTTAATATAATTATATTAAAAGTAAAATGTATCAATCTCCCCTCTGTTTTCTCTAAATTTCAGGGACCCCTTTTTTATATTGGAAACCTATATAAATTTTCCTTAAAATTAAAATATATGTTATATAAACCTCCGATTTAATTTTGAGAGTTAGTTTTCATTTAATAATAAATCTTTATCTCAATTAAAAAAATAACTTTAATATATATTTTTAAAGTTTTTGTCGTACCATTGAAATGATTACCGTATTATGAAGTTAATTAATTTTATACTTATAAATTTTTATTTTTAATAAATTTAAATGTTTAATGTGGTTTATTTGTTAAAATTTACTTATGATATAATCTTTTAAATATATATATGTTGGCTAAAATGTATTGCAATTATATAATATATATATATATATATATATGTATATATATTATATTTTTTTCAATTAGACTATAAAATTGTAATCTGTTATAATTTTTCAAATATATTATAATTCAAAATTTTTAAATATATTTGCTTAAACATATGTTTCTTAAAAAATTATTTAATTTTTTTCTAAATTTAGTAAAATATTAAATAAATGATTAATACATATAAATGCTAAAAGATAAATTAGGGTTTTGGTATAATGAGCAGCAAATTAGTAAACAAGATTTATTCTAATATGATTTTTAATTAAAAATTATACTTCAAGAATTGTTTTAGAATATTCTTTAACGATGTTGATAATTTGGACTAAAATATATGTTTTTAAAATAGAGAGGAGATCTATGTAATTAAAGTAAAGTAGAATATTGGTTAGATTATTTCACTCTTATATTAAACGATTTAGCATACATTATCTGTATTTAATTGCAGAGTAAGCATTTTCCATTAATGAGATTAATGTTATTATGATTAAGGAATTAAAAATACATTTGAAATTTGTTGTAAATTTGAAAGACCAAACTTACACTTTAGCCAACAAGATCATGATAGGATAAACAATAGCAAGACCTAGCAATTCCATAACTCAAAACCTAGCTTTGAATGACTTGTGTAGAGCAATAGTGTCATTTGCCTCATAGGTTGATACGAATTTAGGGCAAATGATGTCACTTTATAAGACACTGACTCATAGCATAAGTTGATACGAATTTGAGTCAATTTTGTCACTTTACATCACATTAACCAAGTGGGAGAAGTCCCACTAGAAAAGAGGCTCAAAAAGAGTAGGTGGCATTCAACCATGATCAGTATCATGAGAAGTGACAACATTACCCTTCAGTTCATATCATAGGTTCCCTGCTGCTAATATCTCAACGAATTGACTTTTTATGGTGGGATGATTGATAATCAGGAAAGAGCGAAAATAATGATGAAATGGGCAGAGATAGTTGAAGAGAACATGGAAGAAATAGCAGCATTAGACACCATTGAGTGTGGGAAGCTGTACCATTGGAGTAAGGCTGCTGAAATTCCCCAAGCAGTTGCAGCCCTACGGTACTATGCCGGCGCTGCCGATAAGGTCCACGGAGATGTACTGAAAATGAACAATGAATTCCAAGCTTACACACTTCTTGAACCCATTGGTGTGGTTGGACTCATCATTCCATGGAACTTCCCTACCTTCATGTTCTTCTCCAAGGTTTCTCCTTGCTTAGCTGCTGGCTGCACTATGGTCCTCAAGCCTGCTGAACAAACCTCCCTCTCTGCTTTGTTCTTTGCTCATCTTGCCAAACTGGTGCGTGTATATATGTATATATATGCTATATGCTGCAAATTATAAGCTTTTATGTGTGTATGTATAGATTAAGTCTATTTAAGAATCTTTCTTTGTGTAGGCTGGTGTCCCAGATGGAGTGCTCAATGTTGTGCCTGGATTTGGTTCTACTGCTGGTGCTGCAATTAGTTCACACATGGACATTGATGCGGTAATGATTCACTTGTTTGTCTAGTTTGAGATTTTGTTGATGGAAAAATACATGTTGAGTAGAGCCTAAAAATATCTGAATTAGAATTGGTTCATAATAGGAAATACCAAGGTACTGAAAATCAAACCGGTTATTAAACCAGTTGAGATGGTGGTCTAACTGTGGCTGAACTGAGATCAATCCCATCATAATCAAAATAATATAATGGAGTTAAAATATACAAAATATTCATATATAATCTTGAAATGAGTAATATTTAAATAAAAAAACCATTAATTCGCGAGTGACTAAAAACATTCATATATTAAGCATAAACCACACATAATAAAACAGAATTACTAAAGTGCAAATCTGGCGGACTGCAATTTTTTTTTTTTTTCCAAACTCAAAACTACGCTCAGCAAGAAGAGGAGAAAAAAATATGAAGTCTTACCCATTCAACTTGTCTAAAGCTTTTAATCAGACTATTCGGGGGTTTGTTTACTGGTTCATTGGTCTGACTAGGCTACCTAAACTGGGTTTTAAACTTTTAATACTTGGGAAATACTGAATGGTTATCACTACAAAAAGATGCGAGTAATTAACAAGTGTTGTATATCTATTCATAATTGACTTGCTTACTAAATTGAACCTTGAATCTTGTGCATGTGTAGGTGAGTTTCACTGGTTCAACAGTAGTAGGGCGTGAAGTCATGAAAGCAGCAGCAATGAGCAATTTGAAACCAGTTACACTTGAATTAGGGGGCAAGTCACCACTCATAATATTTAATGATGCTGACGTGGACAAAGCAGCTGAGCTGGCAATAGGAGGCATCATGTTCAACAAGGTCAAAGAAACAAACTTGTTATCCCCCCCCCCACTAAACTCTCATCACGTGCTCCATTTTAGCAGAAACAAAGCATAGTTCTGAAGATACTAATAATTCATTGTTTTGTTGATTTGTGACTTTAGGGAGAAATATGTGTTGCTGGGTCTCGTGTGTATGTTCAGGAAGGGATTTATGATGAATTTGAGAAGAAATTGGTGGAAAAGGCAAAAGCTTGGGTACTTGGAGACCCTTTTGATCCCAAAGTGAATCAAGGACCCCAGGTAATTCACAAAACCCAACAAAACTAAGGTCTCCTTCAATTTTCTACTTTGGATTGATTTTGAGAACCCATCAAATGCCAATTCTTATTAAACTTAGGGTTAATATAACTTTTGGTCCCTAAGTTTGATTCAATTTTGATTTTGGTTCCTCAAGTTTGAAATCAGTGGTTTTGGTTCCTGAAGTTTCACCTGATTTTGGTTTTGGTCCCTCTTTTGAAATCAATAGTTTTGGTCCCTAAAGTTTCATCCGATTTTGGTTGTGGTCCCTCAAATTTGAGAAAAACTTTTTTTCCCGGGTCGGTTCGGGTTTTATAACCGGGTTACCAAGTCCTTTTCAAACTTAAGGGACCAAAAACAAAATCAGGTGAAACTTCAAGGACAAAAACCATCATTTTCAAACTTGAGGAACCAAAACTAAAATCGGATAAAACTTTAAGAACCAAAATCTCCGATTTCAAGCTTGAAGGACCAAAACCAAAATTAGATCAAACTTTAGGGACCAAAAATTATATTAACCCTTAAACTTATTATTTTGTTTCGGTTTGATTTTGGGCTAAAATAAAACTGGACCCAAGTTTTGAACA
Source organism: Inga laurina (assembly GCA_963855925.1). NCBI lineage: Eukaryota > Viridiplantae > Streptophyta > Magnoliopsida > Fabales > Fabaceae > Inga > Inga laurina. The sequence continues at coordinate 20,195,606 of OY979702.1, read as the reverse complement.
CCACCAAGCCTTATTCTATTCATTAGGTGGCTGATTGGGTGTGACTATATTTTGATCATATGAAATCATTATTCTATATCAACAACTAAATTTTTGGATATATTGTTAACTAATTCTAAAATATCTCATTCAAACAACTTCATTAAGAGTTTATTAGACTTTATATTATCTCATATACCAATTCCTTCTTTAAGGGCACTTTCATTGATCTTCTTTGTACCTATCTGAATCACCTACCTCAAATAATTTTTTTACTATTTTCTTTTTAATAGATGCCAAATCAACTCTTCCTGTTTATAATTTTCTGTTGTAGGTTGACAAGAAACAATTTGAGAAAGTAATTTCATATATTGAGCATGGGAAGATGGAAGGAGCCACCCTTCTGACAGGAGGCAAGAGATTGGGCAACAAGGGATATTACATCGAGCCAACAATTTTCACAAATGTCAATGTAATTTCACTTAATTCTTACATTACGTAAACATCCAATTGAGTATAACAGCTTTTATTTTTTTATTTTTGAAATTGTAGACTTTCTTTTTCCCATTTGGCTGATCTCTCTCTGACATGAAAACTTGATTAGGAGGACATGCTCATCGCTCAAGATGAAATCTTTGGACCCGTCATGTGTCTAATGAAGTTCCGGTGAGTTAGAAGTTTTGTTTGTTGTTTGAATTTTATAATCACGCACGTATAAACATAAAATAAAAATATTATTTTGAAAATATTGTTACATTATTCCCGATATATACGCCAAAAGATTAATTTTACCCAATACTCCTAATAATCATTATCAATATGTAGACGTAGAATTCAGGGCCAAATTGTTTATTTTGCCGTTAGGATCAAATTATTTATCCTGTCAAGCTACATACAATTTTTTTAAGGAAAATGGCAGGAAAAAATTTTAAAATTTCAAATCCTAAATTATATATTTTCCATTGTGAATTGTTTATCAAGTTATTTATTATTTTATCAATTCCCAATAACAACCCTAATATTGGATTTTGCAATTTTAAAGTTTGTTTTTGTTATTTTTTTGAAATTTTATACCCAATTTATTATTATTATTATTATTATTATTATTATTATTATTATTTGCCAACACCCATTTATTTTGTTCAATGCAACCTTTTTTTTTCCATATTTTAATAGGGATAACAATAAAAAGGTGAATACAGCCTTAATGAATTTGTAGGTATTATCTCCTTTTTAGGCCTTTAATCCCCCCCCCCCCCCCCAAATTGCAAATGCATGCATAAACGATTTGTGTATTAGTTCCTTGTAAGACGTTAATTTCCTGCTTGTTAAAGTAATTTAACCATTGCACAAAGCCAATCTGAGAAGGGCCAAAGCAAGAAAAGCAAAGACCCAATATTTGGTGTCGATCCAAAATCTTGCACATAATTAAAAATCACTTAATATATTTCATTTGTTACCATTAATAACTCATGTTCGCCAACTTGATCTAATATTACTCTGTTCTTGCATTCACAAAACGCAGCACCATGGAGGAAGCAATCGAGAGGGCTAACAAGAGCAGATATGGCCTAGCCGCAGGCCTTGTGACCAAAAACCTGGACATAGCAAACACAATGTCAAGGTCCATCAAAGCAGGAACCATATGGATCAACTGCTACCTCGTTTTTAGCCTTGATTGCCCCTATGGAGGCTACAAGATGAGTGGATTTGGAAGAGAATTTGGAATGGAAGCTATTCACAAGTACTTCCAAGTTAAATCTGTTATCACCCCCATTTATAATTCTCCTTGGCTCTGAGCTTCCATGAATTTTTAGGATACTCTTGTTTGAAGAAATCTTATGGTGTCATCTGAGCTTTCAGCTTTGTGTCTAATTATGTCAATCACAAATAAAACGATTTCTACAAGAAGGTTTCATTACTACTATATCCGAACAGTCAATTTACATTTTGCACACAATTTCTTCCCGCATGTAAGATCATATATTCTTGATTTTATCTTTTCCCAGTCTAAATCAACTACACAGAGCTAATTGGAGGCAAATCACTCTACGAGTTCTTCGATTTGAAATCTCAAACCTCACTTGCCGCCGATCTTTCCTCTGAGTTTCACGCCGAGAACTCTTTCCATCTTCGCCAGCACGGCCTGATTCGGAACCGCTTTCCCGTTCTCGTACTCCTGGACTACCTGTGGCCGCTCGTTGATCTGCTTCGCAAGATCCGCCTGGCTCATCTTCTTCTCCAATCTAGCCTTCTGTATGGCTGTCCTCACCTCTGTTCTTACCTTTTCCAGAGCCGCTGGCTCGGTTTCTTCATCCAGCTTCCTCGCGTAGACGACCGGAGCATTTTTCTTGTTAGAACCGGCGTCGTACTTCTTGACCGTCTGAACCTCAGCTCCTGATCGGAGTGCCTGATTCACGGCTTTTGGGTTGCGCAGGTCCTGGGCCTTGGGTTTGTTCTTGTGCAGAACCACCGGTTCCCAGTCTTGGGTTATGGTTCCGGTTGATCGACTTGGCATTCTCAGGCAAGAAGAATCACAATTCTGAACGAGATTGACGGAAACGGCCCTCAAACGAAGGTGATAAACCAGTAAACAAAACTACAACGGATGCGTATGGGAAGGGTTTATATAGGTGATGTGTATCTGGAACGTTCTAGGGGGGATTTGATATTATCGATCCGAGTTTTCTCTCGAATGTTCGAGGACGTACCATTTTTCATGGGGTCGGTCCGGTTCGTGATTCGGTAAAAGACTCCCATTACACGGCTGCCATCTTATCCTTGTTTAAGCTTGCGTGGATTCTGACTCAGCAAATGGAATTGGAGGAAATGCACACGATACAGTTCAAGAAATTATTATATAGGAAAGAAAAAAATGTGCCATGAGATTAAACTAGTTAATTAAATATGATTTTTAGTTCTATTTTCAAAAATTAACAAAGAACGTACATTTGGTCTTAGCAATAAGGTGTTTTGAATTCAAGATTACGTGAATGCAAAAATATATTTATGAGAGAATTACTTTTAATTCAGCCCGATAATACATGAACTTAACTAAATAAGATAGCCATATAAAAAAAATAATTACTTTATATTTTTTGAATTTTCAATTAAAATTTATAAAAATAAATATAAAAATAATTTTATAAGTATAAATAATATTTGATGCATTGGTATAAGGAATATATGATTGTATTATGTCAATGTTATACAGTAATGTTTTGTTATATAAAGTTACTTGAAAGTTGTGTCATTTTTTTTTCATACGGAGTTGCTTGAAATTTGTTTAAGGATCAAAGCTCTTGTTTCCTGTTTGGTAGCATTGAACTAGGAGGGTGGGAAGTAGAATTAGAAGTAAAACCTAAAATTTGGGTGTTTGGTATCCTTCGAGCTTTCACTTTCATCAAAATTGATGCAAGTCACTTTCTTCATCTCTTTGGAGCTTTCACTTTCATCAAAATTGATGCAAGTCACTTTCTTCATCTCTTTTGAGAACTTTGATCATTTTGCTCCCTCCTCTTTTCTTCTCTAAAATACCATAAATCACAGTAAAGACAACAGTGGACAATATTAAGTCTTACAAATTGATAATATTCTAATATATTTTCTTATTTTTAAAACCATTTTTGGATCCAAATTGTACATAAAAAGAGTTTATATAAAAAATGTGCAAGTTAAAGTATCAAGCCAAAGTTAAAAAAAAAAAACTTGCAAATAAATCATATGACTTGTGCCTCATCAAAGGAAATAAAGAACTTATAAATTCTCTTTCTCTTTTAGAAGAATGTAGAGATAATACTTGAGCTAGAAAAAATGCCATTAAAGTCAAGGAGATAATAAAGAACCAGCTAAATTGGTAAGAGAACAACTGAGTGGGATGCCTTGGCAACAAACATGGTTGTCGAGGCAAATGAGCACCAAAGTTTCTGAGCACAATGTTTTGGCAACTGACATGGTTGCTGAAGCGAATTAGATAAAAGTACAGTTATACGTTTTGCTGAAACAATGAAACACATTTTGAGGGTTTTAATTGAAGGTATATTCTGAAAATTGGTCATTCTGAACTTCTTAAGGATTCTTTGGAGCTTTGGGTGCTAGGGTCTTTACTTCTTGAAGAGTTTGGAGTGTGGGGTTGGAGTCTAGAAGAAATTTGAAGCCTCAATCCTTGGTCTTTCTTATTCTTCTTCCCTTTCTTTGCTTATTCTTGATATGGCTGTAATTATGTTGGATAGTTGTGGCTATTTTATGATTATAGGTAGCTAAACTCTTCACTCTAGGATTATTTTGAGCCTTTGCATGGATTAAAATTTTATTATTCATTTCTTTGCATGGATTAAAATTTTATTATTCATTTCTTTTAGTAATTTATGATATAGATGTGCGCGCGCGCGCGCGTGTGTGTTGATTTTATCCCTGGCTTAATGGTTTTAAATGTTTGACCACCATAAGTGTGTGTTTGGCATCACTTATTTTTGGGCAATAAGTTCTTATTACGTAAGTCGAGATAAAACTCCTATCAAATACTTACCTCATATACTGTAAACCATGATTTATAAACACTTACAAGTAAAAAATAAACTATCTCAAATAAGCGCTTAGATTGATTTGTTTATTTGGGTTTGACTTGAGAGAGCTAATTTAGATGTATAACTTGGGCAAAATCATGCTTGACTTGAAGTTTACTTAATAAACGAATGATTTGTTAGTAAAATAGAGATATATTTACTAATCCTGCATTGTCATATTAAGATTGTTGCTTAAAGTTAATTTTCATGAATTATAGCAAGAGATTGTGCATTTTGATGAAAAGAAAAACTTGATTTTGACTTGTGAAAGCTTTATCAAGTGTTTTTGAACCTTAAATTAATACATATATTCATTAAAATACTATTTAAAAGAAAATTAATATAGTTTTATGAAGTATAAAAGGGCATAAATAATCTTAGACTCCATTTAATTGATGTTAGAATCAAATTTTATTTTGATACCTTATTTTGAACCAAAATTTTTTTCATAAATTAAAATATTCAAAATTTCTTTCCGTAATCTAATTTGAGTATAATTGCATTCCTTAACCCATTTTTTCCTTAGTACATGTGGGAACTATAACTTTTAATACAATTTGTAACCAATATACTTGCAGTAGAAAAACAACAGACGGCGACGATGACGAGACGGTCAGCGCGGAGGACGGTGAGGACAATGATGGACGGCAACTAAGGATGACCTTTGCATCCTCTTCTCCATCTTCGATCTACGATGGACGTCCTCTCCTCCTTCTCCCTTTTCGATTGTGATGGCGGCCTTTCCTTCTCCTTCTCTATTCGATATGTGACAGGATTGCTAACAAATATTTCCTATTGAAATGTTTGTTATAGCTAGTAGATGAAATATGTTGACGGATCCAAATTTTTTAGTGGAAGCAATTTATTTTTATTAGTGTACAACACATATTTAAGTGTTAAATTGCAATTTAGCAACATAGTTTTTTGTCATGAGCATCTAGCACAATTAAGTTTTGAATTGTATAAAATTAGATACAATCTTTTAAGAATGGATTAAATTTAACAATTCCTTTAAATTGGCCTAAATATCCGTCTCTTTTTTATGTGAGACCCATTTGTTCTTCTTTTATATTTGGGTTAAGGGGCAAAACTAACATTCAACTTTTCTCAAAAGCGCATCCATCATCATAAATTTTTTTTTGTGCAAAAATAATCATGAACTTTTAAAAATGGTATAAAAGTAACTATGAATTTTCAAAAAATGGGCAAAAGTAACACTACTATTAATGGCCATTTACTCAAAAGTTTTTAAGGGGCAAAAATACCCATAAACTTTTCTCAAAAGTGCACTCACCACCATAAATTTTTTTTTGTGCAAAAGTAACCATTAACTTTTAAAAATGGGGCAAAAGTTACGGTTCTCTTATTGTGTTCGAATGTCATCTTTTGATTATTCTAAGTTCAGGAAAATAGCATCTCGACTTGTCCACCATGATTTTTTCAAACCAAAAATTGAAAAAGCTGATCTTCAATGAAGATAACGTCGTCATCCTGCTCTCACCGACATTCCGTAAATGGAATTGTTGATATCAATGATGTCGTAAACGCAGTTGCCAAGTTGTTGATGGGGAAGGATCTCAACAATTCCATTTACTGCACGTCGGTAAAAGTAGGATAGCAATGTCATCTTCATTGAGGATGAGTTTTTCAATTTTTGGCTTGGAAAAATCATTGTGGACAAGTCGATGTGTTTTTTTCTTGGATTTAGAACAATCAAAAGATTACATTTGAGTTCAGTAACATAATCGTCACTTTTGCCCCATTTTTGAAAGTTTATGGTTATTTTTATACCCAAAAAAAAGTTTATGGTGATGAGTGCGCTCTTGAGAAAAGTTTATTGGTATTTTTGCCCCTTAAATACATTTGAATAAACAGCCGTTAATGGTAGTGTCACTTTTGTCCATTTTTTAAAATTTCATGATTACTTTTACACCAAAAAAAAGTTTATGGTGGTGGGTACACTTTTGAGAAAAGTTTAAGAGTTGTTTTGCCCCTTAACCCTTTATATTTACAACGGATGTTTAGATTAATTTAATAAAATTACTAAATTTTTACTGTTTTTAAAAGATTGATTATACTTTTGCACCCTTCAAAATTTAATTATGCCACATGCTTCCACTGAAAAATTTTATTGTTAAAATTGCATTTAAACTTATATTTAACTATGTGTCAAATGAAAGACTTTTACCCATTAAAATTGAAACGATATAAAGAAGATTAGCATACAATAAAGAAAAGTAGGTTGTATACAATAAAGAAATAGTTGTATTCGTTAAAGATGAGTTCTACACATCTTATTTTGTAGGCAAAATGTAAAATATTTCCACATAATTGAAAGATATGTTTTTCCCATTGAGAAAAGAAAGATATGTTTTACATAGTTGAAAAAGAGTGTTATTTGCTCAAGAACATGGGTCCATAAATAGTTTTTAAGTAATTTTGGGTAATAAATATTTTGTAAGCAGTTTTCTCTAATAAGGAATTAAGAAAAAATAAGCTTTTCATCATTTACTCCTATTCATTCTCCCTTTGGCCAAGAGATAACCCATTATGGTTGCATGTGTAGCTTTTGAGATGTATTTTTTTAAGGAAAAATGACATCAATGTTTTAATTAGAAATAATAATATAAAAAAAATCTTATAATTTATTAATAATATCCTTTTCATTTATCAATAACTATTCTTTAATTTATCATTGATAAATTATGAGACTTTACTTATATTATTTTTTTTATTTGGGACCTTAGTGTTATTTTCCCTTTTTTTAATAGTTAAATTTAAATTCCATTAGATGTGTGGGGGAAAACTCCAAAAATATAATAACACACATAAAAATATCATGTAATAAAAATGCAGAAAGTTCATGTATAAAAAAAATGTATAAAGCTCCAAAGGAGATCCCCTATTAAGTATTAACCATGTTTGTTCATAACTTTTATATTTTATAAACTAAAATGGATTATTCTTCCATAAATAATTTGTTGTAATATTTTTATACTTTCGAAAAATCTATACACTACTAGTGTTTTTTTTTTTTTTTTGCTAGACTCTACTAATGGGTTCGAACGTTCTTTCAATTTTTTTTTACCCTTTCTATATAATTTATACTAGTACCATATTACATCATTCAGTTTGAACTGAAAATACATTCAATAGCTAGTTTGTATTTTGCTTTTGCGCTTGATTTTATTTCATTCAATCAAGAAATTGACTTAGATATCTTTTTTTTTTTTTGAGAAATATTGATTTGAAAATATCTTTTGAATCCTTTTAATACATAACTATGTTGAAAAATATAAAAAATATTAATTTTATCGAATAAAAATAAATTAGACTTTTTCGCCTGAATAAAAATAAACAAGACTTTTTTTACCATGGAAAAATAAATTAGATTTAAACTCCAAAAAACGTGCTAAAAAGGATAGGGAAAATTCTAGAAAAATATAATTAAAAATGAGAAAAGATAAATTGATGCTGCGAATTTATCAAATCTTAAGTTAGAACTGAAGTAGGAAATTGGGATTTTCAATTCTGACCAAAAGACCAAAATGCCCTTAGTTCATTTCACAAGTTTCACTGGTCAATAATAACATCTGTGTTTATAATAACAACATCAGATTTTATATTTCACAACTGAACTAAGAGCAAATTGGTTATTTAGTTAGAAGTGGAAATCTCAAATTCTTACCTCAGTTCTGACATGAGATTTTATAAATTTGCAACATCAATTTGTTTTTTCTCATTTTTAATTATATTTTTCTGAAAATTTTCCAAAAGAATATGATATTACACTGTCCTGTTAATATTATGCACCTGTTATAGCTAACTATACATTTTATATTTTACTTTAATTTGATTTTTTTAAAACATTTTATTGTGTCTGATTTATTTGGACCCATTTTGGTCCTTTATTTAAATTTTGAGAGCCGAAAGCCTGAAACTGAGAAGGGTGGGAGTGAAGCTAGCTCGCTCGCCGATTTTCCATTCAATGGGTTTGGCGCGCTAATCATTTTTGGCGCCAAAAATTTTCGACGTACAACTTTCTCTTAGTATTCGTCGTCTGGCACGCTCTGTTTCTTTCTTGCTCATCGAAAATATGAATCGCCAGAGGTCTATACTTTCATTCTTCCAAAAATCTTCACCGGCAAACTCCGATTCCAGCACCGGACACTTGGGCGGCGGCCGTGTAGCTCTTAAATTTCCCAGTAAGGAAGATAAGCTCAGTGTTCCCACCGCCTTCAATCAACCGACGTCACTTCCTGCAAATGATTCATCTGATGAAGTCAGGGGAACTGACACGCCACCAGAGAAGGTGCCGCGCCAGATTTTACCATCCACTTTCTCTTCAAATGAGAAAAGCAATGACGCTACCCCGTTTTCGAGAATCATGCATAAATTTGTAAGAGACGATGATGGCGGAAAAGCTACACGGAGGTATTTTGACCTAAGTTTTCCCCCTGTAATAGAAAATTTTGAAGTGTGTTAGATGCAGTTTAAACCTCCTTTATCGTCCTTTTCTTCCCGCCCATGCATACTATCTCTGGTGAAGCAGAAATGTTTGGATAAGTTTTGAAAACTTTAAAGCCAAATTGCATTCTTGTTTTATTCTAAGCCTCCAGGGGAGACCCTTGTTCAAATCCAAAAAAAAAAAGAAGGGTAATCCCGAGATTGAAAAGCTTTTTTCAGTAATTTTCATCTTGATTGAATTCCAAAAACAGACATTAATGCACTATCCGTCTTCAAAGATGATATCAAGGAAATGACACTTTCTTTGGTGTTCAGAATTTATGAGAAGTCCCTGTTGACGATTTGCGGACGCTTCAATAAATTGATGTCACAACGTAGATCAAATTGAAGCACAGCAACGGATTTTCAAATATATTGTTACTCAATTTCATTTCTTAACCATCTTAAATACGCATTTTCACATGTGTTGCATACAATCTCAATAATAAACTACATTGTTATAATTTGTGAAAGGGGTAACTTGTTACAGACTTTTATTATATATATTAATATTGATGATTGTTAATACTTCTGCATCACATCACTTTTGTTTTCCTGTAAAACAATGTCATCTGAAAATTCTTGCAGCAGCCAGTCGTCCATTGACATATTGAATAAAACAGCGCCAGCATCTGGAAAATGTACAAGTACAAACCTTCAAGAACAGTCCAAACAAGAAGTAGCTTTTCAACCTATCACAAAGGATAATGTTGCAATTTCCAATAAAGCTGATCAGGAACGCATCTTCCCTATTGAAGATAATGTGGATATTCCTGGACCAGAAACCCCAGGGATGCAGCCTCTTGCCTCTCATGCAAAGCGATGTCGAGATGATGGCTCCAAGTTTAGTTCCTTGCTAGATTCTGGCAAAAGAGTCAAATTTTTGGAGGATTTAACATCCCTGAACATGACAAAAAAGGAAGTAGATACGGCTAGCAAGTTTGAGTGGTTGGATCCTTCTCGTATCAGAGATGCTAATGGAAGGAAGCCTGATGATCCTCTATATGACAGAACAACACTTTTTATACCTCCAGGAGTTTTGGGGAAAATGTCAGCATCTCAGAAACAGTATTGGAGTGTCAAATGTAAATACATGGATGTTGTGCTATTCTTCAAAGTGGTTAGTCAATTCAATACTTTGAATATCAGCATATAAAAGCCTATTCTACCACAAAGTTTGTTTGTTTATTTATTTTGTTTGGATAATTAATTCATTATTTGTAATTATATTGTGCCATAAATAATGGTCATCTGCAGGGGAAATTTTATGAGCTTTATGAAATGGATGCTGAAATTGGCCATAAGGAACTTGACTGGAAAATGACATTTAGTGGTGTAGGAAAATGTCGGCAGGTGGTTCTAACTCAATGATTGCTTTGTTTTCTCTTGACCTTTGTTGGCTATTTGTCCATCTCAAAAAAGCAAGTGATTTGTAATTGTTTCTTCAGGTTGGTATCTCTGAAAGTGGGATTGACGATGCTGTTCAGAAATTGGTAGCTCGTGGGTAAGGATGGAGTTGGAATTTTATTGCCAGATCATTGTTTATTCTTGCTATTTAATGCCATTTGGATGATATAAAGCTGTATCATATACAAATACAATTAATTAATGTAGTTGTCTGAGGATGTTTAACAATGAATCAATGCATGCATATGAGATCACACCATGTCTACTACTTGTTTTCTCTCCTAATTCCAGATAGGTGCACACAAATATAATCTTGACACTCATTTTAGATGTCAGTTCCATAGTGCTTTTTCTTGTAGATTCACCGTACTTTTTTCTTTCCTCATTGTGAAGATATAAGGTTGGAAGAGTGGAGCAACTGGCCACATCTGAAGAAGCAAAGGCCAAAGGCACTAACTCTGTGAGTTTTACTTTGCATGTAATTGTATTGACTTCAATAAACTCAAGCAATTCTTTTTCCCGTAAACTAGTTGCGTGTGATGCAATAAAATGCTTCATTTATATTTTTACTGTGTACTTGTGACTTTGGAGATTATGTCTTAGTATGGAGACGGGTGCATAATAAATAATAGAATGTTAATTTTGTTTCTATTCAGAGGTTAGTTTGTTAATTCCTTGACAGTTTAACCTATATAGCCTGTAATCACCAGAGCCCCTTGGCATGACAAATGATGCTTTGACATTCTCTTAGTCTTCTGCTTTTCTTTCATTTCTCTTGCCACTATCATTATCTCAGGTCTGTGTTTATTTATCTTAAATTCTGAAGTTCTAGTGAGTTTATTCAAATGCGACAGTTGCTGTTGAACTTGCTGTTATCGTTTGAAAATTGTTTTTATCCCAATTTTTTAAACTCTTGGAGTTGAAATCAAATCTGACTTTATAATGTATCCGTGATGCTTTTGTATTCATCAAGTTTTCCTATGTGACTGCTTGGACTTGGATTTCCTTTTGCATGGTATGACTCACTGTTCTGTTGCAGATTATTCCAAGAAAATTAGTTCAGGTTGTCACTCCATCAACCTTGGTGGATAACAATATTGGTCCTGATGCTGTTCATCTTCTTGCAATAAAAGAGGTTCACACTCTTTTTTATGTCGTTGCCAGATTAAGTCTATTAGTAACGCTATAGTAGTTTTACTTTTACTTTTTTATTTATCTTGTGTGTGTCATGAACATTTTTTAACTTCCATTCTGTTTGTTTCTCCAAATTGCTCATTTTTTGCATTATGACATATATGGAAATTAGGTAAAATATTTGTTCAGCTTTTGTTTATACCTTCAGAATTGAAGCTTGGCTTGAAATATTTTAGTCATAAGAGATTTATGTTCACCCATAGCAATAAATGCTTTCAGATTGATGTTAGAAAGGACTCCTGACGTTTAAAACATGTGCAGCATTCAAGAAAAGTGGTACTAAGGTAGTATGAGGGGCCTAAGTGACATATACTCATATAGTATGAGATACTCTATGAAATTTTTAAGTAGGTAGTTCTTCCACCTCAGTCGTAGAGTGCAGATTCCATTACTTCTCTCACATTTCCCATATTGAGTTGTATGGGATATTTTATGGGGTATTTAAATGGGTAAATTCTCCATCAAAATAGCTAGCTTTTAGGGGAGTGTTACCCATCCCTCTTGACTAACCTTCAAATGACAATTTGATAACTTCTTTTTTACTTTTTCCCGTAGTCTATATGCACTGGATTTCCGCTCTGTTCTCAGTTTTTCCCTATTTCTAAATTACTTGTCCCCTTCTGGGAAATTATCTTATGAATCTTGCAAGCTACTCACATTTTGTTGCATTGAAATTTTTTTGCAGGGGAGCGACCTGAATAATGGTTCAGTTGAGTATGGCTTGGCTTTTGTTGATTGCGCTGCACTTAAGTTTTGGGTTGGTTCTATTGATGACGATGCATCATGTTCTGCTTTAGGGGCTTTATTGTTGCAAGTACGCTCTTCCTGTACTTATTCTTGCTAATTTTTTTGAGTGAACAGTTTTAATTTTGTATATTTAGCTAATTTGTCTGTGAGTTTGATTTTAGGTGTCACCTAAGGAAGTTATATATGAAAGAAGAGGTGAACAGTTTTATCCCCTTTCTCACTAGGCTTGAACTAGCTTTGACTCCAAAATTGATAAACTGTGATTTGATGTTGAAACATGATTTGTTGCAGGGTTATCCAAAGAAGCTCAGAAAGCACTTAAAAAATACTCATTAAATGGTGAGACATGTTCTTTGTCATTGATGGTTTAGAGGTGCAATAACAAGATATGCAAATCATTGTTGGCTGCACAGACATGGAGTTGTTAAATGGGGCTGTTTCAATTCTTTGCATTCCCTGCAAGCTGTATGTGATATATGACGCAACATTGCTTGGAAAAATGATCTATGCTTGATATTCTTTATCACAAATGTGTCTCGGGTTTGAAAAACAAATCAATTGCATTTTGTTTACAGGTTTTGTTTCCCTTGCAGGTTCCACAACCCTACAATTGACTCCAGTGCAATCGCTCACTGACTTAATATCCCCTGAAGTTACTGATTTAGTTCGCTTGAATGGATACTTTAAGAGGTCATCTAATTCACTAGATCATGTGCTGAACAAAGTGAATCATCCTGAAAGCACCATGTGTGCTCTTGGCGGATTGATTAATCATCTCACTAGATTGATGGTATGCTTGATATTACGCCCACTAATGGAACTCACATATAGCTTGTATATAATGATGGATCAGTTCTACTTTTCTTTCAGCTAGAAGATATCCTACAGAATGGGGATATATTTCCATACCAGGTTTATAGGGGCTGCCTCAAAATGGACGGACAGACATTGGTCAACCTTGAGATTTTCAGTAATAATGCCGATGGCGGTCTGTCAGGCAAGTCCTCGCATTTCTCTTTCTTAATAAGGTTCAGGATATTCTACTTACTTTTGTGAGCAACTCAGTGTGCAATCCTAAAGTTTATCTGCCTGAGCTTCAGGTACATTATACAAATATCTTGATAGTTGTGTAACCTCGTCTGGAAAGCGGGTTCTAAGGAGTTGGACCTGCCATCCCCTAAAAGATGTTGATGGGATAAACAACAGGCTAGACGTGGTTGATGGTCTAGTGTCACACCCTGAGATTGTGTCACACATTACTCAACATCTTCAGAAGTTACCAGATTTGGAACGATTGCTTGGCCGAATCAAGATTACCCTTCAGTCATCAGGTCCTCTCCTACTGCCAATGTTTCGTCGGAAAGTATTGAAGCAGAGGGTTAGTTCTGCTGCAGTTTTTTGTTTGTGAAACATTTCTTACTCTGAAGTTTGAAGGACTCTTCGTCACTCAATTGTTTGGCTATACCTCTTTCCCCTATCAATTGTGTACTATTATCTTAGTCATCATTATTAAGATAAGATTTGTCACTCCTTGCCACCTTTCTTCTATGGTCTCATTTCTTTATGACACATGCCTCTTTCTGTTACTCTATGATGTGTTAAAGTAAACTTATTGATGTGTTGGAAAGGTTTTATTATAATTTTGGCTACCTTGATTTTCCATTATATGTGATAAGTTAAATGTCTGTTTTAGAAGTGAGTTTTTCATTTTTTTTCATTTTTTTTAAGTGTAAATGCTAGGGGCTCCATTGCAGATTCTTTTACACTTTGAGCCTATAAATATGGGCTGTCCTCACTTGTAAATGCGGGATTCATATTGAAGATGAACAAACTTTCTTCTGTTTCATTATATGTTTCTGATCTATTCATAGCCTGTAATGTATATTTGTTATTTAGTGCCCTTTAATGAATTTGAAGTGTGTTACAGGTCAAAGTGTTTGGGTCACTTGTGAAAGGCCTTCGAACTGGTTTGAATTTATTATCGCTTCTACAGAACGAGGGGCCTCTCATGTCAACCTTTACAAAAGTTTTTAAAGTGCCGGTTCTGACTGGTAGCTGTGGGCTCGATCAATTTCTTACTCAGTTTGAAGCTGCTATAGAAAGTGACTTCCCCAATTACCAGGTATTTTTCTTCCCCATACGATATCAATTGCCATTGACAGGAGCTTTCTCCACATATTATATTTTTCGTACATTTTGATTTAATAAATGATTTGAACTGTTTTGATTCTTCTGTATGGAGTTGGCAACTGTCAACTGACGCAGTGGATGTAACACAACGGAGATTTTAATTAATGTTACATTCTTTGGTCGTTTATGAAAGGTCTGTTTGGTATGAGGGATTTGGAGGGGAGAGGAGGGAAAATTTTTAAGAGTTGGATTTAAGAAAATTGGAGAAGTGCAGTTATAAAATTATAATATAGAGAAGTTGTAAGATAAAAGAGTAAGAAAAATTAATTAAAAACTTTCGACCTTGCTTCTCTCATTTTTTTTTAAATCCAACTAGAAAATCTTTTTCCTCCACCCACTTTCCCTCCATCCCTTTGTACCAAACAAGGCCGGCAATTTATTTAGTGTGCAATGTTTTGCTAATATGTAAACGTCTGATTTTTGTATTTCATGCCAGAATCATGAGGTAACAGATGCAGATGCTGAAATACTTGCTACACTCTCAGAAGTATTTATGGAGAAAGCTGCCGAATGGTTTGAAGTTGTTCATGCCATCAATTGCATAGATGTACTTAGATCTTTTGCAGTCACTTCCAGCATGTCATGTGGAACCATGTGTCGGCCTGTCATAGTGTCTTCATGCACAACTCAAAATTATGCGGGACCTGTGCTTAAAATGAAGGGGCTATGGCATCCATTTGCCCTTGGAGAACATGGAAGTTTGCCTGTCCCCAATGACATAAATCTTGGTGAGAAAACAGATGCCCATCATCCTCATACATTGCTGCTGACTGGACCAAACATGGGTGGAAAATCAACACTTCTGCGTGCCACCTGTGTAGCTGTTATTATGGCCCAGGTTCCAGTTCATTTTATCCTCTTAATTTTATTAAACATGATGGGTGACTACTTGGATATATGGAGATAATGCTACTCTCATTTCTGTTGGATACAAAGTACAGAAATTTAAGATACTTTTCCCCTGATGAAAGTTAAAAATTTTCCGCAAAATTGTAAACAGTAGGTCATAACCTTTTCAAGTTGTGGGTTCTTGATTTGGTATGATCAAGCCTCAAGAGAACACTATGTTACATTTCCTTCATTTACCATCTCGCACTGTCAGACATATTATGTTGTCCAGTTAGCTTCTTTTTTATGATAGATGTGTCTCCGATGTCTTTGCAGCTAGGCTGTTACGTGCCTTGTGAAAACTGCGATCTCTCAGTTGTGGATATCATCTTCACAAGGCTTGGGGCCACTGATAGAATCATGGCCGGCGAGAGTATGTACTCTTCATCATAAAAGTGTGCTTTATCAATAAAGTGATTATTGCTATCATGCAATTGCTAGTTACTTCACTGCAGTGAAAATTTGCCCAACTTGCCCTAAACCCTGATATTTCTAACACAACATTGGCATTGGCTTTTGGAATGGAACACCCAACAATAATTAACTGGTAGCCTGATATCATTTCTAGGGGAATATCCTTATGAATTTTCATATATGGGCTTCCTAGTGGGGATAGGACTTGCTATAGTCAAATATATGATGTTGGAAACTTGTGAATATAACTTAAAAAGCTAACATTTAAATTAAAAAAGCTCTGCTTTCTCGAGCACAATCTAAAATATAAGTAGACTATGGAGATTTTGCTGATTGTATTAAAATTTCATGGTATCATTTATCTGTTTTGATATACATAGATCTCCTCTTCAGAAAACAAGTTGCACAACATTTAGTTCAATTTAAATTTAAATTTACTTTGCCTAATTACATATTTTTAAAAAGGGGTTAATACCATCTTTGGTGTTTCAAGTTTACCCTTCTTTTAGTTTTGATCCCCTCAGGTTTCAAACCATTGGGTTTGGTCCCTCTAGGGGTAAAATGATCCATATTTTTATTGAGTTATAGGAATCAATGTTTTAAGCGAAATGAAACTTGAGGGACTAAAACCAAAATGAGGGCAAACTTAAGGGACTAAAGGTTATATTAACCCTTTTGAAAAACTACAAAGCATTCTTGCATATTTTTATGAGGGTATTCTGGTTAAAAGATTATGATTTGATTAAATTGTTTGTCTTGAAAATAAAGGATATGCCAATGTTTTCAACAAAGTTTAAAAATGATCGTGAAGAGCCCAATGTATATTAGAGGGTGAAATTTACCTTTTTATGGCCAAATTGTGACATGCTCGTGAAGGTCAAAGGGCAGTGCCTTCCTAGACACATCAAAGTTCTGCAAGCTTGATTTTTAAATGAATCAAACCATTCATAACTCGGGATTTTTTGAAATCTGATATTTAGACGCTGGCATGTGGGCGGCTACTGTTTGTCTCTAGACTTGAACGATTACTAATAACAAAATTCACTTTTGTTTGCAGGCACCTTCTTCATTGAGTGCACAGAAACTTCACAAGTTCTTCAAAATGCAACTCAAGATTCTCTGGTCATTCTCGACGAATTGGGCCGGGGAACTAGTACTTTTGATGGCTATGCAATAGCATATTCAGTAAGTTGCTGCTTTTAACTGCATGCATCTTGTTTTGCTGGTATCTCTGATTCAATTCTTTAAATGTTGCTGTTCTATGTTTACTTGTTCAGCTTAAGGCTCGGTTAAAGATTTTATTGTTTTTGTCCAGGTATTCCGCCATCTGGTGGAGAAAGTCAACTGTCGTTTACTATTTGCCACGCACTACCATCCACTCACAAAGGAGTTTGCCTCTCATCCACACGTTATGCTGCAGCACATGGCCTGTGCTTTTGAGTCAGAATCTGATGATGGCCATTTGAAACGTCGAAAGGAGCCAGTCTTCCTATATCGGCTCGCGTCTGGAGCGTGTCCGGAGAGCTATGGATTGCAGGTGGCTCTCATGGCTGGGATCCCAGAAAAGATAGTGAATGTTGCTTCAAAGGCTAGCCAACAGATGAAGAAATCAATTGGAACAAGTTTTCAGTCAAGTGAGCAGAGATCGAAGTTCTCAACTCTTCACGAAGAGTGGTTGAAGACCTTAGTGTCTGTGTCAAGAATAGAAGATTGTAACACTTTCGATGAAGATGCTTTTGATTCGTTGTTTTGTATGTGGTGTGAGCTAAAGACTTCGCTTTTAGGTAGAGTAAAAAGTCAATAGGGTTGCATGTAATGTTATTTTGTTTTAGGTGGTCAAAACATTTATTTCAAGTACTTCCTAAATGCAGGCTGTTTGGAAGGGGTGGCCTGAAATATTTCCTAGGTGAAAATCATCGATAATTCATCTTTATATCTATATCCTTGTACTATCTCACTCATCTCTCCTGACAGAATAAGTCATGTATCAAATTTGACTGTTAGTGTTAGCAACAATGTTTTAAAAGCTGGACCACATTAAAGGTGTGTTTGTGAGAGCTTATATTTGGGAAATAAGTCCTTATTACGTAAGCTGAGAAAAAACTCATCTCACATACTTACCTCGTATACTGTGAATCACGAATTATAAGTATTTATTACCAAAAAATAAGTTATTCCAAACGAGCACTAAGTTGGAGGGGTGAACCGGTCACGGTTCAAACAGTCGGATCAGTTGGTTCGTTTGATCGGATCGCTCACGTGATAATTAAATAAAAAATATTATACATATATATAATATTAAACAAGTAAGGAAATGGTGTATAAAATTTTGTTAGATAATTTGAGAATATAATTAAATAGCTTAATTTCATTACTTCAGAAGCAATTCAGCCTGTCATAATTAAGATAATATATTATATATTTTATGCTAATAAAATTTAATATAAATTAAAATAAATTTTAATATGCTTTTAAAATAATACATGGGCAAAAAATAAAATATCAAAATTTTAAATAACTTAAAATAATCGTAAATAATCTAATTATTGATGACACAAGTAACTCATAATAACATACTCCCGGAAACAAACAAAATCAAACGTTGTTTGTGCTTAATGACAAAAGAGAATGAGAGTAATATAAAAAATATGAATATAAACCAAGATTAAATTTTCAATACCTAATTATAATAATTTTGAAGTAATTTTTGGGAAAATGACATTTAAATACCACTTGAAATTACATAGCCCACAAAACACTATTAACACTTGTAAAAGACAGATAAGGGATGGGGTGGGAATCTGGGTTTTGATGTTTTGGCTGAAAGACCAAAATGCCCTTAAGACTTGATGAATTCAAAACAGAAAGAAATGTTGGGACTCCACTTCTTCATCCTTTGGCCTTTCAAAAAAACCTCTTCTTCCTCTAACTCTCAAAGTTGGCATCGACGTCTCCAAATCGGCAACGATGGGTGCAATCCGTCGCATACTCTCCTGAAGGAGAGTGAGAGTAAGCGAGTAATAAGGATATTAGGCTGTGAGTGCGCATCATGGGCTCCAACTTCTTCCTCACACTGTCACAGTCGGTGTCCCCAAATCGGCAATGGTGGGTGCAATCCGTTGCATAGTCGCCTGAAGGAGAGTGAGAGCAAGCGAGTACTAAGGATATTGGTCTATGGGTGTCATTTTTGTAAGTACTATATAGGGAAAAGAATATCTGGTATGGTGGGAATGACAAGAAAATGTTAGGTGCAGGTGGAATCGTAATATTAACTTATCATTTGACTATGTATGTGGTAGCTGTTGTCATGAAGAATTTGGTTTTTTGTAAGTACCAATAATGTACTTGTTATTATCATTACTATTTTTGTTAATGGTGATAGTTTATTGTAAGTAAAGTGTACATGAAGGAACATGTTTTTTTGGGTTCATGACCTCTATGCATTAGGTGTAAGTGGAATGAGTAATGTTAACTTGTCATTTGACTATGTATGTGGTAGTTGCTATCATGAGACTCTGGTTTTTTGTAAATTCCAATAATGTACTTGTCATTACTATTACTAACTCCAGTCTTAATTTATAAGACGAAGTTGACTTTTTTTGGAAAAATTAAGGAAATTAAATAAGTTATTTAATCATATCATATGTTATATATCCTTAGATTATATATTAATTTATTAGTCAAACTAATTAGTTTGAAGAAAAAAAGTAAAAATATAAATACTCTAAAGTAATTTAATTAGCTTCCTTAATTTCTCCAAAAAAAATCAACTTTGTCTTCTAATTAGGATAAGAGGGAGTACTATTTTTGTTAATGGTGATAGTTTATTGTAAGTAAAGTGTACATGAAGGAACATGTTCTTTTAGGTTCATGACCTGTATGCATTATGTGTAAGTGGAATGAGTAATGTTAACTTATCATTTGACTATGTATGTGATAGTTGCTATCATGAGACTCTGGTTTTTTTTGTAAATTCCAATAATGTACTTGTCATTACTATTACTACCTCCGGTCCTAATTTATAAGAGGAAGCTGATTTTTTTTTTTTTTTGGAAAAATTAAGGAAACTAAATAAGTTATTTAATCATATCATATGTTATATATCCTTAGATTATATATTAATTTATTAGTCAAACTAATTAGTTTGAAGAAAAAATTAAAAATATAAATACTCTAAAGTAATTAATTAGCTTCCTTAATTTCTCTAAAAAATCAACTTTGTCTTATAATTAGGATAAGAGGGAGTACTATTTTTGTTAATGGTGATAGTTTATTGTAAGTAAAGTGTATATGAAGGAACATGTTCTTTTGGGTTCATGACCTGTATGCATTAGATGTAAGTGGAATGAGTAATGTTAACTTATCATTTGACTATGTACGTGATAGTTGCTATAATGAAGAATTTGGTTTTTTGTAAATTCTAATATTGTATTTGACAGTACCATTACAATTTTTGTTAATGATGACATTTTGTTTTTGTGATAATGTAGATGTGAAGGAATATGATATGTTCTTTTGGATTTATGACTTGTATGCATTAGGTGTAGGTGATGTCCTCCACAAGCCATTTGACCATTTGCGCAATAGTTGTTGTCATGAACATTTGTGGTTTTTTGTTGACGGCATAACTGAACTTATCATTACCATTACTAAACTTGTCATTCTCATTAACAAGTGAGTATTAAGGATATTGGGCTGTACGAGAGTGAGAGTAAGCGAGTATTAAGGATATTGGATTGTGGGAGTCATTTTTGTAAGTACTGTATGACGTCTAAATGTGTTAAAGTCTTTGGCAAAAGGTGTGAGCTATGGCAAATTAAGTAATGGGAATGACTAAATGAATAATGATTTTCACAAAATTTTCAATGAAAATGACAAATACTACATGACATCCAAATGTGTTAAAGTGGTTGGCAAAAGGTGTAGATTATGACAAATTGAGTAATGAGAATGACTAAATGAATAATGGTTTTGACAAAATTTTCAATGGGAATAACAAATACCACATAATGTTCAAATGTGTTAAAGTGGTTGGCAAAAGATGTAGACTAAAACAAATTGAGTAATGGGAATAACTAAATGAAAATGGCTTTGACAAAATTTTCAATGGGAATGACAAATACTGCATGATGTCCAAATGTGTTAAAGTGGCTGGCAAAAGGTGTGGACTATGACAAATTGAGTAATGAGATTGACTAAATGAATAATGGTTTTGACAAACATCGTAATGGTTTTAACAAAATGAATAAGTACTGACAAAATGTGTGAAATGACTGGCCAAGAGTTGTGGGCTGTAACCAATTGAGTAACGGGATTGACTAAAACAACAATGGTTTTGACAAAATTCGTATTGGCTTTAACAAAATCAATAAGTATGGATAAAATGTGTGAAATATTGGCCAAGAGTTTTGGGTTATGACTAATTGAATAATGGCATTGATTAAAACATTACTGATTTTAACAAAATTTGTAATGGTTTTGACAAAATGTGTGAAAGGATTGGCTAAGAGTTTTGAGCTATGACCAACTGAATAATGAAATTGACTAAAATAATAATGATTTTGACAAAAATTGTAATAGTTTTGACAAAATCGTTAGGTACTGACAAAATGAGTAAATATGTTGACTAATTTTGTTAATGGTATTGACAAGTTTAGTAATGTTAATGACAAGGGTAGTAATGACATTGATAAAAAAAACCAAAAATGTTTATGACAGCAATTATCATGCAAATGGCCAAATGGCTTGTGAACATTACTGATTCTATATACACCTAATGCATACAAGTCATCTATCGTAGAGAACATGTCCTTCCCATATACATTACTTATAATAAATTGTCACAATTAACAAAAGTAGTAATGATAATGACAAGTATAGTATTGATATTTACAAAAAACCAGGTTTTGTATGACAACAACTATAATACACATAAAGTGAACATTTGGAACTTTTGAAATTATGAAGATGCAGTTATTTAGAAACCAAGTAATTGTCTTGGTTCATCAATTCAACTTCATTCATGTTCCTTCCACCAAAAATCTTAGCTTCACAATGACTTATTACTTCACTCTTCTCATTCTCGTTTCCAATTTCATCTTCCTTTCTTGGTTGGGTCATGTAATCCCCACAAAAACGTAATCCCAAGCTATGTCCTTCGATTCAAGCAGAGGCAGATTGAATCTTGTATTTAGAGAGAGAGAGAGAGAGCAAAGGGGAGAGAGAAAAGATGAAGGAATCAAAATTGTGGAGGAAACATCTCAAGACTATCATCATCATCTTCCTCATTGAGCACCCATACCACTATTCATCTTCTCACCATCTTCAATGGAGCATCCGAACTAGAGGGAGTGAGAGGAGTCTCCATCCATAGTTGACTAGAAAGAGAGAGGGAGGTTGATTTTAGAGGAGAGAATGTGGTGTTTATGTTATGTGGGGGGCAATTTTGTAAAAATACTTAAACTTAAAAAACTTAAATTCCTACCTTTTCACCTATATGTCCTTTTATATGTTTAAAAGACGTTTTGGGGATTTGCTAATTCATGTGGTATCTTTCTGTCTTTTTCCCTTAATTTTTTCATCAAAATTACAATTAATTTGCACTTTGTCAAATTCCTACTCAATTGTTTTAAACAAAGAGAATATTTTTAAAAAAACACACAATAGACGAGGAGCAAGTAATGGGTGCTTGGAAGGAAGGAATGAAGTGATTGGTTCAGACTTTCAATTCTTTTATTGCATGGATATTAAGGAACACCATGCACTTTTTTATTCATAGGTAAAAAGATAGAACCTCTACTTAATATCTCCCATCTTCCCCATTCATATCCTTCAAACACCAATAATCATCCTTCTGCCCTTCTAAGTCTAGGAAATACTTTCTTCTTGTTTTCTTTTTGGCAACAAAAGATCATATCATTAAACTAAATCATGAAATAAAATCTGTTCGGTAAGCACTTTAACTATATTTTCCTCCATTTTTCTCTTCTTTTGGCTCTGTCTTCATCTTCCTTCTCTCTTTTTTTCAGGTAAACTTTAAGCCATTCAGCTATTAAGTATCCATTTCAGTTCGTGGGCTAGTTGTAATATCCCAATTTGTGATTAAGGGCTAATGGCATTGAGATTGATTATAATTTGTGTAATTAAATATTTTGGGAGAAATATGATGTGAATTTGGTGTAAATGTGTGTGGTATTAGAGATCAAGGGATGAGATGTTGCCAAGTGGCATTATGGTGGACCATAGAATGAGGCATAAGAGACAAAAACCACATTTTTCTCTCTCCTCTCTCTCCTATGCGTTTTTGGAGGCATTGGCAAGGGAAAATTGTACTTCATTCATCATCATTCCCCATCCCTTCCATCTCTCACGTTCTCTCTCTCCCATTCTCTCTCATTTTTGTGCCCCCATTTCTGCAGAAGGAAAGGAGAAGAAGCTTGTGAAAAAGGTGTGTATTTGACCCTCTAAATGGCTTCTAATGGAAAAATGTTCTTCATTAATGTTGATCCTTGAGTTAAGAGCTACATTTCTATGGTTGTAGCTTGTCCATTGGTTGTGGTTTGTGATCACACGAAATTTTGGAAAGTAGTGAATCAAGAACTCTCTTTGGAGAAGTTGATAAGGTGAGTGAGACCTATCTATCTATCTAAGTTTCATACCATTTGAAATAGTTTGAATTTTCTGGAATTTTGGGCCCATTTTTGAAAATGAGGGCCATTGGGAGTTTGGTATGTGTTTGATATGGAATTTGTATGTTTGGAATGCATTTTGGATAGATAGAATTGATTGGGTTTGAAATTGTTAAGTTTGGAGATTTTGAGAGTTTGGTGTTTAATGTTACCCAAAACCAAAGCATGATAATGGAATAGCATTTTGGTGATTTTGACATTTCCATTGGATTCCTTGAGTGATTTTGTGTGGGAATAAACTTGGTTGTTGATTTTGGATTCATTTGGATCACTTGGGAAAAGTTGGAAATCTGTCTTGTTTGAACTCTGTTTTTCGCTGTCAGTTTGAACGAGCGTTTTGGATGACCAATGGTGTTGGAAAATTATGAAACTTTCCAGTCTTAAAGTTAACATCCCAAGCTTCAAAATGAACATATATTTTGTGTCATTTCGTTTAGTATTCTAGGAGATATGATTGTCCAAATTTTGGGATGGAAACAGAACTCTGTTTTGGAGTAGTGTTTAGTTTTTGGTGATTCTGTATTTGTGTAGTGATTTCCAGTGATGAGATATATTTTTCCTTGAAAGAGGACTTATATACCTTTCATTTGGATTTAGAATCACTCTGTTTTGATTTTTCTACAATTAGTTATGGTTTTTTGAAGTTCAGCCAAGAGTCAGGAAATTGCTTGGCAGCGGCCCATGAGTGGCTGGCCGCGGCCCAAACCTTTCTGGCCTGATTCTGGCCGCAACCCATGAGTGGCTGGCCGCGGCCAACGACCTTCTGACCATATTTTGGCTGCGGCCCAAGGAAGGGCTGGCTCGGCCAACCCCTGTGTTCCAGCACTTTGTGTTTTCGAAAAGTGACCTTCAACCTATTGTTTCCCAACCTTTTAGGGCTTTTATTAGAGGCATTTGTGGCCTCTTAAGAGTCCTAAATGATAACCAACTTAGTGTATTATGGAAATAAGTAATTGGAAGAGAGATTGATCAATTGTCCCTAATTTGGTATAGGATTTGATATCTGCCGAACGCGTGAGCCCACTGTGCCAAAGATTGTCAGGAAAGATTCAGGTAGCGACTCCTCTCTTATACTTTGTGTAAATGTATTGTATGTTTGTCTGTCATTCATTGTGTGGATGCTACTGCTACTGCTTTGTGATACCTTGTGCATTGAGATACCTTGTGGAGTTTAGTGATACATTGTGCTTTGAGATGCTTTGTGGGGCTTTGTGCTTCGTGTTGCTGCTACATAGTGTTCATTGTGAAAGCGGGCGTTGTGCATAGTGATTACAGTGAAAGCTAGCATAGTGCATTGTGATTACAGCCGTGAGTGCTGTCGTATGTGGCGCGAGCCAGAGATCATTGTGAAACTGCTGAACATGATGAACATACATGCTTTATGTTTATATATTGTATGAGTGACTTGTTGCTACTGGGATTCTTTAGAATCTCACTCTTTCCATATGACTAACCTTTTCAGACAGGGCAAGTGGCTCGAAGGAGAAGCGACCAACCCCGAGTGGTTAGGATTTCTTAGGGACATTCAGGATTTTGGGATTGTTGGTTATCTATTGTAGATTTGGGATTACTGTATATAAATTGTTCATTGTGAATTTTTGACTTGTAATCCCCATTTGGGAAAAATAGTAAACCCATTCGATATATAGAGTAACCCGGGGGTTTGCCGGGGTTTTAGTTTCCGCACTCTGATATTTCTTATGTGATTTGATTTCTCAAGTAGTTATATCCGCACGTGAATGTGAGACCCAGAATTATTACGTTTTGAATTGATTTTGAAATACCTCATCCCGAGTTGAGGGATTATAAATTGTTGATTTCATTTTATTGGTCTCTATTTCACTTAAATTTCGAAATCCGGATGTGATTACTGCGAGGGGGTTACACTAGTATCGATTCCCGGCTTAAAAACTGGCTTGAAACGGATCAAAACGGCTGAACACATTGAAACAGACCGGCAACCCTTCAGTATTAATAGGAGATGGAATCACAATTTTGTGCACTAAGTGTAACCCCCTACCTTGAAAGCCATTAATATAGCCATAATTATAGTTCAAAAATGCGTTATTAAGTTAAATTAGAGACCAATGTGTAATTTAAAACTTATTGAAACTCCCAACTTCAAGACATTGTTCGGTCCTATGATAAAGTGAGTTTTCAAAAATTTTTTCCAAAACCATTTCAATACTGTCTCACATTCAAACTTTGAATATATGTGGCCTATGCAGTTTGATTCTATTAATAAATATCAGAGTGTATATATAAATTCCCGACGACTCTTGGGTTTCATCTATTTATCACAAGGGTTTATAGGACATATTCGCCTGTATTAATTTCCCATATCAGGGATTACATCACACTAACCAAATTTACCACATTTATAATATGTACAATAATCCCAAAAATATGATAACCAACTAACAAAGTACAAATCTTCTAGCTGGTAACTTCAGCCGCCCTTAGTCACTTGTTTCTCCTTCGATCCGCTAGCCCTGGTTGTAGGTTATTCATTGGAAAGAGTGAGATTCATAGGAATCTTAGTAGTAACAGTTCACTCATATGATATATACTAACAAGTCATGTAAGCAATTATCATAAAGCAGCAACACAACAACGGCATTCACAACAGCAATACAACAACGACATTTACAACAACAATAATATGCGTGACTTTCGTCACATTCACTATAGCTTTCATTGTAATCACGGCATGACAACTTCCTCTATATTCACTTTCATGATAGCTTTCGTTGTATTCACAACTACATTTTTTATGATAGCTTTCGTTGTATTCACAATGGCATATACATCAACATTCCCGTTCATCACAATTCAATGATAAGTACAAACATACAATATGATATATATGATATAAGAGAAAGGGTCACTACCTTGGTCTTTCCGGTCTTGTTCTTGCTTAGATTTCTTGCGCTCATGGCAGATATCGAATCCTATAATTAAAATTATGAACAATAGGCTATTACTTAATCCAATTCTTCTTTAATTCAAACACTCAAGTTGGTTATCATTAGGGACATTTAATCAAGTCAACTAAGGAGATAAAGTGGTCAATTAACTTGAAAGACCAATTTTCTAACCTTAAAGTTTATAGTTATTACCACGTGTCATTACCTTTGAATTTTCGCACACTTAAACCAAATCTGCCAGAATTTTCTCCAAACTTTGAAAAATCATAACTAATTCTACACAAATCAAAATGGAGTGACTCAAAGTCCTACTTGAATATTTTTAAGTCCTCTTTATAGGAAAAATATGAATCACTGCCATCTATAACCACAAAAATATAGAATTCAACAAATCTCCTTGCTATTCTAGAATTGATTCTAGTTTCAACCCCAAACTTTGGAAATGCATAACTCCCAGCACACACATCAAAATGACACCTATAATCTATCAATTTAAAGCTTGCAATGTCTAATACAAAATTGGAAAGTTTCAGAATTTTTTTGACATCATTTGGTTATCCAAAAACACCACACAATCAGGGTAACTGGCTGGAATCCTTCTCGGCAGAAAATCCAGTTTTGCATTTTGAGTTTCAATGACCCAAAATTCACAACCCGGGGCTATACCCACACAATTTTTCTTGTAGAACACAATGGTAACATCAAATTGAACAAATTCTCACTCATTCCCCATATTCTGTTTTGACAAAAAAAATCAACAAAATTTCAGAAATTACCAAACTCCCAATTTAAGCACTTGTGTCATATAGTTTCTAATCATCATAAAACACCAAATACATAACCAAAGCACCATGACATGTCTAAGCCCTAACTTGGAAAAAATTAGGGCAGACATATACTTGCCAAAATACTCATTCAATCAACACAACCAAAAGCTCAAATTGAAGCCAATACTTACCTTTTGCTTCTCCTCAGTTCCTTTCTTTGATTCTACAACTTTTTTTCTTGGATGATGGCTCAAAACACCTCCTCTTAAAATTCTAAAACCATAGAAATAAAGCTTTCATCAAGAGGAACAATGTTTATAAAGGACACTTGAGCCATAGATGAGGTTAAGAAGGTGAAAAGCAAGATCAAAGAGCTCACCTAAACTTGATTCTTCAAGCTCTTCGTATGGCAGCTGCAAACTTACTTTAGGAGAGAGGCAATATTTGATTTAATGATCAGATTTTTGGCCGTTCTTATCTCTTAAAGTCCTGCCGAAAATATTGTCCAAAAGTAGAGAAAAATTATGGTAAAAATTACTTCATTTGGTCATACACTTATAGTGAATTAACTAAGTGTAATTTGCTTCAAGTTTTCTCTTTCCTTCCTCTTCCCATTTTTGGCTGAAATAGCTTCCCTTTTTATTCAAGATATCATCTTATGCTTGGCCTACAATTGTTGACCAAAATATTAGCTATAGAAGGAGCAAAAAGAGTTTCTTACTTTATCATAATTCTCCTGCTTTCATGTTGCTTTCTTTAGTTGCAATGGTTGACCAAGTTATCATCCTTTTATAACTTGGTCAAATTGTCTCCTCTTACTTTCATTTTGAGTCAAGTATCATTCCCTCTTGCTTTTTCTCATGTCTTACATGAGAATATGGCTCTTTGAAGAGGAAAAATGATCTCTTATAATATCTCCTTGAATAATATAGTTTAATGTTAAATTAGCATATGTTAATTTGACTTGTTAACTTCCCCCTTTTGTGTTTGGCCAAAAATGCTTCCATGTGTCTCATATTATGGAAAAATAAATATTCTCCTCATATTTCTCTTCCATAAGCCATTTTCCCATTCTTCTCATGTTGAAATTAGTCCTTTAGTCATTTTTTACTTTAGGCGAAAAGACTAAATAGTTATTTCAAGTTAATCAGCACTAAAGTCATAACAAAATTTCTAGGGAAATTTTGTCCTTAATACCACTATCTATTCTGTATATTTAGCCCTTGAGTACATTTTGGGTTATTACATTATGCGCCTATTTTGATTTACTACTAATATGTTCAAAACCTGATTACAATCATATATAATGTTGAGATATTATATAGTATATTGATATTTAATATATTCTATATACTTCCTCCAGTCCTTTTTATAAGAGCCCGATAAGAGTTGTCTGAACATTAAATAAGTCATTTTTATTTTTGCCCCTCATTAATTAAAAGGTTGGTGATACTCATATTTACTCTTTCTCTCTATTGCCCCTTATAAATAAGGACATAATTAAAAAAAATTATTTCAAATATACTTATTATTTTTAACTAATTTTAATGACTTTCGTAAATCAAATCGTGTGATTTGATTATTGAGCTCTTGTAAATAGGACTAGAGGAAATATCTTAGAACTCAAAAGTATAAATATGAGATATTAGATTTAATTATGATTAGATTTTAAAGTTAGACTATTAGTTTATGGTTTACCTATAGAGCGGTTTATTTGTACTCTCTTTCATTTACGGATTTATAATATCCAAAGGCTCTTATTTGCTCTTTCCTTCAATCCTTCAAATTCCAATATGTTATCAGAGTCATGTTCTTCAACATCTCCAACAAAAAAGAAAAAGAAGGAAAAAAACCTCTCATCCTTATCTCTCTTACAAATCGTCATTCCTGTCTCAAACCTAGTCATGCTCTCACTTCAACCAATGGTCCTCGTCGTTCTTCCTCCCTCCTTCACCATTAACTTAGCCCTATCAAAGACTGATGTCTCTATCATAGACCCCCTTACTTGTGGAGTCACTATCTCAATCCAGTCTCTTCTTCTTGCTCCTTTGTGTCACTAATTTTGCATCAAGTTTAGATGGAAATAGAAGTAACAAGTTTTGGAAATGGCTACCCAAAGAGCTTAGTTTTAGATATGCTCAATGTCTGGTTCTGACCAGATCCACTCCACGTCTAGTTTTGTCTAGATCCGCTTGGCGTCATTTTTTTTCCGTCCAGATCGATGCTACTACAAGTCATTGGTTCGATCCAAATCCACTTTATGTTGTTTCTATTTTCTCTAAATCAATTATGCTCCAAGTTTTGTTTGCTATCTAGTTCTTTTTGTTAGATCCCATGTTTTGATGATTTCAAAAGTTTTGAAAAGATATTACAAAAGATTTGATAATGAAAAAGAGTTTTTAAACAATCAAACAAGGATTTCTGAGGCTAACAGTGTCATCACTCGAGTGATGAAGTAAGAAAATATCCCCTATTTCAGTAATGCCTCTGTTAAGTTTTGAAAGGCATCACTCAAGTGATGACCCTGGATCACTCGAGTGACCACTCGAGTGATGAGTTAAAGGCATCACTAGCATAACACTGCAGTGATTTTGAAAGTGATCTCAAGTGATAATTTTTTCTAAGTATAAAGTCACTCGAGTGATCCCATCATTGAGATTACTAGCAGAACACTCGAGTGATACATTAAGTTAAAGATTACTAGCAGAGCACTTAAGTGATCTATCAAGTGATCAATTGCATATCACTCGAGTAATGTAATTTATGGATCACTAGCACAATACTCAAGTGATCCATCTAGTGATATGTTATGTTTTAAACTTCTAAAGTAAAGATCACTTGAGTGATGTCATTTTAGGATCACTAGCACAACACTCGAGTGATGCATCTAGTGATGTGTTTTGTTTTGAAATTGCTAAGTCAAGATCACTCAAGTGATGGTTTCCAGAAAAATAGAGCATCTTCTTCCAATTTCCAAAATCACTAAATGATCATATAAATAATTATATTGGACTCTCTTTCATACTAAACTTCATTTCATTAGTGTATAAAGCTTTTTCAGGTGAAAAATGACAAGATCAAGTGAAGATAAGAAAAAGTGATTTTGTGTTAGAAGCATTTAATGCAAGTGGTATTTGAACGAAGACATTCTCTCTACTCTAATAGCTACTTTACTACACACAAAGAATGTTCAGAGGATGCAACGGTACTCTAACGGATAAATGAAATACTCACAATGGTCATTTATTTCATTCCAACTATAAATATGAAGTATTCAAAGTGGATCAACTACCGAACTACGAAATCATTCAAATTTGCTTTAAGTGCTCTGTTTTCTATTATTCTTTTTGTACTTTTTACTTTGTGCTTCAGTGATTATACATTTACTATGTGAGAGAGATTTCATCAAAAACTCAATACACCTTATTAAGATTACTTAAGGTTGTGGGACCTTAAGTCAGGTATTGGTTTGCATTGTTTAAGGAGGAGCGAGTGTCCAGAGAAGGAACTTGTGGTGTACTGAGGAGCCAAGAGCTCACTGAATCTTGGAAGTTATAGTGGAAAATCTCAGAGGCAATCTAAAAACTGGACGTAGGTCAAAGAGGTTGTGATCGAACCAGTATAAATCTCTGATGTACACTTCGGTTATATTCTTCTAACTCTCAACTCTAATTTAATTGCTGTTAATTATTATTTTTAGTTAATTTTTTTAATCATCCAATTCACCCCCTCTTGAGTGAAATACTTGTACTAACATTTGGTATCAGTGCCTATGTCTTCTTGCTTAGGTATAATAACCTAAGAAGGATCCAATGGCAATCATGAGTAAAGAAATACTTCCTGACGGAGCTTCAATCACTAGATCTCCAAGCTTGAATGGAGAACATTTCTCTTTTTACAAAGCCAAGTTTAGATTTTTTGTAATGGCTACATAATACGGATTCTGGGAGGTTATTCAAAACGAGAATTACATGCCTATAAACATTGTAAAAGGACAACTAGTTCCTAAGTCACCAGCAGAATTCAATGACAAGGACAAAAAGCTTGTGACCCTTAATAACAAAGCAATCTTGATGATCAAAAGCGCATTAAATCTAAAAGAGTATTTCAGGATTTGCATACTTCCAACAACAAAGAAAATGTGGCAAGCCCCGGAAATAGCACATAAAGGAACTTCATGTATACAAGAAAACCGGATCAATACTTTTATTATGGAATTTGATCTCCTCTGAATGAAGTTAGGAGAGTCAATAGATGAGTTTAAACTCAGATATATACATCTTGTAAATCAACTCGTTGCACTCGGGAAGTTCTATGATTATAATACCCAAGTGAGAAAAATTCTAAACATTCTTTCTAAAGAATGGGAAGTCAAAGTCATGACAATAGAGGAAGCTAAAGGAAAATTAATGTGATAAGTGACTTCTCTATTTAGAAGTCTTTCTGAATATGAGAGCAAACTAAAGTTCAAACACAAACTAGAAGAAATTGATGACAAGAAAAAGAAGATCCTGGCACTAAATGTGATAAAGGAAGAAAAGGCTCACAAAGATGAGGAGGACCTTGACAATGATGAAATAGGGTTAATAGTTAAAAGATTCAAGAAGTTTTACAAGAAAGGTCAGGTGTAACCCCCTTCCCACCTTAGGCCGAGATTAAGTTCTTAAGCTCATAATTAAGTTGTAATTAGAGACCATAATTCAAGTTGGGACTTATCAAAGAAATCTTTTGCCCAAAAATCGGATTTGCAAAAACTTTTCCAAACTTATTCACAATGGTCTCATATTCACAATACAAAACAATAATGGCCTGAACAGGTGAGTTCCATTTACAAATATCAGAGTGCAAATAAGTTCCCGACTCACTCGGGTTCCAATCATAAATAAAAGGGATTTACACAAGGCATAAAGCCTATAATTCATACCCTTTTACTTAGGGATTACACAAAATCTACTATATACAATTCCAAAATATACAATGATAACCATTAATTCCAAAATATACTCCTAAACAGGAGCTCTAACTACTCTTCGTCGCCCGCTTGCCTTTTGATCCTTCAGCCCTGTCTAAAATGGTTAATTTTGGGAGAGTGAGATTCTAAAGAATCCCCGTAGTAACAAGTCAATCATATAATGTACAATAATAATGCATGTAAGCAAATCATTATCAACAACAAGCAACTACAACGGCAGTTACAACGGCAATGGTTAGTATGACACATGTCATCCCTGACGATTGCTCACGTTGAATTGCTCACGTTGTATTGCATCACAACAATCAACACAGTATAATTCACCACAGCTGGGATCCATATAAAGCATATCATAATCGCAAGCCACATAGGCAAGATACACACACACAACCCACGGCTGGTTTCACAAACACCGCCCCACGGGTCGGATTTACAAAGATCCATGTCGATTACGACGGCAGTCCAACGGCCGACCTAGAGATGACCACTGTCAGTCCTTATACGGCTCACGCTGACCTGCTCGCGCCGTAATGGACCATGGAACACATTTCACAATTTCAACGATAAGTTATGCATGCCAGAACATCATACAAGATATGAGAGAAAAGTCACTACCTGAGTTCTTCCGGGCGTGTCCTAGCGCCGGTCTCTCCCGAGGAAGGCAAATATCAAATCCTATTTTCACAATTAGGGACGAAGAGTTATTCTCTCTTCCAAGACTTAATTCACTTTACAATGCTTAATTGGTTATCATTATTGTTCTTTTGGAGTCATTAAATACCCCTAATGAAACTCCTAAAGGGTTGGAAGAACTATCCCAAAGATCCCCTTTTGGAAGCACAAAACTGAGATTTTACAATGTTTCACTCGAGCACAGATGACCATGCTCGAGTGCTGATGTACGGACACTCGAGTGAAGACGGCTTCACTCGAGTGATGGTACGGACATCACTCAGGCACAAGAGAGTGAGAGGTAGCGAGTGAACACCCGAGAGCACAAGGAAGTTTTCAGAAACAGGCTCACTCGAGCACAAATGCCCTCACTCGAGCACTGGTACGGAAATCACCTCAAGCACAAGGAAGTGAAGACAGAAAGCACATGCCCGAGAGCACCAGAACTTTCACAGGAACGGATCACTCGAGCACACACGGCTCACTCGAGCACGGTGCCCATACCCGCAAGTGAGAAGGCACACTCGTGCACCTACTCACGAGTGACAACCTGAGAAGCAAGTCCTTTAGTGTCAAATACACTCATCACTCGAGCACAAGGAGATTCACTCGAGTGATATTCATCCCTCACTCGCGAGTGAGGCTATGCTTGCTATGACCCAGGGAGTGCAATAAGAACACAGAGAGCAAGAAACGATAATTGCACTACCGCACTCGAGCAGAGTTCATCCTTGCTCGGGTGACATTCATCCCTTACTCGAGCAGACCCATTTCTGCTCGGGTGATATTCCTCCTTCACTCGAGCAGACCCATCCCTGCTCGAGTGAATCTACCAGATAGCAGAAAACGCAGAACAGAGGCACTCTCCTTAACCATTGCCCAATTGATTCCTATGGATACAAAACTTAACCCAAAAGCCATTCCCACACAAAAACACCCAATAAACTCAATGGAATCAACAGAATCCTCAAAATCTTACTCCATTATCATGATTTGGGTTTTGGGCAACAATTTCAATAATACACCAATCTTAACCAAACTTCACATTTCAATTACCAATCAATCTATCTATCCTAAACTTATTCCAAAACACCATTCTCATGCCAAAAGCATACCAAATGAACAGTGGCATCAAATTTTCGGATTCAAGCCAAAATTTCCAGAATTTATAAACTACTTCAAATGGTATGAAACATAGATAGATAGATTGGTCTTACTCACCTTATCAACTCTTCCAAAGAGACTCTTTGATTCTCCCACAATCAGATTTTCGTGTGACACCAATCAACACCAAATGGCCCAACTATACACACCAAAATGAAGCCCATGACTCATGGATCAACATTTATGAAAGGAACTTGAGCAATGGAAAGCATTTACTTACCCAAAGATCAAGCTTTTCTTCCTTCCTTTGGGCACAAAACTGACAAGAGAGAGAGAGATGTGAGAGATGGAGTGAGGAAGAAGAAGGAAATGATTACACACTCCCTCCCCCATACCTCAGCCGAACAAGAGAGAGGAGAGGAGAGAGAAATTAATCTTTTATCCCATTTGACTTTTACACACACATACTCTCTTTGCCACATGTCAAATTGCCATTGGTTCTCCCCAAATAAGTCACCAATTAACTTATCTAATCTCTCCATTAGCCATTTTAATCACACATCCCATTTTCTCTTAGTTAGTAATTAATTTCTCCCTTAATTACCAACTCATGGCCAATAATTCCATTATTCCAATTTTTCAATAATTATGACATATTAATTAAAATAGCCATAAAACACATAGTAATTCCCAATTAATCCATAATTATCCACAATAATCATGATTATCCCTTAATCAAAAATTGGGATATTACATCAGGGATTCAAAAACTTTCAGAAAGGAGGAGCCAACAACCAAAAGGAGACTAAGGAATATATTATTTGTTAAGAATGCAGAAAGCCAGGACATATCAACTCTGAATGCCTAGAACTTCAGAAGAACAAAGTAAAAAGAAAAGGCAAGTTCTTCAACAAAAAGGAAGCATTTGTATCAGCAATATGGGGAGATAGCTCCTCTGATGAAGATAGTGATGAAGAAGAAATAGCCACCATTTGTCTAGTTGCTCAAGAAGAGTTATGAGAAGAAGAGGTAACTGATTATGATCCTACCTACAATGAATTACATTCTAAATATAATGCTTCGCATTCTGAATTTATCAAAGTAGTGAAAGAATTAGTTTCCTACAAAAAAAGAATAAATTCCTTGGAGAAAAACTTGAGGAACTTTCTGTTTTTGAAAAGAATTGTGAAAATTGTCCTGTTTTACAAAAGAAAAATACCGATCTCACTTAAACACTCAAAAAATTCACTAAAGGTAGTAAGATGCTAAATGTCATTAGGAAGGCCTAATGTTTTGTAAATGATTGGAGTGGTATGGGATATGATCCTAAATCAGACAAAAAGAAAGGAAAGAAGAAAATAGGAGGTGAAACGTATTTAAACTATTTTAAACATTCTGTGTAATGCCCCAAATTTTAATTAAGGGATAATAATGATTATTGAGAATGATTTGTGAATTTAAATTAGAATTATTAAGTGTTTTGTAGCAATTTTAATTAATGTGCCAAAATCAGGAAATTTAAGGCTAATTAGTCAGTGAATAATGAGGAAATTAATTACTAACTAATAAGAAATAAGATGTGTGACTAAATTGTTAATGGAGGGATTAGAGTAACTTATTAGTTACTTATTTTATAGGAGCCAATGGGAAGAGGATAAGTGGCAAGGTAGATGAAGGGAGAGATAAGAGAAAAGTCAAAATACAATTTTTAAAATAATTTCTCTCTCCTCTCTCTCCCACAGTTCAACTGATAAGAGAAATGGAGGGGAGTAGAGTAATCATTCTTTCTTCATCTTCACTCATTTCTTTCACTCTCTTCTCTTCTCATTTGGTGCCATTGGAGACCAAAGAAGAAGGAAGAAAAGCATGAAAAAGGTAAGGGAGATGATCTCAAATGCTCAAACTCAATTCTCTAAATTTGTTCTTTGAGATAAGAGCTTCATTTTGATGGTTGTAGTTTGCTATTTGGTGTTGATTTGAGCTCTCAAGGAATTTTGAAGCTTTGAGAATCAAGAAACCTCTTTGGAAAATTTGAAGAGGTAAGTGAAACAAACCTTTTCTATATATGTTTTGGGCTAAATGAATAAGTTTGGAATTTATGGGATTTTTGACCTTATTTTAGAAAATTAGGGTCATTGGTAGTTTGGCATGATATGGTTATGGTAAATAGTATTTTGGTATGTGTTTGAATAGATAGAATTGGTTTGAGGTTGAAATGTTAAGTTTGGTGATTTTTGGATTTTGGTGTTAGAAATTGCCTAAAATCAAAGCATGATAATGGAATAAGAATTTGGTGATTTTGATGTTTCCATTGGGTTCCTTGGGTGATTTTATGTGGGGATAGCTTTCGTTGAGAGTTTGGGACCATTGGAAACATTTAGGTAAACTTTGGGAAATGCTATCAGTTTTTCTACGTTTTCTAGATTCTGATAAGCATCACTCGAGTGCATGAGGGTCTCACTCGAGTGAAGCGCTGCATTTCCTCTGTGTTCCTTCAGTTTTTTGATGCATTTCCGTGTGTAAAGGCAAGAGTGTTGCCTTACTTACGAGTGTTGAGGGTTCCCACTCGAGTGAGCATCTTCTCACTCGAGTGGAGGTGTATGAGACACTATGAACTCGCGTCTCGGGTGGTCACTTGCGTCCATTTTTCAAGAGTGAGCCTTAGCACTCGAGGGTGCTAAGCTGTCACTCGAGCGACATTAACCTTGTTCGGGTGATGTTTCCTTCTAAAAGTTTCTTGTGCTCTCGGGTGAGCACTTCCTGAACCTCACTTTGGGGTACTCAGGTGAGTATAAGGCTTCCACTCAAGTGATAGAGGTCATGCTCGAGTGCAACGAGCAATTCTGGTTGCTATCATTCCTTTCTGCTCTCGGTTGAGTACTTTCTGCACTGCACTTCCGAGGACTCAAGTGAGAGTGAGGCTAACACTTGAGTGTTGCTTCCATGACTCGAGTCTCCGTACATTATTACTCGAGTGAGATCATCTTCACTCGAGTGTCTCAGTGAAAAATATCAGTTTTGTGCTTTCAAAAAGGGGATCTTTGGGGATAGTCTTCCAACCCTTTAGAGCTATTGATAGAGTTATTCATGGGTACTAAAAGAGCAATAATGATAACCAAATTAAGTGTTAAAAAGTCATTAAGAATTGGAATAGAGAATTGACTCTTCATCCCTAATTATGAATTATAGGATTCGACATTTGCCTTACTCGGGAGAGACCGGTGCCAGAGCACGCACAGAAGGACCAAGATAGTGACTTTTCTCTCATGTTGTGTATGATGCTTGGTATGTATGACTTATCATTGTTTATTTTGTGAATCTTTGGCATGAGGCCATTGTGTTATCTCCTATAGTGCATTACAGCATGAGCAATCGTAGGTGGTGATGGTTATCACACCTACCCCTACCTTGTTCTTGCCGTTCTAATTGCCAGGGGTGCGTTGTGGAATCATGGATTCTTGTTTGAGTATCCGGCCAGTGTGGTTGTGTGTGTGTGAAGTATTTTATATGGATTCCAGCTGTGGTGATATATGTGATATGATCATGTGATTGTGCAATATAGCGTGAGCAAATATAAGGGTGACATGAGTCATACCTGCCTTTGCCGCTGTAACTACTGTTGTAGTTGTAATGTGTGTGTGATGATTTGCTTTCATGCTTTGTTGTTGTGCTTACTATGAGTGATTTGTTACTACGAGGATTC
The DNA here is from genome assembly GCA_963855925.1 of Inga laurina. Taxonomy (NCBI): domain Eukaryota; kingdom Viridiplantae; phylum Streptophyta; class Magnoliopsida; order Fabales; family Fabaceae; genus Inga; species Inga laurina. Next base: position 20,157,883 of record OY979702.1, on the reverse strand, counting down.
CTTAGAATCTCACTCTCCCAAAACAATTTTAGACAGGGCTGAAGGATCAAAGGGGAAGCGGGTGACGAAGAGCGGTTAGAGCTCCGGATAGGAGTTTCATTTTGGGAATATTTGGTTATCATACTAGTAATTTTTGGATATATTCTTGGGAAACAATTGTATATATTTGTGGTATGGCATAGTTTTGTGTAATCCCCAAGTTAAAAAGGAAAGAGATTATAGGATTATGCCTTGTATAAACCCTTTATTAATCAATGGAACCCAAGTGTGTTGGGAATTTATGTTGTACTTTGATATGTATGAATGAAATCAACGCGTATAGGCCATTTATGTTTGAAATGTGCGTATGAGACCATTGTGGAACAGGTGTTGTAAAAGTTTTTGAAAACCCTGATTTTTAGGAAATTTTATTTTATCTAAGTCCCAAATCGTACATGGTCTATAATTCAAACTTAATTACGTTTTTACGAACTAATCTCGGCCTTGATCGTGACGGGGGTCACATTCTGTACATATATCAAATCCTTTTGCACATTGTAATTTTTATAATAGAAAGGGTCACGATACTTCATCATGTTTTCATAAAAAGGAGGGTAGAATAGGAACCTATAAATGGGTACTTAAAGGATCATATGTGCAGAAAGTAATTTATGCTAACACAACAGGACCCAAGAAGATATGGGTACCCAAAACTTAACTTTATTTGATTGTAGGTATATCTTAGAGCATCCAAAACCAACTAATTGTACATAGATAGTGGATGCTCCCGATATATGACCGGTGACCAAAAAAACTTCTCTATGTTAGAGCTTAAAGAAGGTGGAAAAGTAAAATTGGAGGAATCCAATCCTGCAAAATAGCAGGAATAGGAGGGTAGGAGGCAATAAGGGAATTTAAGTAAAAGATGTATATTATGTTGGAGGACTGTGCCATATCTGCTAATCGTGAGTCAAACCACAGATAAAGGAAATTGGGTGATATTTGATTCAGAAAAATGCTTAATCATAAGCAAGAAGGATTTACAAATAGAGAAGAAGAATCTTAAAGCAAAAATCATAGAACCAAGAGAAGGTATAAGAATAGACCACGAAGGTGAATTCAAGAATCAGGCCTTTAAAGAATACTGCGACACCAATGGCATTGATCACAATATTTTTGCACCAAGGATACCACAACAAAATAGAGTCGTAGAAAGGAAGAATTGAGGCTAGAGAATAAACCTGAAATAAGTGGACTGCTAAGCCTTAGTTTAGCAGGAGCCCAAATTTATTCCCTAATGATTCTTATATCATTGGGGTATTAAAGAAAGTAAAATGGTGAATTTTGGATAAAGTAATTATGTTTTTGGTGAATTGCCTATGAGGTAGTGAACTTGCCATGTGATTTTGTATGATCAAATGATGAGGCAAAATTATGAACTTTTGTAAAGTGAAAGTAGACATCCTAAGCTTTAATTTGATAGGTCATATAACTCAATTAGAGCTATATACAAAAAGTTATGAATTTTTGAAGTCAGCACAGAAAAACTGTGCAATTTTTGAAACAGTGGGCAAAGATTAAGATTCTGGTAATTTTGTGATTCTAGACAGCAAAATTCTATATTTGTTCTTGAAACTAGACTAGGGGTGAGCATCGGTTTTTCGGTAAAAACCGAAATAACCGAAAACCGAACTAAGCGAAATTCATAAACCGAACCGAAACCGATTAATCGAATTAACCGAACTGAATTAACTGAAATATTTCGGTTCGGTTCGGTTAATAACCGAATTAACCGATTTTTTTTATTTTTTATCTACAAAATAATATATATAAAATTAAATTTGTAAAAAATATTTTTTTATCCTTAAAATTAGATTTAAGGGTAAAATATATAAAATAAATTAATTAGATTTAAAATATCAATAGATTTTATCTAATATTATTGGAAATTTATACCTATTTAATTATAAAATATGCATTTATTAAATAATATATATTAAATATATTTCGGTTTTTCGGTTTAAATCGAATTATTTTTCAAAAAACCGAACCGAAACCGAACACCGAAGTTTTAGAGTAATAAAAACTAAAATTTTACCGAAAACCGAACCGAAAAAACCGAATTGAGTTCGGTTTGGTTTGGTTCGGTTTTCGGTTTCGGTTCGGTTTTGCTCACCCCCTAAACTAGACTCAATAATGGTTCTATAGGCTTTGGAATCACCTCGATTCGATTTTGCTAGAGCTAGTTATGATTTTTCAAAGATTGGCCAGAAAATCTGCCAGAAAATCCGAAAATGTCAATTTTGGAATTATGACATAAGCATGGGATTAAGATATTTTCTCATCATCTTTAGCTATCATTTCTGACGTTCTGCACAGCTGCATATAGTGAGAGAAGGTGTGGAATTGTAGAGAAAGAAAGGAGAAGAAAACTCTCAAGGTAAAATCGATTCCTCTAACGATTTAGCTCCTAACGCGTATAACTCTACTCCTAAGCTACTCTTCTTGGTCTTTCACAAATTTTGCAGCTCAAATATGTGTTGAGAGTTAGGGTTTTGTATCCATTCTTGGAAAAGGCAAAAGGAAGTACAAGGTAACTTCCAAACTTTCCTATATTGCTTATTCTGGCTGTTGTGGGCAATTTAATCGATGAAATTTTGTCGGATTGCCATTGGTTTTAAAGTTTGGAAATGACATGGCCTAAGGGTTATGCTGCTCAAATTGGGTCTTAATGTTAGTTGTAATCTAATGTAATGGTTAATAAAGTGGTTAGGAGTAGAAAGAAACACGTTTACGGAGCCGAAACCGAAAAACCCCAATTTTCCCCGGAATACCTGTATATTTTGGTTATGTCTATAAATGGGTCTTAGAGTTAGATTTTCAATGATTTGATAATTCTATTGAGTTTATGAGCAAAAATTAGGTGGGGTTATAGTCGGTCACTTTTTTGGAAAAGGCCGAAAAAGCATAATTACGAAAACGCCCCTGAAACCCTTAAAGTGGGGCTGCCTAGGGTAATTTTTAATTTTACATTGAATTTGATAACTTTGAGTCCGGAAATGGATTCCTTGGGCAAACATATGTCAGCATAGCCTAGGATAGAATTTCGAGAAAAGTACAGCCGAACCGGGTATGGCAGGGCCGGGCGGGGTCCTTGGGGGCATTTTTGTAAATTTTCATAATAAGCTCATATAACCCCCAGAAACACTTTGGAAGTGTCTAAATGGTACATTTGGAATTTTAGGACCAAGTTGAGGGCCCGAGTTGCTAGCACGCAAATCAAGGAGAAAAGATTAGAGGTAGGGGACTTACCTTACTTGCATATATTTGATATCTTTGCTTGTGTAGTGATGTATGTGATTGCTTTACTTGATTGTGTAGAGCATATTTGAATAAATGAAGCTCTATTTTTGTTTTGCTGTGACCAAGTTTTGTTTCATGAAACACTGAGCATGCAAAAATGTCATTATGGGGCATGCATCTAGTTAAAGCTAACATGTCATACACATAGCATCAATCATGCATGCATTATGGTATCTGTTTCCTACTGAGATTCTCTCAAATCTCACTCTCCCATATCAACAATTTAGACAGGAGAAGACAAAAGATATGCTGAGAGCAAAGAAGAGAACTATATGAGAGGATTGCAGTAGCGAAGCGAAGTTAGGAATATGTCTCTGTTTACTGGGACGGGTTTGGATACCCTAGAGTCCTATGCGGCTACAAGGTTTGTAGCTTTTATGTATGTATGTAATCATATACTTATTATCCGTATATTTATACTATTCCTATGTTGCCTACCGAACAGCATATCGTTTTCTGTGAATACTCTGAAAATGTTGAAATTAAGATATGGGTGTGACACAATGAGCACCACATGTTATATCTCAAGCAAAGCTTACATCAGATCAAAACTTGCAAAGACTCCGTACAAACCATACAAAGGAAGAAAGCTAAACATTGCCCATTTGCACATCTTCGAATGTAAGTGTTTTATTCATAATAATGGTAAAGATAACCTAGGAAAATTCGATCTTAAAGCTGATGAAGGAATATTCCTAGGTTACTCAAATCGAAGCAAAGCTTATAGAGTTTTTAATAAAAGAACATGTATTGTTGAAGAATCAATTCATGTTGTATTTGATGAAAACAAATCCATTGATAAAACTATTGACGATAAACAAGAAATAGTTATTTCTCAAGAAAATAATCAGTTTATTCCTAATTCCTCTAATCTTGAGGTTGAGAAAATTGAAAATGAAAATTTACCTTCTATGCAGAGTCAACCTAGAGCTTGGAAGTACAACAAGAGTCATCCCCTAGACTAAGTAATAGGATAAGTAAGTGAAGGTGTAAAAACTAGAAATAAAACTTTAAATGAAGTTAGTTTCTTTGCATTTATTTCTAAGCTTGAATCTTCAAACATTGACGAAGCCTTATTAGACAATGATTGGGTGATAGTAATACAAGAATAACTCAATCAATTTGAAAGAAATCAAGTTTGAGATTTGGTACCTAGGCCTAAAGATCACCCGGTTATTGGCACTAAATGGGTATATAAAAACAAACTCGATGAATCCACAATCATTGTCAGAAACAAGGCAAGATTGGTGGCCAAAGGCTATAATCAAGAATAAGGTATTGATTATAAGGAAACATATGCTCCAGTGCAAGATTGAAAGTCACGTGAGTACTCTTAGCCTTTGTGTATATCAAGGGATTCAAACTCTGTCAAATGGCTGTAAAAAGTGCATTTTCGAATAGATATATTATGGAAGAAGTACACGTATAACAACCTCCAGGTTTTGAGTGTAGTACCCCAAATTTTGAGATTGGAGGCTTGAGAATAAGCCTAAATTAAGCGGACTGCTAAGCCCCGGTTTACCAGGAGCCCAAATTTATCCCCTAATGATTCTTATATCTCTGGGGTATTAAGAAAGTAAAATGGTGAAATTTCGTCGGATTGTCCTTGGTTGTAAAAATGGAAAATGGGTTTTCCTAGGGGTTATGATGCCCAAATTGGTACTAAATGGTAGTTTTAACCTAATGGAATAGTCAATAAAGTGGTTAGGAGTAGAAAGAAACGTGTTTACGAAGCCGAAATAAAAAAACCCCGATTTTCCCCGGAGTTCTTATAAGTTTCAGTCAGCTCTAGAAATAGGTTTTAGAGTTGAATTTTCAATGATTTGATGATTCCATTGCGTTCAAGAGGGAAAATTAGGTGGGCTTACAGTTGGACACTTTTTCAGAAAAGGCCGAGAAAGCATAATTACGAAAATGCCCCTAAAACACTGAAATAAGGGTTGTCAAGGGCAATTTTGTCTTTTGGCAGTGAATTTGGTAATTCTGAGTCTGGAAATGGATTCCTTGGGTGAAAATATGTGAGGATAGCCCAGGTTAGAATTTCGAGAAAAGTACAGCCGGACTGGGACGATGGGGCCGGGTCCCCAGGGGTATTTTAGTAATTTTTCAACATAGACTCATATAACCCCCAAAAATACTATGGAAGTGTCTAAATAGTACATTTGACATTGTAGGATCGAATATGGAGCCCCGAGCTGTTGGCACACAAATCGAGGAGAAAAATTGGAGGTAAGGGACTTACCTTACTTGCATGTATTTGATATCTTTGCTTGTGTAATGATGTATGTGATTGCTTTACTTGATTGTGTAGAGCATCTTTGAATAAATGAAGCTCTGTTTCTGTTTTCGCTATGACCATAGTCTTGTTGTATAAAACATTGAGCCTGTAGATATGTCATTATGGGGCATACATCTAGATAAAGCTAACATGTCATACACATAGCATCAATCATGCATGCATTATGGTATCTGTTTCCTACTGAGATTCTCTCAAATCTCACCTTCCCCTACCAACAATTTAGATAGGAGACGACAGAAAATATGCAAACAACAATGCAGAGCCTTGTGCGGGAAGAAGACGGGAAGAAGTTTCCGTTTCACTGGGATGAGTTTAGAAACCCTAGTAGCCTTGTGCGGCTACCTTAATCTTAAGTATCATGTACAAACCCCTATGGGGAATTTATGTAATCATGCACATATTATCAATATAGTTATGCTTTCCTGTGTTGCCTACCGAACCGCATATCATTTTTTGTTAATACTCTGAAAAAGGTTGAAATTGAGATAAGGGCGTGACATTGAGGATGTGCCTAAACCTAACATGTTTTCAAACTAAAGAAAGCTTTTTATGGTCTAAAACAATAACTAAGAGCCTGGTACGAAAGAATTAGCAAGTTCCTCATTGATCAAGGTTTTGTCAAAGGAAAAGTTGATACAACATTATTTATAAAACAAAAATGAAATGACATTTTAATAGTTCAAATATATGTTGATGATATCATTTTTGGTACTACTAATGATCTTTTGTGCAAATAATTCTTTGAGACAATGCACGGTGAGTTTGACATGTCAATAATGAGAGAATTAACCTTGTTCCTTGGTTTGCAAATCAAACAAAGGAAGAACAGGATTTTTATATCTCAAACAAAATATCTAAAAGAGCTATTGAAGAAGTACATAATGAATTAGGCAAATGGAGCAGACATGCTTATGAGCTTAATCATACTACTTGATGCCGAAGTAAAAGGAGCATATTATAATATCAGTGAATATAGAGGAATGATTGGTTCATTACTTTGTCTCATGGCAAGTAGACCTGACATCCAATTCAGTGTTCAAATGTGTGCAAGATATTAGTTAGCTCTAAAGGAATCACATGCTGAGACGATTAAAAGAATCTTTAGATATCTTGCCGACACATCTGAGTTAGGTATCTGGTATCCCAAGGGAAGAAATGAGTACCTGGTTGCATATTCAGATTCTGACCATGGAGGATATAAAACAAATAGAACAAGCATCAGAGGACAATGTCAATTTCTTGGAGATTCATTGGTATCTTCGTTCAACAAGAAACAGAACACAATATTTCTATGATCAATGGAAGCTGAGTACATTGTTGCTTCAAGTTGCTATGCTCAAGTGCTTTGACTAAAGCAACAACTTCAAGACATTGGCATTTACTTAAGAGAGATACCTATTTATTGTGACATCCCGGCACGATAAGCTTGGCAAAGAATCCGGTTCAATATTCTAGAACCAAGCATATTTATGTCAAACACCACTTTATTAGAGATCATGTTCAAGAGAAAGATGTCAAAGTGATATTCATTCCTACTCATCTTCATATAGCTGATATTTTCACAAAACCTCTGGCAAAAGATCAATTTTTATTTATATGAAGGGAATTAGGAATGGTAAATCTTAATGAATTGCAAGTATTTTCATGTTTATAAAAGTAATTTAATTATGTTTTGATGATAATTTAACTGACTTAAGCATTGAAGTATCTAGAAGTTTGTTTTGCAGGACTATGTCAAAATACCTTGCTCCATGCAAAGAGAAATAGAGATGAATAGAGGAGATGATCACCACGATATCACTCAAGTGATGTCTTGCAGTGATCATCACTATGACATCACTCGAGTGATGTCATGCCAGTGATGAAAACATCACTCGAGTGACTACTCGAGTGATGAGAAGAAGAGTCTGGGAAGTTCAAAAGATTCAAATTGAAACGGCATAATGCTTGGAAATGAAGAGTTGGAATCTGAAAGGACAGATCACTTGAGTGACCACTCGAGTGATCATCAGTGCAGTGCAGTGGATAATCTGTAACACCCCAAATTTTATATTCACCAAATGTATTGTAATTATTTGAGAAATTCAATAACATGGTGAATATTCATGAATTTGGAATTTATGAATTTTATAAATGTTCATTTTCATGAGAAAACGAGCAAAATAATTATGGAATTAATTTGGGTAATTTTAAAAGCCTGATATTACGGTCCAAAAATGGAGAAATATTAGAGAAAATATTTGGTCTAAAATATATGGAAATTGGCCAAAGAAAAATAAGAGAAGAAACTAGATTAGCAAGGTAATGGTAAAATCATAATTTTGCCAAATTATCACAAAATTAATTATTTTTTGATTAATTGAAGTTAATTTCAATTAATTAAGGAAAATAAAGGAAAAAAATATATTTAGAATATTTTGGTCCATTTAATATGAATTTATGGAAAATTTGAGCAAAAAGTGCAATTTTGACCAAAATTGAGACTTTACGTTTATACGTAACTAGAACAAGATTTGAAGCCAATTGAGACCAAAGGGTAGGACTCCTAGGTGTCTCCTACATGTTTCGAGAGGAAGAAAATATTAGTTGGGCTTATGAGTATATGGTTACATGTACATAAGGTTTATGTACATAAAACTTGATTTTTGGAATTTTGGAAAATTGTTAAATAATTGAATAAAGCATAAGATATATTAAAAAATATCACCTCCTTCCTTCCTCCAGCCCATTTTCTTCCCATCTTAGATCTAATCTAGAGAGAGAGAGTGAAATTCTAGAGAGAGAAAGAGATGAAAAACTTGCAAAGGTAGGTTCCTAACGTGTATAACTCCAACCCTAAGCTACTCTTCTTTGTTCTTTAAGCTTTAAAAGCTCAAAAATATGTTGTTTAAAGGTTAGGGTTTCAACCATATTTGGGAAAACCTAGTGGGAGCTTGAGATAACTTCCAAACCTTCGTGTATTAACTATTCTGGCTATTGTGAGCAATTTAATCGGCAAAATTTTGTCAGATTGCCATTGGTTTTAAAATTTGGAAATGTGTGTGCCTAAGGGTTATGCTGCCCAATTTTAGTTCAAATGGTTGTTATAACTCAATTAGATAGTTAATAAAGTGGTTAGGAGTAGAACGGAACATGTTTATGGAGCCGAAATCGCAAAACCCCAATTTTTCCCCAAGGATCTCATAATTTTGGTCAGGGCTAGATCTAGGGGTAGGATTTGGATTTTCAATGATTTGATGATTCCATTAGGCTCAGGAGGGAAAATTAGGTGGGGTTACAGTTGGTCACTTTTTCAGAAAAGGCCGAAAAAGCATAATTTCGAGCCCGGAAATGGATTCCTTGGGCCAAAATATGTCGGTATAGCCCATGTCAAAATTTTAGAAGAAAAGTACAGTCGGGCCGGGTACAACCGGGCTGGGCACTGTCGGGCCGGGGTTCCAGGGGTGTTTTGGTAAATTCTTACTATAGGCTAATATAACCACAAGAAATACTATGGTAGTGCCTAAAATGATACATGGATAGGTTATAACCTATTTCTTATACATTTAATATTTTTTGACTGAGTTGGAAGCTGGAAGCGACACGTTTTTTGAGGTACACAAAAAAGGTAGTCTTTGAGATAGTACTACCCAACCCTTTAGGCATTTGTTTGGGCTTCTAGTAGCTACCTAAGTGACTTTAATGATAACCAAATCTAAGTGTTTTGAAGTCATTTGAGTATTGGAATAAGTGTTAACTTGTCGTCCTTAATTATGATTATAGGATTTGATATTTTCCCGGAATGTAGAAGGCCTGCCTGAATAAGAACGGAAAGAACAAAGTAGTGACACTTTATCCTATCTCATAGTTAATGCATTGCTTGTTTGTATTTATCATTGAATGAGCGAGGGGACGTGGTAGTTAGCCTGGCCTTGAATAAATGAGGAGTCGTGGTGGATAGCCCGACTTTGATTGTTGATATTACTGCATTGTGATATATGCTTACTTGTTTTGTTTAATTATGCATCATATACGTAAACTGTTGATACTGAGATTCTTTTGAATCTCACTCTTGCCAAATAACAATTTTAGCCAGGGCAAGTAGATCTCGGGACAAGCTAGTGAGCAAGAATGACTAGGATTGCCGGTGGTAGTCTTAGTTTCTTTTTGGTTTTTGGTTATCATTTGGACAATTGTATATATTGGATTGACTATAGAATTGTAGTTATTGTGTAATCCTTGGTATGGGAAAATGAGATTGGCAATAATGCCCTATAAAACTCTTGGGTTAATAATATTATCTCGGGTGAATGTCGGGAATTTTGTTAGCACTTTGATATTGTAATGTGACAAACCAAATAGGCCAACTGTTTTTATTTCAAATGAATGGAGATCGTATTGTATAGGTTTTTGTAAAAAAATTTTAATTGCCCTCGATATTCCAATTACTTATAAAACAAGTTTAAACACTAATTATGGCTTAGATAATGGCAGGGGTTACAGAATCCAACTAACTTCCTGCCACAAATTGCAATCTAGATCCTACCACTCAACAAGGAATCATTCATAAGTAATTACGAGATTACTCATGTCAGGTTTGGCTTAGTTGCTTAATTTTTATAACTGTTGGGTATGATCACTCAAGTGATCACTCGAGTGATGTCGATCATAGTGGCTATATCAGTAAAAATAGTGTCATTTTCACCAAATTACTTCCAGTGACTCTTCCAGTGCTCTACCAAAACTTTTCACACAAACCCACCAATTTCCACTCTCAAAAACTCCCTAAAACTCTCTGATTCCTCTACCCTAGTAGTAGCAAGTCGCTACTGAGAAAGGAAAAATCTCACACTTTGGTTACTAAATCTTCAAATGGCCATAACTAAAACTACTAGAGGGCAATCTTTGGGGTCTCCACCACCTCCTCCAGCCAAAAAGCATAAGAAATCTACAACTCCAAAATCTAAGTCTCCAAAGCATCCTGGATCGAAAGTTTTAGATCAATCTCCATCGGAACTACAACCTAAAGCCAAAAGAGTTGTCATTCAAGAACTAATGGCTATTAGATAAAAAACAAAAGCTTCAACTCCAGTGGGAAAAGGAAAATCCAAAGCCCCTCCAAGTCTTCCACCTTCAGACTCAGACTCGGATACCCCTTCTTGGATTGAAAAGGGTAGACAGGAAGCCAAATACAGTGCTCGGCTCAGCAAGGCTATGGCTACAATGCTTGAAGAAGTATTGAAGACAAAAGGAACAACAAAGCCACAACATGAGTCCTCCTTCAAGCTTACTAAGCCACAACCAGAAGAATCTGAAGAAGGAGTAAAGGAAGAGGAAGAGAGTGAGGAGGAAGAGGACATTGTAGTACCTCCCAAGGGCTTCAACTTAGACCAACTTGAGGACACAAAGAAGTTCACTGAGTATTTCGGCTGAAGAAAGATATGTAAGATGTACTATGTTGATCTTAAAGCTTTATTTGAGGCTATTAAGTGCTATCTTAGTGATTATTTAGGACATTACATGCCTTAGCTGTCTGTGCATTTACCATATTGTGCCAAGATAGTTAGACACTTTTATTGCAACCTAGAGTCAATTGAGGATTGCTCTGAGGGTGGGTTGGTTGTAGAGGAAGAGTTGGAAACAAAAGTTAGAGGGAAGAAGTTTCTTATCTTCGCCTTTAGGATCAACAAGTGGCTAGGAATCTCAAAGTCACCAAAGGATGCCTTGCTAAGCTTACACCGAACCAAGTTTTTAGCATTATAAGGCTTGGTGAGAGAGTAGGGCCACTGACCTTTGACCCTAGGGATATGTGTGACCTACACAGGGTCTTTTGGTACATATACTTAGAGCCATAGTGAACAAATCCAACAACTTTACTCATTTCATCGATAGGGATTATAGGCTCATGGCTCCATTCTGATAAAAGAGAAGAGGAACCTAGGAAAGTTGATCTTTTTTGAGATCAAGAGATACAAGTTCTCTGGTACCCGCACTATACCAATGCCATATCCATAGTTGATCTCTCTCTTCCTCATGGCCAACAAGATTTGGTACTTAGAGCCTAATGAACCAGTTGAGAGGTTGTTGTTAATAGGAAGAAACTAGATTGGAAAGTTAGGGATTGAGTTGCCTCTTAAGTATCCCATGGTTACTACTCTAAAGAAGAAGGCAACTGAGACTGAGACAAGTAAGATGGATGGCACTCAGTCCTCTGTCCTTGCCACATCCACAGCTCTTTCCTTCTTTGGCTCCACGATCCAGACATACTTGAAGGAAGTGCTTCGGGGGTTTCACATTGATATTGTCAATACTAATGTAGAGCTTGTGACTCACATGAATGATAGGATGGTAGAGATATGTGAGTACATGAACAAGCACAATCAAGCAGTGTTGGCTCAACAGAAGGCTCAGACAAACGCACTGATTAAGATCACCAGCCTTCTTAGGTCTCTTAATGAGAAGGTTGATGCTTTGACACTGAGCCCCTCCACTCTTTTACATTTATACCAGCCTCAGCTTCAGTCTCTGATCCCTTACCGAGCAACATCCTATTCACCATGGTTGATCCCACATCTTCCACATAGGTTCACATCACTTTAGATGAACCTGCTCTAGTATAGCCTACTACAAAGCCCATACCAGTAGCCTTACCTACAACCACAGAGCCACTTCCTTAGTCTCCATCTCATCATTCTAATGACACTGAGGAGTTAAGGGTTCATCCTCTCCTCAGCCGCCACCACTTCAGCACATTCCCCTGTATGTTCCTAATCCTCAGGAGCTAATGCAGGTCCTTGCCCTTCACCTTTCAGAGCCCATTCGATTTGACTCCCCTACCTTTATTGCTCAAGGAGGTGATACACATGATGATGCATCCTCTCCTATCCCAGCCACTCCTATTACTGCCATTAATCCATTATCACCCAACTCTAGCCCTAGCTCTCCTGCTTAGTCCACCCTTTTCTGATGATGCCAAAAAGGGGGAGAAGGACTGGATACTGATTTGATAAGTATACACTATTTTTATGAATGATATAGCATGGGTGTATGGAGTTTTTGGGAGTATCTATGTTATATTTTGATGTATTTATGTTTCCAGACTTGTATATATACTACAAATTTATGAAGTTTGTTAATGATATTAATCTTTTATGTGAAATTGAAGTTGTTATAATATCATGTTATTGTGTATTACAACATGTGGTCTTATCGCTATTAAATTCAAGTGTGATTTGTGTTACGTGTGTAAATGATCAATTAAATAGTGCAAGTGTACACTGTCGTAATCAAGTAATATAGAAGTGAGTAGAGTATCGTTCCCACGAGGATTGATCACTAAGTACCAAAATTGGTAATTTTAATTCTATTTGGTTGATCGATAAATTGGTGATTGAGATTATAAATAAAAGAAAAATAATTAAATATGCGTGTAGATGATACGAAGACAAATATGAGAAAAAGTCCTAGGGATTAGATTTCACTTAACAAATTCCGGATTGAATCACTTATCTATTCGAGCCCAATTTATTCCACATGATTGATAGTCGAGTTTCCCTAATTTAATTACAAGCCTCTTCCAAGGTCAAGCAATTCTATAATTAATTGCTAATCCAATATATTCCTATATGAATTTAAGCAATTAATTATGCATTAAGATTTATGGAACTCAATAAGACTACATAACTCATATGAATATATTCCTATTTCACATGCAAGTCATGGTTTTAATTATAGGATCTACACACATGCATCTCCTTCCGGTCTCAACATGCATATTGTAATCATTCAATCAAATGAAAGCATTAAGAACAATAATTAAAACTCAATCATGAAGGAGAAATTAAAACTAGATTCAATAAGTTAAGATTCAATCCGTCATTAGTAAGCTACGTCATCACCCTAGGAAAATTAAAATTTAGCTCATGATAAAATTAAAAACAACACCAAAATAAATTGACATTATATAAAGCTAGAATGAAATCCTTATAAATATTGCATAAAACTTGAATATTAAATTCTTAAACATAAATATACAACCAAAAGATGCATAAAAAATGTAAAAATCTAGCCGTCCCTTTAGGAGGTAAAACCTTCCATGTAGGTGGCATACAAAGAGTAATACAATCCTAAGCCTTCCAAGATGGAGGCATGCAAGAAAATAATACAATACCTAAAATTAATTCCAAGATGATGTAGTAAGTGGAGAAGATATGGAGTAATGAAATGGTGTGTAAGTAGATAAGAGAGAAGAGTAATGGAAATGAAATGGTATGTGTGGAGAAGAGTTGAGAGTAATGGATATCAATTGGTGTCTCCAATGTGAAGGAGAGGGTGGCTATATATAGGGAAAAATGGAGTAAGGTAGATGAAGTGGTAGATGAAATGTGATATGTGGATTAGTAGATAGAATGTGGTAGATGAAGTAGTAGGTGAAAAGAAAGATGAAGTGGTAGATGAAATGTGATAGATGAAGTAGTAGGTAGAATGTGGTAGATGAAGTAGTTGGTGAAAAGAAAGATGAATTGGTAGATGAAATGTGGTAGATGAAGTAGTAGGTGAAAAGGAAGATGAAGAGGTAGATGAAATGGTTGGTGGAATGGTAGATGATTCCCTCTTCCAACTTTCAAGCAAAATTCGAAACTCTTGGAGATAGAACTGGAATTTCGTCTCAACATAAAAGTTGTAGAGCTCTTTCTTAGCTTTTTATCCATAAAAGAATGTCCCGATCCGACATCTAGAGCTCCAGATATTGCGTGAAAACTGAAAGAGGGTCTAATTTAGTATTTTCCAAGAAATTCTATTTTATGCCAAAATCATTATTTATTTATTAATAACACCCAAATTTATTAAATTGAGCTTAAATCTCATCCATAAAATCATCATATAAGGGAGAATAAATATGCAAATATTTTACTTATCAATTTGATGTTGCAAAATCATTTTTAAAATGCTTCTTTCAAAAACCAAAAAGTTTTGTCATTATCAAAAAGGGGGAGAATGTTAGATCCTATGTTTTGATGATAACAAAATGTTTGAAAAGCTATTACAAAAGATTTGATAATGAACAAAAGTTTTTGAACAATTAAACAAGGAGTTTTGAGGCCAACAGTGTCATTACTCGAGTGACTACTCAAGTGATGAAGTAAGAAAATATCCCCTGCTTCAGTGATGCTCTCTGTTAAGTTTTGAAAGGCATTACTCAAGTGATGACCTTGAAGCACTTGAGTATCACTCGAGTGACCTCTCGATTGATGAGTTAAAGGTATCACTAGCACAACATTGCAGTGATTCTGAAAGTGATCTCAAGTGAAAATTTTTTCTAAGTATGAAGTTGTAATATCTCAATTTTTGATTAAGAGCAAATCATGATTATTGTGGATAATTATGGATTTAATTTGAATTATTATGTGTTTTATGGCTATTTTAATTAATACGTCATAATTATTGAGAAATTGGAAGAATGGAATTATTGGTCATGAGTTGGTAATTAAGGGAGAAATTAATTACTAACTAAGAGAAAATGGGATGTGTGATTAAAATGGCTAATTGAGAGATTAGATAAGTTAATTGGTGACATATTTTGTGTAAACCAATGGCATGTGGACATGTGGCAAAAGTGTGTATGGTGAGTGTTGAGGAAAAAAGTCAAATGGAGAGTATTTTAATCATTTTCTCTCTCTTCCTCTCCTCTCTTTTTGCTGAAGTCATGGAGGGAGTATCATTATTTTATTCCTTCACTCCTCCTCCCTCTCATCTCTCTCGTCCCCTCTCTCCATCTCACCATCTCTCTCTCATTCTTGCTCTCTCTCTCTCTCGTCAGCCATGGAAGGTGAAAGGAGGAAGAAGAAAGCTTGAAAAAGGTAAGGAAAATGATCTCTATTGCTCAAACTCTCTTCATTAAAGTTGATCCTTGAGTTAAGAGCAATATTTCTATGGTTGTAGTTTGTCCATTGGTTGTGATTTGTGGTCACACGAAATTTTGGAAAGTAGTGAATCAAGAACTCTCTTTGCAGAAGTTGATAAGGTGAGTGAGACCTATCTATCTATCTAAGTTTCATACCATTTGAAATAGTTTTGATTTTCTGGAATTCTTGAGCCATTTTCAAAAATGAGGGCCATTGGGAGTTTGGTATGTGTTTGATATGGGATTTGTATTTTTGGAATGCATTTTTGGATAGATAGATTTGATTGGGTTTGAAATTGTTAAGTTTGGAGATTTTGAGAGTTTAGTGTTTAATGTTACCCAAAACCAAAGCATGATAATGGAATAGAATTTTGGTGATTTTGACATTCCCATTGAATTCCTTGAGTGATTTTGTGTGGGAATGAGCTTGGTTATTGATTTTGGGTTCATTTGAATCACTTGGGAAAAGTTGGAAATCTATCTTGTTTAAGCTCTGTTTTGCACAATCCGTTTGCACGAGCGTTTTGAATGACCGAATGGTATTATAAAATTATGAAACTTTCCAGTCTTAAATTTCACATCCCAAGCTTCAAAATGGACATATATTTTGTGTCATTTCGTTTAGTATTCAGTGAGTTATGGTGGTCCAAAGTTTGGGATTGAAACAGAACTCTGTTTTGGAGTAGTGTTTAGTTTTTGGTGATTCTGTATTTGTGTAGTGATTTCCAGTGATGGGCCATATTTTTCCTTGAAAAAGGACTTATATACCTTTCATTTGGCTTTGGAATCACCCCGTTTCTATTTTTCTAGGATTAGTTATGAATTTTGGAAGTTCAGCCAAGAATCAGGGGATTTCTTGGCCGCATCCCAAACCTTTCTGGCCTGATTCTGGCCGCGGCCCATAAGTGGCTGGCCGCGGCCAGTGGCCTTCTGACCATATTTTGGCCGCGGCCCAAGGAAGGGCTGGCCGCGGCCAACCCCTGTGTTCCAGCACTTTAAGTTTTCGAAAAGAGATCTCTAACCTATTGTTTCCCAACCTTTTAGGGCTTTTATTAGAGGCATTTGTGGCCTCTTAAGGGTCAATTATGATAACCAAAATTAAGTGTTTCAAGTTAATTAAGTCTTGGAATAGAATATAACTCTTCGTCCCCTAATAATGATTCTAGGATACGACATTTGCCCTAAGAGGGAGAGACTGGTGCCGGAGTACGCCCAGAAGGATCAAGGTAGTGACTCTTCTCTCATATTATGTATGATGTTTTGGCATGTATAACTTATCATTGAATTTGTGAAATGTGTGCCATGGTCCATTACAGCGTGAGCAGGTCAGCGTGAGTCGTGTAGGGATTGACGGTGGTCATCTCTAGGTCGGCCGTTGAATTGCCGTCGTAATCGACATGGATATTGTGAATCCGACTCGTGGGGCGGCCTTTGAGAATCCAGCCGTGGGCTGTGTGTATCTTGCCTGTATGGCTTGTGTATGAAATGCATTATATGAATCCCAGCTGTGGTGAAATGTATTGTGTGGATTGTTGTGATGCAATGCAACGTGAGCAATTCAGCGTGAGCAATCGTAAGGGATGACATGTGTCATACTAACCATTGTCGTTGTAACTGTCGTTGTAGTTGCTTGTTGTGGTTAATGATTTGCTTGCATGCATTATTATTGTACATTATATGATTGATTTATTACTACAGGGATTCTTTAGAATCTCACTCTCCTAAAAACCATGTTTTAGATAGGGCAGAAGGATCAAAGGGAAAGCGGGCGACGAAGAGCGGATAAAGCTATGATTTAGATGTATATTTTGGGTTATTGGTTATCATGTATATCTTTTGGATAATTTTGGGAAACAATTGTATATAATGGGATTGGTAGTATAGTTTTGTGTAATCCCCAAGTTAAGGGTAATGAATTGTGGGCTTTGTGCCTTTGTAAAATCCTTATTAATGAATGGAACCCGAGTGTGTAGGAAATTTGTTTATACTATGATATTTATGAATGAAATCAACCTGGACAAGCCATTTAGTATTGAAATGTGAATATGAGACCGTCAAGAACAGATTTTGTAAAATTTTTTGTAAGCCATGATTTTGGGAAGTTTGATTTTGTTTAAGTCCCAAAATCATTTAAGGTCTCTAATTCTACATCGATTACGTGTTTATGAACTAAATCTCGGCCTTAATCGTGAAGGGGGTTACAGAAGTCACACGAGTGATCCTATCTTTAAGATCACTAGCAGAACACTCGAGTGATACATCAAGTTAAAGATAACTAGCAAAGCACTTAAGTGATCCATTAAGTGATCAATTGCAGATCGCTCAAGTGATTCAATTTGTTGATCACTAGCAGAGTACTTGAGTGATCCATCAAGTGATTCATTACAGAGCACTCAAGTGATCCATTAAGTGATTCATTGTAGATCAGTCGAGTGATGCAATTTGTGGATCACTAGCACAACACTCAACTGATCCATCCAATGATATGTTATGTTTTAAACTTCTAAAGTAAAGATCACTCGAGTGATGGTTTCCAGAAAAATAGTGCATCTTCTTCCAATTTCTAAAATCACTAAATGATCATATAATTAATTATATTAGACTCTCTTTCACACTAATACTTCATTTCATTAGTGCATAAAGCTTTTTTAGGTGAAAAATGAAGATATCAAGTGAAGATAAGAAAAAGTGATTTTGTGTTAGAAGCATTTAATGTGAGCGGTATTTGAACGAAGACATTCTCTCTGCTCTAATGGCTACTTTACCACACATAAAGAATGTTTAGAGGAAGTAACGGTACTCTAACGGATAAATGAAATACTCACAATGGTCATTTATTTCATTGCAACTATAAATATGAAGCATTCAAAGCGGATCAACTACCGAACTGTGAAATCATTCAAGTCTGCTTTAAGTGCTTTATTTTCTTGTATTCTCTTTATACTTTAGTGATTATACATTTACTCTGTGAGAGAGATTTCATCAAAAACCCAATACACCTTATTGAGATTACTTAAGGTTGTAGGACCTTAAGTCGGGCATTGGTTTACATTGCGTAATGAGGAGCCAGTGTCCAGAGAAGGAACTTGAAATGTACTAAGGTGTCAAGAACCTATTGAACATTATTTTATTTTGTGCAGATTTTAAAAGTTTAATTGAAGATTAATGATGCAAATCAATTATATTTAATAGGATAAAATTCTATTATCTCCATGGTATAAAAAATAGGACCGGACCCGCCGGGTTAGACCGGACACCCGCGACCCGATCACTTGTCTGGTCCGGTTGATGTCTAGACTCGGGTAGATCTCCAACCCGGGTAACTCGGCTTAGACCAGTGCAACCTGGGAGAAAACCGGATAACCCGCCAAGTTGTGCGGTTCACCGAGTCAATCTTTCCCCCTTCTGATGCTAAGAGAACGCGGGAGATGAAGCAGAAAGAAGGAGTAAAAAAATAACTTTCCATTTAATCATGTTTGTCTCTTCAAATAATAGCAAAACCCACATGAAACTTCAACAAAATAAAGCAAAATAGAGATCTTGACCATGGTAAGCTGTTAGGTTGCCGAAGAGAAGCACAATCACCTTCACAAATCATAGCAGATGCCTCCCCTTCAGCTAGCAATCTCACCTTCCCGTCGGACAAACCCATATTACTCGAGGCAAGGACAAACACTTGAGTTGAGGAAAACGGTGAGAATAAAAATGAAAGTGAAAACAATTGTTTATGGATAGGAAAGGAAAAGGTAAGAGTGAAATTCAAAGGTGGTGGTTGGCTTTAATTAAATGGCATAGATCTATACTATGAAATAGGTTTGAGGAGACTATTAGATACTAGGATAGGTTTCAGAAGCATGGGAATTAGAGACTTTTGCACCTTTTTCGATGAAAAAAAAAAAGCTTTCTTTATTTTTTGTTTTAAAACGTTAACATTTTCTTAACGGATATTTTATTTTGCTTGTGATGTTATCATACTTTTCGAAGCTTTTGGTTTTTTATACACTTTTATAAGCTTCTGTTTATTTGAAATATATTTCTAAATTATATTTAAATATTATTTATACTTAAATATGAATATTTTTGTACCGCTCAATTAAATTATATTATTTTAATATGATCGGTTTGATCCTGAGTTAACCCCGATCTAACCCACTGACCCTTAAATCACTTCCTTCACCGGTTTAATGTCCGGTCCGATTTTTTATACCTTGATTATCTCAACTTTTGTTTCTCTTGGGTAAATTAATGTAAATAAGAATTAGGGGTTTAAGGATGGTTTTTGCATTTTCATGTTTAATATTAGGGTTTGTGTTTGAGGCTGGGATTGGAAAGGGCTACAGGGTAGAAAAGAAAGAAGAATCAACGTTACGGCAAGCCAGATGAATGTAGCGTCTAAGTTTAAAAAAAAAAAACCCCAACAAGAAACGCAGACAAACTAAAGGAGCAGAGGGTAGAGCTAGGAATATGGGCCGGTCTTTTACGGGCTCGGGCCTAAACCGAGCGACCTGTTTAGATTCGTTTCTTAAAAAGTACCATATTTTTTAAGCTCGCGGCCAATAGGTTGGCCCTTCACGGGCTCGGGCCTAAATAGGCTTAAACTCATTTTAATTCAAAAAAAATTCTTTTTCAAGTTTTACAATTTATTTATTATATTGCTTTAAATTGAGATACATTATTTTTAAAACTCATAAATTTTTAGTCAAAATAATAATCTAATGTCCAAATTAGCTTTTTTTTAAAGTTAAATGAATAAACCATTGTAGGAAATAAAATAAATCAAACCAATAAATAAGTGTTTGTCTGTTATTATTACTCCATTAGGTATTTAGGTGTCTTTCATATTGATAATTTGATATAATGATATTATATTTATTAATTTATTTTAAAAATATATTAAAAGGGTCGGCTCTACAGAGCTGACCCTTTTAGGCCTGCTTCCCTTTTTGTTGATGACGACCTAGGAGAATGTCGGTCAAACATCACTCAGAATGCTGCCAACGCAGTTGCCTTTGTGCCTATTTGTGCAAGCATTCAAAAAGTATGTTCATGTAAGTTGAAACAAAACTTCTCTAATATATTTATCTTGTATAATATAAATTACGTTGGAAAAACAGCTTCTACCGCTAACCAAACAGACACAGACAATTTCGGCAACATTACATTGGTTTGGTATGGGAAAGATGATAGCTCTCGGTATTCTATTATTTTTATTTTATATGGGATTGCGTCATGTCCTTAACATAAGAATAACTAATTTTTGAAAATTAAAAAATAGTTAAATCAATTATTTATAATAAATATGTGCTGGGTTACATAGAATACCCTTTCTAATAATTAGGGTTTTAGTTCTCTCAATTTTTTTTTTCATTTTCTTCTTAGAATATCATATCTATCCTTAGATCAAAAAAATGGATGCTTCATATTTAATATTTATAAAAGTATTATAAACATAAATAAAAATTTAAGCTATTAAATCTTATCTTCTCGATTAATAACGAAAATACAAACAAAATAAAAAACATTAATTTATAAAACATTATATCTAAACCATCTAATTTTTCATCTAAAGGTGGAGAAGAATAAGGAGAGAAAGGAAAAATAAAAGATCTACTTCTTTCTAATAATGTTTATTGTAACACAAAGTTATAAAACCTAGATTGGATAGGTCGATTTGGCCCGAAAAAGGGCGAACCAGTGGATAAACTAGTCCAATACAGGGAACCAACCCGATTCACTTTTTTTTTTTTAACAAAAAAAAATCGATTTCTTGTTTTAATTTTCTTTAGAATTTCATTTTTATCACTATGAAATCTTCACTTTCTTGAAAATTTGGCCCTGAGTTAGCTCGGGTTTAACTCTAGTATGACCTACTGACCCTTGATCCAATACCCTAACTGATTTGATAACCGATCTGAATTTAATTACCTTATTTTGTAACTATTTCTTGATAAAAACCCCTTATGCGCAATTAAGATACTTCAGAGAAACAATTTTTGGAAAGCAAAGTGAATTGATATATCATATTCAAGAACTAAGTAAACCACTTATCTGATTCCTAGGTCGGAGGTAGAATTAGAAAGCAGATGTATTGAGAATGAGTACATGACATGAAATTCGATGCTAATTCATACGTTTTACACATTCTCAATTTATCATGTCCAAGAGTTTACAAAAGTTTGAAAGAATACACGTCTTCCAACCCTAAGAAACGTAATTTTTTTTTAATATAAAATATCAATTATATTAATATAAAAAGATAATTACATAAAGACAGATATATATAAGCCTACAATGCACATCTGACAATAAACTTGAGACACAGCTACTGCAACTACCCTAAAGAAACCATGCTGGTAGACAAACACATCAAACCACAAATAAAGAGTAAAAATTCCGACAACCGGACATGAACAAGTAATACACTCAATGAAATATCCTTGTACTGAAATGTCACCTATAGAGGAAACTATCAACAGTAAGTTGACAAAGATCATGCCACTAACTTCATTCTCAAAAGACGAAAAACCGGCATCTATCAAAATTGGGTTTGAAAGAAATGGGTTTAAATCCAACAATATCCATAAAGAAAATAGTAACGTTTGAGTTCAGAAATTCCATCAAATTTAGTCTCCCAAGTCCCATCCGCTTTTAGTTACTCCAAGAACCGTACATGATTGAAAGACTTGCTGCAAATTTAAAAGGGACCATCACCAGGGCAGGTTATATAAATAATGAATTGATAGAAGGGAGAAGTCACTTGTTAAAAATTTATTGGTGAGAAGGATATAAGCACTACAAATTTTGTATACACAAAGTACTAATACTCTAATTTAGGCCCTGATCACCAATAAACTATAAACTTTTTAAAGTGGAAACTCATCATTTGGTACATTTCAAATCCAAGAAACTATTCCCTGCTTCAAATTGAACACAGGTAAGATCCCAGAGGAACAAGCATAGTATGGAGAGAGCTCTGCCCTTCCAATAGATACATGAGAAGCAATTCTGAGTGAATTCAAGATGTATGAAAGGATCCTACATCATATCTACATACACGTACCCCATCAAGAAATTGAACACGTAATATCCAAAAGAAATATTCATATAATATGGAGAGAGATTTGTCCCTCCAGTAGATAAATGAGAAGCAATTCTAAGCGAAGTCAAGATGAGGATACATCAAAATTTGGGGGCAATGCATGTAAATATGGCAAATCCCAAGTATTAAGCTATCAATTTCTTGACGATAGGCTAAAACCAAGCATCTGACCAAAACCGGTAATAATGATCAACATAATACTAAAAATCAGAGGCACCCCCTTCCTTATAACAGTACAAAACTGAAAAACGTGGAAGCAATTTCCTACTTGGAATAGATACAGATGGTTAAAAACTTGTAGGTCACTCACTCTCACTTGAAGACGATCTTTTCCTCCAATAATGTTGCACTAAACATATATCACCTTTGCTGTGATTCCAACTCCTAAGACAAAGTAAAGTGAAGGAAATACCTGTAAAATCAGTGTCACTTCAATTCAATACAATGTAATATTGAGCGCTCAGATATCTTGCACCGTTTGCACAAAGAAATCATACATGTATATAGCTATGAAAAAAGTTTCACTATTGAATCCAAACAAGGATCTTATTGTGTTGACAAACAGGAAAGAAAAAAGGAAGCATCTTGAAATGAGGCAGAGATGAATACCTTTAGGATATTATCAGTCAACCACCCGCTTATGTGATGCGTGGGGCTGGTGAAGTTGTTTAAAGTGATAAGCTCTCCTAAAAACGAACTAACTCAAAAAATTCTCTCATTTTAAGTCCAAAATATTATGTCATGGAATGTTACTTCCTTTGCAATGCTAGAGTTTAGAACATAGTAAGGTAGAGAAAGATACACATTCTGAATGCCTTTTATTTTAGAAGAATATTTTACCTAACCCAGTCAATGTAAAAAGAATCCATTATTCAGCTTATAAAGTTAGGAACTTTCCCTTTTGACTAGTCCTAAATCTGTTTTTTGTCAACAAGACCAGGCTCGTTCTGGGACTAGTTTGCCATTCCTTATTGTGTGTATCGAACCATTTCATCATTCAAACCACTCATCCAAGTAAAATTCCTGTTTCGACAACACCTAGTTATTAAACCTGGTACTATATATGTCAAATCATCAATGCATACCTCATTCTTAAGCTTAGGACAATGCACTTAAAGCAGCAAATGAAATTAGCAAAAAGTCATGTAAAACACCGATAAGAATAGCATTGACAATATAGAGGAAGACTGAACACTCAGTCTCACCAACAACAATTAGCCTTATCCCTCTAGGTGGATCAACTGCATAGATAGCATGACGCCATTGTGATTTGTCAACAACCAAATATTTATGACATAAAAAGTATTGTATTTAAGTGAATGCCTTTTGGCATAATTGAAGTAATACTGAAAGATTAAACATGTAACAATAAAAGCGTGCCAGAATTTAACATAATCAATGTCCGTTTTAAGTACTAAACAGGAACAAATAGATTCAATAATCTTTTTCATTCAGCATTGTGGATGTAGCCCTTGTAAATAACACAACTACACTGGTCAGCATACTGAATTGCAAGCAACAAGATAAATGATGCAAAAGTATCTGCGTTCAACAAGTAATTCAAAAGGCAAGAAAGATACTTAACCGCAACCAACCTACGTTATTCACTGACATTCTCCGCAGACGTGTCGGAATCCTCCTCATCTCCTTCTTGCAAGCTTGCAATTTCAGCCTGAGCTCTTTCCAAAATCT
Organism: Inga laurina; assembly: GCA_963855925.1. Lineage (NCBI taxonomy): Eukaryota > Viridiplantae > Streptophyta > Magnoliopsida > Fabales > Fabaceae > Inga > Inga laurina. Next base: position 20,133,568 of record OY979702.1, on the reverse strand, counting down.
GCTTCTTCTGCAGCTCTAACTCCCTATTAAAATCCAATCTCATCTTCTCTAACTCCATCATCTGCCGCCTCTTACGATTCTCAATTTTCTCATATATTTTACCAAACTTCTGAATAGAATCCGCCAATTCCCTAAAGGAAGACTCTTCCCCCTCATCATTGTCTACAATCCTAGTCCTTCGCGGCGGAAGCTCATCTGAGTCATCTTCAGACGTCTCTGACTCCCCAGGGCTATCTCTCATCTCATCCAAACCATTTGAGCGATCTAAATAAACCCTTGTATTCATAAAAACATACTCCCCAGAATCCATTCCACAGGAAAGTCCATATTCTTGCCTCGCCGATGAAGCCATTAGCATATCCATCTTCTTAAAATAAGCCCATTTACTAGAATTCAACCCCATTTCATCCATTTTCGCTTTCTCCTTCTTGTACCTTCTTTTCAGTTTATCCAACATGTTCCTACACTGTGCCACGGTCCTCTCCATCTTCAACTCCTCTGAAAACTTCTCGGCCACATCATGCCAATCCTCAGACCTTAAGCTCTTTCTCCCAAGTTGAAGAAATTTGTCACCCCAAACCTCTAACAGAACAAATGTCGCATGCTCAGTCCATTCATCTGATGGGCTTCGAATCCCGTGTGAAAACTTCCCATGAGGTGCCAACTCAAAGTTCGAAACAGACGGATTCCGCAATTTCCTTTTCTTCGCGTTTCTCTCAAACTCGTCATCGCTATCAATATTCATACCATAACCATTCTCCCCATCACCATCGTCGTCCTCGAGGTCATTCCCTACGTCATATTCATCCATTTCTTCATCTTCACCGTCCTCATCGTATCGGCTGATCACTGGGCGATGATACGGGGCGGAGCGAACCAAATGCTCTTGGCGATGGGAATAATTAGGACGGTTGGAAGCGTAGGGCTTTCGAGGGTACGTTGCATCATCTTCAACCATATTGTCCATGTATGCTAATATAGGAACAGATAAGCGATTCGGCAGAAACGCAAGTGAATATTTTCAGATAATTGAGGAAAGACAAGGAATTTAAGAAGCTAAACACAAACTAACTCGCTACGCAAAAATCACCATTCGAAGAAGAAAAGAATTCTGGAGAACATGAAGGATGGATATAAAACGCGAATTCGTTAGGGTTTAGGGAATGCACCGAGCTAAAACGAGGCATGCGAAGAAGAGATGAGCGCAATTTGGGGCACACGATGAATCAGATGATGTAAGGTGATGGGCTGAAATGCCGTAGAATGAGCCAAGTGGGCTCGAAAAGCCCTGCTCAAGAACCTAGTCAAACATGGGCCTCCATTGATTCAAATATCAATCAATCTGATATTAAGCCCTTGTTTTTTCTGATGTTCACGGGCCTCTGAAGGAATTGGAAGTTTGGTAGAAACACACAGATTTGTGTATCCAAAAAAACAAACAAACAAACAAACATGTGCATATAGATTTAAATTTTCAACTAGTGTTAATCCGTGCATTGCATGAGAACATGAATTTTGATTAATGGTACATTGTACAATTAATTTTTTATGACTATAATGCATTTATTTGTATATTTATAAAATTAATTTTTTAGCTCAAAAATGTATAAAGGGTCATATAATCATGCTTATATATCACATTTTGAAGGAGCATTTTTTTGGAAAATTTATTTCACCTTGATGTGTCAATAGAGTGTCAATAAATTAATAAATGGAAGGTTATGTGGGGGACAAAATTGGATAAAGTAGAGGTAAAATGACTACAATTTTGGTTTTTTACTAAATACATCACTGAAAGAATATTTTACTACCTCCAGTTCTAAATATAAAATAAAGTTGACTTTTTTTTTTAGAGAGATTAAGGAAGCTAAATAAGTTACTTAATCATATTATATGTTATGTATCCTTAGATTATATATTATTTTATTAGTCAAGCTAATTAGTTTGGAGAAAAATATAAAAATATAAATACTCTAAAGTAATTTAATTAGCTTCCTTAATTTCTTTAAAAAAGTCAACTTTATCTTATAATTAGGACCGGAGGGAGTAACAAAAAAATGAATCCTACATAATATTTTGAAAAATTTCTCTATAAACCACGTTAGTTGTCTTGTTGGTGGATTTCTTGTCTAAATCAAGTATCAAAGTTCTTAAATCGGTACACCTCACCCTCTTTTAAATCCTCAATATACCTACGGATCTGTCTCTTTTGGACAATTGAACCCTCAATTCGATTACCCCGTTTGCAAATAGTTAGATGAAATATGAGCAATACATAATTTTCACTTGGCAAATTGGTGACTGTGATGACTACATTAAATACTTACATGTTTGTCTACTAATATCATACTGGCTTTTTAGACCTCAAATGGTGGGGCCTTCTTCACCATTGTCCACTTCCTAAATACCCTAACAATAATGCTCCAGGTTTCCTTGCTATCATCAACGTCCTTGATTAAAGCATGAGCAAGGTTTTCCACTGCTTGAGTTGATGTAGCTGATTTCTTCAAGAATTGTCCTATTATGTTATATATGAGGATGAGAGGTTTTTGCTGAGATATATAATTGTACGTGTAAGAGTATTGAATGTGAAGGAATTTTCAAAAAAACAAAAATTTATTAATGATACTTATGCTGTATATGAGGAATTTCCGAACGTTTTTATAATAGTTTGCCAACATCATGATTTTGATTCTCAATTAATGTGACATGTGCCATTTTTTTAAGCAATTTAATACCCCTATTCCTAATTATTCCAAATACAACCTCTAGCTTTCTTCCTTCCAAATTATTCCTTTTAGAGCAATTTTTTTCACAGGATTGTATGCTGCAATTTAGCCTTGCTAGAGTACAATTGTTGGAAATAGCGTTGACCTGTATTGATTGAATGACTTTAATTTAATTAGGATTGGAATGTTAAAGTTATTATTTTCTACAATCGTGGAAGACTACAGTCATTGTTTGAAATATGAAAAGACACGTCCAATTATTATTTATCAATCATTATAAATGTGTGTCAATGTAATTAGGTTATTTGAAATTTGATAGGATATGGCCAGTTATTATTTGCTAATCATCATAAATGTGTTTTAATTTAATTAGGATTGGAATGTTAAAGTTATTATTTCCTATAATTATGGAAGATTACAGTCATTATTTGAAATTTGAAAGGCTACGTCCAATTATTATTTGCCAATCATCATAAATATGTTTTAGCATAATTAGAGTTGTGATTATTCGACCCGGATCAAGCATAATTGGGTTATGGAGTGAGTCACACAAGATTTAGAGAATAAAGTTGATTGATTGATTGATTTACTAGATGCGAGAGGGACCATGGCCAACTTACTAATATGGCTAAGACCATAAGAGGTGAGTAATGACCAGTGAGCTCAGGATTCTCCTAAGTTGGACCCTCACTGGTTTGATAAGGGAATTATTTATTAGGCCTCATATTTTTTAAGAAATAAAGAAAGAAAGAAAGAAAGACTATCTAGTTCATGCATGATTCATTTTGGACCACTTGTATGTTGGCATAACATTTCACCTTGCATCCTTAAATCTACTTATTCATAGTCATCTTGATGCTTTTACTTATCTTGTCCTATTTATAAGGTGTATCAAGCATATTCCACACAAACAAAAAAAAACATTATACTTTTTTAATTTTCCCTTAAAAAGTCAACAAATCTGCAACTTTACCCCATTTAACTATATACTTTCCAAGAAAATAATAATTTACATAATAATAAATAAAGGGTAAAATTGTACATACATATAAAAAATTTAATGAAATGCCTTATGCTCCCTCCAATCTACAATATAAGTCACTTCTAGAAGAATGTCTTAGTTTACAATATAAGTCACTTGAAAAATAATTAATACTTATTTATCAATTTTGTTCATGTAGTTAATGTTTAAATGTGACCTTTTGTATGTTCTCTCTCATTTGAAATTTAATTTAATATGGGTAAAGTTGGAAAAAATTTTCAATTTGAGGCATATTTAATGAATTAACTATCATTTTTGAGTTCTGATGAATTAGTTAAAGTATCTTATATCATAGAACGAAGGGAGTAAATAGGACCAAAAGATACACTCTCTCTCTACCCTATAAATAGGGCCAGAGGAATATATCTTTAATAAAGAATGTTAGATTTTGGATCCACCCTTATAAGCTGCATACTTGATTTTGGGCCTAAACCCTAAACTCATGGAGGAAGCCATTGAAGATCCATGGAGGAAGAGGGCCGCGGCAAGAGAAGGGTTTCTATAGGAAGGGGAGGAGATGAAAAAACAAAAAGAAGATTACAAACTAAAATTTTTTTTCCTATTATTATTATTATTAAAATATGGATTTGTTAAAAAATGTAAGTTGATGTTGCAACCAGTTAGGATTAAAATAATGTTACTTTGATTAGTTAGCATTTTTTATTAGATAAAACTATGGTTTTTAAGATTTAAGGACAATAAATGCACTTTATAAAATTAAAGGACTAAAAGTAAACTTGATACAAACATAAAGGATGAAACGTATACTTTAACCAATTAAATATATAAATTAAACTAGAATGTAATTTATTTTCTGATATCACATCAATTGATATGATTTTAATTTGGGGATGAGTAATGAATTAATATTAATATTTTGGTAATATTTGAACTTCTCATAATTGTGAGTGCTTATATATTCCTAAAATATCACCAACCTAATGTTATAAATAGAAGGTGTCTCCCTTAATCATTCCTCACTTGAACTATTGAGTCTAGTAGGGCATATTTTGTTTGCCATCATGGTCTAGGCTCACATAGTTCAGAGATTTGACCCAGTTCAACTTGTAGAGTTTAGGATCTTGACCTCGATCTGAACTCAGATAAGGGCTTGAACTATTTTCTCCTATCTATCTTTCTTTATATTTTTTGGTAGATAATAAAAAATGTTTAAATAAGCACTCTTGGTTACTAAAATTTCTATCTAACCTCATTTTCATGCAAAACATTTTCAAGTTCAGACTCTTAGGGGCCATTTGGTACGCTGAAATTGGCAGTGGTGGAAATGGAATTGAAGCCCAATTCCATGAAGAAGTTTGTTTAGTACAATGGAATTGGGGCTCATTCTAATTCCATGTGGAATTTAAATCACCCAATTCCGGCAAAATGAAATCCATAAAAAAAAGGTAAGATTTGTAATTCCAACCTCAAATTTCCATCGCTACCCTATGCTTCAGCCTCCTCACTGTTGACAACAACGGTGACTTCTTCTCCCTTAACGGCGATGGCAGCCACTAGGGGTGTTCATGGGATCCCGGTCCCGGTGGTCCCGTCCCGGTCCCGGTAGAAGCGGGATCAAAAATTCCCGGTCAGTCCGGGACCGGGACCGGGAGTAAAAATCCCGGGACCGGGACGGGATCCGAGCAGGGCTTCGGGAATCCCGGTCCCAGTCCCGGGTTAATATTTTTTTTATTTGTTTTTCCCCTTTCCTAAAACACTAATCCCTCTTCCCTCAGTTCCCTGTTCCCTCTTTCGATTTCGATAGTTCGGTCCTTCCTTCCCTGTTCCCTCAAACTCAATCCCTCGGCCTCTCCTCTCTCGTGCCTCCCGATCTGTCATCTGAGCTGAGGATCTGACTCTCTCACTCTGTGCCTCCGCCTTGTCTCCTCTCCTCTCCGCGACTCCGCCTCTCTCAAACGGTCAATCTCAAGTCTCGTGCCTGCGACTCCGCCTCGTCTCGTCTCCTTTCGACCGACGCTCAATCCCAGCCTCGTCTCGTCTCCTTTCGGACCGACGCTCACTCCCAGCCTCGACGGCTGTAATATCCCGAATTTTAATACTTGAGCTTAGGGATTAAGCCTGAGATTAGTGGACTGCTAAGCCCTGGTTTAGCAAGAGTCCAAATTGTGATTAAGAAATATGAAAATGAGTTGGTGGTAATTCCAAGTGAATTTCCATAATCAGGGGCAAAACGGTAAAGTTACCGACCAGTTGATCGGTTACCGAGGAGGAAACTCATTGGTAGCTTCAAGATCAATGGCTAGGATTGATTTGTGTAGTTGAGTAAGGGGCATAATCATATGTATGTGTGTGCATGTGAGCCCATGAGAGTTGAAGTAAAATGGTGACAAGTGGCAAAGTGTGGACCCTTGGATATGGCATAAGTGATGTGAGACACATCATCATCATCTCCATCTCCTCTCTTCTCTCTCTCTCGTTTTCTCTCTCTTGTGCGGAAGCCATGGAGGTTGGGAGAGAGAAAGGAAAAACTGATTTTTGAGGTAAGCAAATGACCTCTTTAGCTCAAACTCTCTTCTCTAATGTTAATCCTTGAGTTGAGAGCTTTATTTTGGTGGTTGTAGTTTCTCCATCGGTGGTGATTTGAGGATCACGAAAATATGAAGTTTGGAGAATCAAGAAGTGTTCTTGAGAAAGTTGTTAAGGTAAGGGAACCCAATCTTTCTATCTATGTTTCATGCCAAATGATTAAGTTTGGAATTTCTGGAATTATTGCCCTAATTTCGAAAATATGGGTCAATGGGTAGTTTGGCATGTTATGGTTATAGAAATGGTATATTGGTATGAGTTTTGAATAGATAGAATGGATTTGGGATGGAAATGTGTGAGGTTAATGATTTTGGAAAATGGATGATTATAGTGCCCTAGACCAAAGCATGTTAATGGAATGGGATTTTGGTAATTCTGTTGATTCCATTGAATTCCATGAGTGATTTTATGTGGGAGTAGCTTTGGTAGAAGTTTTGGGTCCATTTGGATCAATTGGGCAAGTGGTAGAAGATATGGTATGTTTTGCTGCGTTTTCTGGAATCTGATAGATTCACTCGAGCAGACATGAGTGTGCTCGAGTGAAGGAGGAACATTGCTCGAGTGAGGGAGATCCTGCTCGAGTGATGTGTGGGTTTTCCCTTGTTTTGCTTCGAGTGCACCTGGGTTTTATGAATAATGCTCGAGTGCATTGCCTTGTGCTCGAGTGAGCGAAGAACATGCTCGAGTGAGCATGGTTCTTCTCGAGTGAAGGTGCGAGTCAAGAGTGAAGGGTTGGTTTCGGGTCTTCACTCGCTGGTTGATTGGCAAGAGTGTGCTCTGACACTCGCGAGCATGGTCGTCTCACCCGAGCACTGGGGGTCGTGCTCGAGTGAGCCTGTGCCTCTGGTGTGGGTGATGCTCTCGGGTTGTCACTCGTGAGTAAGAGGCACGAGTGTGCTTTCTCACTCGCGGGTATGGGGTATGTGCTCGAGCACATATGGCTGTGCTCGAGTGAGCCTGTGCTTCAGGTGAGATTGGTGCTCTCGGGTTGTCACTCGTGGCGTTGTGCTCGCGGGTGCTCGAGTAAGGCATTTGGCCTTGTGCTCGAGTGAGCTTGTGCCTCAGGTGAGGGTTGTGCTCTCGGGCATGTGCTTTCTGTCTTCACTCTCTTGTGCTCGAGTACTGTCCGTACCAATGCTCGAGTGATGTCCGTACTTGTGCTCGAGTGAGAGCATCTGTGCTCGAGTGAGGCAGTGAAAAATATCAAGTTTAAGTGTTCAAAAGGGGATCTTTAGGGATAGTCTTCCAACCCTTTAGAGCTATGGATTGAGGTGTTTGAGGGCACTTAAAGGGCAGTAATGATAACCAACTTGAGTGTCTAAAAGTTAAGGAATTGGAAAAGGGATTAATCCTATGTCCTTGATTTTCGTTATAGGATTTGATGATTACCCTGATCGTGAGCGGCCGGAGCTGGAGCTTACGTGGAAAGAGTGTAGGGAACTTACCTCTCCTGCATGTAGTGATAATTGTATTTGTGTATTGATGCATGTTATTGCTTTGCGTGATTATGTGTAACATGTATGAATGATTGTAGCTCTATTTCTAGTTATGCTATGGCCATGAGTATGTTGTGAAACATTGAGCATGGGGATATATCATGATGTGAACATGAGTTATTGTGATGCAAGCATGTCATGCATTAAATACTTATCTTGCATGCATATTGGTATCTGTTTCCTACTGAGATTCCCCAGAATCTCACCCTCCCCTATCAACATTTTAGACAGGGAAGGAAGATTGAGGATGAAGCAAGCATCCAAGGACGAAGAGGACTCGTTTCTGGGTGAGAGCTTAGTAGTTGGTTATCAATGCGTAAATGAGAATATGTATTTGTATATTTGGATCGGTATTTGAGCATGTATTCGAGTAAGTTGTGTAATCCCTGTTGGTGGAGATATATGGGCTAATGTGCCCTATGAGTATTGAGCGAAGATATGATCCCGGAATTGTCGGGAATTTATATTGCGTACTCTGATAATCGTATAAATGTAATTTATCTTCGCATAGTAATTATATTCGGAGTGTGAATGTGAGACCATGTTTCAAATGATTTCGGAATGTGTTCGTGAAAACCCCGTCGAGTTGATGGGATTATAAAGGTTGTTTTGTCTTATTGGTCTCTATTTCACGTTAATCGCGTAATCCGGATATTAATTACGGCAGGGGGTTACAACGGCCGTCGCTTACTCCCAGCCTCACCGTCGCCTTTCCAGTTCCAGCCGGCAGCCGCGGCGTTGTTCTCCCCTGGCCGTCGCCTTTCCAGTCCCAGCCTCAGGTGAGTTGATTTACAACTCTTTCTTTGCTTTCCTTATTTAATCGATTAATCTTGGTAATCAAATGGTAATGAAGCATGAATACAACAACATCTTTCGGTTCTTTAATGCTCTGAGACTCTGAGTTATGGCCTGATTTGGCTTTTTACTTTGGTCTGTGATGTTCAGTTTCTCCTTCTACGATTACGTATATTATGTTCCCTCTAAATATCTGCTGGTTTTCGTTGTAAGCCATAAGAAAATACAATGTTAGAATGCTGTATAGTTGCTGTTTTTGGGAGTTTTTAGTGCATTGGATTGGGTATATGTTTGGATGCAGTCACTTAGAATGTTGCTCTTTAATGCTTACTAATAGATGGTGAAAAGATCTAGAAACTTGGCCAATACTACTACAAGTACAAGTGCCAATGAAGAAACTGTTGGACAAAGTGAACCAACAGTCCAAGCAACTCCAAGTACAGTCGAACAAGAAGCTAGGGAAGCAAATGAAAATGTTGAAGCTGAAGATGATTTAGAGGGAGATGAAAGACCAGGGAAAAAGAAAAAATCAAGTGTTTGGGACCATTATGGGAAGGTACAAATAAACCCAACTACTGGAAAGCACACAGCCAAGTGTAATTATTGCCCAAAAGAAATTCTTTGCCATCATAAACAAGGGACTTCTGGATTGCGGAGACATTTACAGACATGTCCTAAAAATCCAAACAAAGCAAACAAGAAGAACCAATCTTTGTTTACGACTCAGATAGGGTCCTCTAATACTGTGACTTCTCATGTATTCAGTCAAGAGAGATGCAGAAGAGGTGTTGCAAAGTACATTATATTGGAGGAGAGGCCTTTTCGAACTGTGGAATCTGTTGGTTTTAGAGCGATGATGAGTGATGTAGAACCCCGCTTTAAGGTCCCCTCACGATCAACGATTACTAGAGATTGCTACAATTTGTATCTTGAAGAGGCGGTGAAATTGAAAAAGCACTTTGAGACTACAAAAGTTCGAGTATCCTTTACTACGGATACTTGGACTTCAAATCAGAATGCAAATTATATGTGCCTGACTGCACATTGGATCGACGAGAGTTGGACACACCAAAAGCGAATATTGAATTTCTGTGTGGTTGAAAACCACAAGGGTGAAACAATTGCAGATGAAATTGAGAAATGCCTGTTGTCTTGGGGGATTGATAAAGTATTTACTTTCACTGTTGATAATGTTTCTTCCAAAGATAGTGCATTGTCAAGGTTGAAGTCCGTTTTCAAACATTAGAATGGTGGTTTAGTATGTCACGGGGACTTCATGCACTTGAGGTGTTGTGCACACATTTTAAATTTGATTGTTTGTGATGGTGTAAAGGATATGCATGAGTCAGTTGAAGCCATTCGGAATGCCATTAAATATGTAAGATCTTCTCCTTCAAGGTTTCGAAAGTTCAAGTCGCTTGTGGAAAAGATGAAAGTTGAGTCGAAGGGTTTGCTAAAGCTTGGATTGTCCAACTAGGTGGAATTCCACTTACATTATGTTGGAGAGTGCCATTCAATTCAGTAGCGTGTTTGAAAGGATGGCCTCAGACGATGACTACAAGAAATACTTCTCTGATAAAGGTTTAGTTGGTCCTCCTACGGTTGAGTCATTCCAACAAGCTAGCGAGTTTACTAAATTTTTGAAATTGTTCTACAATATCACTCTGAAACTTTCTGGATCACTTTTTGTGACCTCACATTTGGCCTTCCAACAAGTATCAAATCTTGCTTCTATTCTCAATAAAGCTTCAACCAATCATGGTTCTTCTTTGTATGCCATGGCTAACAGTATGAAGGCCAACTATGATAAGTATTGGGATCGGTTTAAAAACTTCAATCCTTTGTTGGTGATTGCAGTGGTGCTTGACCCCAGGTATAAAATGAAGTTTTTGAGGTATGCTTTTGATGCTATGTATCCTGATGATCCTGATAGTCGTGTAGACATGATACAAAAAGTCTCAAATGTCCTCTATCGTTTATTTGATCATTATTCAAGTCATCTTGGCACATCTGGGATTGTTATTGAGAGTCAAAGTCAGGCACAAGAAGGAACTGATAGTAGTTGCAGCGCTGTAACAAGTGCTAAAAAAGATACTTTTGATATTGATACAGAAGAGAGTGAAGCAGAGAGAAGATTTAGGGCCGATAATCAGAATGAGGGTCAGAGTGATAAGTATGCGGAGTTGGACAAGTATCTTCAATCTGACTTAGTTGAAGGTCGTGATCCTGATTTTCTTATTTTGAATTGGTGAAAAATATATGGAAGTAAGTACAAAGTCCTGTCCATGATGGCACGTGATGTGTTGGCTGTGCCTGTTTCAACCGTTTCTTCATAATCGGCTTTCAGCACAGGGGGCCATGTTATTGATTCATACAGAAGTTCATTATCACCCAAGATGGTTGAAGCACTCATTTGTGCACAAAATTGGCTCTCTCCATCCACATTACTCCCAACCGGACTTGAATCACTTGAGACTGATAACTTCAATGACACTGAGGAAGTATTAGTTGCTCTAATCGGTAATATCGTAATCTTTGTCTAATTTAATTCACTTGTTTTATTTAAGTTCTTAATAATAATTTTAACTTCAACCAATTTTTTCTTTTCACTTTTGCAGCTGAAGAGCAACGTCCAAATCCATAAATAGGTCTTTGTTGTTTTTTCATTGAATCATTGCTGTTTTGATTAAATTTGTGGGACTGAGACTTTGTTTGCTCTTGTAATCTGAATTTAGTGTTGTTGTAATGTGTTTTTGCTCTACCAACTCTTGCTATTTAAACATGTGTTTGATTAATGTGTTTGATTAAATCATGTGTTTGCTCATGTTTTTGCCCTCCGAACCACCATCTTGATTTCCTTGGCAAAAGTTCCTTTGGTTCTGCCCTGCTTGTGAGGCACAAGCATGAAAGGAAAAGGTGAGAATGATTCCAAACTCTGTTCAAACCTAATGTTACATAATCGTTTACAGGTTAAATTGTTAAGTAATGTCCTCAAGAAGATCCGCATTGCCCGTCAAACTGATAGAACCCGTAGATCTGCCCACCAGGAGGTACTCTACTGGCCCCCGTTTTTAATTCCCCCACTGTTACATCAGATATTGGCTCCCCTCTTTCTGCTGAAGCTTGATTATTGCTGATACTTTATATTTCAAGATACAAAATAAAAAATTTAGTCCCGTTGGTTTTATATATTAAAAAAAACATATACATTCTCACAGCTCACGTATCTCCTAAGTTTTATTCATTCAGTCAGTATTGCATTAAAGTGAATGCCATTTTTCTCCTCATTGGTTTATATTCTTGTCCTGGATTTATTACTCCACTTTATCAAATTGTAAGATGCTTTGTCGTTTTTTTTGCACAGATAGAGCTAATCTCTAGAGTACGAAATCCCTTTATAGTTGAATATAAAGATTCCTGGGTAGAAAAGGTCAGCTTATTATTATTAATATTTAATTATAATTATAACTATTTTCTAAATTAGAACTTTCTTACTCTATTGTTTTGTTCCTGCTTTTGCCTTTTTGTTTGGTTTACTTTTTAAGAGAGTTTAGAGTTTAAATTTAGGTTTATGTTGATCCAGTTAACTTGTTTTAAGTTTTGAAATTTTAAAAGTTTGCTTTTCTCCTATTTGTTTATGAATTTTTACATCTTTGCTTTCTTACTAATGGAGATGTTTATATTGGGAACCCCTTTTACAATGCATTATGTGAAGGCCTAAATCATGTGCTTGATTTATGATTCTGAAATTGATAAGTTGGTGTCTTCACTTCCAGGGTTGTTTCGTGTGCATTGTCATAGGCTATTGTGAAGGTGGAGACATGTGAGTTATGATTTACAATCAATTCAAGTCTGGGGAAGTCAGAACATTGTATACGGCTTGCTTAGATTGTTCTTGTTACTTTTGTAATCCTCCTATAATATGTCTGTGCTACAGGGCAGAAGCTATTAAGAAGGCTAGTGGTGTTCATTTTCCAGAAGAGGTTGGTCATTATTGTAGCAAGTCCTTCTCCTTCTTGCCTGATTCATAGTTTTCACTTCTATACTTAAGTAAGTTGCTAATGTTTACTGATCTATGTATACAAAAACTTTGTAAATGGCTTGTTCAACTCTTGATGGCACTTGATTACTTGCATGCAAACCATATCCTTCATCGTGACGTCAAGGTAAATGGCTTCTAGAATTTAATAATTATGGATGTTATGTAGCTAGGACTTATGAGAACATAGAGGACCAACACATTTTCATGTTTCCCACATTTTCAGTGTTCTAATATATTCTTGACAAAAGATCAAGACATACGACTAGGTAATGCTTGCCTTGTTTTAAGGCTTTTTTCTGCTAAATATATTATGACTTATTTTTCTTATGCCACTACATGTGAGTATGACCTTTTGAAGCTTGAAATCAGGGACACACATGAACTGGAATTGGACTTCAAGAGGTTCTGGGAACGTAGAAATCATTAATAAGAAGCATTTTGTAGATTAGCAAAGCAGCATGTTAATGTAGCTCAGTTATTTGCCATGTAAAGAAAACGATTTTTCTTATATTTGCATTCTATATGCCTCCAATTGTTTGAATCAGCACAGTTTGGAATTATGATAATATAGTAGCTAATGTGGTCGGGTTAAATAAATTTGCAATGGTAATGCTGTTTTGTCCCTAGTTTTTCTGCTATGGAGAAAATGATTTGTCTTCAGTTGATAGCATGCTTTGGTATCTTCCATGTGATTAAGGCCCCATAGTTATGTTTTAACCAGAGCAGTTGAATTACCTCTGGCAAATGTTGGTTTTGAGTCAATGGAATGATATTCTAAACACATGAACAAATCATTATTTGCAAGTTTTGATGCGTCTTTGTGCTTTTCTGCTCTCATTTTGCATGGTGAAGTAATGTTATTCATATGCTTGACTCTTCTGTTCCAGTGCTTGGATATATTCATCGGTGAAGGTCAAAATGCTGAGCGCTGATGTTCCCGGTCCGTCTATGCTTTACAACCGGGACCGGGAATTCCCGGTCCCGGTGCCGGGAAAGTCCCGGGACAACCGGTCTCGGGAATTCCCGGTCTCGGTTGTCCCGGGAATTTCCCGGGACCGGGAATGGTTTCCCATTCCCGGCCACCCCCGGGACGGGACTCGGGATTGGGTGATCCCGGTCCCGTCCCGGGATTTGAACACCCCTAGCAGCCACAGTGGTACCCTTAGCACCGGCGATGGCAACAACAGATCTCCCCCACCAGATCGACGGAGATGACAACGACGTGTCTCCCTCACTTGCGATGACAGCTATGGCGGCTCTCCCCCTTCCTCTTCGTCCATTGACCATGCACTCGACGATGATGGCGGCGGCCTCCTCCATCAACCTCCTTGAGTGACGACGACGACAAGCATTTGGGTAGGAGTTGGCGACGATAATGGGGGTGGTAAAGAGATCTGTTGGAATCGAAGTCGTGCTGCTCTATGATCGGCTTGTCCTACTGTATAAAAAGTGATTTGTGTGTTTTTTTTGGTAGCATATGGTTTTTTTTAATTGAGGGTATTTTAGTATTTTTCATATAAAAACTAGGTCTCATTTCCAAGTCATACCAAACACACTTTTAAACCTCATTTCCATTTCCATATCCATATCCATTTCCATCAAAATCAATTCCAGCGTACCAAATGGACCCTTAGTGCCGCTTCGGATATAGCACCGGAGGCTTGACTCATATTCTCCTCATTAGGACATCTCTTTTGACTTCATTTTGAGTATGGATTTGGATGACTGTATAGCTAATTATACATGCGACTAATTATGATGACAAGTTTAGGGGAAACTTAGAAGCCTGTAGGGGCATATATAGTCAAATATCTAGTGGTAGGTGTTCCCATTAGAATTATTGTTTAATTACTTTTGATTTACGTATACCATATTGGGATCTTAATTATATGCTTTTAAGATTGTTTGCTTGAGATGTTGTGATTAAGTACTTATTGACACATTACGTTGACTTGTCAATTGTTTAAAATGATGAATGTAGCTAATCATATACCAATGTATAATTTTATCATTCATTTATTATTGAATAGATTTTGCTCTTATTAGACATAATGTATATTAAGGGATAAAGTTCAAAAATGGTTAAATTTTAAGATGTTAATAAAATTTAAGGTTTTTCTTAGTTACAGTGAAATATATTGAAAATGACTTATAAATAGAATAAAAAAAGTATGAGATAAATAGAAGTGTTTTTACAATGTTTGATATAAATATGTAAGCTTATGAAGAAATGATTCGCCTTCGGCCTATATACCCCTGTATAATCAATCTATAACCTTCAAAATCTTCTTTCTCATTTTCCTCTTTATTTTTGTTAAATGAGAGGGAAAATATTGAGACTATCCCCTTATTATTTGAGCAATTGCAGTCTTAATTAAGCCTTTTGTCAAACACTTTGTCTCAAATATTCTCAAGTTGTATACTAATTAAGCTATCAATAAGATATGATCCCCAAAATTAGACCTTTAACGATAATTCAATTACCTCTCCAATCATTATTCGAAAAAGTCTCAAAAAATTATGAATTTTTTAAAATAAGGGTGCAAGTACCAAGTTATATGTGAGATCAAACCTATTATAAGGAGCTTTTATACCACTACGTTATAAAGGCATTGGCAAATATTAGGAGTTTCAAACCAAGCCATCTAAAAGTTAAGTCCAATACTATTCCCCACCTTTTTTTTTTATTCCTTGAGTTTTTTTACATGCTTTTTAAATATTTTAAGGGAATTTTTTTAAAAAAAATATTTATATTTTAATGTTATATTATCCTATTTTTAATTTATTATATCTAATTGGGGTAATACTATTGTCAGTCTTTATAATTAAATTAAATTTTGATTTTGATTCCTATAATTTTAAATCATAGTTTTCCATCTCTATATATTATTCCCTCCAAAACGTTATTCCCTATATTGATATTAAAGGAGTTAAAAAAAAGAAAAAAAATCTTAAGGACCTGATTAAAAATTAAGGAGAAATATAAGGACTTTCATATTAGTTTTCTCTTAAAAAATGCAACTGAAATGTGTGATAGAGACCAATTCCAATCAGCCTAATTTTCTGAAATTGCATTTTGACCTCCTAAATTTGGTCAAAATTACACTTTCCTTTTCAAATCTTTCTGAAATTACATTTTGGCCCCAAATTTTGCCAAAATTACATTTTAGAGCCAAAACTTTCTGAAATTATATTTTGACCCCAGATTTCTGCCAAGATTACATTTTGGACCCCAAAACTTTCTGAAATTATATTTTGACCTCAAATTTTTGCCAAAATTACATTTCAGTCCCTAAAAGTTACGAAATTTTATCTTAACCCTATTTGTCAATAAAATTTCCAGTTTTACCCCTTACTTTTCCAGAAATACTGATGCTACCCTCATACCCTTCCACCCTATACCTAATAATTGTGTTATTTAAGTCCTAACCTCACAAGAATAATTCCAAAATATCTCTAAGACATAGAAACACACATGAGATTAAGATGGACGAGATGAGACGCCGGATACAGGAACTAGAAACTACTGTATAAACACAACAAGCTATGTTAAAATCTCAAAGTGAATATCCAGAGGATGATTCGGATAGCAACAATTCGTCATCCATTGACTACCGCCGCCATCCTCAACAACAATCATTCAGCCTTAATGACATTAAGGTAGACATACTTGAATTTGAGGGAAGACTTCAACCAGACGAATTTGTCGATAAGCTTCAAACCGTCGAGCGAGTTTTTGAATATAAAAAGATTCCTGATGATCAGAAAGCCAAAATTGTTACCATCAAACTAAAGAAACATGCCTCCATATGATAGGAAAATCTCAAGAAAAGGCGTGAAAGAGAAGGAAAAAGCAAGATCCGAATGTGGGACAAGATGCGACATGAGCTCTCATGTAAGTTTCTTCCTAAAAATTATTATCAAGATAACTTCCTTCAATTACATAATCTTCGCCAAAAGGCTATGTATGTGGAAGAATATAAGAGGAAATTTGAAAAATTCATGATAAAGTGTGATATCCAAGAGAGGGAGAAGCAAACAATAGCCCGTTATCTAGAAGGGTTGAATACTAACATTGTCCATCCAGTGCAGCTTCAATAATGCTGGACTCTGGATGATGTCATTCGTCTAGCCATCCATATCGAGAAGCAATTGCCCAAAAGGTTTTCGTACCAACCATCTTCCTCAACCAAAATTCCTTTTCATGGGTGTAAGCCATAAATGTGTCAACCTAGCTCTTCAAGCAAACCTCCACCAAAGGCCGCCAAGGAGTTTAGCTCCAAAGCACCTAAGTGGTTCAAATACCAAGGGTTCGATCATATTGCTTCAGAATGTCCTACTCGCAGAGTTGTTACTATTATTGAAGGGGAAACTTCTGCAGTGTTTGACGAAGAAGAGGAGCCCATGCCTGACAAAGAGCCTGTGTTTGATAAGGAACTAGTTTTTGATAAAGAAGTCACCCTGCTGACCACAGTGAATCACTTGTGATTAGAAGAAGCCTACATACAGCAACTGTGAAGGAAGAGCCTTGGCTACGTCACAATATTCATACTCATTGCACTATTCAAGGTAAAGTCTATGACATCATTATTGACAACGGAAGCTGTGAAAATGTAATCTCCAACTATATTGTAGAAAAGTTGCAACTACCAACTCACAACCATCCGTGCCCTTACAAGCTCCAATGGCTTAACCAAGACAGCGAGGTAAAAGTTTTGAAACATTGCCTTATTATTTTTTCTATTGGTAAAAGGTGTCATGATGAAGCTTGGTGTGATGTTGTTCCTATGGATGCCTGTCATCTTCTTCTGGGGAGACCTTGACAATATGATTGACGTGTTCTGTACGACGATCATGCAAATACATATTCCTTCCAAAAGGATGACGTGAAGATTTAGCTTGCACCCTTGCCACCCGATAAACACAACAAAAGCAAAAATGAATCCAAGCCATTAATATCACTAGTTGAGAGGTCACAATTAAAGGTGACCAAATCAGAAGGCCAAATCATGGGTTTTCTTCTATTTCTCGAGGCAAATAACAGAATGGCTATCCCAACAAAAGTTCAGCAGCTGTTAGCTGAGTTTCTTGATGTGATCCCAGATGACATTCCGCTGGGATTACCTGTAACGCCCCAAATTTCGATTAAGGGCTAATGATGATTATTGTGGATAATTTGATAAATTAAAGTGGATTTGATATTCGACTTTGTTATGGGAAATGCCCAACACCCTGTATTTTAGCATAATTATGTGACAAATAATTATTTAGGCTAAAATAGGGGTAAATGGCGCATGGAAGAAGGAGAAGAATTTGATTATGTATTATGTGGCAATTTTAATTAATATGCCATAATCAGTGAGAAATTGGAAGAATGGTCATAAATTAGTAATTAATGGAAGAAATTAATTACTAACTAAGAGGAAAATGTGATGTGAAATTAAAATAACTAATGGAGGGATTAAGGTGATTAATTGGTTGATTACTTTATGAGAGCCAATAAGATTGTGACATGTGGCACATTTGGATAAAACAAGAGAGTGGTTGGTGGAAGAAAAGTCAAGCAAGCAATATTATAATCTTTTCTCTTCCCTTTCCCTCTCTCTATTTCGTTTAGGCATGGGAAAAAGGGGAAAATTCTGCATCTTATCTTCATCTTCATTATCACACATTCTCTCTCCCTCCAAGCTCTCTTGTGCGCCATTTTTGAAGAAGAAAGAGGAAGGAAAAGCTTGAGATTAAGGTAAGATTTTGACTTCAAATGCCAAAATCTCCTTCTTTAAAGTTGTTTCCCTTGTTGAGATCTTCCTTTATATGGTTTTAGAATCTCAAGGAGAGGTGTTTTTGTGCTTGAGAAAATTTGGAGATTGAAGAATCAAGATCAAGTTTGAGAAAATGAAAGAGGTGAGTGTTAGCTCCCTTTTGATATATATATATATATATATATATTGTGGTTGTTGGTTGAACATTGATTTTTCTGGAATTTTTTGCCCTATTTTCAAAAATTAGGGTCTTAGTGAGTTTGGCATGTTGTGATCATGGAAATGGTATTTTGTGATGTCTTATGGACAAATGGATTGGTTTGAATCATTAAAAGTGAAGTTTGGCAACTTTGTGTTGGTTTTGTGTATTGGGCAAAACAGGGCATGTCAATGGGTTGTGATTTTAGTCATTTTGAGGTTACCATTGTGTTCCTTGTGGAAAATT
Source organism: Inga laurina (assembly GCA_963855925.1). Taxonomy (NCBI): domain Eukaryota; kingdom Viridiplantae; phylum Streptophyta; class Magnoliopsida; order Fabales; family Fabaceae; genus Inga; species Inga laurina. Next base: position 20,114,710 of record OY979702.1, on the reverse strand, counting down.
GTATGGGAATAGGTTTGGTTAATGATTTTGGAGTCATTGGACACTTTGGTAGAAAAGTTGGAAATTTGTTTTGTGTGAACTCTGTTCTGGGCAGTTAGTTTGCACGAAATTTTTGAATGACCAAATCGTGTTGGAAAATTCTAAAACTTTCCAGTCTTAAATTTCACATCCCAAGCTTCAAAATGGATATATAATTCATGTCATTTCATTTTGTTAACTGAGAGTTATGCTTTGCCAAAGTTTGGGATAAAAACTGGACTATGTTTTGGAGCAATGTTGATTTTTGTGTACTTATGGAATTTTGTGGTGATTTTTAGTTATGGTCCATATTTTTCCAGTGAATAGGACTTAAATATCTTTCATTTGGCTTTAGAATCACCTTGTTTCGATTTTTCTAGAATTAGTTATGATTTTTGGAAGTTCAGCCAAGAATCAGGGAATTTCTTGGCCGTGGCCCAAGGTGGATGGCCGTGGCCCAAACATTTCTGTCCTGATTCTGGCCGCGGCCAGTGACCTTCAGACCATATTTTGGCCACGGAAAACCCCTGTGTTCCAGCACTGAGTTTTTGAAAAGTGATCTTCAACCTATTGTTTTCCAACCTTTTAGGGCTTTTATTAGAGGCATTTTTAGCCTTTTAAGGGTCAATTATGATAACCAAATTTAAGTGTTATGAAGTGAATTAAGTCTTGGAATAGAGTATAACTCTTCGTCCTTAATTATGATTCTAGGATTTGACATTTGCCCTACTCGGGAGAGACCGGCGCTAGGACACGCCCAGAAGGACCAAGGTAGTGACTCTTCTCTCATGTTGTATATGATGTTTTGGTATGCATGAACTGCCATTGAGTTTTGTGAATTGTATGTGCCATGGTCCATTACAGCGTGAGCCGTTTAGGGATTGATGTTGGTCATCTCTTGCTCGACCGTTGTAGTGCCATTGTAATCAATATGGATCTTTGTGAATCAGACCCGTGGGGCGGTGTATTGTGAATCCAGCCGTGGGTTGTGTATTATGTATCTTGCCTGTATGGCTTGCATATGAAATGCTTTATATGAATCCCAGTTGTGGTGAAATATATTGTGTGAACTATTGTGATGCAATATAGCGTGAGCAAACGTAAGAGTGACATGAGTCATACCTGCCCTTGCCGCTGTAACTGCCATTGTAGTTGCTATGTGTGTGTGATGATTTGCTTTCATGCCTTATTGTTGTGCATACTATGAGTAATTTGACACTACGGGGATTCTTTAGAATCTCACTCTCCCAAAAATAAATTTTTAGATAGGGCCGAAGGATTAAAGGAAAAACAGGTGATAAAGGGCGATTGAAGCTCCAAGCTAGGAGTTTATTTTGGTTTTGGTTATCATAGTTTGATTTTGGATGATTTGTTGGGAAACGATTGTATATATATTGGATTTTATGGTTTGGGATTGTGTAATCCCCTAGTAAGGGTAATGGATTATTGGCAATTGTGCCTTGTAAAACCCTTAATTGATATATGGAACCCGAATGTGTCAGGAATTTACTGTGTACTCTGATATTGATGAATGGAATCAATTTGTATAGGCCATTTGTATACTGAAATGTGAATATGAGACCGTTATTGAACAAACTTTTGAAAAGTTTTTTAAAACTTTGTTTTGGGCACATGATTGTTTTAATAAGTTCCAAATTGTTATATGGTCTCTAATTCATTGTAATCACATGTTTATGAACTTAATCTCAGCCTTAATCTTGAAGGGGGTTGCATTACCACCCATGCGAGACATTCAACATTCCATGGATTTCATCCCAGGAGCAGTAATTCCTAACAAGCCAGCTTATAGGATGAGTCCCCAAGAACATGCTGAAGTGCAAAGGCAAGTTGAAGAATTGCTGAAAAAGGGATTGATCCGTGAAAGTGTCAGCCCATGTGCGCTGCCTGTACTCTTAGTACCCAAGAAAGATGGAAGCTGCAAAATGTGCGTAGATTGTTGTGCTGTCAACAAGATCACAATTAAGTATCGGTTTCCGGTACCTAGGCTTAACAACATGCTCAACCAGTTATATGGCTCCACTACCTTCTCTAAGATTGATCTTTATAACGGATATCATCAAATCCAAATTCGTCCCGGAGATGAATGGAAGACTACTTTCAAAACCAGAGATGTGTTGTACGAATGGAATGTGATGCCATTTGGGTTGACAAATGCTCCTAGCATGTTTATGCACTTGATGAAGTAGGTCCTTCACCCTTTCATTAGCAAGTTTGTTCTTGTCTTCTTTGACGACATTCTTATTTACAATAAGAGCATAGCAGATCACTTAGAGCACCTATGTCAAGTACTGCAAGCTCTTCGTGAACAAAAATTTTATGCCAATTTGAAGAAATGCACTTTCTTGACAAATGAAGTTATTTTTCTGGGTTATATTATCATTACAGAAGGTGTATGAGTTGACCCAAACAAAATTGAAGCCATTAATAGTTTGCCAACTCCGTAATCTATCCAAGAAGTTCAAATCTTCTATGGATTAGCTTCCTTCTATAGGAGGTTCATTTGAAATTTTAGTTCCATTGCAGCACCCCTCACGGATTGCATCAAGGGAGACAAGTTCTGATGGAAAGAGAAGGCTCAAAAAAGTTTTAAAGAACTGAAGAAACGCTTGACAGAAACTCATGTGCTAGCTCTTCCTAATTTTGACCAAGTGTTTGAGGTCAGTTATGATGCCTCAACACTGAGATTGGTGTTGTTCTGAGTCAAGAAGGTCATCCAATTGCTTTCTTCAGCGAGAAACTTAATGAAGCTAAGCTCAAATATTCTACCTATGACAAAGAATTCTATGCCGTTGTCCAAGCTTTGCAATATTGGAGCCACTTTCTGTTGCATAAAGAGTTTATTCTCTATTTTGACCACAAATCACTCAAGCATTTGAATTCTCAATAGAAGATCAATCAAAGGCATGCCGCTTGGAGTGAAATGTTGCAGACCTATCCGTTTTTACTCAAGCATAAGGCTGGAGTCCTAAATTCAGTAGCTGATGCGCTTAGTCGTCGCCATGCTTTGTTAACGACTATGCAAACCAAAGTAGTGGGCTTTGAAACTATAAAAGAGTTGTACCATAATGATCCTGATTTCTAGGGTGTCGGAGTGCCATTGAATCTCAGCCATTTCAGCAGTATTACAGGGAAGAAGGATTCTTATTTAAAGGAAAAACCCTTTATATTCCTCGTTGTTCACTACATGAGGCTATAATTTGGGAAGCACATGATAGAGGATTAACTGGTCATTTTGGTAGAGATAAAACTGTGGCCTTAGTAAAGGAGAACTTCTATTGGCCAAGACTTGAATGGGATATAAACAAACATATCCAAAGGTGCAGAACATACCATTTGGCTAGATCCAAAAGCCAAAATACCAGGTTGTACATGTCGTTGCAATTGCCAGTACCCGAAGCACCTTAGGAGGATGTAAGTATGGATTTTGTCCTTGGGTTACCTCAAAACCAGAGACAAAAAGACTCTATAATGGTAGTTGTTGACCATTTCTTAAAGATTGCTCACTTTATCCCTTGCCAAAAAACTAATGATGGGGTTCAAGTTGCATATTTGTACTTTAAGGAGATTCTTCGTCTCCATGGCATTCCCAAAACTGTCACTTCTAATAAAGATATCAAGTTTGTAAGCCATTTTTGGAGAACCTTATGGAAAAAGATGGGAACTAAGCTTTAGTTTAGCAGTACTAGCCATCCTCAAACTGATAGACAAACAGAAGCTGTTAACATAATTCTTGGAAATCTTTTATGTAGCTTTATTGGAAAGAACTTGAAGCAGTGGGATCTTATTCTTGCTCAAGTTAAATTTGCTTACAACAACTCAGTCAATCAAGCAACCGGGAAGTATCCATTTGAAGTTGTTTATGGTTCCCGTCCACTTAGCCCACTTGATTTGACACCATCATCTAATAAGCAATAATATAGTACCCATGCAAACCAGCGAGTCAAGGAAATCAAGAAACTACATGAGCAGGTTCGTGATAGGATACAAAAACAAAATTTGAAACTCAAGGCACAACGGGACAAGATTGTGCAGAAAATTAACAATAATGCTTACAAAGTAGAGTTGCTTGGAGCCTATGGTGTTTCAGCCACCTTCAATGTTGCAAATCTATCTTCGTTTATTGAAGATGATGTTGTTTCTCACTCAAGGACGAGTCCTACCCTACCCCAGGAGAATGAAATAGAATATAATGTAGGCAATGACAATGAAACCACTAGCACAAAAAAGGCATTTTAGACCGGCCCATTTAGACCGGTTGTAGTGGATGCAGGTCTAAAAGAAATGTGAGGTAGCATTTTCGTAATTATAAACAAGTTGGGAGACCAATTATTATAATAACCGGTCTAAAAAAGATTATTTAGACCAGTTCTATACTAACCAGTCTAAAAATATTAAGGATTTTATTTTTTAGACCGGTTATTGAGAGAACCAGTCTAAAATATATTTATTTTAGACCGGTTAATAGGATAACCGGTCTTAAAAAATTTTTTTAGACTGGTTATCCTATTAATCAGTCTAAAAAATGTGCCCCAATTTAGTTTCGCGTCGTGCCGCCTAAGCTCACGCTCCCGCCCTCTTCCATTCTGAAATCGATCCCTTCCATTCTAAATCACCTAAGCTACTTTGATCCCAATCTTTTCTCTCCTCAGCCGTCGACTCCCTGCCCCTTACCTGATCCCATTCTAAATCGAGTCCGTCGTCACTCTTCGGTCATTGTACTGTCATACATTGCTTCAGCTGCTCGTGATTGTCGTCATGGGTGTTGTCGTCCCTACTTATTCACTGCATTTCTGGGACATCTTCATCTTCAATCTCTTTTTTGAGGTATGCTTCATCGTCCTCTACATTTCCCCCTCTACAATTACTATATAGAAGCTGTACTGCCTCCAGATTTGGTCATCAGCCTAGGCTAGCAATGGGGATCAACTAAACAGTAGCTTAATATAAATTTTCTGGTGTGTTTGGTGTTTAAATCCCTCTCAAAAAAAGAGAAAACACCATTCTCCTCTGTTCTATTATTGATGCTATGCGAGATCATGGAATTCTCCTTCATTTCCTCCTCTTTCCTTAACTCGATAAAACACCATTATGTGGGTTATGTTTGAACAATTCATCTTTCTTTAAATCTGTGATTGTCGTGTGTGAGGGTATGTTTTTAGTTTCATAAATTTTCTTCATTGAATTGTGGTTGTGCGTGGTACATGGGGAAAAATGGGAACAAGCTGAAAATTGTCGTTTAATAAGCTTGATGACTTTGTTTGAATGTGAATGCGCATTAGGTGTTTGATAAAATGTTTGAAAGGAGAAATTAAAGTTAACATGGAAGCCTCCTGAGATTGTCACCATACTTGTTACCAACAAGACCAAGCTTTTGCGGTTACTGGCAAGTATTGAGAAAGCTATATAGAGCTCTCTTTTGTACGTGTGTTTTCTGTGCTTGACAAGTGACAATTTATTAAAGTGGGTATTTTTATTAAGTAAAGGAGGGAGTAATATATATATGCATGTCAAGAAACCAGTACCTCTCTTAGGTGATATCTCACAGACAATCTACCAAATATATATATATATATATATATAGTAAGATTAAATTTTAGGTATAAGAAATGTCATAGCTAGGATAATGATGATGGGAGGCCGAACAGTGTGAAATATTTACTCCCTTGGTCTCTGTCTGAGAGGTTTTAAAGACGTGTGAAATATTTATTTTGGCCTTGCTGGTCTGAGAGGTTTTGATGCTTTTTTTTTCTGCAGAGGATGAGCAATTTCACCATACTCAAAATATATTAAAAATCTTGCTTAGTTTTGGCAACGATTGTATGAGCAGAAGTTTTGGCGAAAACTGAATAGTTGTTCAGGCAGGATTTGGTTTATTGAATGCCAATGTCAGTGCGTTACCTTAAATTTAACATTTACAGTTAATTTGACTGTTTTTTGGCCTTGAAGTGCGAGTGTGATAGAAAATGATTATAACAGACAAGTCAAATTAGAATTATTATGAGGGAATTATAAACCAACACTGTTGTCTCTTCGTGGTGGTCACTACACTATTAACAAGTGTTTAGTTTCTATAATCATATCCATAAACATTAGGAAAAAGTAGAAAACAAAAAAAGCACTAATAATTATATCTATTTTGAATGAAGAACTGGTTGTTTTGTTAGGATTTCCAAAGTGCGGTTTAGTATAATGATTGCATGCCTAATCATACTCCTTCCTTTTCTAGGGGAAAAAGTAGAAAACAAAAAAAGGTGTTGGAATATATGAATCGTAGTTGGATACAAGCTAAACGGACGAATGTTGAATATGATGTTGGGGTGAGGGGTTTTTTAGACTTTGCAAAAAGAAATGCCGATGATGATAGTGGGATGTTTTATTGCCCTTGTGTAAAATGTTTGAATGAGAAGCGATTAAGTGCTGCAGATATATATACACATTTAATTTGTGAAGGGTTTTGTAAGATGTATATAGTATAGGTATAGCATGGTGAACAATTAGAAATGCCAAGTGCATCTCAACAGGGGGAAGTGACTTGTGATGATAATGACACTGATATGGGTGATCGGATAGAGGATATTATTCGTGATGTAGAAGAAGAGGCTTTTGAACAATCACATGCATATGGTAATATGTGCAGTGATGCTGAGAAGCCGCTGTACCCAAGGTGTAAAAAATACCAATTGCTGAATGCTCTAGTGAAATTGGTGAGCTTGAAAGCACGGCATGGATGGAGCGACAAGAGTTTTTCAGAAACGCTTAAGGCCTTTAAAGACATGCTTCCTGATGATAATGTGGTGCCTTGTCGATACTATGATGCTAAGAAAATACTGTGTCCACTAGGGATGAAGTATAAAAAGATCCATGCTTGCCCTAATGATTACATATTGTATAGAAAAGATCATGAAGAGAAGGAGTAATGTTCGATATATGAAACTCCGAGGTATAAATCAAATAAGGGCCCTGTAAAAGTGTTGTGGTATCTTCCAAACATTCCAAGGTTTAAGCGCCTGTTTGCCAATGAAATTGATGCCAAAAATTTGAGATGGCATGCAGATGAGAGGATTTTTTATGGAAAGCTTCGACATCCAGCTGATTCTTCTCAATGACAGAAGCCTAAGCAGTATACATAATTCATGGCCTGTTCTGTTGGTAATTTACAACTTATCTCCTTTGTTATGTATGAAACGAAAGTACATTATGTTGTCTATGTTGATTTCGAGACCAAAGCAACCCGGAAATGACATAAATGTTTACCTAGAACCCTTAATCGAAGACTTAAAAGAGTTGTGGGATAAAGGTGTCGATATTTTTTATGCGAACAAGAAGGAAACTTTTAATATGCAAGCAATGATCCTTTGTGCTATAAATGACTTCCCTGCATATGGGAACTTATCAAGATATAGAAAAAGGCCACAAAGCTTATCTGATATGTGAAAAAGGCACATGCCACCATCAACTTCAACATATAAGAAAGACAGTTTACATTGGCCATTGGCGATTTCTTAGACGAAGCCACCCTTATCGTAGATTAAAAAAAGATTTTTTCGGTGGCTAAGAGTTTGAAGATCCTCCAGAGGCATTGACTGAGGAGAAAATTTATGAAAAGGTGAAAAATATCAATACTATGTTTGGTAAGTCATCAAAGAGTAGAAATGAGAAAAATATATGGAAAAAAAGGTCCGTCTTCTTTGATCTTCCATATTGGCGCAATCTTGACATCAGACACTGTATTGATTTCATGCATGTGGAGAAAAACGTATGTGATAGTATTGTTGGGACACTGCTCAACATACAAGGAAGTTCTAAGGATGGCGTGAAGGCAAGATTAAACTTGCAAGAAATGGGAATACGAGAAGATTTACATCCAAGGCCATATGGTAATAGAACTTTTTGTCCTCCAGCTGCTCATACTTTGTCTAAGGTTGAGAAAAGAAGCTTTTCTGAGTGTTTACATGGCGCTAAAGTTCCCTCAGGGTATTCTTCAAATTTTAAAAAACTTGTATCGATGAAAGACTTGAAGTTAATAAGGCTAAAGTCTCATGATTGTCATGTCTTAATGCAACAACTACTCCCATTAGCTATTCGAGGCATTGTCGAATATGATCTCTTCAACACATATTGACTAGACTTTGTTTCTTCTTCAATGCCATTTGTTGTAAAGTCATTGACACGGAAAGATTGGAGGAATTGGAAAATGAAGGATATATGATCTTGTGCCAGCTTGAGAAGCTTTTTCTTCCTTCCTTTTTTGACATTATGGTACACTTGATTGCTCATCTAGGAGGGAGATAAAGTTATGTGGCCCTATCTATTTCCTGTGGATGTACCCAATCGAAAGAACTATGAAAATACTAAAAGGGTATGTGAAAAACCCCAACCGGCTTGAAGCATCTATTGTTCAAAAATATGTTTCTGAAGAAGCTATGGAATTTTGTCAACATTATTTGTCAAATGTATGATATATTGGCCTTCCTAAACATCATGATCAAGAAGGGGGTAGACGCGGGGCAACAGTAAAGAGCATAGATACTGATGAATTGCAACAAGTCCACTTGTACATTTTGAACAATGTTGATGAAGTTCAATATTACATGAATGCCCACAAAGAAATTGTATGGAAACAAAATAGTCGAATGACTGAACAAAGGTTAATTAGGGAGCATAACAGAACTTTCGCACATTGGTTCAAACAAAAGGTTCACGGAGAAGAATGTGTTTCTGATACAATAAATTGGTTAGCACGTGGTCCTGAAGTTGATGTCATAAGTTGAACTTCATTTGTGATCAACGGTTATATCTTTTACAAGAAGTCCCTAGATGATAAGAGCACCGTCCAGAATAGTAGTGTTGTATTAGTGGCTGAATCTATGCACTTCTCTAGTTCGAAAGATAAGAACCCTATATTGGCTGCCATACCTTATTATGGGGTGATTGAAGAGATTTGGGTGGTTGACTATGTTAAAATTAAATTTCCCATTTTCAAATGTAAGTGGGTTGATGTCAATAATGGTGTGAAAATCGATAGGTTATGATTTACATTAGTAGATCTGAATAGTAGAAGTTTTGGAGATGAACCTTTCATTATGGCAGATCAAGCGCAACTAGTATTCTATACATTGATCAGGCAAATAAAATGTGGTCTGTAGCTCTTCAAGGAAAAAGGGTCATTGATATTGACGAGAAAAGTCGCTTAAATTATGATCTTCTTGAGACTCCTTCTTTTTCCAGGGGTCTACCAGAATTGAACGAAGAAGATTAAGCAAATAATGCACATGGCACAAGAAATGATCATCACGAGGGAATATGGGAGGATATCTCTTTATGATACTACTTTGAACTTAACTAACTAAAGTAATTATGATTATGATTTATATCCGAAAAATATGTTTAGTTATTTTATCGATATAGTCTTCACATGTCATAGCTTAGGATTTATCTTTCTTTATTGTCGTTACAGGAAAATGATGAATCTCCATCGTCCTAGTACAGAGGATCAGCCACCTATTGCACCTCTAAGTCAGCCAGCTAGTGCTCAGTAGAGTCAGCCAGCTAGTGTTAATCAGGGCGAGCCTAGCAATGCTCTGAGCCAGGGTCATAGTGAGCGCAGTAGCCAGTCTGTATGGAGGGGTAGACGTGGCACAAGATTGACAGACGTTTCCCTCAGTCGGAGTGCAGGCCAAAAGATACCAATTGAGTTTGATAGATATTGGAAACCAATCAGTCCTAATGCCCAACGGTATAGGAGTTTTGTCGACCTCCTTGAACGCAACGAGCCGAGCATCTTGATAGAGGAGTGGAGAAATGTCGATGAAAAGGTAAAGAAACATATTTAAGACACTATCCAGGTATAAATTCTCTTATGTATGTAATTAATTATTATCAAATATGTCACAAATTTGTCACTTACTCCTTCAATGAATGCATTCCAGCTCACGTACGACGTTCCTCAGAGTGAGATCTTGTACAACAAGACAATGACATATTGTTATGAGCGTTGGAGCAAGTTTAAGACAAATCTGACCAACAATTACATTCATATCGAGGTGAAAGATGGTCAGCCTCGTCCTAATCCATGCGACTAGTATACATTTCTTGATCAAGCGACTTGGCAATCATTTGTTAGGCTTCAGACTAATCCAGAATCTTTGGTTAGTTGAATTATTTTTCGTTTTATTTACTTAGCAATTATCTTAATTGATTATAACACTTTCCTTTTGTATCATTTCTTATTCGCAGGCAAAAAGGCAAAAAGCACAAGAGAGTGGTAGAAAGAATGATTGCCCTCATACAATGTCTCGTGGGGGTTATGCAAAGGCTGAAAGAGACTTGTTAGCGGCCAAACGGAAGAGAATGGAAGAAGCATCTCAATCCAATCCTTCTATTCTTCTTTCTCCACTATCTCCGATTCGTCGTGAAGAAAAATGGCAATTTGCCCACCAAAAAAGGAGTGGGTCTTATAAGAGTGAACAATCTCATATAGTAGGTGAAAGAATTGTAAGTATATATTGTTGCTGTTATTAATTACATAAGAAATGTACATTATTACTTATGTTTGTTATTTTGTATTATCTTACAGGAGGAACTTAGAAAAAAAAACAAGTTGAGGGATCTTTTAAGTTGGAGGGCAGGAATGATATTCTAACAGTTGCTACTGGCAAACATGAGCATCCAGGCCGTGTCAAGAGAGTTGGAGGAGGGGTAGGGATACGGGATTACTTTGGAGCCTCCGTACACCATTCCTCAAACATCGTAACTAGGGAGGAATTGGAGACTATGTTGGCCACTGCAAGAGTAGAAGCAAATGTCGAGGTTGAAGCATCATTTGATGCACTATTAGAGACTCGGTTAGCAAGATGAAAGAGGAAATGATAGTATTTATGAGCTCAAGACAAGATACCAGTGCTCCCCAGCCACAATCGATTGATCCTAATAAGCAGAGCATTAAAGGGAGTTGTTGCAACATCGGGCAGTCATCAGAGGGTCCTGTAAGAGAAATTACTGAGCCTTGTGATATTTTTGTCGAGGATCTTCTGAGACGGTTAGTTGCATGAGGTAGTGTACATAACCTAGGATCAACTGTCCACCATCGACAAATGGAAGCTGATCAAGTCTGAGTATCAGTTGACGAGGTGATCATTGCAGATGCACCTATCCCTATCCCTTCTTATGAATTCAAGATTGTAAGCGATGTCCTGGGTACGTTCATCTTGTTGCCAACGAACCTTGTTTCTGTTCGAGCCAAGGAAAGTCCGATCAAAGCCCTATCAAGTCCAGCTCCCTTCACTCAGCAAGAAGTTTCACAACCTCCATTGAATATCATGCAACAAGTGATTCTGATGGCATATGATACATCCTTTAAAACAAGAGAGTGGCCTACGGATTCAGTTGTTCGACAGTCAGGGATGACATGCTATCTTGAGAGGGATGATTTGATGTCCTTGGTAGCTCCTAGACAAAATTTTACGATTTGGATTGTCCAACTGTTTTTAATGTAAGTATCTTCTGCAATTCAAAGTAAATATTTTAAAAGTTTCACTGTTTACCTTTTATTTATGTGATTGTATTATTGTAGGTACATGCATCGTAGGTTGGTCTCCTCTGGTAAAAGCGAAAAATTTGGATTCTTATGCCCCCATCACATCCAAGAGAAAGGGACCACAGCTTCTAGCAAACATAGATACTTATCAGAGAGGCTTAGTGAAACTGGACTGAGTGTTTCTTGGCTCCATATGTGCATGGGTAAGAAACAAACTGATATTTTATAATTTATATAATGTTTTATGTTTGCTTAATATTCTTCTTTTTTTCAGTGATCATTGGCAGTTGCTTCTTTTATGCAAGAGTAGTTACACTGTCATCCTCTTATGTTCCCTCCAATTCAAACCAGGGAATGATTTGAAAAAGACCATGAACTCGTTAGTTTTCTTGCATTATTACCTTTTTTATGCAAAGTTTATGGAATTTGTGTAAAACCAATAACCTTTATCATTGTGATGATCATAGGGCTATGCGGACATTCCTACACACTGCTTGTGGTAAGCATGTTCATGACTTAAAGGACCCTATATGGATCATGCCAAAGGTTAGTACATATTGATTTGTTTAAAGAATGTAATAAGCCATGCCTTTATATTTGTTTTAATGATATCATGTTTTTTCTCAGAGCCGTAGGCAACCACAGGGGTCCAAATTATGTGGTTTTTATGTTTTGAGACACATTTACAATTTTATCACTCTAGGCACGACTGATTTTACTCAAGAGGTAAATTTATATTTCAGAACTTTTGTATTACTTTATTGTTTTTAAGTTACTAAGTTAATGTTTCATCTGGTTTTGGTATTACATGTGTTTGATCTTGCTGATCCCTTTCCTGAAGAAGATATTGATTTCATTCGCACATGTTGTGCTAAATTCATCTATGAGCTATTACAAAAATAATGAGTTTTTGAATCCAACATTACATTGTACATTGTTCTCATATGTATTGCTAACAAGGTTTATGTATCTGTGTAGGACAATTTCTGTAATATGGGTGATACAGGAGGCATGGGATTTGAGGGACTGACCTTTGTAATTTTTCTTCTTTTTGTATTCTGTAAAGTTGAGGAATTTCTGTTGTTGCTTGTATCAATACTTGAATTTTATTGCTGCCGTTGTCATTTCAAAGTTTTGCATCCATTTCTGAGCAAATTTCCTGTTTGGACATTCGTTCATGTTTTTAGTTTTAGACAACTTCATGTTGCACATTGAAATTTGGAGTTCCTAGAATATGATTTTAGCTTGTTGCTTAAATTGTGACATTTGATCTTGAACCTTGTTCTACACTAATTACCATTTATTGGAAGTTTATTTAAAGTCACCTGGCTTACACCTTTATTTGTGCTTGTTGTTGATCTTGCTGCTGTCATTGCTTTTGTGAAATATGTTATGTTGCTTCTATGCAATCTGTTACTTACTTCATACTTGGGGAGTTGCATATAGATAGACAAATACATGCACTCCATTTCATCCGTTGCATTTTACATTGTTCTCTATTGCTTCAAGATTCATTACTACTGTCATTTGGTCCTCCTTACTGTCTAATTGCACTGTTGGTGTTATTTAGTTCTAAACTAAGGTTGGTCATTACTTTTGGCTAAATTCTTGACAAATTTGCTTGCACTATATTGTAATTGGAATTATTGTCAAAGTTGTGCATTAAGCTGTCATGCATAGTTTCCTGAAGTCTGGGATTTAAATAAATTTATGCATCATTATGAAGCCTTTGCTAAAATTGAGCAAATCTATTTGACATTTTCTGTGCATTTGATATTAATTTCTTGTCTGCTTTTTGTTTCTGCAGGTTGGGTTAGGTTAAGCATTATCTTCATCTGAGTTTTGCTGTACATTCTATTACACTGGTCTGCTGTTAACATTGTTTGAACTCATTCCTAGTTTTTCCCAATCTGTTGACTTAGGGACTGAAACTACAAGTGAATTTGCGCTAAAATTGAGCCAATGCAATGAAGTTTACATTACTTGCTGCCATATTTTCCATACTGTAATTAAAGTGCTGCAAATGAATCATTAATGTGTGACTGGCTTGTATGAAAATTTGTTCCTGCTATAGACTGCTGCTTTTGAATATTGAAATTGAAATATGTGATTGTTCTGTACTGCTGTTAAAATTGGAGCATCCACTATGTGTATATATAAAAGGGACGTTTTTTAAAAAAAATAGAAGATTTAAGACCGGTTGTAGTCACAATCGGTCTTAAAATGTACTTTAAGACCGGTTGTGCCCACAACCGGTCTTAAAAATCCAACTTTTAAGACCGGTTGTGGGCACAATCGGTCTTAAAGGTCTAACCTTTAAGACCGGTTATGCCCATAATCGGTCTTAAAAGGTCTGACCTTTAAGACCGGTTGTCGGCAGAACAGGTCTTAAAGGAGACCTTTAAGACCAGTTTTAAGAACAATCGGTCTTAAAAGTATGACTTTTAAGACCGGTTTTAACAACCGGTCTAAAAAATAACAGACTTTTTAGACCTGTTGTAACAAGACATAATTCACAACCGGTCTAAAAAGTCAATTTTCCACTAGTGAACAGAGTATGACGCAAGCAATTAGATCAATGAACAGTAAATGACGGCTAAGGGTTGGTGAGGCACACCAATATTGAAACCTAGGTTTATTTTTCTTACTTTACTGCATAAATTAGTAATATAAATAGGTCCTAAACTTCATTATAAGATCATCCAAAAATTGAATAAACACATTTGAGATTGGTTCCTGTACCAGTAATTGCACCAAGTCCTTCTGACAAAAAAAAAACTTGACAAATTGTGACTTTTATCTTATGTTTAGATTTTAAAAGAAAAAATTAGAGAGTAAAGAATACTATAAGAAAAAACTCCTAAAAATAGTAATGTTTTTTACTATTTGGGGGAAATTTCCTTCCTTGTTTTCCTTCTCCATATTTTCCTCTCAATTTTCCCTCAATCTAAACATATGGTTAGCCCCAATTTTCCTTAATGAAATTTGATTTATTTATACTTTGAATGAGTTTTGGTCTTGATGATTCATATACTTTGAATAACAAGTTTTGATTTTAATCTATATACTTTTATAAGTTTTGATTTTGATTCATATACTTTAACTTGTTAATATTGTTAAATTCATACCAAATCCTTATAAAACTATAGGCACTAACATTTTGGATGAAAGAAACTTTAGTAAAAACCACAATTTAAAACAATATGGCCTAAAACTAAAATTCCATCAAACTTTAAATACCAACAATAATATTAACCCTATGTAATTTTTATACAACAGAATAGGAAAAAAACGCTTTTTGGGAAATTAAGTCTAAGTGACAAGAATATAATTCCAAAGTTCCAAAAGAGCCTATGGGTTTAGGATGTTTAGGCCAACAGTGTCATTATCAAGAGATTTTTAGCAAGAAAGTCTACAATATGATCTGCACCCCAATACAATTGACTTGGAGTTTAATTTGCCATCTCCTCCTAAGCATATTCTTGATCTCTAGGATCACTTCCCTACCTATCCTCATGTTTTGCAAGAACATCGGTTCGTATCATAGTCACACGCTCTTTTGAGAATCACCCCCAAAGTTCAACTGTAAGATGTTCACCTCTTTCTAACCTAAATCTGAACCCCTTCACAAGAGCATATATAGCTGCCATTTCTCTATATTTTAAGTTAGCGATAGAAGCTGCTTTTACACGTGATTTACAGTGTACGAGGTAAAGGAGTATTGTTTTGACTTGCGTGAACATACCTTCAAATGCTAACTCAAACATGCTATCTCAAGATAATACCATATCATGCAACTTTGTACGTGCTTATTTGGAATAAGGATTGGAGCTTTCAAAAGCAGCTTTTCAATTGTGATTTACGGTATACGAAATAAGTATGTGAGAGGAGTTTTATCTCGATTTATGTGAATAAACACTTTTGGGATCACATTACAAGCATTAACATAGCCCTGTATGTTCATTGGCTGTCACACAACAAAAACGACCATGCTAATTAACTCTGCCTTCTAGACGCTGAAACCTAATGAGCCAGGGACCATTCTCACTTTGTTAGCTCCTTCGATCCATCTCAAAATATTTATTAGAGAGCCTAGGTTACTTATTTGAATTCAATTTTAGATCAAAATTGATGTTAAAAAGCGACAGCAATTTTTTGGACTATCTTTTTTTGCATGAAAAATAATTAAATACTTTTGTTCTTCATTAAAAGAAATCAAAATTAATCTTCAGGAATTGTAACACTCTACGAGACTGCAAGAGTTCAAATAATTCAAAAGAAAATCTAAAATTTGATAAGTTTTCAAAACATAACTTAATTCCCCAGGAATTTTAACAAACAAAAGAATATATCATGATGACATCATCTTCGTTATTTTTTAATAATGAGACACTGCACCATCATTAGATTCTTTCGCCAGTACTAAAAGATTAATATCGTTTCATTAGATACAATCTCCATTCTCATTTCAAATAATTTCTATCCTTGTTGGTGATGAAAACAATTGTGGATTTATTTGATGTGTTAATATATTGCCAAATTAGGTTATCAAGTAAAATAGAAATGTTGAAAAAAGTGAAAATATTATGACATTAACAAAAAAGAAAAAGAAATGAAAGCAAGCTGACAAAAACAAAGAGAACTTTCAGATGGAGGAATCGAGGAGAATTATCATTATTCAATCTGAATTTTCAATTATTTGATATACTGTTCATTTAAAGGCCTCAAATCTTATTCACAAAAAAGGCCTTAAATCTTGGAAACTATTCTTTCTCATTCTTAATATAAAATCTACTTGAATAAAAAAAATTGAGCTAAAAAATAAATTTTATATTAGCCACGGTAGGTTTTGGCGGGGGGAAAAAAAGCACTGTAGATAGTACTTCCAAACTTGCATGAAAGAAAAATCAATCTACAGTATGATTATATGCAGTGAACAATTGAAAATTAGACAGACTATTCATTCAGAAAAGGTACGGTATAATGTTATTAAATATGAAATGAAAATATTAAATTTTCATTTTAAGATATTATGGATGTTCATGTAATATTCCTAATATTATTCTATATATCCATTCGAATTATAATATTCACAACAAAAAAAGGAAATGCCAAAGAGTTTTCAAAGCCACAATTGCCAAGATGTTCATTTACCAGACACCTGTAAAATAAGGGGCCCCGCGACATTGTCGTAATTCCTATCATGCGTATACACTAAAATATGACCACCACAAAGTATTTTATTTTATTTTTAAAAATAAGGATCACAAAAAAGGGAGGTTTCTTTCTTTTCTTTTTTTCTAAGCATTTTTACTATGATTAGTGGTTAGTTTGTTTTAAATTACTTTGCATTGAATGAAGTAAATATGTAAAAAGAGGTTTATAATTTTTTTTAAAACTTTTCTTATTGGTTGCATATATTAGGAGGATTGAAAACATTACTTAGTAAACATAACACACCTTTTATAAGTAACTAACTTAATTAATTTTTTTTTTAATTTTATAAAAATTTCTTATATATGTTTTATATTTAGGATTGAAAAAAAAAAAAGTCCTGCTTCATATCCATCATATAGGAGCTACTTAGCAAATGTGCATTGGAATTACTCATTATAGATGGTTTGGTAAAAAAAAATTATAAATTTAGGCCTCTTATCTTACCTACCAAGGTAATGGAAGCCACTTCTGGTCATTTTGGTGGAATTGGGATTCCCAAGTTGAGTAGTAGGAACCGCTGCGTAAAGGGCATGCATCAACCCATTTTTGTGGACTTCCAAGCTCACAGGATCCACAACAATGCAGATGATGATGTGACATGGCGTGGTCGGATCCAGCTTGATATCCCAACTGTCACTAAATACTTTAGGATGTTGATTGCATTAAAAATTATTTTAGAACACTAATTGTTCTAAAATTACTTTAAAATACTATATGTATCAAATATTACTTTATGATGTTAAATACGTACAGTTGGAAAAATACTTTGGGCTATGTTTGGTTGGGGGTTTGTTGAGGGGAGGGTAGTTATTTGATTTCTCCGCGGGTCATCTTCACACTCCAGTGCTTGGTTGCCTCTTCTCCAGCCGTCATTGCCGCCAACTGGTCCTCAAACTGCTGTAATTTCCCAAATGAGATAGCAAAGGGAATTGCCCATGTGTTCATTTAATTTGTGGTTGTATTGCCGTTTTCAATTTGGTTCCTCTGCTTCGCATTAATTAATTTGTTGTATAAATGTTGTACTGTGTGGTTTGTGCTCATTAATTCATCATAATTCATGCAAATTCTATGCTCCTCTCAGGTCCGGTTTCTCTCATTATCCCTTTTCTTATTATCTCTCATAATCTCTAAATCATATCCATTCAATTAATCTGAAAAGATAAAAAATGAGTCACGTCATCAAGTTATCACTCCTTTAACTTTTCTCTCCTCTTTCCAATCAACAGTCTATATGAGCTCCTTTTCCCAATCAATGGTTTAGATGGGCTCATGAGGAATGATGAGAGGATTTGCTTCCCATCTGTATACAGCTCGACACAAATAATTTGTTGAATATTTATACTCAAACTTTGGTTGCAGAGAGGAGATGAAGCTAGGATGTATATGTTTAAAGCATAGGGAAAGCATGTTTTCCTGGGAAATTGGTCAGGAATCTGTGGAATACTTGGGAAAAGTGAGGGTTAAGACTATATTTTAAATCATGATGCATGTATTTGGAAGCTCTGGGATAAAGAAATAAGAGTATTTTTATGAACGAAACTGCAGCCCCTGTGTTTGGAACAGTGATTAAAGCTTTTAAAAGTAGCTTTTCAATCATGATTTATAGTTTACGAAGTAAGTATGTGAGAGAAGATTTATCTCGATTTAAGTGAATAATTATTTTTGGGTAATCCAAAAATTATCTCAGACAAGCATTAATCAATTATCATTTCTGTTTGCAGCTTGGTCCATCACGGACGTTTCTAACGCCAGTGCTTTGATAACTCCATTGACAGTGATGCTTAGTTGCTGTGTTATGTAAACTATGAACATTTGTTAATATACTCTACTCCTTTTCACTACAAAAAATACATGTGTTGCTATTTTAAAGGGGGGGGGCGTGTATAATTAAGAAAATTATTCCAAAAATAAAATTCACAAGGTGCTTTTTTGAACGTACGACCTGAATTTACACTTACACAGTACAAATTTACTAAACTATGATTTTATTACCTTCTAAAATAGTGCAAATTCATAAGTTGAATGATATTTGCATTATTTACTACTTGTACAATGCAAATTTAAAATTATGAATTATTAAATATTATTATAAATGCTTTTATCATCTTTAAAATGCATATTTAAATATTTTATTATAAATGGGGTAGCAAGTTTTTAAGATTAAAAAATTAGGAAATATTAATTCAGATATAAATGTCATAAAAAAATAAAAATAAAATAATAAGAGTAGATTTGTCAACTTATAATTAGTTCCCCTCCCTTACTCTGTAATCAAACGAAAAACCAAACCTTCTCTCTCTTATGTTTCAACCAAACAAAGCTTATAACCTTCTCTTTTCTACCCCAACCTAACCTTAATGAACTTCCCATGCTCTCTCCTGTGCTGAACTAAACACACTTATTAAAGCCAAAATACTTCACCTTGATGAATTCAACTTAACCCTAATTCTGTATGGGTTGTGTGTGATTGACATTGCATTTAGAAGAGCAGAGGTCATGTTAATTAAAAAGCTCAAAATTAGTGGGAACCTCAAAATACTGTTTGGGTTAGCACTCTGAAAAGACAAAATGACTTTACTTTTACCATAAGTCAAGTTAAAGATAAAGCTAGTTTCTGGAGTTTTTAAAATTAACCTTCGGTTTTTTTTATATTTGAAATTTTTAAAGATGTCTTTTTAATATATCATTTAAATAAATTTATATTATGTTAAATTAATTTTTTTTATAAAAATATATTTAAACATAAATTATATCACACGAATTAAATTTTAGGTCAACTTCAATTTATAAAATATAATTGGGATAAAATTCAATTTCACACACACGAATGTTCAAACAAGCCCTTAAAATATGCGCCTCTTTAGATGAGATTTCAAATTTCAATTTATCAAGTTGTAAGAGATTAATCTTTAAGAAAATCCTATTTAAATATATTTGAAATGTCCAAATCTATATTCAGATCTGCATTTTTATTAAATCCTTAACAAGCTAAGAAGCTGCATTAGAAATTTCTGATTTAAATAATTTCATCAATATGTCCTTGTATTATTTTCTCTTGTGTCTTCTCTTTCCATCTCATTCTTTTTTTTCAAATAAAAACCAAGATATTAAAACTCGAACCGGCTATTGAACCGGTCAGGATATTGAGTTAAGGGTCAGTGGGTCAGACTGGGGCCAAACATGAGCTAAACCGGAACTAAACCAGTGAGAAATTGAATATTTTAGGTTTATTAATATAAAATTCTAAAGAAAAATATTAAAAAATCAATTTTTTCTTTTAAAAAAAAGTGAACCAGTTCGGTCACCGGACCGAACCGGTTTAGGCACCGATTCCCGGGTGAGACCGGCCGATCTGATCCAGGTTCCGGACCCTGATAAGTTCCGGACCCGGATAAAAACTCCCTCTCAAACCCGTTGTCCTTGGCCTCTCCGTCTCCTCTTTCCATCTCCTCTTCCCCTCCATTCTCTTCCTCAATCCCCTTCTGACTCTTTCTCTCCCCCACATCAACTTCACCGACCGTATCCCACCTCGATTCTAATTGGTTTAACAGAACCCTTCCCCTTCACAGTAAAATTAGGAGGCCGGCAGTCCCGAGTTAGGGTTTGAAAGTTGTCTCTTGCGAGTGTGAAAAGGAAAAAAAGATCTAACCCTATCAAAGTAATGACTGTCCCCTACGACATATGTGACATTACTAAACTGTCTTCAGAAGAATCTGACGTCGTTGATAATGACATTCACTCTGGGTTGATTAAACCTCCTGATTATTATCTATAGTTGCGAACAGTTGTAAGATCATGGGCAAATCGTCTTTTTTTTTTCCTTCAAATTTACGAATAGTTGAGCATACTTTTCAATCATCCCATATATGCTCCATGTAAATCATGCAACAACAATAGCGTTGAAGAAAAATTGTGAGAACTTGCCTTTCAATGCTGTTATAAGTCGACTAAAAGTTAAAATCTCATTACTTCAATGAAATGTGGATTTTAGCGTTAGACTTAAAAAGTCTATAGGAATTTACAATTAAAAGTTTTCAATTTTTATTAACTACAACCCTGACAACAAAATATTACTTATAAAGGGGTATTATGGTTTTTTAACAACATTCATAAATCTCTAACCGTGTCTATGGTCCTTATTAGAGATTTGTTAAAAATGTAAGCCTCAGTTTGGATTACAACATTTTGGAAGGATTTAATTAGGATTTTCCCTTAATCTTTTCACTAAATCCAACTCCCCATAAGTTTCATTTTTTGTATACTTAAACATCAATAATATATATTTTTGTTAAACTCACGAGTTGACCCACTGAATTTATTGTTTTTACATTTTCAACATATAAGATGATGGCGGCTACCTTTTAAACTTGTACTAACTGTAAACTCGGTTGAACTCGTGAATACACTCTCCAAGTTTACTATTTTTGCATTTCTAACTTAGAAAAACTTATCAATTCACTCTTAAATTTGTGCTACCTAAAATATGAACATTGATTAATTTAATTTTTATTATTTAGATTTGAAATATATTTAAACAAAATCATTGTCAATTTTTATATTGTAATTATTTAATCATATACTTTTAGTAGCTATTTCTTGAGAAAAAGAAAACTCTACTATATGAGTTTATGTCTCTATAATGAATTTTTTTTAAACTTGTAATTAAGTTTGTCAACCTCCATAGTGTATCATCCTATATGTCAGTTTATAAGTTAGGTGAGTTTGTTTGGGAGAAAAAATGATAAATATAGAAAATAAAATGGATTGAGCGTTGAGACTTATTTTTTGGACTAAATCCAACCCTCAACTAAATTTTTTTGCCAACTTCAACAAACTCTTATATTACGAAATAGAGTGTCACAAGTCCCATATTGGGAGAGTTTCTAGCGCCCAAGGACTTATGCTCATTACAATAGTTAATGTGATGATCATAAGTAGAGAAAGCTCATTCCAAAAAATTAACCTATTAGCAGGGAGAGCTCTTTGAGCTTGTAAACAATATCACACTTGTGAGGATTTTTTATGTGGGACTCATAACAATGTCATCCCCTTTTAGAGGGGACATCTCCGACAACTCCACACCACGACAACACTTTGTTAGTTCAAAACTTTCACTAAGAGGAGTGTGAATTTGGTGATAATTAAAAATTTAAAACTTAATGACAAGGGAAAAGTTAGAAAGATGAGAGAGGAAGAGATAGACACAAGAGATTTATACTTGTTCAATCTAACCACTTGACCTACATCCAGCCCTCATAAATCCTTCTGAGTGTTTCACTATGCTTCCAATATTAGCCAGGCTCTTGGCGCCTCAGTACAAACAAGCTTCTCTTCGAAGAACACTCGCTTCCCCTTACACTTTGCAATTAATGCCGACACTCAAAGTCCCATTACCTTGAGTGACTAACCAAGTGTAATAAATTATATATAACAATCTCTGTTCAAAGAGTAAATGAAATAAGCACTGAAGTACAATGATTCTCTTGAATGCTCAAGTATTTATAGGTTGGAAGAATTAATGACCTTTGAAGATTTGAATATAGTCGTTTGAGTGATGAGGTCATTTCTTCAACCTTTAATGTTACCGTTGGAAGGCAGAGATGATTTTTTATTAGTCGAGGAAGTTTGTATTAAATGCTTTTGACAAAAAGTGCTTTTTGCTGATCTATATATTAATCCATGATTAAGCACCTGAAACATATTCATACAAGTGATTAGTATCATATAGAATCAATTAGAAGTGAACAGAACATGATTAAGATTGATTTGATAGAGTATCAAAAAAATTTGAGACGGTATTCTAAAACTAACACTGCATCACTCGAGTGATCACTTGGGTGATTTGTCTCTTTGCTTCAAAGTTCATTTTGAAAGCCTAATGAATTACTCTTGGGTTCACTAGAGTGATATGGAGGTGATGCTTAAATTATAAGGCCATTCGAACGATATTGTTTTGAAACTTATCACTTCTTGAATCACTCAAGTGCATTGGAAGTGATCTCACTTTGATTGTTCACTTGAGTGATTAGTCTGAAATTATGTTTGAGAAAATCTAATCACCTCTAAGATCACTTGGGTGCAATGAAAGTTATTGGCAATTTTGGTTCATCACTTAAGTGCTCACTCGAGTGATCAAGTTGAACTTAATTTTAGGGAAAAACATATCAATGCCACAATTGTCACGCTCTTATCTCAATTTCAACCTTTTTCAAAGTATTTACGGAAAACGATATGCGATTTGGTAGGCAACACAGGAATAACACAACTATACTGATAATATGTGCACGATTATATAAATTCCCCATAGGGGTTTGTACATGATACTTACGATTAAGGTATCCGTACAAGACTACTAGGGTGTCTAAACCCGTTCTAGTGAAATGGAGATATCTTTCCGTCTTCGTTCCACCACTGCATTCCTCTCGTATAGTTCTCTTCTCTATTTTCAATACACCTCTTGTTTTCACCTGTCTAATTTGTTGGTAGGGGAGGGTGAGATTCGAGAGAATCTCAGTAGGAAACAGATACCATAATGCATGCATGATTGATGCTATGTGTATGACATGTTAGCTTTATCTAGATGTATACCCTATAATGACATTTTTGCATGCTCAATGTTTCATACAACAAGACTATGGTCACAGCGAAAACAGAAACAAAGCTTCATTTATTCAAATATGCTCTACACAATCAAGTAAAGCAATCACATACATTATTACACAAGCAAATATATCAAATACATGCAAGTAAGGTAAGTCTCTACCTTAACCCTTTTCAGCCTCGAAACGTGTGCCTCGATCTACGTGCAAACAGCTTGGGGCTCCATATTCGATCCTACAATGTCAAATGTACTATTTAGACACTTCCATAGTGTTTTTGAGGGTTATATGAGTCTATCTTGAAAAATTACTAAAATACCCCCAGGAACTCGGCCCCATCATACCCAGTCCGGTTGTACTTTTCTCGAAATTCTAATCTGGGTTATTCTGACATATTTTCACCCAAGGAATCCATTTCTGGACTCAGAATTATTAAATTCAATGTCAAATTATGAAATTGCCCTTGGCAGCCTACTTTTAGGGTTTTAAAGACGTTTCCGTAATTATGCTTTCTCGGCCTTTTCTGAAAAAGTGCCCAACTGTAACCCCACCTAATTTTTTCTCCTGAACTCAATGGAATTATCAAATCATTGAAAATCCAACTCTAAGACCCATTTACAGCCCTGGCCGAATTATATGAGTTTTCTGAGGAAAATTGGGGTTTTTCAGTTTCGACTCCGTAAACACGTTCCTTTCTACTCCTAACCACTTTACTGACTATTCCATTAGATTAAAACTACCATTTAGTATCAATTTGGGCAGAATAACAGCCCCCACAACCCATTTTCCATTTTTACACACAAAGAAAATCCGACGAAATTTCACCGATTAAATTGTCTATAACAACCAGAATAGTCAATATGCAAGAGTTTGGAAGTTATCTCAAGCTCCCACTAGCTTTTCCTTCTTGTGGCTGAAAACCCTAACTTCAAAACACCAAGATTTGTGCTTCAAATACCTTACATCACATAGAAGAGAAGCTTAGGAGAAGGATTATACACGTTAGGTACGAATTCACCGAAAAAATCGACCTATCTCGTGAGTTTTCTCCTCTTCTCTCTCTAAAACTCCCTCTCTCTCTTTCTCCATGGTGCTGCACGGTTTTTGGCTAATGGAGGAAAAGGATGATGATTTTATAACATTTAGCTTATGTCATCTTTAATTATGATGATGTCATAATTCCCATTTTCGGATTTCAGCAATTTCTAGCAGATTTTCTGCCCTAACTTTGAAAAATCATAACTAATTCTAGAAAAATTGAATTGGAGTGATTCCAAAGCCTATAGAACTCTTATTGAGTCTGATTTTAAGGAAAAATATATAATTTTGCTGAATGGAATCACAAAATTCCCAGAATTTCAATCTTTGCATATTGTTCCAGAAACTTCACAGTTTTTCTATGCTTATTTCAAAAATTCATATCTTTTTGTGTATAGCTCTAATTGATTCATATGACCTATCAAATTAAAACTTAGGATGTCTACTTTCATCCTGTAAAATATCATAATTTTTGCTCATTATTTGATCATTAAAATGAACATGACAAGCTTACTACCTCATAGGCGATTTCACCAAAAACATAATTACTTTTTCCAAAATTCATCATTTTACTTTCTTAATACCCCAAAGATATTAGAATCATTAGGGGATAAATTTGGGCTCCTGCTAAATTGGGGCTTAGCAGTTCACTTAATTTAGGCTTATTCTCAAGCCTCAAATCTCAAAATTCGGGGTATTACAACAATCACTTGATTGTAGTAAAAGTGACGCCAAATTGGTAGGTCACTTGAGTGATCTTTTGACAAGCATTTTAGAAAGAAATAGACCATTGGCAAAATCACTTGAGTGTTGTGAAAGTGATGCAATTTTGTTGGATCACTCAATTGATCAACTTTAAAACTTTTCTACAAACTTCATATCACTTTCAAGGTCACTGCAGTGATGTGAAAGTGATGACAAATTGATTCATCACTCAAGTGGTCTTGTTGAAAAATAATGGAACACTTTCAGTGTCTGACAAGGTGAAAAACAATTTTTCATAGTACATCACTCGAGTGCTCACTCGAGTGATATGTGAGATTTTTCATAACTTGCTCACTCACTCACAGTGGACCTAATAGTGATAAAGTTTAGACACATCACTCAAGTGATCCAGTCTTTTTCATATCACTCGAGTGATTAACTACTTTTAACTTAAAAATGGTTTCTCAGTTTTCAAATCCATATTTCTCCTGCCAAACAATATTTTTAAGTTTTGTTATCATCAAAACATGAAATCTAACATATTTGTCTTCCTACAGGTTATTAAAATCCTCCGTGAGTAGCCCTTTTCATGAACATCAACCTTTCAATAAAAGAACCAATGTAATGATTACTAGTCCAAAACATCAGCCTTTATTTAGTCTTTGATTTATGTATCCTTAAATTTGAGGAGGATTTTATTATTTTTAAAACATCGATACACACATATCTACATCTATATATATATATATATATATATATATAATGAGTACAAAATTACACTCCCATCTTCGGCATTTAGGCTTTAGTTCAAATAAAGCATGGGACCTGTACTTAATTTATTCATAGTAAGGAGACTAAAGCTGGTAATATTATTAAAGGAATATTTTCTTTATCCCTAAATTTGGCAAGAAATTATTTCTAAACCATTGTACGTACGAGACAATGAGAATAACTGGCAACTCGGTTTTGATCACTTCTGGTTTGTGCTTTTCTTCGTGCGGCTGATTATTCAGAAAACCATAATTAAAGTCTGTTCGAGTTTGTTCGGGTTACTATATTAAGATTTTAAAAGTTAGATTCTTCCCATTTAAAGTTTGATATAATTTTTCTTTTTTTATTTTTTAAGATGAATTCATGATTTTAATTTTAACTAAATTTTTTAAAAAATATTTTCGAACACACATTTAATAACTTTAGACCGGGTATAAAAGTGACCCGTCCAAAAAATCATACCTTTTGGACCTTTTTTCGGCCATGTCAGGTTTTTAACAATTAAAACTTTCTAGATCAGGCTTCGGCTCAGTCTAAACACATATTTTTTTAGAAGTGGCCGACTTCCTGAACTGGTCTTATCTAGTCCGGTCTAAAAAAAGCCCCTTTTAACGAAAAACATAAGAAGGTTTTATGGGGAGCTATCGTAATTTCTAAAGTTGAAGGGCCCACGTTAAAAGGCAACAGCTAGATATATGAGATCATAAATACGTCCCCCACATGGCAATGCCGTCAGTATATTATATGAAGGAAATAATGTAGAGGCAATTAGGTACAAGCTCTTGGGCCATGGAGGGCCCATGTAATAACAGTGCAATAACCCATTTCACCTAACCCTTCCAACTGTACATGATTATTTGTTCTAGCACCGT
Organism: Inga laurina; assembly: GCA_963855925.1. NCBI lineage: Eukaryota > Viridiplantae > Streptophyta > Magnoliopsida > Fabales > Fabaceae > Inga > Inga laurina. Next base: position 20,087,933 of record OY979702.1, on the reverse strand, counting down.
CATTCATTTATGTTAATATATTCAATAACATATCTTGCATTACGATCCTATTTAAGCTCCTGCGTGCAAGGAGGAAATGGCAGCCTCTGAACTGACTCAATTTGTGAGTACAAGGTAGTCAGAAACTGTATAGTTTTATACAACGTTTTGTGATGGAGAGAAAGTTCATTTGTGTGATTTTTCTGGGGCTTTGCTTGGTCCTAGGAAATGTAGATGGAAGAAAGCATAGGAGGGGACCAGATTTGGACAAGAAACAGCCTGATTCGTTCTTTAATTGGTTCTGCGGAGGGTTCCTTCATGGTGGTGGTGGTAATGACGGTTACAATGGTGGCGGTCTTGAAGGTGGAAGTTATGGCTGGAGCAACGGAGGTGGCAGTGGAAATGGAGGAGGATATGTAGGTGTCAGGTGGTATGAAAGTGGCAGTGGAGGTGGCAGTTATAATGGTGTTGGCAATGCTTACAATGGTGGTCGTGGAGGCGGAGATTACGGTGGTAGCAATGGTGGAGGGAAAGGATATGGAGGAGGAAATGGAAGGGGATATGGAGGAGGATATGAAGGTGGAGGGAATCATGGGTATGGAAGCAGACCTGGTTATGGAGGAGGAGGTGGCGGCGGTTGGGGAGGTGGCGGCGGTTGGGGAGGTGGAGGGAATTATGGGTATGGAAGCAGACCTGGTTATGGAGGAGGAGGTGGCGGCGGTTGGGGAGGTGGAGGTGGAGGTGGTGGGGGTGGGGGAGGAGGTTATGAAAACATGTATAGAAATGAGGCTACAGTGAAAAATGGCAATGCAAAAAAGCCTTAGCTTGAAATATGTTTCAGGAGTTGGAAGCTTCTTGGGTTATTAGTTAATTTAAGTGCTGAAGTATATGTTAATATGGCATCTTTTCTACTTCCAGCGGTCCTACTTATAAGATAAAGTTGACTTTTTTAGAGAAATTAAGGAAGCTAATTAAATTATTTTAGAGTATTTATATTTATATTTTTTTCTTCAAATTAATTATTTTGACTAACAAACTAATATATAGTCTAAGGATACATAACATATTATATGATTAAGTACTTTATTTAGCTTCCTTAACCTCTCTAAAAAAAAGTCAACTTTATCTTATAATTAGGACCAGATGTATTATTAATTAATGTTCTGTTACTACAAAATAAACCCATGCACAAGAAGTATATCTTGTTATTAGTTTGGATATTTCCGTTTTTCGAAAGAAAATAAATCATGTATCTTATTTGTCAATAGTTACTTAATTACTTATTATATAGTGGCAATGTTGTCAAATGTGTATAAGAGCCACAGAATCATGCGATTTCATAATGAATAAAATATAAATTTACGTACTGTATTAATCCTAGATGTGCCTCCTTTTGATTGATTTATTGTGTGTTTAGTATGTGAGAATATGAATAATATATGAAGGAATAAAACAAGAGTGAGAATGGGAATGAAATGAGGCCAATACTCCCTCACACACAGATCATAAGCATGTTTGGGATTACAATCGAGGATCTTAAAAGTGTTTATGCACGTAAGTTGAGACAACACTCCTTTCACATACTTACCTCGTATATCATAAATTAAAATTAAAAATATATTTTTGAAGACTTTAATCACTATTCCAAACAAACATATGTGTACCTTGAATCGTCAATCTCGCAATCTCATGGTGTCTGGTGGGCTAGATGGCCCCAACAAATAAGGAGCACTTAAAAACATATATTTAATGCATATAAAAATGAGTGGTTTTTTAATTAAAAAAGGAAAAGGGGTGGTTTTTATTTATTAAAAAAATCAAAAGACCAAGCTTAACATTTTTTATAATTAGAAACGGAGAGAGTACTTTGTTTGTTGTGTTTTAAATATGATGAGAATATTTTTGTATTACTATGCTTGATGAAATATAAATATGATAGGAACTGAAAAGTTACAGTAACAATTTATTGGACGCATACTCTTAATTATAAAATGGTTATGAAATATACGAGTTTCTTTTTACCAGCTATAAAATATACAAGATGACAAAATTTGGCATTAATGTTGAAGATAAAATTAAAAATAACTTGAAATTAAAAATCTTCCTTAAAATAAAAAGAATCTAAAATATAATGAAACAAAAACAAAAATAGTTTATTGTGTTTTTCCCTGAGTTATTGTGATTACTATAGTTATGTTCATTTTCACTTAGATGCTATTTTCATAAGACTAGGCGTAATGACGGAAAAGAACTTCTCCACTTTCCTTTCTTTCTATTTGTCTCCACTTTTTTATATTTACCGGTAGATAAATTTTTAATGGTTAAGATTTTACATCCTATGAAAATATTTCTCGTATTATGATATCAAATAACAAACATATGTATATAAATTTAAATTATTAAAATTTGATCTCATATCATTATATTTTTATTAAGATAATTTATATATTTTTATTTTTTATAAGATATTAAATGTCATACCTTTATCTTATTTTTCATATTTTCAGAATGTTTGCACACAGTTCGGTGGACATACGGGAATAGCGTAAAAATACCGATATATAATACATTATTACATTGAGGAATTCCCCACATGATTTGGTAATATTTACAAATTTTATACAAAATATCCAATAATAAAGCCTATATATAACCACGTTCTTTGTCTCGGGAAACGTGATCATCAGTTCCCCTTATAGGTCCTTGCTTTTTGATCTACTGGCACCCGCTAAGACATTTTTATTAAGAAAAGCAGGTGAGATTCCAGGAAATTAAATCTCAGTAGCAATATACTATCAAATATATAAAATACGAAAATTAAATATGCAACACCATATAATGAAAAATGAAAATTCATATCTTAATGTGTACACAATGCTCAGGACCAAACAATAGCTTGGAACTCCTATGAATACCTCAGTTGGGCACCTAACCACAGCAAGGCAATATTCGTGTACCTCGGTTGAGCACCTAACCACAACCAGGCAATGTATCCCAAGCGTATCTCAACTGAGTATCTAACCACAGTTAGGTAACATACCTTAGGCACTGAATTCATATCACGTAATATAGAACATACAGCATATTAACCATCACATAATGTACAAGAGATAACAATTACTACCTGAAACCCTTCTCAACCTTGTTTTGATGGCCTCATAACCTGTGCCAAACTAAAACTCCCAATTTAGTCCTAAAATATAAAATATACAAGAAATATATTAAAACTCATTTATGTATTATTTTACACGCTTCTATAGTGTTTATTGTGGTTATATTAGCTTATGGTGAAAATTTACTAAAATGCCCCCGGCCGAGCCTCGCTGTACTTTTTCCAAAATTTTGGTATGGGCTATTTTGATATATTTCCACCCAAGGAATCTATTTCTAGACTTAGAATTACTAAATTCACTGTCAAATTACAAAATTGCCCTTGGCAGCCCCTATTTCAGGGTTTCAGGGGCGTTTTCATAATTATGTTTTTTCAGGCTTTTTCGAAAAAGTTATCAACTATAACGCCACCTAATTTTCTCTCCTAAACTCAATGGAATGATCAGAACATCAAAAAATCCAGCCCTAGCCTCTCCAAAGAGCACTGGCCGAATCCTAGGATTCTCAAGGAAAAATTAGGGTTTTTTGATTTCGACTTCATAGACGTGTTCCTTTCTACTCCTAGCCACTTTATTGACCATTTAATTAGATTACAAATACCATTTAGACCAAATTCCAGTAGCATAACCCCTAGGCCTATACATTTCCAAATTTTCAAATCAAAGACTATCCGACAAAAATTCACAGATTAAATTGTCCACAACAGCCAGAACAGTCAATATACAAAGGTTTGGAAGTTACCTCAAGCTCCCTTGGCTTTTCTCAAGGTGCCCAAAACCCTAGCTCTCTTCACAATGAAAATTGAGCTTCACCTTCACAACCTTTAAAATATATGAAAGAGAAGCTTAATATTGGAGTTATACGCGTTAGAAATCAATTTATCGAAGAAATCACCTACCTTTATAAACTTGTTCCTCCTTTGTCTCTCTAGACTCTCTCAAGCTTTCTCTCTCTATTTTTAACCAAAACTGACGTGAAATGGCTAAAGAAGATGAGGGAATATATTTTAATACATTATGCTTATGTCATCTCTTAATATGATGATGTCATAATTCCTTATTTTTCCATTTTCGGATTTTCTGGTAGATTTTCTCCCCAAATTTTAAAAAATGATAACTAAATTTGTAGATGTCATATTAGAATGATTCTAAAGGCTATAAAACCCTTATTGAGTCTAATTTCAAGAAAAAATATAGCCTTTAGCCAACTAGAAGCACACAATTCCCAGAATTTCAATCTTTGCATGCTATTCCAGAAAATAATCAATTTCGCTGGGTAAATTAAAAAATCCATAACTTTCTGTATACAGCTCCAAAATTTATCCATTACCTATCGAATTAAAGATTAGGATGTCTACTTTCACCTTGTAAAATTTCATAATTTTTGAACATCATTTGATCAACAAAATACATTGCACAACAACACTACCTCACTGGAAGCAATAAAACGGCATCACTTGCAACTTTAACAAATTCCATTTTTGTATATAAATTTTCCGTACTCCTTAATTCACCATTTTATTCTCTTTAATACCTCAAAGATATAAGAAATGTTAGGGAATTGGTTTGAGATACTTGCTAAACCAAGGCTTAGCAATTCCCTTAATTTAGACTTATTCTCAAACCTCCAATCCCAAAATTCAGGATAATACATTAAATCTGACTTTTTAAAAGTTAATCTAACAATGAAAATAAAGGAAAGGAGAGTAACGAAAGTGCGAAGGTTGAATCTCCATCTCGCAAAATGCAAATGTTATTGACAAGAAGAGCTGAATCCAAACCGCGCAGTCCAAAAGGGCACGGCTAATAAATAAAATCATGGACAAAGCAGATTTTTGCTCCCTTATTCCTACTACACCTACGGAATCACATTCTGTCTGGTGTCTTGCCTTTTATACAGGCATTAAATAATTAATTTATATATATGTGTGTATAAATTTAATTAAATTAGTTATTGATAAAAATATCTGTTGATGTTTTTAAAATATTTTTTTTAATCATTGGCATTGAAGCTACCCCTATTAAAATGGGGAATGGCAAAACAGGAGAGGGCAAAGGACTGTGGTTAGCAATGTTTTGAAACTCGGATCGAACCAACCGGTTCGGCTCACGAACCCGCGAACCAAACATGGAACTGGTTTGGTTTGTGAATTAGACCGATTCAGTATTTTTTCTTTTCTTTTTTTAATTTTTCTTTAAAATCTCATATTAATAAACTTAAAATATTCAATTTCTCATTTATTTTACCCCAGGTTAACTTTGGTATAATCGATCCAATTTTAAAACCTTGGGGGTTAGTGGGAGTGTTGCATATACCAAACAAATGCCTTAGTTGTCCATACTCCAACTACTGCCTTCTCTTTCATCACTATTCTCACACACTAACCATCGGAATCAATTAAATGCTTATTGCAATGATGAGTACCAAAAGCTAATTAATATGATAAGATTTACGTAGTTTAGATAGAATTTAAAAGTTCAGATTTAATATTTTTAAATGCTGATTTTTAAATAAAAAATATTTTTTGAAAAATTGAGAGTCAAGAGATTATATTTATATTAGATTCTATATACATTATAATATTTCTTTAAGATAAAGAGGAAAAGTTAAAAAAAAAATTCAATATAGTCCATTTAAATTATAGCTAAACGGTTTGCATCGGTGATTAGCTCTGAGTGCTTATCATTAAAATTTGTTCCTAGGGATGGAAACAGGCCAGGCCAAGCCAGGCTTTTGCGTTAACAGGCCAGGCCTGTTTTATTACAGGATGGCCTGAGCCTGGCCTGTGGCCTGTTAGAGGCTTTTTTTTAGGCCTAGGCCTGGCCTGAACACAGGTCTGGCCTGGCCTGTGGCCTGTTAAGGAGGCCTAGTAAGGGTGAAAACAAGCCAAAGGCCTAACAACATACATACTACAAACAGGCCGAAATCAGGCCAATTACAAACAGGCCGAAAACAGGCCAACTACAAACAGGCCGAAAATAGGCCTAATTACAATAATGATCCAACATAAATCATAAAATATGAAACCAAATACGATAATATTACAATTTTCATTACTAAGTTCACCAATTTCAAACAGATTTGAACAGAGAGGTTCTTCCTCTGGTTTGTCTCCTGGATCTTTTCTAGGAATGGGAGGTCGTCCAGCTTCACGCTGCAAATTCCAAAAAAGAGACCTCCTATGAAAAGAATAAATCGACAACCATGTGATAACTCTGACTTTAAAAACATGCTATGTTTGGCAATTTTTTAGTTTTACTTGAAATAAACAACATTCCATAATAAAAGAAAGCATAGCTCTATAACAAATTAAATAGTAAACATTCTCACTATATATATATTGTAGTTATGAACCAGGTCATAAGCTATCAAGTCAATATTCAGAAAGTAGAGAGAATAAATGCTTTGCATAAGAAAGTGAATAACAGTCCAGAGATTTGATATTAAAATATAAGAGCATCAGTATCTGATTATAGACATGGCGTTAAAACATCTGTGGCAGCATTATAGAAACAATCATCTACATAAACATAAGCAAATTTCAAGATGAACTGAAACTTTAGGAACAGAATACAGGCATTGGCTGAATTTTGCAATCTACAGTAAAATAGCAAAATTCAATGCGTGACCATTCAGATTTGGTCACTTAATAATCATACAAACATCAAGTTAAGATATGAACAGAGCAGCACAAAATGAATATATGGCTGCAAAACACACAAGATAATGTTTATAAGGTTTGAGAACAAGATCCTCTAATTAAAATACATTGGAACACTATCTAATGACCACAATCCGAGAAATAGAGCACAATCTAATGACCACCATCTAAGAAAAAAAAATAGATAATGACCACCATCTAAAATACATGGGAAGAAAGAGCAGCAACAGATCTGGAGATAAACGAGCGATACAAAAATATCAGAGCATCTAAAATACATCGGAAGAAAGAGCAGCAACAGATCTGGAGATAAACGAGCGATACAAAAATATCAGAGCATCTAAAATACATCGGAAGAAAGAGCAGCAACAGATCTGGAGAATGACCATTTGCCTGTGGCTCTTGGAATTTGATTTCGTTACATATAATCACAATGATAGAAAAAGCAGCAACAGATCTGGAGATAAATGAAACTGAGTAGCATGCCACCAGAAAAACTGAGAAAAATATCAGAGCATCACGAGAAAGGACAGAAAATTTTATCGGACTTACTAAATCTGGAGATCAAGTAGGAGGAAGGACGGCCACGGCGAGAGAGGCGACGGTGACTCTCGGAGGAAGGACGACCGGCCGACAAACGGTGACTCTCGATTGTGCAAGAATCAAGGGCTCATCTGCGATTCAGCGTACATGAAATGCAGATAATCAAGACTCAAGAGCAACCAAGCGAAGATGAAGACAGAAGTGAGGGTGGGTGAGAGCGTGACGACGATTTGAAGCTTGACGGAGAGACGGAGTGACTGGGAGTGGGTGAGCGTGAGTCGGCCGAATGAGATTGGGAGAGAGTAGGGAGGGAGAGTTAGGGTTAGAGACTTGCTTCTAAAATTGAGATCGGGCCTGACTCATGCGGACAAAAGATGAGAAGTGGGTGTTTGGTTTTTTGGGCTACCGTTTTTTTTTAATATAAACAGGCCGGCCTGTTAAGTTTAAAAGGTTTATTGATAGGCCTGGGCCTGGCCTATTTTTCTAAACAGGCTCTAAAATAGGCCTGGGCCTGGCCTTTTATTCTGACAGGCCAGGCCACAGGCCGCCTGGCCTGTTTCCAACCCTATTTGTTCCCCAACCACCATTATATGTCTTAGTGCTCATCACTTTTGATGAGCACTCAAACTCATCATATATAAATCATTTAGATATAATATGGACTATCCATATTAAAAATTTTCAATTAATAATTTTAAAATAAAAATTATTTTTTAATAAAAATGTTGATTAAGAAATTATCTTTATTTTAGATTCTAGATATATTAAAATTTTTTTTAAAAAAAATAAAAACTAAAAAAGTGTAAATCTGGATCTTCCAAATTAGATGTGGACAATCCAAATTTGATAAGTGTGGGTGCTCATGTTCCCCATTTGTTGGGAGCCTTATGCATCGTTATATGACACTGGAAAAATTGCAGGAATAAAAAAAGAGACCTTATATGAAAATTAATTGAGAAAAAAAGTATATTAGGACTGCTGAATAAGGAAGAGAAAATGCATAACAAGCTTGAAATGATACCACAGTCAGCTAACAAATGTTAGTCTTATTGATAAGGAGTTAGCAAATAACTCATAAGGCCATGAATTCAAATAAACATTTTATGATATAGTAAGCTCTTAAAACCCAACTCATCTAAACTTTATTCATCAAAATAAGAAACAACCCCAACACTCTCAAGAGGGATTGATGAATTGGGTATTTACAAAGTTTCGGATCTCAAAAAAAAAACTTTTTACAGTAAAACAGAGAACAAGTATATGGATTTGAACAAATTTAAGTATAGAAAATTTTTCGTGAGAATACTTGAACTAAATTCACAAACACGAAGTATATGCGTGTAACTTCGAAAGCAATTTCCAAAATGATCCAAAAATTATGAATTGGTTAGTAAATACCCAGGTAATAGAACCCCGACTAGAAACCAGCCAATCGGCTGGTGGATTGTTCTCTTCCAGATTTTTTTTTTAAAAAAAATGATTTTTTTTAAGTTTTTTTTTTTTTAGAATTTCAAATTAGTAAACCTAAAATCTTCAATTTCTCATTAGTTTGATCCCGGGTTAGCTCCAATTTGACTCCGATCTAACCCACTGACCCTTGACCCAGTACCCCGATCGGTTCAATGACCGGTTCAAGTTTAATTACCTTGGTAAATACATAAAAAAATAAATAAAGAATAAGTAAAAAGTTGATATATTTGAAAACATGTGCTCTTAAAAACACCAAGGATGTGAATTTGATCACCTGAAGGAAACTATGACTCAAAAACTTTTTAAAGTATAATAAACATACACTCTCTAATTAATGCCAAACCGTAGTATTATATCAATCAAGAATATATACACAACCAATAAGTAAATACTTGCTAAAAGAATATTCTTTTCACAACTTCGTAACTTGAAAATTACTCAAAACAATTGGATAATGACTCAAAAGATTTCAAAAAATATTATAAAATATTTTATAGATATAAATGATAAGATGCCATCTATTTAAATTAAATCAAGGATATTATTATGACAAGATTTTTAATAATATCATTGAGATCCCTATATAACAAATATATCTAAAATAATACATCATAGCTAGTTTAAAATAAGATAAACTACTAATAAATTTAAAATATCATTAGGATAAATCAAAATATTTAAAAGATAGAATAAATCTTCCTAATAATCCATCATTGTAGTGCAACTGTAACTCTAGTCAAGATTAATCCTATGTAAACCTTCGTTCCTATTTATAAATCCAATTCCTTTCCCCATTTTTCAACTTATCCACCACCAAAAAACCTTATCCTACTAAGTGAGGTCATCTACATGAGTTGCACGATATCATTGTGCTCTATCAACAACGAAATCCTTAAATTGATTGTTAACCGGAAGGTCCCATTCAATGACTTTCCAAAGTGTACTCTTCATTCTTCCGTTACCCATTTTCACAGAACTCCATGTTGTTTGATCCTCATCGGCACTTCCAACGACTTTCTTTGTATATGTCCAAATCATCTCAATTGATTTTCAATCATTTTGTTTTCAATAGATGCCACACCTACTCTGCCTCTAATACGATCATTTTGCATTTTATAATTTTTTTATATGGTCACATATCCATCTCAACATTCTCATATCTACTACCTCAACTTTATGCTCTTGGTGTCCCTTTAGAATCCAATATTCACTGTCATAAAACATTGTCAGTCTTATAACAGTTTGATAGAACTTTCCTTTAAACTTATTAGGTACCTTCTTATCATAGATAACTCCAGTAGCTTTTCCCACTTGAGCCACCCAGATTGTATTCTATGTAGAATGTTTCCTCCAATTTCACGATCCTTATGTATAATTGATCTCAGATACCTGAACTTTGACATTTGTTGAATGATTTGATCTCCCAACTTAATCTCATAATTACTATTAACTTGCCTGCTACCAAAATTGTAATGTATATATCCTATCTTGCTCCGACTCAAACGGAAACCTTTTGCCTCAAAGGTTCTTCTCCATAACTTAAATTTAGAGTTAATCTATTATCTTAATTAATTCAGTTATAACAACTATATATATATATATATATCATTAGCGAAGAGATGCATTTTTCGACTCATCCCCAAAAAAAAATCCTCCCACGACTTGCCCTCTCCCCACAATTGTCAGCTTGTAACTTAACGTAATTTCTAAAAGAATGGAAATATCGATATCATTAATATCAATACTAATACAAAATGTAAAAATATACCAAATCAACCACTATAAAAAAACACCTGATTGTTTACGGAATTTGCAACGGAATCAGCGTTTCTAACGGAATTTCTGACAGAACGCGTTTCGGACGGAATGGATTCCGTCAGCAATAATAGTGTCACAAAAAAATTTGTGACAAAATTTCAATTCTGTCTGAAATTTCCGACAAATCTGTTCCGTTGCAAATTCCAATGGAAATTCCAACGAAATTTTTCGTCGCAAATTCTGACGGAAACCAATTCAGTCAGAAATTACCGACGGAATCGGTTCCATCACAAATTTTGACGGAATTCGTTTCCACCGCAATTTAAAAAAAAAAAAAAAAAAGCGAACATTATTTTTTTAAAAAAATCAAAAAAAAATTAATTTTTTTTTAATTTACAAATGCCACGTATCCTTCTCCCCTAGCTGTCACGTGTCCCCTCTTCATAATTCCTTCAAATTCCTCCCCTCTCGTTTGAACCCGCGACCTCAGGGTGCATACGCCTTTGCGCCCGAATCTTTGCCAGTTGCGCCAGAATGAACCTATGTTATATTATTACATATTATTATATATATATATATAATATTATATATATATATATATATAAACATACATACATATAATTAATTAATTATATACATATAGTTAGTTATTAATTAAATATAATGTTATTAAAAATAATGAAAAATTTAATAAAAACGAAAAAAAATATTTATATATTTAAATTAAATAAATTTTTAATTAAAATTATTTAGCAAATAATAATTTAATATTATAAATATTATTTTTAATATAAAATTATAAATATAATATTAATAACATATATATTAATAAATAATAATATAATTTTAATAATTAAATTTAAATATAATTATTTAATAATTAATATTTTAATTTTATAAATATTATTTTTTAAAAATTAATAATTGTTAATTTTTCCGATGAAATTTTCCGTGGCAAATTGCGATGGAAATTTTCGTTCGAAATTCCATCGGAAAACTTTGCGACGGAATTTTCTGTCGGAAAACTTTGCGATGAAAATTTCCGTCAGAAATTCTATTGGAATTTTCCACGGAAAAAATTCCGTTGGAAATTCTGTGGCTAAATTTGCCACGGAAAATTCCGTCAGAAAAATTTGTGACAGAATTTCTATCGAAATTTACCACGGAAAAAATTCCATCATAAATTCCGTGGGAAATCGGGTGTTTTTTTTAGTGAACTTCTCAAATTTTTCCCACTCTATTGGAGCTAGCTAGGCTATACCTAATTACATATAATTGATAAGCTTACAGCGAAGCTGATGGTCCCTTTGTTAAATGGTAGCAGGTAAGTGTACGTATAAATACTTACACCACGCACACAGCAATGGAGTGAAGCAAAGGATGACACGTAGGTATGCCACTTATGCAGAATTTGGTCAACAAACGTTAACCGTTTGGGTATGTTAACGAAGGGGCAAAATTGCCCCTTAGAAAACTTTCAGACACCTAATGCCCCTCAATGGAAACTTCCAGGGCATTTTTGCCCCTTAAAAATTTGACATGAAAAAAGGGTGAGGTAGATACCACGTAGGCATGCACTTTTGTAGAATTTAGTCAACAAACGTTGACCGTTTGGATATGTTAATGAAGGGGCAAAATTGCCCCATTTTTAAAATTTCCAGGGCAAATACGCCCCTCTCTAAAACTTCCAGACACCCATAGCTCAGTTGCAAAAGCTTCCGGAGCATTTTTTACCCTTATTCCTAAAATAAATCCATGCATGTATCTTGTTATTTGTTTGGAAGTTATTTAGGAGCAATATTACTCTAGAAGTATGAAAAATGTAGTAATGTCGCCTTGTAATTAAAAAACAGTTAAGTTAGATCGTTAAATACACATGGCATCTACATGGCAGACCACATCATCATCCATCTCATGGCACTCAATGACATGGCACCACGTAAGCCCTTTATTTCCTTCTCACCTTACCACCAACCTTTCAGCCTCACCCATCTCCCGCCTCCTCCTCCGTCTTCTCTTCTTCCTTCCATTGCCAAAGTCCTCACCACTCCACAGCCTCCATGATGCTGATTGATGTCCACCGCTGAGTTCTTCGTCGTCGCCCACCTCTATCAACCCCGACATCGTGGCAAATGAGATCGAGGTCGAGAAGTTAAATTGGGGCTCCGATCAAACCTAGGGTGAGAAAGATACGAGCTTTATCTACAATGGCTTCTACTCAACTAATTTAGTCATCGAATCATGGATGATGTTTCTTCACTCAACTCTAAGTCTCCGATGACCTTCTCCGACTCACCAATGGTATCGAGCAACAAAAAGGTCGCCTTTTACTATAATACAAGCCTATAGCTTTCATAAAAAACTCGTCTTTCTCTGCCTCTTTTGTTTACGCCATTAGATCTGAATACTGTGAGTGATCAATTATCCGATCAGTAAGTAAAGCTCTGGTTTTATTGAAGGGAATCTCAACTGTTGCTTGGGTTTGATTGTGTTGAAAGGAGTTGAAATCTAGATATTTTGTTATTTGATTCTCTCTCTTTGTTCCTTCTCTCAGCTTTTGAAGTTTGTTTGTTAAATTATTTTTCCACTTCCTTGTCAGAAAGGAAAAAAATTATATGCCACAATTTGTTGTGTTGATCGATCTCTTGCCTCCCACTCTCTCTATCAATCTCTGTGTTTCTCATATGATGAAATTTGTGATGTGTTCTAGCATGCTAAAATTTCTGAAGGGTTGGTTTTATGTTATAGTTTTGTTGTGGTTTATGAATTCATGATATGAGATTTCAATGATGCATCCATGAATGATGAAGATGATAAAGATTTCTGGGTTCATGAATGATGAAGATATGCCGTGGGAGGATGAATGAAACGGCACAAGCAATGGAAACTAAAATTTCGGAAAATGAAAGATCGAAGAAGCCATTGGATGTGTTGGAGGAGCCCGAATAATGTGATGGTTGAAGATTTTGGGTGTTTGACATATATGGCCATCAGCAATTCCATGAGAAATCGATGGACTCCCAAGGAAGATTATGGTCTGGCCTAGTATGCGACGTCATATCCCACGTGGCACAGCCACCTCAGTATTTTTGGTTAAAAATTAACACCTCTAATGGCAGGGTGACATTGCAGCGTTTTTCATACTTCTGGGGCAACAGTTCTTCTAAAAAATCTTTCGAATACCCACCGCTTCTGAGTGAAAATTTCCGGAACAAAAATGGTACTTATCCCATATAGAAACATCGCATCCTCCAAGATTGTCTTGTCTTATAATTGAGAGAGAGAGAGATAATTATTTCCTTTCAAATTTACATGTAGAGAGAGAGAGAGAGAGAGATAATTATTTCCTTCCAAATACATTTAGATTAATAAAATCATTAAATACTCTAGATAATAATAAATTTTAATTATATTTGAATAAAATATATCCCTTCATATTGAATAATGAATACCCTTCTTGGCAAAAAAAAAAAAAAAAAAGAATAATGAATACCCTTATTTCTTATTCTCGACCGATTTATTTTATTAATTAAAGGTAAATCAACACTTAATTGCAATGATAAGATAATATAAAAATAAACCTAACGGTCTCAATCAAATATTTAGACATTAGACTAAGATTAACTAAATAAACTAAGATAATCTACTTTAAATATTAAAGATAAACCATCATTTAAATATGCCTAAAATCTCAAAAATAAATTTATTAAATACTTTAAATTATTCAAAATATGAAAAACTGACTAAATAAAATTTATTAATTCTTTTGTTTCCTCCTTCTCGCAGCTGGCATCTCATCAGAAAAGCAGCCATTTAGAAAAGGATAAAAGATGTTTGGAAAAATCCTCAATTGCAATTCCATCGTTAAATCTCGCACAAATTTGTTATTGTAAATAAAGCTAGGGAAAGGGCCAGCCGGAGCGGGCCAACTCATTTAAACCTCACTTATATAAAAAAGCCTATTTTTGAAACCTGGCCTTTGAGCTCTCAAGCCGGACCATTTAACAATTTTTTTTTAACATTCTTCTAAGAAATTACACTAAAACAATAAAATTCTGAATTTAAGTCATAAATATTATTAAAGAATTATAGGAGAATCCCTAAAAAAGAATTTAGAATTTGAAAAATGATAAATAAGTTTTTTTTACTAAAAATCGTTTAGAAAATGTCAAAACGTAATAAGGAATTTCCAACATTTTTCTTAAGAAATGACTGATTTCTCATTTCCCAAATTTCAGGTGTTTTTTCATGGATTCTTCCAAGAATTAAATACGTTATCTTTTTCTTATAAATAAAATAAGCAATTGTTTATTTTGAAACAAAATCCTCCACGAGGCAGACCCTACCTTTTTATTGTTTAATACGAGTTATTGGCTTCTCCTTTTGATAACCTACATGTTAAAATACACTTGAAAAATTGTTCTCCGTTAATTATGTCAATATTTTATTACAAAAATATTCTTTACATTACTATTAAGAACCAAATGAAAGATCACTGAAATTTGACAATTTTTTTCACCAATTCGAAGAAAATGAACAATACTTCTTGAAAATGTTTTGAAAAGTGCATGTCAACAAAATAAAACACTATTCTTATAAGCTTGAAAAGTGCAAGTTACAAGATATGGGAAAAAAATCATTAGAAGTAAAAAGAAATTACAAAATTAATAATACTTGTGAAATAAGAAATATCTTTCACAACTATTTAAATTTTAGGGCTCTTAATTCAAAATGTTCATATGAAATTTAATTCTAAAAAAGATAATAACAACTAAATATTTGAAACATCATCAACAAAACAAAAAAATCAATATTAGTCTTATACGAAAAATTAAAACATGAAAAAAAATAAATGAACTTAAATGGGCCATCCCTCCACTCTACAAGGTCAACCCTTTTAGACTCGTTTTCAATTTAAAGGCATAAACAGGCCGGCTGACGAGCTTAGCCTGTTTTCCCAGCTTCAACTAAAAAGCCTTAAAACCAAGAGTCTTAAGGAGAGTAGGCACTCGTAACATTCCAAAAATAAACTAGCAAAGCCAAAGCAGCAACAAACCGAAAATATAAAAGCCAAGGTAAATAAGATTCACAGAAAATTTTGAACCGTAAATATTTAATACTGACCTAAAAGCCAACTGATAAATGCAAGAGTTCAAAATTTCCACAAGATATTTGGCATCTCAAGCTACTCAAAAATAGATATAGCCGAAACATTGAAAATACTAACTCTGCTTCCAACTTAAAGACATCTAAAGGGAAGAATAGTTATACTTTGATTATTTCCCCAGATGATCGAAGAACAGTCATACTTTAACTGTTAGACCAGTCACCAGTGTATGGGAATGGGATCACAAT
Source organism: Inga laurina (assembly GCA_963855925.1). Lineage (NCBI taxonomy): Eukaryota > Viridiplantae > Streptophyta > Magnoliopsida > Fabales > Fabaceae > Inga > Inga laurina. Next base: position 20,072,056 of record OY979702.1, on the reverse strand, counting down.
TCACCAAGGAACTAGTACCAAACCATTACTAAAGACCTTTCTCAAAACATAACATTAAGGCAGGATGGTTAGAATATTCGTAATAGACAAAACTCTCACCCACTACATCTCATGGTACTAATCTTCAACAGGTTCACAATCATCAGGTGGCAGGCAAAGTTCATATAGCTGTAACATGCAAAAGAGCCTTGGAGCTAAAAACCTTATTCCACATTTTCACTGGATCTACGATATGGCATGTATCTATGATCCTTTGCAGCATTCCTCTTCCTCCTTTTCTCAAGGAATGATTGAAGTTTGCCAGAAGACTGATAATGAAGTGCAAAATATCAAATTAGTAAGATGATTACATGACAGGATTAAACGAGTGCTGCTTGTCCCCATGGTTGTGGGACAACACAAACACACAAAAACTTTCTGAAGGGCCAAGCAAATGCATACCTTGAGATCGTTATACTTTTCAACAAGCCTTTGCTTCCGGATTTCAGCTGCAAGTAACAAGAACAAGTCAGCTTTTATAGTTGACGTTTGAATATGCCAATTTATTTATTTATTTATTTATTTCTGTCTTATAAGCTTCTGTGTGCATCATTACTGCCAAAGCAGTATGTGCTACAAGAACAATTAATGCACTACATAATGCAAAAAAATGAATAGAATTACTCAATATCATCAATTAATTAATGGCAATATATTAATTAATAATCTATCTAACAATGCTGCATCAACTGCATAAATTAGATGCATGATTGGTCTTTTGAACAACAAGTAGACATCACATTTCTTGAGATAAAAGGGACGTTTGCCCTGCTTTGCAGCTTCTCTCTCTTTCTTCTTGTGTTTTGTCAATATCTCTACATCAGGTCTCTTGGCTGCATTGGACTTCAACTGTTTATCCTGAAAAAATATATAAATTTTGATCAAGTGCATGAGGGTCACATTTCTGCAGAGAGAAGACGAGTTTCTAAAACGGTGATCACAGAATTGGAATAAGTAGTTGGAATTTGACAAATTCTACAGCCAATAGACAACTACTTACAATCCAAGATATGCGTTCCTCTATTTCATTGATCTTATCTGGATCTTTAGATTTCTTCAAAACCTTGAGTAAAGCCTGTTATTCTCAGAAAGATAATATGGCATAAATTATCAAAGTCAAGGAATAAACTAAAGACAATCAATCATACAATAACATTCAGGAAGAATACCTGTTTTTCAGCAGGCAGTTCACCTTCAAATAAAAAATTATATCGCTTCTTAAACCTGTAAGTCCGAAAATACATATTATTTATTTAGTGCAAATAATGTTAAAATTCATGGGGGGAAAACACACACACAAAGGTCTGCCGAAAGTTAACTCCTGCATGTTTGAAATCCCTCGTTCAGAGTAAAAAGGCAAAACCACCGAGATTTGCTTAAGCTATTAACTAAAATGTCTTAGACTACAGCGCCTTACACATCCAGCTGAAGTGTAACACTAACAATGATTTTAGAAAAGCTAGAAAGGTAGACAAGAACATAGGCAGTGATAACAAAAACACTAAGATAGTTGAACTCAAAACATCAATAACAGGAAAGAAACTCCTAAGTATCCCATATAGACTATAGACAGACCAAATAGTATTCGAGGCACAATTCATATACATTTGAAAGGTAACAACAAACCTCTATGAATAATATACAACCAGACAAAACAGCATGAATATTGAAGTCAGCTTCATAACAATGGTGAAAACACCAGACAAAAGAAGAAGAATATTGAACTCAGTAACATGTTGATATGTAAACATAATAAAGAATTGAAAATATAGCCGTTCGGCTAATTACAGTTGTCAAAATCAGTTAGTTAGGGAATAAGAAGGTTAGTTAGTTAGTTTAGCCGTAGCTGGGCCATTAAGACACTCTAGCCTATAAATAAGGGCCTAATCCTATTGTAACTAGACTTGTGATCATGAAGTGAATGAATTAGCTTTGTTGTTTTCTCTCAGTCACCCCTCTCTGTTCCTCTGTCTCTCTTCTTTTCTCTAATTCTTCTCCACTTCTTCTTCTTCAACCCTCTCTTCTCTTCTTCTACCCTAATTCCTAAAATCCCTAAACATTCATCTTATACTCTGCTATCACATGTATTATCATGATGGTAATCCTAGGCAAAATACAGTCAGAATATCCATACTAATATAAAAACCATCATCAGGAAAGAATGTAAGACAAAACTTAAAATATGAATTTTTTCCCCCAAAACTCTTTAGATAAATGTTATCCATATGGCATCATAAAAAGTAAACGGTCTATCAACACAAGTGTACAAGACAACAGAATAAAAATGGAAAAACCAGACAGCAAACACTCACAGATTAACTTACCCATCAGAATCGAGTCTTCCACATAGAGATTCAAATCTAGGATCTCGTACAACCTGAACACAGTTGAATGTATTCAAAATACAAGAAGAAACTCGATAGATGGCATAGAAAGATGATTATCATACAAAACCAGTTGAAAGTATCATATTGCTAAACCCTAAATTTGAAGATTACTGTGTTTATTTAAAAGACTTCCATATTTTACACCTCAAGTAGCTTATATTTTAAATTTATACCAATGCTGGAGAACCAAATAAGTTTGACTGAGTAAAGTGTGTTTTCATGGAAAGGAAACAATAAGCAACAGGCTGCAATCAGTCATCCTCTTTTACAAAAGCTTGCAACTAATGTTGCAAACTTCTAGCAATTACAAGAGCTAACAGAAGAAAAATAAGAGCTAGAAACACAGGTTTGATACCTAAGAAAACAGCAAAGCCAATTCTTTGCTAAAAGTATTTTAAAAAAATAATAACACCAACAGAAGTATAGAACTCGGAATACTACATTGTCAATTCTTTGCGCCACTTGGATTATTAAATGAACTTACTTTCTTAGGAGCTTGTATGACGTCTCTGAGAATAGGAACCGGCTTCTTGCAACTGACCTCCATTGGCCTAGTGAAGAACAGAAATTAGTTCTTGGAAGTGCTTACAAGTTACAACAACAGAAATAAACATCACATCACTCCTCTGTTACAATACCTATTCTTGTTGGGTCTCTTTGACTTGTTCTCCACACTAGTCTTTCGAAAAATTGTATGTGACCCATTTGCTCGTGCTTTCAGCAACTCCTCAAATGTTACATCAGCCAGCTCCTGCTTTATCTCCTCCTCCTATATCATCAAAACAGCAGCTTCTCACTATAAGAGTTGTTTTGATAATACTGTTCATAATTTAAAATTATTTGGAGCTACTCACATCTGAGGAACTGGAAGAAGATTGTTCTGTTTCACTCTCCTCAAATTGGATTTTGCTGGATTTAGGAATTGGAGCTATGTGCTTCTTCATTTTAACTGCTAAGTCAAATAAATTTCCCAAAACTTGATATTAAAATCATGGAACAAGTTGAACAGAAAAAGATTAGGTTTCAGAGATGAAACTGATGTGGGAATGATTTATCAACAAGTATCTACTGGAATAACTGATGAGCAATCGTGTCATTGTCATGAAAATCAAACTGGTCGCCCCATGAGTCATAATTTAAGTCAAATACTATATGCTTAAAATACAGAGAGCATGAAGTCAAAGCACAAGGTCCATGGATGAATGCAGCAAGGAAAACGCACAAGACAGGGAAGACCAATTATATTCATACGGAAAGAGAATACAAAATTTGCCTATACCTCACCAAATTCAGGAAAACAAAAAACGAGCATCCACTAGATTTCAAACATAGGATAAATCACCAAAGGCGGCATCCATTGTCAATAACAGAACTTATATAAAGGACGCTATACAATCAAAACTAGCATACAAGGGTTCCTTACAAAGTTACAACAGCCATTTTTTTTTGGGATAAAGGACGCCATACAATCAAAACTAGCATAGAAGGGTTTCTTATAGAGTTACAGCCGCCATGTCATCCAACAACCAACATACATACATCATAAAATATGAAATAAAATACAACAACTTAATTTTCATTACAAGTTCACCAATTTTCAAATGTAAAGCTAATGATTCTTTTCTTCTCACCTTCACATCAAATCTTCAAAATAATTTCTTCTTCTCCTTCAAAGACCTTGAAAAAAATTAATGAAATATATAGTATTAGAGCATAATAGTAAAACCAAGATAGTTCTGAATCTTTTCTTATCTAACTTTTCAAGTACAGTCCTTCGCACATATATAGTAATAGCCAATATAACTGAGTTCAAGACCTAATTCAAAGACATATGTCAACTGCATAAATTGGGCTTGGGCTTGGTCTTACATATTGAAACCTGGTTCAATTACAAACAGAATCTTAACTAAGGAACAAAAAAAACTAACTATATTTTAACAGAAATGATCCTTACCAAGGAAGATCATAAATAATCAATATATTGGCAAAAAAACTAAGGAAGGCGATAAATCAATTATGATGTATACCCCCACAAAACAGTTATAAGCATATCGGTCGTTTCAACTGGAGGCCTGTTACCAACCATCACTGCCTCAGCTTTTTTAACTTACAATATAAAGTTATTTGGCAAACAAAGCTGCTCTGTGTAGATAGTGAAGATTGTCAAGATTTCAAAAGCCAGAGGTAAGCCTTTGTGTAGGTTTTAAGTACAAGCCAACGAAAGACATTGAGAAGAAAGAAAAAATTGGGCTTTTGCAGTTAGGTTCCTGGTTTGTGCATTCTAATTTTCTTCCTTCCCTGGACATATCTCAAAACACTTGCTTTGACAACCTTCATGAGATCTAGACAATAGGTCAATACAAGAGATGCTAATCTATAGGAATTTAATCACCCATACGTTATATTTCATTCTATATATCAAATAGTGCATTTTCCCCCTTTTGCTAAGGAAACTACCTCCTGGCATGATACTGCTTTGCATCATAAACGAATATGCATCAAACCCATGTAGGACCAGATCAATAAGCAGCAAAGTCTAGAATAAAAATAAGATTTACTTGCCGGTTTAGATCATCCCAGAACAAACCAATTGCAGAAGGAAAAAGATAATAAAGATTTTCCAAACAGCATTTTTAAGGTCATATAAAGTATAAACAGAAGATTATCACTGACCACACAAAACCATCCTTGTCCACACCCTTTAACAACACCATTCGTGATGAGCTGCAGCCATTTAAAGTAAAGTCAAATGGAATTAAGTTCAGTTAAGCAACATATTAACTATGCATATGTATATTCATAATTCCAGAGCATATGATGAAGACATTCACAATCTATATTCCAGAGGATATTCACAATCTAAATTCCAAAACAAAAACCAAAAACGCCAAAAACAGAAATTCGTAATCAGAAATTACAGGAACAATCTAAATTCCAAAAACATAAAAAAAAAATCTAAATTACAGGACATACATATATTCGACGGTGGACTGAGAGTGAGAGACGACGGAGAGAGGACCGATCTTCGACTGGAAGGACAGATCTTTGACGGCTGGGAGAAGACGGGGAGAGGAGCTATGGGACGGCAGTCGGACTGATGGCCGACGAGGGATGCGACTTGCGGTGCGGTCACTCACAGTTGAGCGATGGGATAATGGGAGTCGAGAGACGCTGGTTGCTGGATGCAATTTCGAAACTAAGAATGAGGAATTGAGGATTAGGGTTAGGCTTGGGGATTAGGAAATGGGTGTGGCAAAATCGTAATTATGCATTACCTTCAAATTTTTTTTTAAATAAAACTTTAACAGGCTCAGGCCGGTCCAGTCTGACAGGCCTGCAACAAGCCTTGGCCTGGCCTGTTAAACTAAACAGATTTTCAGAACAGCCTTGGCCTTGCCTTTTAGCCTGACAGGCCAGGCTGCAGGCCCCTGTCAGACGACCTGACCTGTTTCCACCCCTAATTGTCGAATGTAGGAAATTACCTAACTACTCTTAGGGCTTGTTTGGTCTGAGGGGAGGGGAAGGAAAGTGGGCGGAGGGAAAATTTTTTTTAGTTGAATTTAAAAAAATTAGAGAAGTGGGGTTAAAAATTTTTAATTAATTTTTCTTACTCTATTATCTTATATATTCTCTTTATTAAAATTTTATTACCCCACTTCTTCAATCTTTTAAAATTCAACTCATAAAAATTTTCCCTCCCCTCCCATCCCCTCCCATCCCCTCCAAATCCCTCACACCAAACAGACCCTTAATTTTTTATTTAAAAAAAAAACCCTCAAACCCCTTTCCCCGAGGAGCTCCATTGACCTTGTTGGCGGCTAGTCAACGCAACTCCAATGGTCCATTATTTTTTTTGAATTTCTCAAGTAAAATTTATCGATATGCATACTTAAATTGTTAATATGTATATTAAAGTAATAAATAGGGTATTTGTTGAATATTTCCCAGATTTCTACCACATTACCTCTCTATCATTTCCTTAATTCATATGACTTTTTGTATTTTTTAAATTTAAATGGTATTTTCTAGTCATTTTCCCTAATTATAATAATAGTTTCTCTTATCCTATTTATAAGCAACTTTCTCTTTTTTGAGATTCATTCATGAGCAACTTTTTTGTCTCAAAATTTAAACTGCTTTTTCATTTTCTTTCTTATTAAATACATATATTTATATTATTAAATTATTAATTTTTGCTCATTTAATCATTTATTACCCATTCTCTTTTATATTTTTACTTATTCTCTTTCATATTTTTTACACATTCTTTCTCATGTATTCTTTTTATAAATAGAGGTATATTTAAAAAATATATTACATTTTTTACATATTTATTAATTTTAATTAATTTTTACGGCCAATTCATTTTTAGTAATCAACCTGATCGTCGCTGGTAAAAATGAGGGGAGAGAGTAGTTGTTATTAATAGCCTTGATGCTGGTTTGGTTTGGCAGTGGAAGCCTATATATTTCTGTTTGAGCTCAGAAAAAATTGATTATGAAGTCCATTTGGATAATTTTCCTAAAATCCCAATCAATTGCAATTTCAATTTTGTCCAGCATTACGAGTATAAGCAGCAAAATGGGTGCGTCTGTGTTGAAAAAATTTTGAGGGACTTCAACAACGGAAAATTCTCAATTTCAACTTTTGTGCAGCACATTGAGCATAAAGCGGCAAAAGTGGTGTTTCTGTATTGAAACAAGTTAGGGAGGTAAACTATTCTTAAATTGTTTTAAAAAATGCATTCATCATCATAATAAATTTTTTTTTTTTTTGTAAAAGTAACCATGAATTTTTAAAAAGGAGGTAAAAATGACACTACTATTAAAATTAACAAACGGCTGTTTGTTCAAGAGTGTTTAAGGGGCAAAAATACCCATAATATTTTTCTCAAAAGTGCTATCACCATAAAACTTATTTTTAAGTGTAAAAGTAACTATAAACTTTTAAAAATGAGACAAAAGTGACAGTTCTCTTTTGAATTTAAATGTTATCTTTTGATTGTTTTAAGTCTAAGAAAAAAGCACCCCAACTTATCCATCATAATTTTTCCAAACCAAAAATTGAAAAACGCATCTTCAATGAAGATGACATCACCATCCTACTCTCACCGATGTGCTGTAAATGGAATTATTGAGATTCTTCCCCATCGTCATCGCAACTCGATGAGAGTAAGATGTCGACATTATCTTCATTATAGGAGGCAAGATCGGCAGCGTGGTGGGGAGAAGAGAAGGTGGCAACCCCCCCCTTTCTCTCTTTGTTTTTTGTCCTCTCTTATTCTTCTTTTTTAACTCTCGCTTTTCACCTCTTTTATTTGTTCTTTAATTTTGGCGACTGCGTTCACGGCACCGTCGATCTCAAAAATTCCATTTAGGACACATCGGTGAGAATAGGATGGTTACGTTATCTTCATTGAATATGGGTTTTTTAATTTTTGGTTTGGAAAAATTATCGTGAACAAGTCAGAGTACTCTTTTTCTGGACTTAGAACAATCAAAATATGACATTTGAACTCAGTAAGAGAACTGTCATTTTTACCCTATTTTTTAAAGTTCATGAATACTATTACACAAAACAAAAACAAAAAATTATGGTGGTGAGTTCATTTTTTAGAAAAGTTTAAGGGTTGTTTTACCCCTTAACCCTTAAAACAATCCCAATACAATTCAACAATGAGAATTTCTCCTCTCTACCCTCCGACTCCTTTACTCATTTTCATTTATTTCTTATTTAATATGTATAGGTGCTTGCTGATCACCAAATAATATAAATCTGACATTAATAATAGGATTTGAACTCGCGATTTTATGAATTATGAGTTAACTCCTTATCAATTACTCCCTCTAGTCCTAAATATAAGATAAATTGAATTTTTTCAGAGAGATTTAGGAAGCTAAATAAGTTATTTAATCATATTATATATTGCATATCATTATATTATAGATCAGTTTATAAGTTAGACAAAATAGTTTGAAAAAAAATATAATAAATATAAATATTTTAAAGTAATTTAATTAAATTTTTAAATATCTTCAAAAAATTAAATTCTATCTTATATTTAGCACCGGAGGGAGTATATCATTTTTTTATTGGCTACTTAAGTACTATATTTGATTTCATTGAGCCTTATGGCAAAAAAAAAAAAAAAAAAATCATTGAGCCTAATTTTGTGTTCATAAATGATAATTATAAATAAATAATGGTCCTTGAGATATGAGGCCTGTACCCTCAAACTCTTCAAGCGGGCTGTGATAGCACATTGGTTCTCTTTATCGGGCCTAGACTCAAAATGTTCTGGGCTTTTATGAGCCATGATTCGATTACGTATTTTTCTGATTAATTAATGAAAAATCTCATATAAAACTATTTAAAATATGACAATTCTAAATCAGGTTGGTAAATTTAATAAATTTTTAATTGAGTCATCAACCTAATTTAAGATTTTAAAATGTAGATAAAATGACTTTAATGTCATCTCCTCTATCCTCTTTAAAGAACTTCATTACTTTATAACTTATATTTTTCAATATATATATCAATATTAATATTTAATAAAAAATATGATTCATCTACAGTTTAAATATATTAATTATTATGATAAGAACAAAAAATTACAATATTTTCTAGTAAGGAGTTCTTTTTATTAACATGAACACAATTTTTCAAATATATATGTGTGTGTGTGTGTGTCATTATAAAAACTATTTTTTAAATAAATATATTAATTATAAATTTTACTATATTTATTTCATATATAATGTTTTTCTTAAAAAGTTCTATATTTCAATAAGAATTTTATGAAATTTTAAGTGCATATAATATTTTTATCTAAAATATCCTCAGAAGTACATCAAAGTTTAACACCTTTCTAATAAAAATTAATAAATAATATTAATAATTCATATTAAAGAATGGAAAAGTTAAAAAAGTGAAATCTTAACTAAATTATTTCTTAAAAAACCCCATTTATGCTTTAAGAAAAATTATTTAGAGTTTGTTTAGATTAATTTTGATAAAAATAGTTTTTATTTTAATTGATTTTTGCAAATTGAAGTTTGACAAGTGTTATCCTTTCCCTTTTCTTTTATCTCACTTGATTAAAATAACTACATTATTTTTTTAAGAAAACTAAAAAAATTTTGTTATATTTTTGTATCTTTAATATCAATTGAATGATTTTTTGTTGAAAAAAAATCAATTTTTTAATATCAATTAAATGTTTTTTAGTTGGTATGTATCATGGTTTTTTTTTTTTTTTGCTTGAATTATTTTTTATGATCCTTTTAGAACAAAAAAATCCTTTCATTTAGAAAAATTATATTTTATTTGATTATATATTAATGTTGCTATATATAAAGCAATAAAGTCATATAGCAATAAAACTCTTTTAAGAGTGAGAGAAGAAAATGAGGGCATTAAAGTTATTTTACCTACATTTTAAAATCCCAAATTAGGTTAATGACTCGATTAAAGATTTATTAAATTTACCAATCTAATTTAGAATTTTCCTATTTTAAGATAACTTTATATGGGATTTTCCCATTAATTAAATTTAATTCAATTCTTGAGAAATTGTTAACAAATTACAGTGGAGTAGTTAGAATTGTAGCATAACTATGGTTCCAAGTCAGGTTGATCCTACATGTATCCTTCCTGCCTTTTGAAACAAGCACTCCCACTAGACCTTAATATAAGACTTATCTAATATTTCTTAGAGATATTAAGGAAGCTAAATAAATTACTTATAGGGAGTTTAGTTCAACCCCGTTACATGTCTTAAATAGTAATTATAATTACATTACTAAGGTAAGAGTACTTGGCTACTTTTTAGCATGATAATGATGATTACCAAAATAATTGGCAATCATTATTCATACCTCTCCCATCAATACTTATTACCACCTCATTATATGGTTGAAAAAGTCTAATTTGTTAGCGTCAACAGTTTCACCAAAGAGGAGGTGAATTGGATGATATTAAGAAATTAAAACTCACAGCTCATTCACTGTAGATTGACTGACAAGAAAACTCAAGAAAGTATGTTTGTAACATTTATTTAAGGAGTCATTAGCGTAGCAAAAAGGTGTGAACTCTGGTATGTGATTAGGGACATAAGTAATATGAGCTCTTCACCATGACTAATCTTGGAATATTTCAATACATTCCTTAGTCCGAGTGATAAGGAAGGTGGTGCGGCACTAACAAATGTATCAATGGAGAATTTTCAACATTGCATCAATGAGTGTAATTTAATTGAAGTCCCGATTGTGGGGGATAAATTCACATGGGAAAAAGCAGGGGTTAAGGAAAGACTTGATTAGGTATTCTGCAATTTTGAGTGGGAAGTCAACTACCCACAGATGAAAGCTATCCATCACCTCTATTTTAAATCTGACCATCGAGTTGTTGTAGTGTTGGATGCTCATAAGAGCATCCCATCAAGAGGAGAAAGACAATATCAATGTCAAGCAGCATGCGGTATTGAAGAGGGATTTGGTGATCTTGTCAAGACAGCCTGGAATGGAAGGGAATGGCTACAAGGGTAGAATTTATTCAAAGAAATGGCCAAGGAATGGAATGACAAAGTGGTAGGAAATCTACCAAAAAAGAAGGAATTATTGAGGCGGTTAGAAGGTATTGATAGGTCCAAGCGTACTGATAACTAGAATGGTCTTTTCAGGCTTGAGTGTAAGCTTTGGGAGGAATACCATAAAATCACAACTCAAGAGGAGCTTCTTTTGTTTCAGAAATCAAGATGCAAATGGCTTAAGGGTGGTGATAAAAACACAAGTTTTTTCCATGCTTCCATTATAATGAAAAGGAAAAGAAGCAACATTGAATCACTGAGGGATGAAAATGGAGTTTGGATTAATGATCAAGCCCAACTGAGAGACATGGCCCTTGAGTATTTTAGGAAGCTGTATTCAGTTGAGGATAACACCCAAGTTACACACACCATGGCCAGCAAATTTCGCAGCTCTTCAGGCTCAACAACTAGAAAATATTTAAAGAGATGTTTCTCAGATTGAAATAAAAAATACAGCCTTTGAGATGTGTGATTTTAAGGCACCGGGACCGGATGGCCTTAGCCCTCACTTCTTTTAGACTCAGTAGGGCATGATTGGACCGAAAGTATGTGAATTGGTGACTAGGTTATTCAACAACCCTGAAGACATCAAGGAGATCAATCAAACACATATTGTCCTCATTCCTAAGGTGGACCACCCTGAGTCCTTGAAGGATTTTAGACCTATCTCCCTCTGTAATGTTAGCTTTAAAATACTTGGTAAAGTGATTGTGAATAGTCTAAAGGGAGTTATGGACTACCTTGTTGCAGAAAATCAGTGTAGTTTCATTAAAGGCCAACAACGATGTGATAATGTAATCATTGTGCATAAAGCAATGCACTTTATGAGAATCAAGAGAGGGAAGAACAATTATGTGGTGATGAAAATTGACATAGAGAAAGCATATGACCGATTGGATTGGAGGTTTTTGGAATTACCCTTTATAGCTTGGGACTAGGTGAAGAGTTTGTGAAGTTGATTATGTGTTGTGTTTCATCTTCTACTATGAGTATACTTTGAAATGGGAAACCTTCATAGAGATTCTTTTCGTCCAGAATAATAAGACAAGGGGATCCCCTAAACCCTTCTTGTTTGTACCGTGCATGGAAATGCTGGGACAACTTATTCATAAGGAAGTTGAGCTTGGCAAATGGAAACTAATTAAATTTGTCGCTAACGGTCCTATGATATCACATCTATTTTTTGAAGATGACCTTGTCTTGTTATGTGAGGCTTTTTCTGACCAGATGAATGAAATTAAGAATGTTTGCACTATTTCTGCCAGGAGTTAGGACATAGGATAAATCTCAGCAAATAAAAAAATGTTTGTATCTAGGAATATTCACTTTAACATAACATACGAGCTTAGTCAAATGGTGGGGATTGGTCTAATAGCTGATATGAGGAAGTATTTAGGAGTTCCACTTCTGCATAAGAGGGTGTTTAGAATGACGTTTGCCCTGATAATTCAAAAGATCCAGAAGAGATTGGCAGGGCGGAAAGGAAAGTACTTAAGCATTGCAGGGAGGACGATATTTGATTAAATTAGTGTTGTCAGCGATTCCTCAATATTAGATGTAGATGGTCTTAATACCAAAAGGGGTATTGATGAATGAATATTGAAGAACAATAGGAATATCAGAAAGAAAATAGAGCACTTAATGCGCAAAATTGATTTTGTCATTCATTCATTGCTCTATCTTGAATGCTTCTATATTTAGAGGTAAGATGACTTTAATGACCGTTTGTAAGCATTCAAATCTGCCTGTTAGAGAGTAAACGTAGCTGTTAATGAAAGAAAATGTTTCCGTTGGTTATCTCTACTATGCATTTAATGCGTCTAACAAGATTTTGCTTTTTGTAGATTAAGCACCTGAAACTTATACATAAATGTGATTAGTAACATTTAGAAGTCTTGTAAGAAGTTAGGGTGTTAATCATGATGTATAGAATAGGTATTAAGATTATCGATACGCTGATTATAAGAGTCTGATGAACACTCACTCGAGTGTTTACTCTGTCACTTGAGTGTTCAAGTGATCTTGTATTGATTAATCACTAGCGAGTGTCTTGGTAGTGATGTTTGTGAAGATGAATATCACTCAAGTGCATAGTCATTCACTCAAGTGATCTTCCATATGTTCAAAAGAGTTAAGTTCAATCACTACCGAGTGACCTGCAAGTGATTCATATCACTCAAATGCTTAAGTGATCACTCAAGTGATCTTTACTTAGTATTTTTCAGCACTTTTAGATCATTTGCAAGTGCCCTTCGAGTGATTGCCCCAATCACTCGAGTGATCTTCATTAGAAGATCACATCACCTCAGGATCACTTGCGAGCCACTCACAAGTGATTGACATCACTCGAGTGATATTGTCTTTGTTACACAGGTGACAAAGTCTATAACTCGAGTGCACAATTTTGTCACTTGAGTGATCTATTTTATCATATCACAAACTCTCATATCACTTGCAAGTGATGCCCATCACTTAAGTGCTCACCCCATCACTCGAGTGATTTAGTCTCTGAAACTTTCACAGGTATCTATCACAATCGAGTGACTAGCTGAAATTCTAATAGTGAAGTCCCATCACTTGAATGCATACAGTATCACTTGAGTGATCCTTTTTGATTAACTTGGTCTCACTTGGCCATTACTCGAGTTATTTCTCCAAGATAGAGAAAGTCACCACAGAGTTTCACTTTTCTATTTTCAAATTAGTTGAAGTAGGAAGTCATCACCTAAGTAACTTGCTTATTCAAATTTTTCCATAAACACTTACATCACTTGAGTGCATAAAACTTCACTCAAGTGATTTGAATCTGTTAGCGCAGGGCTTTCACCCAAGAGGGGGTGAATTAGGTGAAAATAAAAATTTATGATAAGACAAATAAAACTAAAAACCAATAAGAAGAAGATTAAAGTGTTAGGAAAATTTCACCGAGGTATACGCCAGGAGTTATACTAGTTCGATCTAATTCACAATGACCTACGTCCAGTTCATAGATAGAATTTGTGCCTTCACTATACTTTCCAAGATTCAATGGGTTCTTGGCACCTCGTACACAGCGATCTATTCCTCACTTTGAATACTCGCTCCCCCTTACACCACGTGAATTGATGCCCAACTTAAGGTCCCACAACCTTAAGATATCTCTCAAAACAAGTGTATTAAATCAATGGATGCTCTCTCTAATAGAGTTGGTAATGTAAACACTGAAGCGTATTAAAACAAAAGAGTAAGAGCTCAGAAAATGAATATTCGTCAGTTCGGTAGTTCAGCGTCTTAACTCCCGCTTTGAATGCCTTTGCTATTTGTAGTTGGAGAGATTTTAATGACCGTTGGAGGCATTCTGTTTTTCCGTTACTCACTGAGCATTTATTGGAATATTCTTTATGTTATTTGATATAGCCGTTGAGGTGAAGAGAATGCGTTGGTAGAGACTCAGAGTGCATTTAATGTTTCTGACACAATATATCTGCTTTTCTTGGAATCCAGAAATCTGAAGTATCAATCTCCTGTAACTTGCTTTGAGAATGTTAATCATGAAATAAAAAGATAATAAGAAAGATTAATGAAGATTAATGAAAGTACTCAATGAATCTGAGAAATTTAGGTTTAGATATGATACTCTGTTTTTCATGAAGAACAAGTATTCGGATACTATTATAATTATCAGAATAGTTTAAGTCTTTTCAGATAACTTACTATTCGAATACCTTTTTCTCTATTCGGATAATAATTGAAATTTTACACTGAGACTATTCGAATAGTTAAGATACCTATTTGAATAGTGATATCTTAAACTCAAAGAAAAGATTATCCTGATACATGAGTTACTATTCGAATACTTTCTTCGAGTTTGACTAAAAATATTTTCTTTCAGCTTTCAATATTATTCGAATAGTCTTCTTGCTATTCGAATAATTTCTCATCTCAATCTCATAAGCTTGATGTTGGCTTTGAACTGCTATTCGAATATTAATATTACTATTCGAATAGTGGATATACTATTCAAATAGTATTCCTACCATTCGAATAATAGAATTTGAAAACTCTTTTAAGCAAACGTCGATTATTCTGATAATGACCATAGTATTTGAATAGTCATATTATTATCCGAATAATACATTTGATATTTACTTTGGAGAATATAAACTCTATTCGAATAATGTACCGGCTATTCGAATACTTTTTGATTAGAAAATTTTCAACTGATATACTAGATTATACTAATCGAATAGTCAAAGTATATGCGAATAATATGACTATGTATCAGTGTATCTCTATTCGAATAACATATGCATTATCATGATAATTATTTGACTATTCGAATAGTCTGAGACTTATCAGAATAATAGCTAATAGAAACTGAGTTCCAGTATTCAAATAGTAGGTATACTATTTGAATACTTTCTTAGCAAAAAACTTGTGAATAAGAAAGCAGAGACAAATCAAACTAGACTTAGGTTTGTTATCATCAAAACTTTGAATCTAACAGAATCATCAAGTCAACTTTGTGTCATCATTCTTGCCTTTTAAAATATTCTTAGATATCAAGGTTTTTTATCATCAAAACATTATGAGAGCTAACACAAGTTACCCTTTTGTTTCATTTGTCATTGTTTCACTTGTCTTATTATTTCCACTTGCCACAACCGCCACCACCATAGCCTTCTCCTCATCTTCCGTTGTCAATGCCGCCACCTCTAACATGACAACTGTTGCCACAGCGGCCGTTGTGGCCGCCACCACCACAATATCGTTACCATTGCCTCCACCACCACAACCACTGCCATCGGATGATCTTCGACGAGGTAACATGATGGTTACGATGAGGTGACGCGATGACTCTTAAAATTTTTTTTACAAAGATTATGTTAATGATAAATTAAACTTTGTATGATATATTAATTTTAAATAATTATTAAAAAAATAACTCATTGCACCTTACTTAAAAATCAAACTAAACACTAACTTATAATTAATATTGCATTGCATTACTATTGCATCCCATTGCATTGTACTATAGGATGCAGTAGGAACGAACCAAATGAGCCCGTAATTATTATAGCTTATATTGTATGTCATTAGATTATATATCAGTTTTGTAACATTATCAACTGATATCCGACGCTTTTTCTAGATCGTATAGCGAGGTATTCAAGCAACCGACTACTCTTGTTTCTGGGTTCATAGTTGTCCCTCCCAATACAGGTGTCTTATCTAGTATTTGAACTCGAGACCCAAAAGTATATAACGTGGCTTTACACCGCTAAACCAATCATATGTTGATATGGAAATAATATAGATATTAGGTGAGATCCAATTTTCATATTTTTTTAACTACACATCACTTAATAAAAAGTGCCATGCCTACATTTATGTATTTAATTTTTAATAAAATAAAATATCCCAAAAAAAATTGAATAGAATATAGTATTGAAAGCCATACTGATTGAGTCTAATGAGTAGGGGAAAAAACAGTCTCACAACAAAGTAAATTAAAGCTCGAATTCCCATTAAACAATGATCCATTTTTAATGTGAAACCATATTCCAAATAAGATTATCTTTCAAAAGAGAACTTCTATACTAAAACAAAATGAAAATGTTTTGTTTATAGCATCAAATCAAAATTAAAATTGTACTCCGTGGTTAAAATTGGAAAACGTGATCATTTTGTGTTGGAATAAGGTGACAAGATCTGTTTCTACGCAACATCACCATATTGGGTCACGCTATGTATTAGTCACCACAGTATATAAATGGACACCACGTGTGCTTGATTTAATCCTCTTAATGGTCTATTTGACTTCTCTCTCTTCTTGTGTATATTTATTTGACTTATCTTTATTCTGTAAGATTTTCTAGCGTCACTTGTTTTCATCATAGTTTTACTTTTCATCTTCATATATCATCTCATGGCCATGGGAGGGATTTGTCAAAAAGCATCTAATAGTGGTTAAAGTAGTTTTTCCTAACATTATAAATATTCATTTATTTTTTTAATTAAATTATCTAAAAGTACCATATTTTATTCGAAAATTATCAAAATATGTTTTTTGTGTGTATCTATCATTGCTTGCATTACGTAATTTATTAGTTGGAGCCATGTATATATTTCAGCAATGTGGATATCTAGCTAGCACCGACATTTTTTTTGGCCAGAAAAAGTCATCTAGTGCCCATGGTTTTATAATTTTCAACGAAAATTTTCCTCTCTTAATTATCCCGCCCTGACCCCACCAAATTTAATAACAATTCTTTTCTTTTTTTTCCCGACTTTCCGCATGTGACTCTCTCCAAAGTCCAAACACACTATTTTTTATGTATTATTATTATTATTATTAGTACTACTAATACTAATACTCACTCGGATTAATCGATTTTGCTAAAATTAAATTGCTTACAATCAGCTAAATTTGATGTAAGAAACTATATATATCTAATTATCTATATAATATATAGGAGTTTGAATAACGTATAAACCAAAGATGCTCATATCTCATTAATGTTTATCGTTAAAATTCAAAGACACCCGCTCATCAAAAAGTGTGCGTGGCATAATTATTTATATATATATATATATATGTCTGAATTTTTGGTCAAGAGAAGTTCCTCGTATGATTAATAATTATTAACTACACGCCTTCCCCATCCAAGGCAATGCATGACTGGGGAAGGCTGATTCATATAAAATCTTCAATATATATGTTTAAGCAGAAAATTTTCTAAAGCTTTATCAACAAGGTATTACTATATCTTAATTTTAATACAAGAACTAAATGACTAATGTGAGTAGATTAAATTAATTAGTTATATTATTTATTTGTAATAAATATAGGTTGGTGTTCCTGAATTTAATTTTCAACTAGCTCTTATATTAAAAACTATCAAAATATGAACTAATTTGAACTAATAAATATAGGTTGGTGATCCAACATGGACAATGTCAACACTCAAATAATTTAGATAGATATTACAAATCTAATTATATACCATCAAAATATGATGATTAGAAAATGAGAAGGGAAGAGTTAGCGAAGTATACACGCTAATTTGATTTTAAAATTAAGTGGCCTTTCTACAGAGTGTAAAATTAGGGACTTATTGTAAATTTTATATTTTACATCAATTGATATATTGATATACTCACTTCCGTCATTGATGTAAAAGTTAAATAATTAATTTATAGATGTTAAATAAATAAATTAAGTTAGTTTAGTAGTTATTTGTAAGAAGTATGTGTTTGTTTGCCTATATAATAACATATTTAATCATTTGTATTGAAACTATCCATCAATAAAAGCCATTTCAATACATGTGCAATCAACATAAATAGTTTGAAAAAAAAAAAGTTATAGATTTTTTTAGATAAAGTAGATTAAGATTTTATATTTAGAATTAAGGTAGACTCTCTAATTTTTTTTAATGGCGGTAGACTCCCTAATTAGATTCTACATTTAAAACCAAAGGGAACATTAATTAATAACCACTAAACCCAGTATAAAAAGGGATATCCTTGGTCCTCTCATATTACATCATATTTTAGTTTAGTCCCTTAACTATATATATAATGTACTTTTAATCTCTTAATCATAATAGTGTTAATTTTTTAATGGAAAATAAGAACTAAACAAATTTAAATGGTGATTTTGTTAAATATCATCAAAATATGTTTAAATTTTAATTCCTTAATATAATCATTTTATATTTTAAAAGTTAAGCATTTATCAGCCTTTAATAATAGAATCATCATTTAAACTTTTTTACTTGGCATTCTCCAATAATATTAATGGTGTTAAGATTAAAAGAATAAAAGTATATTTTATATACTCTAAGAATTAAACTCAAATTTGGTGTAAACTCATCAAAGGATGAAAGGTATATTTTAGTCATTAATAACAACGTTAATATTGACATCAATTTTGTTCAATGACAACTATATAATGATTTGATCCTGTATGACAATGACAAAACTAACAAATGATCTAGATTTCTTTTTAATTAATTCTTTAGTGCACTTTTCTCTCACGAGCCTTTGCTACTCTCATAATAAAGAAATAATATGTGCAATAATTTGGGGGAAAAAAGTAGTCACGCGAGGGTTATTATCATCTGTCCTCATTAATTTTATTGTATAGTAGTTTTATTTACCTGTTAAAGCAATATGACTGTAATTTAATATTTTCAAGAGGAAGTATTTTATTAAAAAGAAATGCCTCTGCTTCAATGTGAAGAAGCACCTCCGCGTGGTAAAGAAAGGTTGCTACCAGTTGGTATACAACACCTAGTTGAGCAAAAAGATTCCTCCGTTAATAAGAAGTATCTAGCAATGCAGGTTGGGGCAGATGGATAGGCATCTTCGCCATACCAATTCATTCTTGGGTCGATCCAAAAGGTCGATCAGCAAACAGAAGGTGTAAAGAATTTTCGTTGGGAGTTCTCTTCTTTAGGGCGCCTCAAAGAGGTGTTTCCTTTCGGGCCTACTTGATTGGGGGCGTCAGGACTAATCGGTTGTTGAGGGCTCATACCGGTAAATCCGATATTGGCTTTTCAGGTTAACACCGAATACATGAAAGGTGGTGCAACTAAGGCCAAAAAATGATCCATTGTATTCATCCAAAAAAAAAAAAGAAAAAGAAAAAAGAAGTATCTCTTAAGCCTTTCAAAGAATGATCGTTTAATTTTTCTTTTTTTAGTACATTAGAAGAATTTTAATCATAGACACGAGCCACATTCCATTCTACAAGTATTACCTGAGCTAACCTTTAAGAGACAATGAATGATTAATTGATTATTATACATATGTAGAATATAATGAAAATAAAATAAAATATTATGTGATTTTGAAATTAAAAAAGTACTTATCAATCTTATGAATAAAAATAATAAAAAATTTATTATTTTTGAATGATTGTAATATAAAATATAATATTATACATTCTACTTGTATGAAATAAATATAATATTTGTATTAGTAAATATTTCATATATTCTGTGTTAATATTTTTTTATAGTTGTACTTGTATGTCACCAAGTAGTTATTAAAGGGAAAAATTCCTTTAAAAGATAGCTGAATTATTCAAATTTTTAATTGGGTTATTAAATTCAATAAATTTTAAATTGGAACATGTGTCCTAAAATAAGATTTTAGAATTTGATAATTTTACCTTATTACCCCTCCTTTGAATTGAGTATCCAACTCTATTATTTTAATCTTTTTTACAAAAATATGGATTCATTAAATTTTTTAAAAGATCACATATTTACGCCAGTGCATTGCGCATGTCTCTGAGCTCTTTTACCGCAATAACGCAAAATTATTAGAAAAATAAAACACTTTAGACACTAGTCTTTTAAGAAAAGATTGTGTCAGATACACTTGCATATTCCTCCATCTTCACTTTTTTTGTTTAGGGTCAAAACTAGATCTCCACATCTGAATTCAATGTAAATTCTTTTACTGAAATGGAATTAACAATTCTTTCATACTCAAAGAATCAAGAAATCAAGTTTGTTGTTGCATTTTCCCATAGCATCAGTAGAGTCCAAATTTCCATTCAAATCCACCTGATAAATGAAAGAATTCTTATACACTCGTAACACATAAGTGCAAGGCTACAATCACGCAGACCGAAACAATACTTGCAAATAGTTGGACGCAATTCCCAATTTGGTGCCTGCACTTATCACTGCAAATTGCATCCATGCATCTTGGCATGAGTTTGGATTCCAAATTGGAAGAGCCAGGGTGTCTAGCACTAATCCAAGGTGTCTGACACCGATCATATTACTTGAACATGAATTAAATTCTTCACTTGAATGCCCATTTGAATAGATTATGTGCCAAGCTTCCAACAACTATGGAAATAGAGTCTGTCCTGGATGGCAGTGTAATGTGACCAAAGAATATGAAAACTCACGAGACCTAGTTATTTCAGAAATTTGTTCCAAGCTATTAGGCAATTGATTCGAACTAGATTGCAAAAACTCTTTTAGCCGGTGTTATTCTAAAATTGATAATCCTTGGGAGATGATTTGAATAGAACTTGGAGGAGAGGAAAGGACACTGATGGAGAAGGACGATATAGTAGATCAAAAATGGAGAGAGAAGGAGAAGAGGGTATATAGATAAAATTATTCAATTCTAAAATTCTTAATTGGACTGTTTAACTTGATTTAGAATTTATTAAATTTAGATGCCTAATTCAGTATTTGGATATTTTAATATGCTTTTAACGGGATTTTCCTTTTATTAAATTTGTTTATAACTTGCAATCACTAATGACAACTCATTGTTAAATTTGGTGTATTTAACAGTATTTTTGTTCAAACTGACAGCTACTTTGAGGATTTTTCAGTTAGTTACAAAGGGGGTTAATTAAATAAAATGACCTATATCATGGGAAAAAATAATTTATGTTGGGGTGAATGGTAGTTAAGGATTTGGTAAAAAAAAGGTAATTAAGGAGTCTTATCCTTTGAACAATTGCTTGAAAGTTTGATTTATAACCCTCACACGTGTGGGGACAAACTAACCTAATTGGTAGATTCACTCATTGCTTTCAACAGTTTGATAAAGATTGATATTAACTATTGACAAAAGTATATTTTTATTCCACCAATATAGAGTTGGTCTAGTATTGTAATGTTATACTAAATCCTTTTGAATTTCAGAAGAGTCACTTGTGTTAAAATAGGTAACCATAAACCACAAACAGGATATCAGATGATGATAAAAAAAGAAGTAAACTTTTATTCCATGCCAATATAGAGACTGATTTTTCTTGGGATATGGAAGGTAAAAAGTAGGTTTATAATTGATACACAAAATTTAAAAATCATATATCCAATCACTTATTTAAACAGTCCGGCCTTTTAACCCAAATGATATCAAATGTATACCTTAAAGATTTTTTTAAATATGAGGTTATAAGTCCGAACTCCTTATATAGTATATCTTTTTTTTGCCTGCTCCTTATATAGTATATCATGGATGTGTATGTTGTAAAAAAACCACTCATTTAAATAAGAGTCTTTGTGACTCCCGGTAACCTAAATTGGCTATACTAGTAATTAATATTTAATAACGTTAGTTTTCTTTGTTCAGGGACAAAACCAGAAAGGGGAAAAAAGAAAAGCTATAAGAGGGGTGAAATTATAAATTGGAAAAACTTAATCCCTACACTTTGTCACTTTGACTCAATGTAACTCAGTCTTTATAATTTTGACTCGGTTGTAACTCAGTTCTTAAATTTTGACTCACTGCGACTCAGTCCCCATATTTTTAACCATTTTATAATTTAGTTCCCCACATTTTTCTAGAACATAAGGACTAAATTATAAAATGGTTAAAATTACAGGAACTAAGTTGCAGTGAGTCAAAGTTCAGAGACTCAATTACAATCGAGTCAAAACTATAGGGACTGAGTTGTACTAAATAAAAATGTAGGGATTGAGTTACAACCCAGTCAAAACTATAGGGACCAAAAGATTCATTTTCCCCTAAAAATTTTACCAATAATTAGGAGGGGTAGAATACAATTCTAGTGAGTAGATGCATAATTTTTGCTAAATAAATTTAAGGGAGAATTGCTAAAAAAGACCTCATTGACAACTTATTTGTTAAATGGGACCTGGGAAGATATCTTGCACATGGAGGGAATATATCTGCACACGGAGAGAAGATTTTTGCACATGTAGGGAAGATTTCTGCACACGTATAGGGAAGAATTTTGCACACAGGGAAGATCATCTGCACATAAGGGAAGATATTCTGCATACGTGGAAGATAATTTGCACGTAAAGGTCCCATTTGGCAAATAAGTTGCCAATGAGGGATTTTTTCACAATTTTCCCTAAATTTAAATTTCCTAACTGCAATGTAATTGCCAAAAAGAACAATTAATGGCGGCTGCCCCAAAATGGCGCAGTCTAGTTCTGTCACTATCTGCCGGCAGCGGCAAAAGAAATTGTAATAACCAAAAAAAAAAAAGAGCCGCCATTATAATTTATAAACAAATGAACTAACCAATATTTTCACACGTTTGGTGGTAAAAAAACAAAACAATTTCAAACTACCAAATACTAAAATATCTCTGCTCAACATAACCCTTCACAATTTTGATGGCCTTAAAAATAAACAAATAAAGAAAGAGAGAAAGAAAAGGAGGGAAAAGAACCTTGCACCATTTTTCAACTAATGCAGTTTTATTATATTGAGAGTTCAAATTTCTCTCTATATAAAGATGTTCAATGCATTAACACTATTCACATTTTATTACAAAATATAATAAAACTTTTGGTCCCCTCAAGTTTATCTCATTACTCACTTGGTCTCTGAAATTTTTTTAATTACTCATATTCTTAAAACTTCATATTAAATTTTATATTCTTATTTAATCTCATCAAAACAGTTTTTTTTTTTTTTTTTTTTTTTTTGCAATTCATGAAGAGATTGTGATCCTTGGATTAATGGTTAGACCACTTGTGTGTTGAGAATTATATGTCTTGAAATCACAATGACTCTAAAAGTTTAGGAACTTGATTAATGAAATTTAAACCTCATGGACCAAATCGGTGGCCAATGAAAATTTGATAACTAAAAATTTTATTATTCCTCTTCTTAATGTAAAACTTATATACTTAATTTCATTAGATTAAAAAAGTTAGTTAAATTAGTTAATATGACATATTTTTTTTCTAAAACACCCTAATCATATTTCTTATTCCCTTCATCTCTCTATTATTGCTTGATTATTGTTGATAGAGTGTATCAATAAGGTAATTTTGAAGAAAATGATAGATATGAGAAATACATCTTACACTTAAGATCAAGATCAACTCCATAACTAAGTTCTATATTAAATACCGGAGGAGTGTTTCTTAAAAAGAGTGTTTTCAATTATAAGTTTAAGGCAGATTCACATATAATAAGTCTAGCTATACCTTAATTCTTGTTTTTGTTGCTTAAGGATTATATTTGTTACTTCTCTAATATTATTGGGTTAAGTGGCGATTTTGCCCCGAAAGTGTAAAAAATGTAGCAATTTTTCTCTAGCCGTTATCCCAATTATTTTTTATAGTTAGTTGACGAAATATGCTGAGTTAATAATCCACAACTCTACACCACATCATTTTTACTAAGGTGCAAATTGCCCCCCGAAGGTTTTAAATCTAATTTTGAAAAAAAATGAAGTAAATAACATGTGGACTTTTTGAGCAAATTTGCTCCTTAACAACAATGACGTGAATGACATGTGAATTACCAACTCAATATATTTGGTCAACTAACAGTAAAAAATAACTGGGATAACGATAAGGACAAAATTACTTTTTTTTTTACACTTTAGGGGAAAAATTGCCTCTCAGTGACAACTTTCAGGGCAAACTTGCCCCTTAAGCCAATATTATTTATAAGTTACTTCCAACATGTTTTACTAAAACCAAGAAAAACATTAATTCAAATTAACCCTGTCTTAAAATAACTTTATAACTTTACTCCAATTAATATATACTCTACTGGTACCCTAATAGTTCAAAGTCAATTAATAATAAATGAAGGGTAAAATTATGCATTTATATAAGAAAATTTAATTGTGTGACTTATAAATAAATAAATAAATAAATAAATAAAGGTTCTCTTTTCACCTTATAGATAGGATTAGAGGAGTTGGGTGCTTTATTCTTTCATAAAGATGCTAATGGCTTTTCATTCATTACATAGTAATCTAGTCATGCAAGGTTACATGTTACATCATTTAAATATAATATAAGTAATTACTATAATTTTATGGAGTTTAAGAGAATAAGTCACACTGTTCATAGTTTATCAACCCATATGTAAATAAATTTTTATAAGTTCATAACATATAAAAATAAAAATGTAGATATAATTGCCAATCGAAAAATACAATCAAAATGTGATATTGGATTATTGATTATTTGACAATAATCACGTAATGTCTAAGCAAAATTGAACTCTGCTTCAAGGTTATCAAACCCATACCGATCGGGTTAGTGGTTTCCTGGCAACCCAGCCACAAAACCGGTATGGGCAAGTCTTTGACTCGGGATTCTGTGCAACTCAGGGTGACCCAAGTTCAACCCGGCCGAGTTAATGGGTTGACCTTGTTGCCCTTTTTTTAAAAAAGTTATTTTTATGGGGTAGACAGTAATATTAGTTGAAGTTGATGATAATTTTTATGTTAATGACTATTAGTTTAATGATTAAAGGATTGTATGTAGGGATATTTTGTTATCATCCATCTATTTTAATAATTTGCTAGGAAGAATATTTAGTGATTATTTATTACTCCAATTAATAAATCTTATTGGATGATCGGTCGATATTATGATATCAATATGTCAAAGAAATTGTAAATAGTATTGGATAAGTATATAATTATTTTGTTAATGATTCAAGGTATTAAATTGATTTTGGACGGTATGACACTATGATGAGAATTTAAATTATTTTTAAATTTTTTATTCTCCACCGTTTTGACCCTGGGTTGACTCTGAGTTGACCCGCTGATCCTTAACCTATTGCCTCGACAGGTTTAGAGGCCAGTCTGAGTTTGATGACCTTACTTTGCTTATTAATAAAAGTTGGTCCAATTGTAAGGAATTAGCTCATAACATATAAGGTTGTATGTTCAAATCTTATTCTAGATGTGAGGACTTGTTGGTGAACAATTCTTGAAATCCAACTAACCTAAACATTCTCTATTTTTTAAATAAAAAAATAGAATTTTGCTTAGTATTACACCCAAAAGAGAGAAGAATTTTACTGAGACAAGGAATTCTAATGGCATCTTGCAGAAGAGCGAAAGGACATGCCTATGGTAGTACGTTGTCACTGTTTTCTTCACATTAATGTAATTAAAGGTCACTAGAAATTAATTGTCAATAATTAATATTGTGCACTTTATTAATAAATAATTGCTAAGTTTATATATGTGTGTGTCTATGTGTATGTATATGAATTGGTTAAGATTTAATATTATTCTGGAAATTGTCACATAAGAGTAATGTTGCTCAAGAAGTTTTTTGATAAACAATGTCACTTCGGAAGTTTCCAAATTATAGTAATCTTGCCTAGCCATCATATATGTAACACCCCAAATTTTATATTCACCAAAAATATATTATAATTAATTGAGAAATTCAATAAAATGGAGAATATTCATGAATTTGGATCTTGTGAATTTTGAAATATTCATATTCATAAGGAAATGAGAAATATAATTCAAGAATTGAATTAAATTACAAAGGTGATCGAAAAATCACAATTTTGCCAATTTAACCCAAGATTAATTATTTTTCTAATTAATTAAAGTTAGTTTCAATTAATCAAGAAAAATAAAGGAAAATGTATAATTGGATTATTCTTGATTGAATAAATCAAGAATTTTGGAATTAGAGGAAATTATACATAATTCATTTAATTGAATTATGGAATTTATGAAATACATATTATTCCCTTTCTCTTCCATAATTTCGCCCAACACATGAAAATAAGGGAGAAAAATTAAATTCCAAGAGAACATGTTAAAATGCTACATGAAGTTAAGTGCTAGTTTGGTTAGTTGGGAGAAGAAATGGGCTTGGTTAGAGTAAGGAGGAGGGGGGACGTTTTTTGTAACAAGACAAGGGGAAAATCTAGTCCAATTCCAATTGAAGTCAATGATGAAGGAGGTATGGCATAAAGTGGAGAGGTATGGTGAAAGCATGGAGGGAGGTATGGTGCAAGACAAGTGTTGCCCTCTAAACCCTTGATGAGATTAATAGTGTCAACACCCGTTTCCATTTTGATAATCGAAGAGTAATAAAGACGGAATTCAATGGGCATACAGAAAAGTACAATTATACTGATAAAAAGTTAGTTTACAATTCCGATATCGTCCGTCGACAAAAACTGAAAATACAGCGGAAACTTAATATTTACAATTTCCTCAAAATGACAAAACATAGGCTAAATTATAACCACACTCTTGACCTCGCCTCAAGACACGTGCTGCTCACTTTCTGATGTCAACGTCTTTGTCCTTTGCCCCTTACCCCACTGGTACCCGCTGAGGTATTTGTTTAAAAATAGGGTGAGATTCTGAAGAATTCCTGTAGAGACATACTATCATTTATAGAGAATGTGAAAAGTAGATATGATATATGCCATGTATGCACCAATTAATGAACATTATAAACATATCATCTGCATGTATACATGAGTAGGGCCCAGCCCCACTATTCTGCATCGATTGGGTTTTTTCACCAACTCCAGTGTAAGTGCCTCTGACACTTCTGGCCCCTTTTTGGGCAAATCGTATTGATTAATTAAGCGCATTTACAAAAATTGGTATCCAGACAATCATATAACTATGGCATAATGTATGAAGAATAATGTCCCTACCTCAACGCTTTATAATCCTCTGTTTAACGGTGTCTCGAAAAGCGTTTCGTTCCGGCTCTCGACTCGGTCCTAAAATATTAAATGTACATGAAATAGGTCATAATCTATCCAAGTATCATTTTAGACTCTTCCATAGTGTTTCTTGTGGTTATATTAGTCTATGGTGAAAATTTACTAAAATGCCCCCGGGATTCCGGCTCGGTCCCGCGGTACCCGGCCCGATGGCACGTTTTTCTAAAATTTGGCAAAGGCTATTCTAACTTATTTTCACCCAAGGAATTCATTTCTGGCTCGAAATTACCAAATTCACTGTCAAATTACGAAAATACCCTTGATAGCCCTTATTTAAGGATTTCAGTGGCGTTTTCGTAATTATACTTTTTCAGCCTCTAACGAAAAAGAGCCCAACTGTAACCCTACCTATTTTTACCCATTGAATCCAATGGAACCATTGATTTTATGAAAATCCAACTCCTAATATCAGTTCTGGTTTTGGCCAAAATTCAAGAAAAAAAATGGAAAATGGAGTTTTATGTTTTAGCTTCCAAAACTTGTACTTTTTCACTTCTAATCCTTGATTAACTCACTTAAACACTTTTTAATCATGATTTAAAGGATTTTGGGTGGCATAACCCCTTAGGATTAAAGCTTTTTCCAATTTCATAACTCAACCAAAAATCACAAAAACCAAACAACAATTACCAACAACAACTTCATATTAACATAAAGTTGAGATTAGTATAATTACCTCTTAAATTTCTTGGATTCTCTTACTCTAGGAACCTCCTCCTTATCTTCTTGCTCTCAAAGTGTGATTTCACCACCATGGATTCATGAGAAACAATAATTTAGAGAAGGATTCTAAGGAAATGCTATAAGAAAATCCAAAGAAACCATACCTACCTTAGCTTCTTTTTCCTTAAGCTCTCCTGTTCTCTCTATTTCTCAAGCTCTCTCTTCTCTCTTTTTTTCTAAGTCTTGGACGAAATGTGGCATGAAAGAGGAAGGAGGTTGTTTTTATTAATTTGTCTTCTTCCTTCCTAGCCATAGATTTAATCAAGAGCTCCCAATGTGACACTTGTCACACTCCCTTCTTCCTCATAATTTCTCCACCTAATTTCCATTAAGTTGAATCAATGGTCTCCCTTTGCTTGCCCCTAAAATCCGTCCCCCCTCTCCTCTCACAAGACAAGCAAGCTCCTTCCCATGTAATCAAGTTTGTCCACTCAAGTATTTCACTACTTCACTCAAGCTTCTCCCATCATGTTATACAACATCCTTCATGTTGTGTACACTCCATCTTTGCCATCATTGATATGTGCATGTAGCATAGCCATCATAACCTTCTTCTTGCAGCATGTGATCATGAATTTAATATTCTTCCTTTTACCTTCATGCTTAGACGAAAATTTAAAGAGAGGAAGAGGAAGAAAATTGTTTTTGTAACACCCCAAATTTTATTCACTAAAAATATATTGTAATTATTTGAATAATTCAATAAAGTGGTGAATATTCATGAATTTGGATCTTGTGAATTTTGAAATATTCATATTCATAAGGAAATGGGAAAATTAATTCAAAAATTGAATTAAATTACAAAGGGGATAGCAAAATCATAATTTTTCCAATTTAGCCCAAGATTAATTATTTTTCAATTAATTGGAGTTAATTTCAATTAATCAAGGAAAATAAAAGAAAATGCATAATGGGATTATTCTTGGTGGAATAAATCAAAAATTGAGAAATTAAGGGGGATTAGACATAAAATCAATTATGTCAATTGTGGAATTGAGCAAAAAAAATTTCTCTTCCCTCCCTCTCATTATTTTCGTCCATGCATGAAAGCAAAAGAAAAAAAAATGTTTAATACATGAATCTCTCAATGATGACAAAGGTGGAGTGCACTCTAAGTGAAGACATGTGCATGGTGGTCATAATGAGAAGGTATGGCATAAAGAAGAGGGTATGGTGGGAGGTATGGGAGGAGGAATGGTGTGCCTGCGAGGTGGTGTAATCTTGACCCTTGATTATATCAATGGCTAGGAGGAAAGATGAGGAAATTAATAAAACATGTTCTTTTCCCTTCCCTTCATACACTTCACGCACAAAGCAAGGAAACAAGAGAGAGAGAGAGAGAGAGTGAGTTTGAGAGTTCTTGGTGATTTAGAGAGCAAGAGGAAGCAAGAGCTAAGGTAAGAGCTTGTTTTCAAGTGAATAAGCTTCCTATATTATGTAGTTCATCCCCTAATCTTTTGTTCTTCATGGAAATCATGGTTTAGCAAGCTATTCTTCAAGGTTGAGGGGGGGGGGGAGACACCAAGATCAAGAGGTAATCTCCAAAACATCAACTTCTTAGTGTATTGAAGTTGTTGTTGGTGATTGTTGTTTGGTTTTGTGATTTTTGGGATGAGTTGTAGAATTAGAAAATCTATAACCCTAAAGGGTTATGCTACCCAAAATCCTTTAAATCATGATTATGAAGTGTTTAAATGAGTTAACCAATGATTAGAAGTGGAAAAGTACAAGTTTTGGAAGCTAAAACACAAAGCTCCATTTTTTTCTATTTTTCTTCATATTTTCGGCCAGGACCAGAACTGGTACTAGGAGTTGTATTTTCATGAAATGAATGGTTCCATTGGACTTAGTGGGAAAAAATAGGTGGGGTTAGAGTTGGGCACTTTTTCAGTAGAGGCCGAAAAAACATAATTACGAAAATGCCACTGAAATCCCTAAATAAGGGCTGTCAAGGGTATTTTGTAATTTTATAGTGAATTTTCTGATTTCGAGCTGGGAAATGGATTCCTTGGGCGAAAATAAGTGAGAATAGCGTTAATCAAAATTTTGGAAAAACGTGCTATCGGGGCGGATATGGCAGGGCCGAGTCGGGGTCCTGGGGGCATTTTTGTAAATTTTTATCATAGACTAATATAACCACAAGAAACACTATGGAATAGTCTAAAATGATACTTGGATAGGTTATGACCTATTTCTTGTACATTTAATATTTTAGGACCGAGTCGAGAGCTAGAATGACACATTCTTTGAGATACCATTAAACAGAGGATTTTAAAGCTTTGAAGTAAGGACATTATCCTTCATATACTATACCATAAGTTTTGTGATTGTGTGGATGCCATTGTTTTGTAAATGCACTTTATTAATCAACATGATTTGCCTAGAAAGGGGCAGTTAGTGCCAGAGGTGCACTTACACTGGGAGTTGGCAGAAGTCCAACCGTTGTAGATTGTGGTGCTGAGCCCTACTCATGTATATATGACGATAATGTGTTTATATTGTTCATTAATTTATGCATACCTTGGCGCATGTCATATTTACTTTTCACATTCTCTATGAACGATATTATGTTTCTACGTGGATTCTTCGGAATCTCACCCTATTTTTAAACAAATACCTCAACGGGTACCAGTGGGGCAAAGGGAAAAGATGTAGACGCTGGAAAGTGAATGGCATGTGTCTCAAGGCAAGGATAAGATCGTTGTCATAATTAGTCTATTTTGTGATATTTTGGTGAAATTTGTAAATATTAAAACTTCCGCTGTATTTTCTATTTCCGTCGACGAACGATATCGGAATATTAAAAGAATATTTTTATCAGTATAATTGTACTTTTCTGTATGCCAATTGAATTCTGTCTTTATTATTCTTTAAATATCGAAATGGAAACGGGTGTTGATAGTTTTTCACAAGTCCATAATTCACATAATTGGTTTATGTATAATCCCCTCGCAATTTCACAATTCTTGATTTATTTCACCAAGAATAATCCCATTATGCATTTTCCTTTATTTTCCTTGATTAACTGAAATTAACTCCAATTAATTGGAAAATAATTAATATTGGGCTAAATTGACAAAATTATGATTTTGCTATCACTTTTGTAATTTAATTAAATTATTGAATTAATTTGCCTATTTCCTTATGAATATGAATATTTCAAAATTCACAAGATCCAAATTTATGAATATTCACCATTTTATTGAATTACTCAAAATAATTACAATATATTTTTGGTGAATAAAATTTGGGATGTTACAAATGGCCAAGAGGAAAGAAGAGCAAATTAATAAAACAGCATCCTCTCCCTTTTCATATGCATATTTGGCCAACTCCAAGAAAAGAGAGAGAGTGAGAGATTGAGAGCATTTTGAAGAAGCTAGAGAGAAGAAGAAAAAGAAACTTAAGGTAAGAAGCTAAACTCTTAAGATTTCTTGTGATTTTGTCATGGGATCCTTCTCTAAACTATTGTTTCTCATGAATCCATGGGCTGAAGACACACTTTGAGACCAAGGAAGAGAAGGAGTTGAGGTGCCAACATTGGAAGCAGGAGGTAACTTTATAAACTTACTCTCTTATGGTTGTGGTGTTGTTGTTATTGATGTTTCTTGACTTTTCAAGTTTCTTGGTTGAGTTGAAAAATTGGGAAAGCTATAACCCTAAGGGGTTATGCTGCCCAAATTTCTTTAAATCATGGTTAATATGTGTTTAAACAAGTTAATAAAGGATTAGAAGTGGAAAAGTACAAGTTTTGTAAGCTAAAACTCAAAACTACATTTTTCCATTTTTCTTGAAATATTTCGCCCAGCACTGTTTCAAGGGGTAGGAATTGGATTTTCATGAAATAAATGGTTCCATTGAATTCAATGGGAAAAAATAGGTGGGGTTATAGTTGGGTACTTTTTCAGTAAAGGCCGAACAAGCATAATTACGAAAACGCCCATGAAATCTCTAAATCGGGGCTGTCAAGGGTATTTTCATAATTTGACAGTGAATTTGGTGATTTCGAGCCCTGAAATGGATTCCTTGGGTGAAAATAAGTTAGAATAGCCTTAGTCAAAATTTTGGAAAAACGTGCTATCAGGCCGGGTACGGAGGGGCGGGTCGGGGTCCCGGGGCATTTTGGTAAAATTTCACCATAAACTAATTTAACCACAAAAAACACTATGGAAGAGTCTAAAATGATACTTGGATAGGTTATGACCTATTTCTTATACATTCAATATTTTAGGACCGAGTCGAAAATTGGAACGACACATTTTATGAGACACATCTAAACAGAGAATTATAAAGTTTTGAGGTAGGAACATTATCCTTCATATATTATGCCATAGTTATGTGATTGTGTGGATGCCATTGTTTGTAAATGCACTTTATTAATCAACATGGTTTACCTAGAGAGGGGTATTTAGTGCCATAGGTGCACTTACACTAGGAGTTGGTAGAAGTCCAACCGGTATAGATTGAGGGGCTGGACCCTACTCATGTATACATGATGATGATGTATTTATATTGTTCATTAATTGGTGCGTACCTTGGTGCATGTCATATTTACTTTTTGCATTCTCTATGAACTATAGCATGTTTCTACTGGGATTCTTCGGAATCTCACCCTATTTTTTTTAAATAAACATCTTAGCGGATGCTAGTAGGTCGAAGGGTAAAGGTGTAGACGCCAAGAAGTAATTGGCTCATGTCTCGAGGCAAGGACATGATCGTGGTTATAATTAGTCTACATTTTGGTATTTTGGTGAAATTTGTAATTATTAAGTTTCCGCTGGATTTTCTGTATTCCGTTGACGAAAGATATCGATATTGTAAACAAATAATTTTATCAGTATAATTGTACTTTTCTGTATGCCCATTGAATTCCGTCTTTATTACTTTTCGAATATTGAAATGAAAATGGGTGTTAACAACATAAGTTAAGTTTAATGGTTAATAGATCAGATATGCTGAGTTGGCATGTCCATGTGTCATCTATATCATTTATGCTAATGTGCGGATTTGCCTTGAAAATTTTCATTTAAAAGTAATGTAGTTCCAAAAGTTTTTTGTGTTCATTATTGTCTCATAAGTTTCCAAATTGTAGCAATGTCACTCAACTGTTATCCAAATTAGGTTTCCAAATTAGTTGACTAAATGTACTAATTAAGCCGAAAGTGTGCACAATACTGAAGAAGAAGCCATAGATGAAGGAGAAGCTCACAGTCACCAAAGAGTTCTGAAGAAAAAGATTCCAATAATGGGTGCATGACACATTGAGGGAGATTATCGGGAGCAAGGCGACTTAAACCCTCAACCACATATGATTCTTTCACCTCTTTGATTTCTCCAATCCTTCATACAAGGTGCATTTTTAAAAAATTTGTTTGTCTTATTGATAAATCCAACTTGAAAAAAAACTGAAATGGGTAACACATTGACTTGCCAGATTAACATATTTGATCAATTAATTATTAAACTTAACCTGGATAATAGCTAGTATGGGTGAAATTGCTATAATTTATAAACTTTGAAGGTAACATTGTTTTTGCGTGAAAATTTTTGGGTTAAATTTGTACTTTAATCCAAAACAAAAATAACGTGGGTAACACGTGGGCTTGCCAACTTAGCATATTTGATCAATTAATAGTTAAATTTAACCTAGATAATGGCTGAGGCAAACTTGCTATAATTTTGAAACTTCCAAAGTAACATTGCTCCTCAAAAAACTTTCGAGACAACATTATTCCTACATGACAACTTTCAAAGCAAAATTGACTCTTAACCCTTAGACTAATCTAATGGTTAAATTGTTTATGAATTTTACAAGGCGAAAAAAACATTTGTTGATTAATTAATACGATAATAATTAATTTATTTGCAGTGTGGAAATCCCTATCACAAGTTATACCTGCTCGTATGAATTCTCAGGCGTCACGAATTATTTTACAACGAATAATTAATATACTATTAGTTCAGGCATGCCTGCAGTTTCTTTCATACTCAACAATAACTATACATTTATTGGCCCAAAAAAAACAACTTCTTTCCTGATAGTTATTAAAAGATGTTTATGGTACAATTATAAGTAAATAAGTCTGTGATGTGTTGTATATAAATATTTCTGAAAACTGAATCGTCTATATGTAGTGAAATTAACCGTCATTCCCTTTCCAGGGACTCAATTCATCAAGCACAAGTACGAACGAGTTTATATTAAATATTTATATATTAATTAATGGTTGAAGCAGATTTATGACCTAATATAACAACCAATTTGTATAACAAAAAATACTGTTAAGTTCCCAATGAATATTGGTGTAACATCCCAAATTTTATATCCACTGAATATATTGTAATTATTCAAAAAATTCAATAAAATGGTGAATATTCATGAAAAAAATGAGCAAATTAATTTAAGAAAGGAATTAGATTTTAATGGTAATAGCAAAGCTATAATTTTTGCCAACTTAGTCAAGATTAACTATTTTCCAATTAATTGGAGTTAATTTTCATTAATCAAGGAAAATAAAGGAAAATGTATAATTGGAATATTTTTTATGGAATACATAAAGAATTTTGAAATTAGAGGAAATTATACATAATTCATTAAATTAAATTATGGAAATGTGGAAAAAATTTTATTTCCTATTTCTTCCATATTTTCGTCTAACAAGGAAAATGAGGGGGGAAATTGATTAATGAAATTAAATAAGCCAAGTGTCATTATCATATGAAGAAGAGATTAACTTATAATTGATTTCCAAGAGCACATGTCTAATTGCTACAAGAACATAGTCATGATGATAATGGTACACCATTTGAATGCAAGGTTGAGTGTACGCTACATGAAGGCATGGTTGAATGCATGATGAGAATTAGATGGAATAAACTCAATTCACTACTTGAGTCCATAGTTGAGTGCAAGTTTGGATTTAGTTGGAGGAAAGTAACTTGGTTAGTGGGCATGAGAGGCGGATGGTTTTGTGAGGCCAACCAAGGGGAGGAAAAATTAGTTCAAACCTAATGGGAAGCTAAATGGAGGCATTATGGCATAAATTTGAAGGAAGGGAGGATTGTGACAAATGTCACATTATAGCCCCTTGATGAAATCAAAGGGTGTAGGATGAAGGGGGAAAGTTTATAAAGCACTTCCTTCCTCTTCCCTTTGTTCATTTTCGGCCAAGACAAGAAAGAAAGGAGGGGGGGGGGGAGAGAGAGAGAGAGAGAGCTTGAAGAAGACTTGGAGATCTAGAGAGAAGGAGAAAAAGCTTAAGGTAAATCATGATCTCTTAAGCTTTTCTTTGAATCTTTGCATGAAAAACCTTCTCTAAACCTTTCTCTTCATGGAATGTATGATCTTGAAGACATATTTTTAGCTCAAGGAGAGAGAGGGGAGACGCCTAGAGAGAGGATTCAAGATCTCAAGAGGTAACCTCACAAACCTTAGATCCATTCTTGTATGGAGTCGTTGTTGAGGTTTGTGTTTGGTTTTGTGATTTTTTTTTGGTCAAGTTTGTGAATTTGGAAAGCCCTAACCCTAAGGGTTTATGCTGCCTAAATTTCTTTGAATCATGGTTAAGATGTGTTTAAATGAGTTAATAAAGGATTAGAAGTGGAAAAGTATAAGTTTTGGAAGCTAAAACACAAAAGAGCATTTTTCCATTTTCTTTCAAAAGTTTCAGGCAGCATTGTCCTGGGGGAAGGAGCTGAATTTTCATAAAATAGATGGTTCCATTGGATTCAGTAGGCAAAAATAGATGAGGTTACAGTTGGTCAATTTTTCAGAAAAAACTGAAAAGCATAATTACGAGAACGTCTCTAAAATCCCTAAATCGGGGCTGTCAGGGGTATTTTTGTAATTGGACAATGAATTTGGTGATTTCGAGCTCGGAAATGGATTCCTTGGGTGAAAATACGTCAGAATAGCCATAGTCAAAATTTTGAGAAAACGTGCCATCGGACCGGGTACAATGGAGATGGGCCGGGCCGGGGTCCCGAGGACATTTTGGTAAATTTTTACTATAGACTAATATAACCGCAAGAAACACTATAGAAGAGTCTAAAATGATACTTGGATAGGTTATGAACTATTTCTTATACATTTAATATTTTAGGACCGAATCGGAAGCCAGAGCGACACGTTTTACTAGGCACATTAAAAAGGAATTGATAAGACTTTGAGGTAGGGACTACCATCCTTCATACACTATATGAATAATTGTATGTATTTGTTATTGTATTTTGTGATATGATTGCGTGCTAAAGGCACAATACCTAGTTATGGTTTGGTACCCAACAACGGTATATCAGAAAATCCTAATTGTGGTTTGGTGCCCAGCCAAGGTATATCAAAAATCATAGCTATAGTCGATGACTCAGCTGGGGTAATTATATGTGAATCGAATTGAACTTTCATTTTTGCCTAATATGGTACATTGCATATTTAATTTTCACATTTTATATGTCGATCATATGTCTCTACGGGGATTCTTCGGAATCCCACCCTTTTTTTAAAATAAACATCTCAGCGGGTGCCAGTGGGACGAAAGGCAGAGGCGTAGACACTGAGAAGTGATTGGGACGTGTCTCGAGGCAAGGTTAAGGCTGGTGGTTATAATTAGTTTATGTTTAAGATATTTTGGGGAATCCTGTAAACATTAGAATTTCCGCTGTATTTTTGTATTTTCTGTATTTCGTTGACGAATGACGTTGGGATTATAAACAAATACTTTTATCAGTATAATTGTACTTTTCTGTATACCTACGGAATCTTATTTTTATTACTCTTCGATTATCGAAATGGAAACGGGTGTTGACAATTAGTCCAGTCGGTAAAGATATGACTCATATTTTCAAAAGACATATGTTTGATTTTTGTTGCCAGTGTGAAG
Organism: Inga laurina; assembly: GCA_963855925.1. Taxonomy (NCBI): domain Eukaryota; kingdom Viridiplantae; phylum Streptophyta; class Magnoliopsida; order Fabales; family Fabaceae; genus Inga; species Inga laurina. Next base: position 20,034,965 of record OY979702.1, on the reverse strand, counting down.
GGATCTCTTGGTGTGATTTATCAAAAACTCTTCAAATACTCTTAACTTGGAGGAGGCATGTTAGGTCCTGATGAGCTTTTGAAACTCAACTTATCTAATTTTTTTATAAAGAAAATTAGTGTTAAAGTCATTTATATACTTTCATGTTCTTTAAAAATAATGAGTGGGTAATGGATATAATGAATATATTCATTAACTAAAATTAAGGTTCTTAAACTAAGCAAACAATTTGATTTACATATATATATATATATATATATATATATATATATAATTAAAAGTAAATCCATCATCGTTTATTACCGTACTTAATAAAGAATTTTTTTAATGAAATTCATCTATGAAGTTACTAATTTTCATCAAATCTAAAAAGTTAGCACAAGTTTAATAGCAAATTGATACGATTTTATAAGTTGAAAACACAGCGGCAAACTCGATAAATGAACTCGTGAGTTCAATTGAATTTGTAGTTAGCACAAATTTAAGAGCAGGTTGAAATGATTTTGTAAGATGTAAATGTAAAAATAGTAAATTTCGAGAGTCAACTCTCGAGTAATGACTAAGATTTCTGGATTAATCCATCGATATCCAGTGCTACCAGCAATCAGCTAAAATTTCAGTTAGATAAGAACGTGATTGGATCCACCTCATGGCTAATTATACCTACCCTAATTCACACAGAGAAGAATGTTTCAAAGTGTGGTTGGTATAATAGTTAAAAAAGTTGTCTGTTGCGTATTTGGATGTGGTACCAATTTTCGAGTCAATTATATAACCTTTATGAATTTCTCTTTTAAGAATTATGTGCGTGCGTGCGTGTGTATATTGTATGCATGGATAGTGAATGTATTAATTTTTCTAAGATTATGATTCGATAAGGATATGATCAAAGCCACATCATATCCCAAACACCTTAATACGCATAAAAAATAATTCAGACTTTTTTTTTGGGAGGATACTCTCCTTTCCCTTTTTCTCGTTTTCTTCTTATAATCGTATCTTCACCCTAAAATTATAAAATGGATGGTTTAGATTTAATATTTTATAAATTAAAAATGATTTATTTTTTCTGTATTACAAGTATGAATTGTATGGATTGAACTTTAAGCATTTAATTTATTTATTTATATTTATAGCAATAATTTTATAAAATATTGAATTTGAACTGTTTATGTTTTTTAATTTAACATGAATATGAGATTATGAGAAAAAAAATAAGAAAGAGAAAATGAGCGAAACGCAACCCCTTCTTCTTCTTCTTCTTCTTTAGTGGTTGGCTTGAAGAATTGAGACTACTTCTTCTTCTTCTTCTTCTTCTTTAGTGGTTGGCTTGAAGAATTGAGACTTCATATTAGTGGACTTTAAAGTCAAAGGGACTTAATTTTTATTCACTACTTTGAAATTCCATAATTTGTTTGGACAACACATTTTGGAATTCTATTTTAATTGCAATTTACGCCAAAGAACCTCATAACACATAGATTAAATAATCACAACTCCAGTAATCCAATAACTAATAAGTCTGAGTGGAAAAAATTAATACAATTTAAATAAATATCGAATGCAATTTCTGGGACGAAAATCTGGGAGAGTTTTTTTTCCTCAACTGAAGTTGGTGTGGTTTAAATTAGAATTAATCATTCATAAATATTATTAGATATAAAATACTAGTCAAAAAATCTAATTAATCAAAACCAGAATTTACTCACACACTATAATCGATAAATCCTGATATTGCAATATTGTACAAGCATTAATCACTTTAATATTTATCATTTCTTTAAATTTTTTTTAATGATATATAATGTATATATAGATCACTAGCTAGATGATTTCTTATGGTAATAGTACAAGAGGTTAAGAGGATATGAAAAGCCAAAAAAATCCCAAATGAAATTTCAAAATTTAGATTTTTTTATGGATATACATTTTATAAAAAATTTAAAATAATTAGCATTGTAAATATATAATTTGACAAATTGGGGCATCTTATAAATTTTATATTGCATAAATTATATATAAACGTTAAATTCGTTACTACAAGTAAAATTCTAATTTATCCTGATTAAGCTAGCATTTTTTTAAAATAAAATATATAGAAATACAAGTTAAGGGAATTAACCTTCTTGGTGATGAAATTCATTTCGTTTCACACAGATTAAAATGTAAATATATATAAATGCAAAATTTATTATACTTTTTTGTGTATACTCAAAGTGAAAAAAAAAATTATAATAAATATTCTATATTTTTTTGGTGTAGGCTCAGAGTGTTATTGCTGGAAAAAAAATAGTATTATTAATTCGCTTTAGATTTGAGGCTGATCTCTATCAGGGAGCATTAATGTATTATACTTTATTATTATTCTATAATAATATAATAATAATTTAATTAAATATTCACATTTAATGTCTGAGTATTAATGTATTATACTTTATTATTATTCTATAATATTAATAATAATAATTTTATTAAATATCCACATTTAATATTTGAAAATACCTTAAATAAAATAAGATGACTTAACGAGGGAGCCCACGTGTGCTTAGCTTAATAAAACAAGACTGATTTCAAAGAGGTCAGCTGTGACGTGTTGGATTCTCAGGCGTACCTGGAAGAGGCGTATCTGGGTTGAATTTTGCAGACCAAAAGGCTGCAGTCTGCGCCCCTCAAATATTAAGGGTTTGTGAGGGGCAGCGGAGGGAAAGTGGGTGAAGAGAAAAATTTTTTAAGTTGAATTTAAAAAAATTAAAGAAATAGGATTAAAAATTTTTAATTAATTTTTCTTACTCTTTTATCTTATATATTTTCTTTATTAAAATTTTATTACTCCACTTTTTCAATCTTTTAAAATTCAACTCATAAAAATTTGCTCTCCCCTCCCTTACCCTCCAAATTCCTCACACCAAACAAACCCTAAAAGGAAAAAAAAAAAGTCTTTTTGGAGTTGAACAAAAGTTGAACCTTTTGTTAATGATTTATTCTCTTCAAATCAATATAAATACACCAAACGCTTCGGGTTTGTTTCAATTTAATTAAGGGTCTAAAGTTTGAGATTGGAAATGTAGCAGTGTTAAGTGATAAAAAATTGTCTTGTCATGCCTTAAATATAGTTCCCAGTGGGTTGAGAAAAAAAAATTAACAAAAACACAAACAACAATAAAGCTTTTATCTTATTAGGTGTAGTCGGCGATATAGATCACATACACAATACTATTGTATTATATAAAAAATCATCTTTTTATATATATTATTAACTAAAAGATTTCTCTCTACGACCTCATTGCACATTCACTTTAGCCTTCACCGACCTTGTTTTACAAGAATCCATATTACTTGATCAACCCTCCTCACAAAAACACTCAATAACCTTCGTTGAATATATCTAAATCACCTCCAATCAATGTTAAAAAAAATTTCTCTCCACAATTTTTTGCATGGACAAATCCTAAAAGTTCGACACAGTTAAAAAAAATATAAGCCAAAGATAAAACTCAATGACTACATAATAATCTTAATTACTAATCAATTTTTTACAATAAATAATCTTTAAAATAATAATTTATTATGTAAGCATACTTATAACATTTTTTCAGCAAATATACCTATAACTAAATGTTCATGCATTTTAATAAAATTTAAAAGATTATATTTTTATGACTATTAAATAATATGATTAATTGCTTATATATATCCAAACACATTCGAACACTTCCAAACACAGTGTAAGCGGCAAGAACTGTACTGCAAAACAAATATTATTTATTATTCACCGCTTCACCAACTCCTATGCGCGTGATTCAAGAAAATCCAAATTTTCATTTAAATAACTTATGTTATTACTAATTTTGGTGTTTTATTTTAAATTAAAGATGGAAATCGAATAACAAGACTCAAAACTTACTTAAGATTATAAGAATTGTTATTTGAAAAAACAGATTATGAGAGTTGGATGTTTAGACAGAATGTGTGAAATTGTGGATACGGTTAATGATAACTCTTTAAGAATTTTATTAAAATAGTAACAACAAAGAAGCTTTATTCTATCTCATACGGTGGCGGGGTCTGACCTTATAGTAGATAGATTATTAATGAAAGGAGATAACAAAAAGTTTTTTTTTTCCTGAAATATAAGGAAATGTGAATAGAAAAATCAGAAATTTTTATGTGAACCTAGTTTGTCATGTCATTTGTGGCCCGACCAGTTAAAAAATAATAACTCAACTAACATTAATTTTAGTTAGCTGCCCATGTATTTTATATTTTTATTTTTTATTTTTAAAAATGAATTCCTTAGTTAAGATTTGAAAAATAATGAAAAAATAAATCTTATGAAATCTTTCAATTTTATTAATATGCCAGTTAGGAGGTGCCAATTCAACTCATGACGACTTGTTATATTTTAATTAATTAGACTATAAATAAAGTGACAAGCCAGATTCACACCACCATTTGTCTGTAAAAATATTCCTATTAATTAAATAACTTGTGATTTCTTTTTCGTCCCCCCCCCCCCTCCGAGTACTATATAAACGCCAGCTGGGTCGCCAACAAAATCCAGTTCCTATGTGCTAATTTAGTTAGTATTTCCGGTAAGTTTCTGTTAATCGAGAGCCATTCTGGCCCCCGGCGACATTATGGATCCAAACACCAACAATTCCATGAGCCCCAAAGGCGGAGTGGCCTCCGCCACAGAAATCAACAGCCGTCATGGCGTGAACTTCTCGGCGCCGAGGGGGTTCAAGACGAAACTAAAGTCGGCGGTGAAAGAGACGCTATTCCCGGACGACCCTTTCCGGCAGTTCATGAACGGAGAGAGGAAGAGAGATAAAATTGTGAAAGGATTTCAGTACTTTGTCCCATTGTTCGAATGGCTTCCGAACTACAATCTCCGGCTGTTCTGGTCGGACCTCGTCGCTGGCCTCACCATCACCAGCCTCGCCATCCCTCAAGGCATTAGCTACGCTAAACTCGCCGAGATTCCTCCCGTCGTTGGGCTCTGTAAGTTCCGTTTTCAGATTTCTGATCTTCTTCGTCCGTGTTTATACGTACGTCGGAGATATTATAAAATCATATATATTAGTTAATTAAGATCTTAATTAGGCTAATTAGTGTAGTTTTTAATCTTCACTCGCTCCTCTCTTAATGATTTTTCAAGAGTTTTGGGTTGTGTTTTTTTATCATTCTTATTATCCTGACTCTAATACCACGCTAGAATTTGAATGATTCAATAATATAAAGGGAGACTCTTGCTTCCTCCCTACTTTAATTCTTCGAATTCTAACGAACTGTAACAGTGGGTTAATGAAAGTTTCATTATCTTTGTCCTTCGTGTACATGATTATATAGATATATATAGCGTACATAATTATATATATGTGTTTGCAGATAGCAGTTTTGTGCCACCACTGATGTATGCGGTATTCGGAAGTTCAAGGCAGATGGCGGTGGGGACGATAGCGGCGGCGTCGCTGCTGTTATACCAAACGGTGTCGAGCGTGGTGAAGCCGGAGAATGACCCTACGTTGTTTGTGCACTTGATTTTCACCACCACCTTCATCACCGGCGTATTTCAGGCAGCGCTAGGTATTCTAAGGTGAGAATCAAAAATAATGAATGAGACATAATCCAAATTGATAAATCAAACAAAATCAAACTAGATATTTTTCTGATTTCCGATTCTATATATATCGGTGCAGTGAGTGAATAACCTTGAATAGCTAGTAATATGGGGAGATGATTTAATTCAATTTCTACCCTCACATGGACTCTAGGCCCCACATGTTTAGTTTTATTTAGTTTAATTAAACATTAAATAATAATAATGACGACATGAGAATTATTTAGTCAATTTCTTTTTTTGCCAGTTTGAATTTAGTCAATTTACATATGCAGGTTGGGGATATTGGTGGATTTCTTTTCGCATTCGACGATAACAGGGTTCATGGGAGGGACAGCGGTAATTCTGTGTCTTCAACAACTGAAGGGCATATTTGGAATGAAACACTTCTCTAGTCAGACCAGTCTCATCTCTGTGTTGAAGGCCATCATAACCAATAGAAGTGAGGTTTGTCTTCAAACCCACAGATTAATGTTTCTTTTTCAGTTATACATCATGGGGGCTCGTATTTGTCCGGACTTTTTACGATACTACACACCTCTGTTTGGTACGAGGGATTCAGAGGGAGGGACAGGGTCTCTCCACTAACTTCCCTCCCTATTTAATGTCTCAAGTATTAATCATGTTTTAATATGTGTGATTTAATATTATGTATTAAATAGTATTATAATATTAAATATAATAAAAATTTATAATTAAATTTTACTTATTAAAACATAATCAAATGGTTAAAAAATTAAGTGGAGGGGAAATAGAAAAAGAAGTTAGTTGAGAGACATCTTTCCTAGATTGGGAAGGGAAGGGAAATTTTTTATGAATGAATTTAAAAAAAAAAATAAAAAAGTGGGGTTGAAAGTTTTTAATTAATTTTTCTCTCTTTTATTTTGCTTCTTATCTTTATTAAACTTTTATAACCCCACTTCTCCAATTTTTTTTTTTTAAAAATTCAACTATTAAAAATTTTCCTTCCCCTTCATTTCCATCCTACCCAACAGACCCTAAGGGTCTGTTTGGTGTGAGGGATTTGGAGGGGAAGGGAGGGGAGGGAAAATTTTTATGAGTTGAATTTTAAAAGATTGAAGAAGTGGGGTAATAAAATTTTAATAAAGAGAATATATAAGATAAAAGAGTAAGAAAAATTAATTAAAAATTTTTAACCCCACTTCTCTAATTTTTTTAAATTCAACTTAAAAAATTTTTCCCTCCGCCCACTTTCCCTCCCCTCCCCTCAGACCAAACAAACCCTAAGTCTTTTTTAAATGTGTCTGGTCAAAAAAAGTCTTCTTTTAAATGTGGGGTTGAAAGCTGATATTGTGGTATACGTGTGAGTTGGTGAATGGGACAAAACAAGGTCGGGAAAATTTCCTATAAAGACCCCATTAAAAATTTATTTACTAAATGGGACCTGATAGCATTTAAGGGAAGATCTTTTTATACAAGGAGAAGATTGTTTGAACATAAGAGAAAATCTTTTACATATAGGAAAGATTGTTTGAACACAAATAAAGATCACATAAGGAAGATATGTTGAACATATGGAACATTGTTTGAATACAAGGAAAAATTTTTTACATACGAAGAAGATTGTTTGAATGTAAGGTCCTATTTGACAAATAAATTTTTAATGAGGTCTTTATGAACAATCTTCCCAAAAAGTTTCATATTTATCCATATCAGTTCACAGTTTAATTTCTCCATCTCTGTAACCCTTTTATACATATTAATTTAAGTCCTTAAAATAAGATCTCGTTGGTAATTCTAGTTGGGTCTTATATATAAGAGATCATGTTGATAGTGCAGCACACTACCAATGAGATCTTATAAAGGACTGGATGTAGGATTAAGTACTAAATTAGGCCAGTAAATTGCAAAAGTACTTCAACACGTTAGGCTTAGAGAGTCAATTACAGAGGTATGAAACTTTGATGACTTGTTTTACTTAATAATCATATATAGCTAAATATGTTATATTAATTTATTGTTCTTGTTAGGAAACAAATTAAGCTTTGTATAAAAAAAGAAAAAGGGAACAAATTAAGCTAATACGTGTTTTATTAAATATTATGCTGAGATAGATAAGATGGGAGACCACAGTCATGGGCGTCATCTTCGTTGCTTTCTTGATGTTCACTAGGTATGTGGTAAGTGATTCATCTCTTTATCTTTATAGAAATTAAAAGCAAAGTTTTTTTGGTAAAAATTAATTCATTAATTTTTGCTTAATTAAATCAATTATTGGTATTTTGCAGAAAAAGAAAAATCCAAAGCTGTTTTGGGTAGCAGCAATAGCTCCAATAACAACAGTGATCGTTGGAGCTGTGATCACTTACGCTGTGAAAGGCCAAAATCATGGAATTCAAATTGTAAGTAGGGAATTTTCTTTAATCAATTAATTAATTTTACTTGCCTATATATATTTTCTTTAATCAATTAATTAATTTATTATTCTCACATATGGGTTAATTTCAATTTCCTTCAGGTGGGTCACCTAGATCGAGGCTTAAATCCTTTATCCATCCACTTATTAAACTTTGATCCCAAATATTTACCAACTGTCCTAAAAGCTGGCATTATCACAGGCGTTTTGTCATTGGCGGTATAACAAACTTAATTTAATTTCTAATCATACAACAGATAATTTCATTTCTTTTAATTTATTTGATCTTATCTATATATAATCATATTTTTTTTTCCTTATTTAATTTGCAGGAAGGTATAGCAATAGGAAGAAGCTTCGCTGTTGCCGAAAATACCCCTCATGATGGCAACAAGGAGATGGTCGCATTTGGTCTTATGAACCTTATGGGCTCCTTCACTTCATGCTACTTGACCAGTGGTATGTACACACACACACTAACTAAGTAGTAGTTTCAGTGTTTATCGATGTGATAAGATCTGCACCATTCAACTACAGTTTTAACCGTGTAGATTTAAAATTTTTAATTTATGATTTTCAAATAAAAAATAATTTTTTGAAAAATTTAACATTTTTTTAAAATAAAAAACAGTTTAATATGAAACATCCAAATAGATTTGAATAATGCACAATGGTAATGAGCTCTTGGTGCTCACTAGTCCGCTTAGCATCGAAACTCGTTCACACACATTCATGCATGTAGTTAATTAACAAAAAAAAAAAATTAATATGCAAGTTCATATTGTTTCGCTTGATTTTTAATCTAGTCCTTGTAATTTTTCCCCCAATTTCATTAGCTTAGGTCCCTTATAGTTACACCAATTTTCAATTAGGTTCATGAAGTTTTTTTTTTTCTTTTTCATCTGGTCCTCATAGTTTCAATTGATTTTTAATCAGGTCCCTATATATGGTATTTCTTTCCTTTATATCAGTAAAACCCTGAAACTACGGAGAACTTGATTATAATTAGTTGAAACCATAAAGACTTGCAGGTTAATTTTTGTTTCTTAATGAATGATGATGCTGATAATGTAATGAATGGATGAATTTTTGTTTGGAAGGTCCATTTTCGAAGAGTGCAGTGAATTACAACGCAGGGGCGAAGACACAGATGTCAAACGCAGTGCAAGCTGTGTTAATGGCGATGACCCTCATATTTCTGGCTCCACTGTTTGGGCACACTCCTCTGGTGGCTCTCTCAGCCATCATCATATCAGCCATGTTGCCTCTCATTGATTATGAAGAAGCCATCCATCTTTTCAAGGTCGACAAGTTTGACTTCCTTATTTGCATCTCTTGCTTCTTAGGCGTCACCTTCATCTCCATGGATGTCGGCCTCTTCTTATCTGTGAGTACTTAATCACCACTTCATGCATTATTAATACCCTCGACCAAAAGTGCACATACGTTACATCCTAGTGCCTCGCATTTTGGGCGTCGCCCCATCTCCCCCTCACAGTTTTAAAGGTTGTCGAGATGGGGAGGGATCCAAATCTTTATAAGGTGTTTTTGTTACCCTCTCCAGCCGATATATTTAGCCTTGATATCATTTATAACATTAACTTACACACATTTTTAACAACTAACAATATGATAGTAAAATGACCAGTGTCCATATAAAAATCGACAAACCCTAATTTAAAGAGTTGATACAAAAATTCACAAATACATATACGCATTTCAACAACTAACAATAACAACTCACCGTGTGTGTGTGTGTATGATGTGATTATGATATGATCTGATGATTAAGTAGTGATGTAACTAATGAATCTCCCATTGTGTGTGTTGCTGTGAGTCAGATTGGACTAGGATTGTTGAGAGCACTGTTGTACGTGGCAAGACCAGCCGCATGCAAGCTTGGGAAGATGGCTAACTCGTCTGATCTGTATAGAGACGTTGAGCAGTATCCCGTTTCAACTGGATTCCCAGGTGTTCTCATCATTCAACTCGGTTCTCCTATCTACTTTGCTAACTCTTCCTACATCAAAGAGAGGTAATTTCATTTCACACAAATAAATTTAATAAAATTAAAGAGGTCTCTACTCCTTTGATCCTAAATGTATGAACTAGACCACTAACATATTGTTTATAAATTTAAAAACTATGGAATGTAGGGTCAGGAGGTATATTCAAAGCGAGGAGAGTTCCGGTAATATTGTAGAGCAGGTCATTCTCGATTTATCAAGTACGTATTGTATATGTTTTTAGTCAATTTTTACAAATATTTTCTTGTACTTATAATTCTTTCAATACACATATAACGGCATATATTATAATATTATTTATGCATGGCTAGGTGTGACCTCCATTGATGTAACTGCTATTGGAGGAATATTAGAGCTGCGTAAAATTCTGGACAAAAATGGAAAGCAGGTACGCCATGAATTATTGTCTCACATTTGGTTTCTATATTGCCTGAAACCATAGGTTGAAAGAGGCACCATTTAATTGGCCAAAAAAAAAAAAAACAAAATTTCAATTATTTTTTTATGCATCTACTGAATTATGACTCTCACATCGATGAGCTTCATAAGAAAAATGACATTCATAAGTTTAAGGTGTTGACTCCCACCCAATATGCTAATCTTTGAAATGAAACCCTCACTTTAAACTTATACCCGTAACATATTGACAATGCTTTTTAAATACCTTCAAAGGGTTTTCCCACCTAATGTTAATATTTTATATAATGAACTCTCCCTCTAGACTTATGCTCATAACATACTGATACTGCTTTTTTATGTATCCACTGTGTTATGAGCTCACATTAACTCTCACCTAAACATGCTAATCTTTTGAAATGAACTCGTCTTTTAGACTCATACTCGTAACATATTGATTTTTTCGGCGATTTAACAAAAGAGATATAATTATTTGTATTTGTTTGAATGTTATGTACTGCAGATGTCAATAGTGAACCCAAGGAAGGAGGTGATGGAGAAGCTGATAATATCAAGGTTTGTAGAAGTGGTTGGCAAAGAGATCTTCTTTTTGAGTGTGGATGATGCTGTGACGGCTTCTCAGTTTCAGATTCGTACATCCAAGGCAGATCCTTGAGAAATCATATACAATATATACGCAATACCAAACACACCCTAACTAGCTACACATCGATCAAATCTAAGGGTTGTTGTAATTAATTAGAGCTTTTGATCTCTCTGCTTCTTTTTGGTTTGTGTGTGATGGAATATAGTTAAAAGAGCTTGGGTGAGGGGATATATTATATAGATTTTGAAGTTTTTGGATAATTTAGTATACTATTTTCAGTTCAACGATATTCATGTAAAGTAATAAGAGTTCATGTAACGTGAACAATTGTGATTTACTTGTCAATTTTTAAGTTTTGACCATCTACTCTTCTCATCTCTATTAGTTTTCTAATCACTAGAAAAGAATTGGGAAAAAGATACCAAGGTCCTATCATATACTATAAAAGAAGAATTATTATACAAATAAAGAGAATTGATAGGTTATTATAGGATATAATTGATTTGAAATGATTTCAAAATGAAATCGGAAATTGAAAAAATTAGGAAGAAATGATAACGAGTATGAAATAAAGGAAAAGTCTGGGAAAAGATTTGTATGGTTCAGCCCAACAGTGCAATGAGTTAATTGAGAAGTTCAGAATCTTAATTATTTTTCTCGATTTATATTATTATATTTTAATTATATAATAATTTTTTGACCATAGTTATTATATATTATTTTCACACATTGAATAATATTGAAAATACTATTGATTATTGAATGGAAAAAACATTTTTTTTGCACAGAATTATATTATCAATTATAAGTAAATAGAATAAATGCATATGCTTCTTACATATTAAAATTCAACAATAATCACAATCCCAAATTAACAGGCTTACTTGATAAAAAAGCAGTTTAACTGATTAATTATTACGAGAGAATTCAATTTCCAATAAAAAAAATTCATCAAATGAATATAAGGAAAAGATATTTTTTTCTCGAAATCAAATTTACTCAATTTCGTGTGAATTTCCAAAATTCTACCGTTGATCTCTAACAATCAACTTTGTGTTTGAGACCACTGCTTTCTAATTAAAACCTAAAATCACAAAACTATAAAAAAATTACAAGGTATCTTAACGTTAATTTGCGTTTTTTAAGATTTTTTTTTTATAGGAAAAGTGCAACACCCTCATAAACTATCCCGCATCTAGTAAATTATTAGTTACAATCCCTTTGAATCAAAGCAACTAGGTCCCCAGAGGAAATTAACGTCTCCATTGATTTCTCTCTCTATTTCTTTTCTATTGAATGTATCCACCATTATATCAACTTTTAATGATTGTGATTTAATAATATATAAAAATATTATTATAACATTAAATATAATAATACCCTATCATGGTGAATATAATAAATACCAACCATTAAAACTTGATATAATGGTGGATATATTCAATAAAGAGGAAATGGAAAGACAAATCAACGGAGACACCCTTTTCGGTCTTGGGAAGCGTTAAGGCACTACTACAGAAATTGCGATATATGACGGTTATTAACTATCATACATAACGGTTTCAAACCGTCATATATGCTAGGCTGCTAGCACTATAAAAGCTTGGGGTAGATACATTACGGTTTTGAATCGTGATTTATTCTTTATGTATTATAATGGTTCTATTATAACACTCGTTATGTATTGAGTTGTGGTGAAGCTATACTGTGCGTAATTCTGTCATAATAAATAATGGTCTATAGTAAACAACCGTTATAAAACTCTGTAATATACATATTGATGCTTTCAAAATAACCGTTATACAAAAGTTTAGCATATATAATAGTTGCTATATAACAACTGTCATTTATTTACTATAAATGCTAACAGGTTTAATAAAACAACCGTTATATATAGTGTATAAATATATAACAACTGCGATTTAATAACCGTTAACTTTGGAGGCAATTTTTTTTAAAAAAAATGGGAATTCTCTTTTTGCCCCTGCATGCAAATCGAATTATACACAACTTTGTATATTAAAGAAGCTCACACATCGAGTATAGCCATGCAATTTAGGATTAATCAAGACATTCTCAACTTTGTGGCTAGGCTCAATAGAACTCCCTACTATAAAGGGCTTAAGGGGTATGCAGCCTCGAGCAAGATTGATAAAGAAGGGGGTTAGATCTATAGTACACCATCTATTCCTTCTCGTTAGGAAGCATAAGGCATTTTATAGATCTAATCTCTCATTCTCTATCAAGTTTTGCTTGAGGCTGCATACACCTGAAGCCCTTTATGGTAAGGAGTTCCGTTAAGCCTAGCCACATAGGCGAGAATATCTTGATCCATCATAAATTGCATGGCTATACTTGATGTGTGAGCTTCAGTTCTATTATACAGTCAAATCCAACAAGTAAAGGTAAAGCAGAAACTCTATCACACACACACACACACACACAGAGACACACAAAATTAGGTGGTCAGGCCAAGCAATAAGTTCAAGCACACAACACACAGTTTGTAATATCCCAAAAAGTGATTAAGGGTTGATGACTTCAAAAGTGGATGTGATTATTGATAAATAAACACTTTTGGAGAATACGATTTAAATTGTGATTCGAATGTGTTATGAGCAGTGTCTAAACCCTATATTTAAGTTCAATTATGGATTAGCATATAAATTGAATTGGAATAGAAGGAGGGTGCATATTATGGTGAAATGGAATAATAAAATGTGTTTGGTGGTGATTCAGTAAGAATTGCCATAATCAGGGGCAAAAAGGGAAAAAGGAAAGTTACCGACCAATTGGTCAATTACTGAAGAAGAAACTCATTGGTAACTTAAAGATCAATGGTTAGGATTCATTGATCAAGAGGGATGTCAACACCCGTTTCCATTTTGATATGCGCAGGGCAATAATGAACAAGTTCCATAGGCAAACAGAAAAGTACAGTTATACTGATAATAAGTATTTGTTTACAGACAGACATTAACAGAGCAAAATTCACTAATAATTACAAATATATACAGAATATCCCAAAATATTCCAAGTACAGGCTAAATATAACCACCAACTGTGTCTCGAGAAACATGCCCGTCAGTTTCCCGGAACTATGTCCTTGCCTTTTGAACCGCTGGCACCCGCTGAGACATTTGGTTTAGAAAAAGGGGTAAGATTCCAAGGAATCTTAGTAGAAACATACGATCAACATATAAAATGCGAAAATTAAATATGCAATGCACCGTATCAAGTAAAATGAAAATTCATATCATCCGTGTGTGTACACAAAATTCAGGGCTAACTAACCCATTGAAACCCCTACATGTACCTCAGCCGAGTCCTTGACTACAGCTAGGTAAGACTAGTGTACCTCAGCTAGATCCTAGACCACAGCTAGGTAATGTGCCTCCAGCACGTGTTCATATCACAAAATACAGTAACACGCATCATACAAATAGTCACATAGTATATGAGAGATAGTAGTCCCTACCTTAACCTCTTTCTTGTCTCAAAGGGTCCGCCTCGTAAGACGTGTCAACTATAGGCATCCAACTCGGTCCTAAAACATCAAATGTACAAGAAATAGGTCATAACCTATCCAAGTATCATTTTAGACACTTCCATAGTGTTTCTTGTGGTTATATTAGCCTATGGTGAAAATTTACCAAAATGCCCCCGGGACCCCGGTCCAGCCATACCCGGCCCGATGTCACGTTTTCCCAAATTTTTGACTAGGGCTATCCTGACATATTTTTGTCCAAGGAATCCATTTCTGGAATCAAAATTACCAAATTCAATGTAAAATTATGAAATTGCCCTTGGCAGCCCTACTTTTAGGGTTTTAGGGGCGTTTCCGTAATTATGCTTTCTCAGCCTTTTCTGAAAAAGCGCCCAACTGTAACCCCACCTATTTTCGCACACTGAATCCAATGGAATCATCAAATCATTGAAAATCCAACTCTAAGACCCATTTATAATGCTGACCGAAATATATAGGTTTTAAGGGGAAAATTGGGGTTTTTCGGTTTCGGCTCCGTAAACACGTTCTTTTCTACTCCTAACCACTTTATTGACTATTCCATTAGGTTACAACTAACATTTAGTACCAATTTGGGCAGCATAACAGCCCCACATACCCATTTCCAAAAATTAAAACCAATGGCAATCCGGCGAAATTTCACCGATTAAATTGCCCACAACAGCTAGAATAGTCAATACACAAGAGTTTGGAAATTACTTCAAGCTCCCACTAGCTTTTCTCAAATATGGCTGAAAACCCTAACTTTCAAAACACCAAATTTGAGCTTTCCAAACCTTAAAGAACAAAGAGGAGTAGTTTAGAGTCGGAGTTATACGCGTTAGGAGCGAAATCGTCGGAGAAATCGGCTTACCTTGTGATTTTTCTTCTATTTCTCTCTCTAAACTCTCTCAAACTTCTCTCTCTATGGTTCAGGTATGCTGTGCATGAATGAGCAGCTGAATGAGAAAGATGACTTATATTCTAATATCTCATAATATTATAATAATTTGTTTAATTTTCCAAAATTGCTAAAATCCAATTTTATGTACATAACTTCCTACATTCACGTAACCATGCCATCATGTCCAACCAATATTTTCTTCTTTATGCCACATGTAGGAGACACCTAGGGGTCCCTCCCTATGGTTTCAATTGGCTTCACAACTTGTTTCGGTTACGTATACACGTAAAGTCTCAATTTTGGTCAAAATTACACTTTTTGCTCAAATTTTCCATAAATTCATATTAAATTGACCAAAATATTATAAATATATTTTTAACCTTGATTTTCCTTAATTAATTGAAATTAACTTCAATTAATTGGAAAATAATTTATTTTGTGCTATTTTGGCAAAATTACGATTTTGCCATTACCTTTCTAATCCAATTTCTTCTCTTATTTTTCTTTCACCAATTTTCATCTATTTTTGGACCAAATATTTTCTCTAATATTCCTTCATTTTTGGACCTTAATATTGGGCTTTTTAAATTACCCAAATTAATTCCATAATTATTTTTGCCCAATTTCCCATGAAATTGAACATTTATAAATTCATAAATTCCAAATTCATGAATATTCACCATTTTATTGAATTTCCCAAATAATTACAATATATTTGGTGAATATAAAATTTTGGGTGTTACAAGGGTGGAATCATATGCATGTGTGCTCATGAAGATGATGCAAGAGTGTGACACTTGGCATCATGTGAGCCATTGATCTTGGCCAAATTGTCAAAACTCTTCCCTCACTCTCCTCTCCCTCTCTTTAAGTCTGCCAAGAGGGCCATTTGGAGCCAAAAATCTGTTTCGTCGTCATCTTTACTCTCTCTCCCTCTAAGCCTCTATGTTCATCCAACTCAAGGGAGGAAAGAGAAAGGGAAAGGTGAGATTTTAGCTTGCTTGATGTCCTCTTTAGCTCAAATCATCTTCTCTAATCTTGTTCATGGTGATGATATCTTCATCTCTATGGTTTTAGATTTGTGAAAGAAGGCATTTGAGTGCTTGAAGAAATTGGAAAGTAGAGGAATCAAGAAATTAGTTTGAGAAAGAGGAAGATGTGAGTAATAGCTTATCTGTGAGACATATTGATTGTGGCCATTGAGTGAGCTTTAGAATTTGTGGATTTTGCCCTGATTTTCATGTGATTTTGAAATGGATGAATTGGATAGTATATTGTGGTAAAATGGTGTCATATTGTGTCATTGTGACATTGTGACATTGGAATTGGTTTGGAACTTGAAATGGAAAGTTTGGTAATTTGGTGGTTTGTGTTGCATTGTGGTTCAAAACTGAATATGTGTGGATGTGATGAGAATTTTCTTGTTTTAGTGATTCCAATAGCTTCCTTGTGAAAATTTGTGTGGAGAGAGTGTTTGTTGTGAAATTGGAACCATTAGGAACAATTGTATAAAAGTTGGAAATTCTATCCATTGAAACTCTGTACAGGGCAGTCGGTTTGTATGGACGTTTTGAATGGGCAAATGGTGTCTAACAATTCTGTAACTTTCTAGTATTAAATTTCACATGCCAAGCTTCAAAATAGACATATAATTCATGTCATTTCGTTTCGTGAGCTAGGAATTATGATTTTCCAAAGTTTGGGATTAAAACTGGAATATGTTTTGGAGCAATGTTGGATTTTGTGCAATTATGTATTTTTGTGGTTATGGACAGCATTGGTTCATATTTTTTCTATGAAGATGACTTAAATAGATTTTAATAGGCTTTAGGATTACTTCATTTTGATTTTTTTGGAATTAGTTATGATTTTTTGAAGTTTCCTTAGCTGCAGCCCAAAACTTTCTGTGCAGTTTTTGGCCGCAGCCAGAAAATCTTGGCTGCAGCCAAAAACTCTTTATGCTGTTTTTGGCTACAACCAGAAAATCTTGGCTATACCAACCCCTATTTTCAACACTTTGTTATTTTGAAAAAAAGCAGTTTCCAATTCTTTTAGGCTTTTGTTGAGCTTATTATAGCTACCTAAGGGACTCAAATAACAACCAACCTTAAGTGTTTTAAAGTTAAGGAATTGGAAAAGGGAATAACATTATGCCCTTGATTTTAATTCATAGGATTCAATATTTGCCCTGAACGTGAGTAACTTATGTCAGAGTACACCCGGAAAGAACAAGGTAGTGACACTTTCCCTTATACTATATGTGATGCATTGTATATTGGATTTATCATTGTTTTGTGATAATTTCGAATGTTGTAAAGTTTGTGTATGTGAAAGTCGTAAGGCAATTTGTCGGTCGTAAGGCTATGTGAATTACAGCATACGTATGTCAATGTGAGCAGTCGTAAGGAGTGACGCTAGTCATCTCTACCCCTGTCGTTGATATACCATTGTAAATGTGAATTCCGTGAAGGCAATGTGTATGTGTGACAGCTTGTGTATGTTGTATTCGTGCTACTGTGCTGATTGATGATTTACTTGCATGCAATGTGATTATATGTGGTATGAGTGATTTGTTACTATTGAGATTCTTTGAATCTCATTCTTTCTATTGACTAACCTTTAGATAGGGCAATTGGCTCCAAAAGGGAAGCAAACAACCAAAGGCAGCTAGGACTCCATTAGAAATGTGATATTGGTAGTTGGTTATCGAATTTTGGTTAGGATTACTGTATATGTTTCGAATGTAAATTTTGGATTGACATTGTGTAAACCCCTGTATGGGAAACTATAAATGGGCGAATGCCCCTATATACCCTTTAAAAAAGGTATAAAACTCGGGGTTTGCAAGGAAATTTAGTTGTACACTCTAATCTATGGCAGCCTTTAGCTCTCTAGGCTAACATGATTCTGAGGGAGTTGTGAGTTGTGAATCGTGTTATCCCCTATAAGTTATACATGTAGCCTGTAGAGACAGTTGTGAATCGTGTTCTACCCCTGTAAGTTATACATGTGGCCTAAAGCAAACGTATACTGCTTAGGGCTATCTGCCACACACTCAACTTAGTGAAATCTTTGCAAATCTTTAATGATTTCTTGTAACAAGAAAGGAACATTCGATTAGAGATTTTTCAAGAAAAAAAACCATAAGCATGACTTAGGCCAAAACCTAGCTACAAAACACAAAGTGAATAATAATGGAGAATGCAAAATGGAGAACGGAAGTCATACCTCTATATAATAATGGTTAGGGTTAAAGAACAAAATCGCAAGTAATAAAAAAAACACGTGTTAAAGCTTGCATAGCAACTCGAGCAACTGTCACTGAGAAGCATGAAGAAGGCTTTATGGATGGTGTGGTACAACTAAAAAAGATAGTCAACGAATAGAAAAGACGATAAGAGTAGTATGGTTCCGAGGTTGGTTGGTTGGGGGTTTACATTTGACCAAGAGGCTAAGACGAGTGTGCTAATGAATAAAATGAAGTAGAGAGATGTTTAAATAAAGGGGAAGTTTAAATTTATAACGGTTCAAATATATCACCTGTAATGTATTACTCCATTGTTACATATATAATAATTATTGTAAGAAATCGTTACGTAATTTCAAAACATATATTATGGTTTCTAACTAATAACTGTTAAATATCTGCAACATTTTTTTTTAAAAAAATTAGGGGGTACTGCTATCAATTTCCACTTACTTTCATAAACAACCATAAACAAACAACAATACAATAGACAATCTATAAAAATACAAAAATTAACCTAGCCCAGCAGCAAGAAAACAATAATACACAGTCAAAACACAAAAATTAAGTGCCTCTTTTTTTCTTTTCCTAGTCTTAGCTTTTTATAAGTTACTTTTTTTAACTTTAATTCTTTTCTTCTTATCAAGTAATAATTTCCCCTCTTTGACATCAAAATTTAATGGTTCAAGTGACCTCCCATTAAATGGAACATCCTCAACTCCACCTATCTCCTTATCAATCACTTTATTTATCAACAAAAAAATAGACTATCCATGTTTAGAAGGATCACAGACGTAAAACACTTGTGTAGCTTGATAAGCCAAAATGAAACACTCTTCTTTACTTGTTAACAAAACAATAGGCCATGTGTTGTGGGTACTGGTTTGCATCCCAAACGGGTTCATCCCATCAATAACTAATGCAAGGAGTAGGTTCCTATCATTTTTAGAGAATTTAGGGTGGTTCATATCAAACTTCTTCCATTTTGGAGAATTAGTAGGATGTCAAAGCATGCGGTCATCTGTTCTTTCATCTAGATGCCAGCTCAATTTTTTTGTATCATCAAGATTGCTATATATGCGTTTAAATCTTGGTATAATGGGGAAATATCATAATGCCTTATTCAAGCTCTGCCCATTCTGTTGGTAGCATGACTTCTCACACATGGGATAATGTGTTAGCGATGTATATCCATTCCTAAACAAGACACAATCGATGGGGCAAGCATGTATATTCTCGTAACTAAGGCCGACAGAGCACAACATCTTCTTTGCAACATATTTTTTAGGTGGAAGCACATTTTTGGTCGGTAGCATTTTATTCAAAGCCTCAAGAAATTTTGTGAAACTCTATTAGATCACCCATTTCTTGCCTTCAAAGTGTACAACATAAACAAAGCGTTCAATAAGGTAAACTCAAATGCACTTTTGTTAAAATCAAGTGATGCACAACTTTCCGTTTGTTCAACCACCCTACTGATTGTCTCCCTATGCCTTATCCAATATGTATAAGTAGGATTGATTCTATGAATCGCTAAGTATGACATACAAGTTTCTTAATCACACAATTGTACATTGCCACACTTCACACAGGAGCAAAGAATCAAATCATCGTTTGGGGGATTATGCGCATGCAAACTTCAGGAAATCTGTTGGCCCACCTTATTACTTATTTAAAGACCTCATTTAGCATAAATCATTTAAAAACAAAAACCCAATCAAAATCCAATAATCATCTGTGCCCAGAATAAATTCACGAAAATGTACAATGAAGGAAAAACCATGAACCTTATGTCAACCCAGCCAGAAGTTGAAGAAAGAAAACTCTGAGGTTGAATGGTCGCCTTTCTCATAGCTAAAAAATTTAGAGCTTTTGATCGACTGTGAAAGTTTTCAAATGTCAAACTGATTGGATGTTTTATAAATAAACCCCCGTTATAGATTTTAAGGTCCTACATAATGGTTGGTTGGTAAAAACCACTAATAGTTTTAATTTTATAACGGTTATATTCAAGTAACCATGAGGTATGTTATTAACAAATCTATAGTGTTTAAGGTCTTGCATAACAGTTAGTTGGTAAAAACCACTAATTATATTTTTACCTTTATAACAATTATTTTAATTAATTTACCGAGATGTATGTTTATCATGGTTCTTTAATAACAACCGTAAGGCATGTTATTATTTTTTTATATATGTTTGAGCCATTACATTAATATATTTTTTTTATATAAAACTAAAAACAAAAATAAATAAAACCTACCCATCATCCTCAGAGGAGTGATCCAAATCATATGAAAAGATGAGTATGATCGATTTGGAAGTGGTATCGGCGCTAGCCTTGGAGCCAGAGGGGCAAGAAGAGAAGTAGGTGGAGGAGAAGGTTAGGAAGGAGAAGCATGAGGAGGGCATGGAGGTTTGGTGGGAGGAGGAAGGGAAGTAGGCGAGGGTGGAGAAAGGGGAAGCGAAGCAAGTGGAGGAAGAGTAGGTTGGGAAGGAGGAAGAGAAGCAGGCAGTGGAATAGGTTGGGAAGGAGGAATCTCCAGCATTTCTTCAGAAGTAGCACGAGGAGGAGAAGGAGGTGGAGGTTGGGGAGGACAAATCTCTAACATTTTTTCGGCGCGTCACTTGACCATGATAATAAGGAAAACAGAGGAATAAGGTGAATAAAACGTATGAAAATAAGGAGTTTAAAATTTAAATAGATTAGAAGTGAAGCGTGTGATGGTAGTTGAAGAGAAATCAGTCCAGGCAATTATATATGTTTTTCACATACCATGAGTTTTGTGGTAGTTGTTTTATAAACACTGTTATTTATCTACGAATTCATGATGGTTGTTTCAAAAGAATAGTTAACAAAATGTTATTTATTATATTTCATAGCAGTTATTTTCTAATAACCGTGAGAAATGTTCTATGTTTTTTTACAATAGTATATTTAAAAACAGAATAATGGCGAGTTCATCAGGCTACTCGTCACCAGAGAAGTGGCCAAGATCATTATCAGGATCATAGCCAATCTCATACTCATCAAGTATGAGATTGACCTTCCTGCTTATACTCGAGAGGTATAAAGAAAGCCTCCTTATGGCATGGTCAATGTGTTTCACATGTCGCAACATTGCCTACAGTTGTGAAAGCATAGGATGTGGAGGTGGCGGAGGAGGAGGGGGCGAGGATGGTGGTAACTGATGTTGGGGAAGCAGGAGGTGGAGGATGGGGAGAAAGAGAAGGAGAAGGTAGGAGATGAACAAAAAGAGGAGAACAATGAAGAAAATGTAGGCAAAATGAATAAAAATGGGGAGTTTAAATAGATTATTGGAACTCTAGAGGTACGGAAGTTGAACAGGACATAATGAAAGGGTAACTGGTTCTTTTGACGATCGTTGGGTAATGAGGAGGCACCCAAAGTTGACAGTGTAGGGAAGAGGAAAGGTTTCGAAAGCTTTAATTTACATTTATTAAGTTAGACCATTAAGGAAGTTGGTTTTGTGAAACCATGGTGAAAGAATACTTTACAGTTATTAATTAATAATTGTGAAGTATGAAGTTATTTTTTGACTTTTTTTTTCAATGTTTTAAAAATACAATAGTGGTGTTCAATCACCACCACCACTACAGTCGTCCTTCTCCTCCTCTTCTTCTTCTCCATTCTCATCATCGAAGCAAGGAGATGAAAGGTTTGACAAATCTTGTTTAACCTCATTGTGATGAAGTATGAGGTTCAACTTCTTATTCAGCATGTTGGCATATGCTGTGAGATGCCTTATATGGTAGTCAAGGCCTTCCAACAGCTGTATTAGAGTCTCCATTTCAGGAGGAGACTGAGGAGGAGGAGGAGGTGTTGGTGGTAAAGGAAGAGCTCCACAGGATATTAACATGATGGAGAGAAAGAGGATGCCAATAAAGAAAAGTAGTAAGAATTACAAGGAATATGTGAGTTTAAATAGAGGTCTAATGGATGTTACGAAAGGTTATGACTTATGAAGGTTCGACGATGTTTGAAGGTTATGACCAATGAACTAGTACTTATGGAAGACATATCATTTAAAAGTGTTACATGACAGTTGGTTCTAAAGACTGTTAAGTTTTGTCTTCGCTGATATAAGAGGTTGAAAGTCGAATTATTTGTAAGTATTACATTATGGTTGTTTCAAAACAACCGTTACTTTTGTCCCAAAATAAACGACGTTTATTAACTACAACCGTTATTTTTGTGTTTTCAAGAATTCTGCCTCGCAATACATAACGGCATGCATAATTAACCGTTACATTTAAGCATTATATATCCTTGAGCGACCTTCACCACGATATACATGACATTTATTAGCTCTAATCGTTATGTATTAAGCGTTATAAGTGATAATATAATTGGTGACCTATATATAATTGTATCTCTTCACAAGAATTAACCCCTAGAAAGCAAAGGACTCTGGGAAAAACATATACCCTTATCAGGTTGCATATCCCCCCACGCCCTTTTTGATAAGGTAATTTATTTTTTCGCCATCTTCCTTTGCTTTCTAGACTTAATTGCTAAAGAGACACAAGGTATAAGCAAACACTTAGATTATTATATATATATATAGAGCCAGGAATTAGGGCCGGGCCGGTCCTTGACGGGCCAGGGCCGGCCCTAAAGGACTCGGGGTTAGGAAAATTATAGTTTTTCAAGGCTCGGCCCGCAGGGCTAGGAAGTCTTTTTCACAATATTTAACTATTTTTCTTGCATATTTTCCCCAAAGAGATATAATTAGTAAATAACAATGATTAAAGTTCTAATTTAATACATAAATGTTGTCAACATTAAGGTTTAAATAACACATCTCTTGCAACAAACAAACACAGTTACTAATATATAATCAAAGGTAAAATCATGTCCATAATAACTCACACAAAGGCCTAAGTATAAGAAGGCAAGAAGCTAAATACTGTAACCTCTAAACAACATGAGTATGACGACTATCATTTTCACCTTTTTCGCCACTATCATCAATTTCAAGGACATTTGATTGTGTTTCCATTTGAGCAGTATGTTCAAGTAGTCAAATAATCACAACCTCTATTAAAAATCATACTCTATCAGGCAGAATAGTATATAATATAATTTTATTCTAAATAGGTAGAACAATATACTCAAAAAATCATACTCAAAAATCACAATATGATTCAATTAGACAAAACAATATACTCAAAAATCATACTCTATATAATATGAGGACAGAGTGATATATAGATTCAATAAGGCAATTCAAAAATGTAATATGGTTCCTTTCCAAGCAAAATAAAAAATAAAAAATAAACGGGCTTAAAGGGCTGGCCCTTTTAAGCCTGAGGCCCTATAGGGTTGGCCCTTTTGAGGCCCGACTTCCTTTTGAGGCTACAATTTACAAGCCCGGCCCTTGAAGGGCCAGGATCTAAAAGGGCCGGCCTAACGGGCTCGGCCCGTTTTCTTAGCTCTCTCTCTATATATATCTATAGATCAGGAGTTTGATAGATTCTAGCCACAAAGCCTATAAAATCGTGATCCATCCAAATTGCATGGCTGCCCAATATTGGAAGTACTACTCTATTATATATATAGAGACGAGACCAAGTAGTTCAAAAACTCTCACATTGAAAAGCCTATGACTTATCACAATGTTGAATTTCATAGCTTTTAACTTGGTACCACCTAGTCAATAGAAAAATAGGAAAGGAACCTTTAGTCAGAGCAATATGGGATTTCCAAAAATAAAAAAAAAACATAACTTTACAACAATAAGTTCAATATGTTACCTGAACTAGTTTATTCATAGAGCTTGTTCGTGTATAACTCTCAGTACATCTAAACTAGTTTAATCACATAGCTTGTTCATGTATGACTCTTATTGGTACATATGAATTAGTTTATTTATCACACCTATTGAACTTTTTGAAGTAACTTCCAGAGATATGGAAACTTCCAAAAAAGGAAATGTATTTTCCTCAGGGATCATATGTTCAAAAGTTACTTCAAAAAAGATTAATAAAGTAGGAACCTTTAGTTAAAGCAATGGGTTAACAACTTCCTATAACAGGAAATGAACCTTCGATCAGAGCAATAATAGGTTTTCCAAAAAAAACATAGATTCACAAAAGCAAGTTAATGTCATATTGAATGCTTTATTGGGTCATAACTTCACAAAGGCACCTCAATCCAATAAGGATAACAAAGTATAAAAGAATGCGACCTAGCCAAGGCTCATGAACGACAAAAATGCAAATTAGGGCAAGCAAAAGTAACTCGCTCAGCAGTCATTGAGACAAGTGTGAAGGTATTGAATAGTGGTTGTCACTGAGAAGTAAGACAAAGACTTTTATGGTGTGGCTAAACTGAAAATGACTCTCGACAGCCAAAAAAGACAATAAGAATACTAGGATTATGATGTTTGAGGGTTTTGTTCAAACAGACTAAATGTCAAGTGTGTTCTATTTCAAACGCTTAAATAGAAGAGGAAGGTAGGTTTTTTGGGTTGTCATGCCGAAAACTTTACATAACTGTTGTATCTATAAAATTGTTATTTATTGTTTATATTTATTACAATTTTTGGTTAATAACTATGAGTATTATTTTAACATATACATATATCACGGTTATTAGTTAAAGTCACAAATTGTAATAAATTAGGTTAGCTCCAGAATGAATAACTCTGGGCCTGTGCTATTCTTTTTATTGAATATACCAACCAATTTCTCAATGCTATCTGTCCTTATAGGACTATTCTAGAATACAATACACACATATAATTACAATGTATATATACAAAATATTTATTTCTAACTCCCTCCTTTACTTTGGACCTTCTCTTTTTTCTTCTGATTCATTCCTTTGAGGAGATGAAGTTGTTGGTGCCTTTTTGCTGGGGCAATAGTGACCCCAAGCTTATCTCTAAGATACCAAAATCATGCATGGTGTAATAGTTTGGTTAGACAATCATTTACCTCAAAATCTATTGGAACATATTATACTTTCAACTATTTGAACAGAACTTGATCTCTCACAAAGTGCACATCTATTTCAATGTGTTTAGTTCTTGCATGATGAACTGGATTTGAAGCTTATCTCTAAGATACCAAAACCATGCATGGTGTAATGGTTTGGTTAGACAATCAGCTACCTGAAAATCTGTTGGAACATATTGTACTTTCAACAATTTAGACAGAACTTGATGTCTCACAAAGTGCACATCTATTTCAATGTGTTTAGTTCTTGTATGGTGAACTTGATTCGAAGCAAGAGTTATTGCACTAGTATTATCACACTATATGGTTGGTATGCTTTTGATCCTTAAATTTAGTTCGAATAACAATGATATAATCCAGCTAAGTTCTGACACTGTATTGACTAGTGAATGATATTTTGATTCATAGTTGGAGTGAGAGACAACTAGCTACTTTTTGGAAGACCATGTTACAAGAGAATTCCTAAGGAATATGCAATAACCTCCAACAGATCTTCTATCATCTAGACAAGATGCCCAGTTGACATCAGATTATGAAGCTATATCCAGAAGTTTTAAAGGTTTAATATGTATACCATAGTATGTGGTTACTCTAAGGTATCTCAATACTTTCTTCATTGCTTTCCAGTGTTCTATGATTGGTTGAGAGAGAAATTGGCTTAATTTGCCAACACTTTGATATTTAGATGGATTATCAAGCAATTCACCAGAATATGCTGACAAAGCTTGTGAGCAGCAATCGGTGTCTGATATAGTGAGGCATTACTCAGGTGAAACCTATCTAATAGATCATATGTATATCTGCCTTGTGTCAAATATAGACCAGTGTTGTCTCATATGATTCAATTCCAAGAAAATAGTGAAGAGAACTAAGGTCTTTTAGAGTGAAAATGTTGTGTAACCTTGCAGTAAAGCATTTGGGGCTATATGGATTGCTATTGGTAACAAGAATGTCATCCACATAAATCAAAATCATTAAGATTTAAGTATTATCTGAATAAATAAAAAGAGAGATGTAGCTTTTAGAGTTTGTGAAACCCCAATCTAAGAGAACACTTCAAAGTCTATCAAACCATGCTCTAGGTGCTTGCTTCAAGCCATAGAGAGCTTTGGAAAGCTTATAGACATAATAAAGTTTAGACGGATAAACAAAACCTTCTAGTTGTTCCATGAAAACAGGCTCAGATAGAAATCCATTCAAGAATGCATTGTTAATATCAAGTTGTTTTATTTCCCAATTCAATGCAATAGCAGTGGTCAAAATAATCCAAATGGTGGAAGCCTTAATGGCAAGACTAAAGGTTTCATAAAAACTAATACCTTCGGTTAGTTGAAAACCCTTTGTAACAAGCCTTTCTTTCCTCTCAGCCAAAGTTCCATCTAGATTAAACTTGGGTTTGAACACCCATTTGTTGCCAACCACATTTTGCTTCGGTGAGAATGGAACAAGCGTCCAAGTGGAGTTCTTTTGAAGTGCAATAAATTCATCAATCATAGCCTATTTCTAGAGAGGCAATTGTAGTGTTTCCTATGCTATTTGAGGGACATGTTCAGAAATGTGTCAAACCAGCATAAGGGACCTTAGGCTTGAAAATCTCATGTTTGCTATGAGTTTACATTGGGTGAATGCTTGGAGGATCTTGAGAAGATTGAGATAAGACAGCTATAGTTCTATCAACTGAGAAAAGAGGTTCACTCCCTAATTGCACTACTTCAGGTAGAGAGATAGATAAGGAAATATCTGTTGAAGGTGATGAAGCATGAGCAATATCTATTACATGTGTTGCAGTACGTGAAGCATGAGCAATTTTCGTTTCATTTGTCTCATTAGATTGCTTTGAGAAGATGTGGCAATAAAATGCTGAGATGAGACAATTGCAGTTCTAGTAGGTTGAATCTCATTGGGGATATGTTCATTCACAGTAGGAGGTCCAAATGGTGATAAAGCTTTAGTAGTGATAGGAAGTACATTGGAAAAATTCACAACTTTTGTATGTTGTGGCTGTCAAAAATACAGAAAACCATTAGCAAAGGGATAAATATTTTCAATAAATATAACATGCCAGAAGCGTATATTCTGCTTGTGGAGCTAAGACATTTAAAACCCTTGTGAGAGCCACTATAACCAAGAAATATACACTTGGTGTTATAGTATTGTTGAAGCTTACTTTGATTATATCCATGTTCTCAAACCCAGACCAAAATCTGGCTAACCGGTCGGTAGACTGGTCCAGTAGACTGGGCCAATCCTTTTTTTAAAAAAATCAATTTTTTTTATTTTTCTTTAGAATTTCATATTAATAATCCTAAAATCTTCAATTTCTCATCGGTTTAGCCCCGGATTACCTCTGGTTTGACTTCGGTCTGACCTACTGACCTTTAACCCAGTACCCTGGCCAGTTCAGTGGCCGGTTTGGGTTTAATTACCTTGGATTATATAGGCTAAGACATGGAAAACAAGCACATCCAAAGGTGTTGAAACCCTTATAATGTTGTTTCTTTGTATACAATACCTCAAATGGTGAAATGTTCTTCAAAACACTAGCAAGGAGCCTATTAATGAGATAAACTGTAATAGAGAAGGCTTCGCACCAATAAGATGTAGGCATTTGTGCTTGAGCTAAAAGTGTAAGACCTGTCTCTACCATATGGAGATGTTTACGCTCTACTATATTATTTTAGGCTGATGTGTGTGGACAAGAATGTCTAAAAATAGTTCTATTTTCATCAAGAATAGGTTGAAAACTTCTAAACTGACCACCCTAATCACTATGAAGTATTTTAATTTTTCTTTCAAATTGGCTTTCAACCATATTTTTAAACAATTTGAAAGTTGACAGTGCTTCGTTCTTAGTTTTCAAGGGATAAATCCATGTATGTCTACTGTGGTCATCAAGAAAACTTATATAATACTGATAGCCACCAACAGATTTTATTGGAGAGCGTCCCCAAGGTTTAGTATGAATTAAATCCAAGACATGTAATGCAAGAGATTGAGAGTCAGACAATGGAAGTCTGTGTGACTTTCCAAGTTGACAAGAATCGCAAAATGAAAATTCTTCATTAATATGAAAAGGGACATTACAATCTTTAAGGGCTCTTTTTAAAACATCTCTGCTTGGATGACCAAGCCTTCAGTGCCAAGACTCTAAAATAGAGACATTGACACTAGGTTGACACTTTCAAATCTTCACTTTTATTTATAACTGAGACAAAACTAGCAGTAGTAGAATTCTTTATAGGAACTACTTTATTATCAATTACGTTTAAACTTGGAGTAGACCCCCTTATTGTAACCCCTTGCAGCAAAACTTTATTTTAATTCTTGTCCTTCACAAAACATCTATATAAGTGAATTTCAACAAACACATCATTGTTATCATTGGTGAGCTTAAATCCACTAATCAAGTTCTTAACCATTTGAGGTGCAATAAGGACACCATTCAGACTAAGAGTTTTTAATTTAGAAGAGTTATCACAAAACAACTTAGCATTTCCAGTACAATCACATTAACAGAGGCTCTATCACCTACTGAGATAGAATTTATACTTGAGTTCACACCTAGTTCGACATTGTCAAGAAATGGGTAACATGATGCGTTGCACCTGTGTCAAGGTACCATGTTGTATCAGTGGTAGTTTAAGGGGTAGCTATGTAAGCAAAGGCATTATCAAATTTGTGAGAGCTCTTGAAATTCTTATCATAATTATGATACAACCAGCCACATCATGCCCTGGTTTGTCACATAGATAACACTATAGTTTGTCATTCTTGTTCTAAGAGGAATTTCCTCTACCATTGAAATTACCTTTAGTGTTTTATGCTTGCCTCTTTGACCTTCGCTTCCATGCCAGTTATGAGATTAATTCTAGCTATAGTTGGATTGTTGGAAAGATAAATTTGCAACGACAGTAGACAAACTCACAGTAGAGTTAGCATGAAGTTGTTCCATCCTAGATTTATAGGTCAGGAGTTTGGATTGAAGGTTTGCCCAGCTCATGTTCTCTTTTTCTGAATGAAGAACTACAATTGGGGTATAATCAACATCAAGCCCTACAAGAGTTTGTGTAATCAAATCAATTATAGAGAGAAGATAGCCAATGAGAGTGAGATTATCAGAAAGAGATTTCATTTTTGTCAAGTACTTTCTCATCTTCAAATATCCTTTCTCAGTTTGTTGAAACTCACTTTTTAGAAAAGTGACCCTAGATTTGGTATTGGCGCCAACAAATTCAGTCACTGCTTTCCACAGAGTAGTTGAGGTTTTACAATTTGTCATTTGAGAGGCTATTTCAACTATCATCGTACCAAATAGCCATCCAAGAAGAATCTAGTCCTTGACATGCCACTAATAATAAACAAGATTAGGGTAAACCTATTCATTAAAATCTAAAATGTATTATGGTGGTATAGCCTTAGTGCCGAGAACATAACCTTCTAATCGATGCCTTCTAATAATGGGCATAAGCATTGATTCCTAGGTGAGGAAATTATCACCGTCCAACTTGACAGGATTGGCTTGATTTAGGGAGCTCAAGAAAGGGACCGAACTAGTCAGTGCATACGGTGACTGGTGACCAACAGAGGAAAAGCCAGGGAAGGAATGGTAGTCAGGAATGGATGTTTGAGTCCGAATGAAAAGGGAGGATGAGGAAAACATATGGGGGGAGGAGGTGAAGGAAGAACTTGGTACAGTGGTGGCGAGGAAGGAAGGGAAGGTGGTTGGGTGAACAAAATGGTGAGAGGTGAGGTATGAAGCTGAGGAAAATGAAGGAAGAGAAGTTAAAGCCAGAAAGTTAGGTTTTGAAGAAGAAAAAGTATAGGAGGTGAAGGAGACATGTGTTGTTGTTGGAAGGATAGTAGTGACGATTGAATCTTGAGGAAACGACAACGATGGAATTTGCTGAGTATGGGTCACAGAGGTATTATGATTAAGGTTTTCAAACAAAGCGGTGACGATAGCAGAATTTTGTTGGTTATTGGGATTCCTAAGGAAAGATGCCATTGCTGACTTTTCAGCTCGATACCAAGTCACAAATTGTAATAAATTAGGTTAGCTTCAGAATGAATACCTCTAGGCCTGTACTATTCTATTTATAGAATATACCAACCAATTACTCAATGCCATCTACCCCTACAGGATTATTTTAGATTACAATACATACATATATACAAAATATTTATTTCTAACTGTTAATAATCGTGAGGTATGTTATTTTTTTTAAAAAAATATTTTTTGGGCAGTATTATGTTTTTTATATTTTATAAAAATAAAATAGAAAATTTCACCCTCTGGTGACTAGTTACCTTATAGATGATCTAAGGTCTGCTACAAATTTAGGAACCTTTGTTTCAATTTGAATGAATCAAAAGTTCTGTAAATACACAGCAAATTACACATCATCACGCTACTTGTTACCAAAAGAGTTGCTTGAATTATCTAGGAGTATGTTAGGATCATGGGCGCCAATCCCATGCTCGTCAAGAATGAGATTGGCCTTCTTGTTCATACTCAACACATATCTAACCAGCCTCCCCACTGTATGGTCAATGCATTCTGTATGTTGCATCATTGCCTCTACTTGAGGTAGAGGCGGAGGTTGTGGAGGAGGGGGAGGGGGAGAAGGAGGTGGTGGAGGTTATGGAGGAGGGGAAAGAGGTGGAAGAGGAGGAGGAGGATGCCATGGATTTTCTAACAGGTTTTCAGTATGGTGTTTCATCTTGGCAATTGAATGAATAGAAGAGTACGATAAACATAAGGAAATTATGAGTTTATATAGATTAGATGTGATGGTTCAAACCATCATTGCACATGTTAGAAGTTGAAGAAGAGCAATTGCGCATAGTGGTGGAAAATGAAAGGGTACTTAGTTCTCATGCTGATCATCAAAGAATGAAGAAGTATAGATTATTCTCATCATGAGTGTGGGGAATGGGAAAAGTTTGAATCGTTTAGTTAACGGTTATTTAAGAGAACCTTTATGTCGTTTTTCTAATATGAAGTTAGAATACAAAATGTTTGTTTGTTCATCTAACATTTCATGACGGTATTACTGTAAGAATCCTCATTCTCTTGAGATTATTTATGTCAGTTACAAAGTACAACCATTATATATTTGCATGATATTCTATTAAATGACGGTTGTTACTTAATAACCGTAATGTGTATACCCTTTTTATTTTTATTTTTTAAATTTTGGTGGTTGATTATGCAACGATCGTTTTACAACAAAAAAAAGAGACAAAGCTAGTAAACAAACTAAAAATAAAAAGTTATAGAGATGTTTTAAGATTCTGATGCATCATCAGATTCTACATTCTCTAATAACTTGCCCACCTTCTTATCATCCTTATCCTCATCACCGAAAGAGGGAGATGAAGGCCAGGTTAAAGTATTATCATCAAAGTAGGGAAGGGAAAGGTTTCAAACCATCACGGTGTTTGTTGTTTCATGACAGTTTTTGCTTAACTATCGTTCTTGTGAGAGTAAATATGACAGTTACTGATTACCTCCGTTATTTATTTGCTTGGACTTCTATTAAGTGACGGGTTTTACTTACTAACCATTATGTATCTCAAAGAACTAATCACATCACCCCCTTCGTCGTAGCCAACGCCTCCGCCCTCTCTACCAATCATTCTTTGATCCGAATGATGAGATGACACAAGAGAAAAAGCACTGGGTAAGGCTTTTGTTGTCATTAAGGAGGTTCAAAGAAAATTACGAGAGAGGGGAGGAGACTTACTTTGAGGTGGAACAGAAAAGACAAACTGTCAAATCTAACAAATTGTGAACGTATCAGATTTCAAAATTTGACCTTTCTTATTTCATCTACAGTAAGTTTCCTCCATTCTCTCTTAATTTGCAATCTGGATCTCCTTTATGACAAGAAGGCCCTTCCCCAGTGCTCTTTTCTCTTGTGCCATCTCATCATTCGGCGGAATAGTTGGATTGGCAGAGGGGACGGAGGTGCTAGCTATGACAGAGGGGGTGATGTGGTTAGGATCCTCAGTACTTGAGCTATTTGTTACCACCAACAAGCCTTGAGGATGAGATGGTGGTAATGGAGGAGGGAGAGGGTGGCAGCGACTGCGGAGGAGTTTCCTGGGAACTTATAACATGAAGAAGGAGATAATGAGGATGCCCATAAAGAAAAGTAGTAAAAATAATGAGAAATAGTTAAATTTAAATAGAGGTCTAATAAATTGTGAAGGGTTATGACTTATGAAGGTCTAACGGTATTACAAATGGTTGTGAAGAGTTATGATATTGAAGGTCCGAATGTTACGAAGGGTATGGTTATGAAAGAGTTAGATAACGGTTGTTTTTGAAGACCGTTATGTTTTGTCTTTGCTGATATAAAAGGTTGGAAGTTGAATCGTTTGTAAATATTACATGGCGGTTGTTTCGAAAGAACCGTCACTTTTTTCATTAAATAAACGACAGCTATTAACTACAACTGTTATTTTTATGTTTTCGTAAATTTTGCCTTGTAATACATGATAATGCACATAATTAACTATTATGTTTAAGCCTTTTATATCCTTGCGCGACCTCCACCTCGACATACATGACGTTTATTAGCTGTAACCTTTATGTATTTAGTGTTACAAAAGCCCAAATCTGTAGTAATGTGAATATAATAAATATTAATTTAAAATTTTTAAATAATTAAGTACAAAATTTTAATTCAAAATATATAAAATAAATTTCAATTATGATGTTCTCATTTAAGTCAAAATTTATAAATATATAAAATATAAGACTTGTTAGTGGGAGTAGCAGTGTTGTTACCCATATATTGGAAGTTATTTCTTTAAGTTAATTATTTTGGGTGATATTTTGGGATATTATCAAAATTTGTCAAGAATTCTGAGATTATGGTATTATATTAATGTAGTCAATATTAATTTAAATTCTTTAATTAATTAACTGCAAATTTTAATTCAAAATATATAAAATATATTTCATTTATGATGTTATCATTTAAGCCATAATTTATAAATATTTGAAATATAAAAGTCAAAAGGCCATTACTAAATTCTTCACAGTTTTTTCTTATAATTTCAAAAATAAATGTTTAAAATATTTAAAATAATATAAAGAAACAAATGTTTGGTTGAAATATTTAGAATGCCGTTAATGAGAGTAGTGTGGTTGTTACCTATATATTGGAAATTATTTTTTAAGTTAAATATTTTAGGATATTATCAAATTTGTCAAGTAATTCTAGCATTATGGTATTATACATCTATACTAATATAGTAAATATTAATTTAAATTTTTTAAATTATTAAGTATAGAATTTTAATTCAAAATATATAAAATATATTTCAATTATAATATTATCATTTAAGTAAAAAAATATAAATATATAAAATATAAAAATCAAAAGGCCATGACTAAATTTTTCACACATTTTCTTATAATTTAAAGTAATATAAATAAATGTTTAAAATATTTAAAATAATATAAAAAATGTTTTATTAAACTATTTAAAATGCTATGAGTGGGAGTAGTGGCGCTATTATTTATATATTAGAAATTATTTCTTAAGCTAAAATATATTAAAAAAAAAAAGAAATATATATATATATATATATATATATAAATAAAGAATAAACTATATGAAATGCTTACATGACGCATGACAGTATGAGGGCGATTCAAACCACTACTTTTATATAGTAAGAGATTTATAAAATAAACCATATTATAATTTACAACTTCTGAATTCACAACTTTTATATGTTTTTACAAATATAACATACTCTCTCTTATTTTGCCAGTAAATATAACATACTCTTTCCGTCTTATTATAGCAAGTAATTTGTGGGTGGATTATGGTTAAGACCTTTTTTTCATTTTATCTCTCATATTTTCAAATTTAACTAGTTTGTCAAATTTATAAATTGATATATAATCTAATATTATATATAAGTATTTTAGAGAGATTATATCACATTTGTTATAGTTAAATAATTTATTTAGCTTTTTTAATTTAGTCAAATAAGATAAATAGTTCTTATGTTAAAAATCAAATAAGTAACATCCTAATAGGAGGAAATTCACTATTCCTCCATCTTAAAAACGAAAGAAAAAAGAAAAACAATTTTGTTCTCACGTCAATTTTAAAATGGAAAAAATGTTATAATTGAAAAATAGAACTTTTAATCTCTGAATGAATTTTTTACAAGTATTTTCATGCAATTACGAAATTTTAAAAATCCTTCAATATAATTTATTGAGTTAAAAAATTATAAGAATTGTATTGTTCTCAGTCAATAAACTATAATTATTGAATTATTTTTAGTCAGTGAGCATTAAGTTAATTTGAATTAAAATCGATAACTGGAAAAAATTTTAGGATCAAAAAACTTTTACGTCCGTGTATATTTCTAAATTTATCGCATTGTTTTTCTCAAATATATTTGGGATTTTGTGTCGGCAAACTTCTTAGCTTGGACCAATTTGTCATTTTCCCTTAATTTTCCTGGGTTAGCAAATTCTTCCCGGGAGTTTGGCCTCTTAACTCGGAAGTGTCCTGTGCTCGTACGATCGGCGATACTAAGCAACAATCACAGTTACGGGGAGCTTCTTCATCTAATCACACAAATTCATGTTCAATCCCAGCGGCCTCTACGCGTTCTCTGTAATCTCTGATAATGGTAACTCAACAACTCTGCTCTGCTTTGTGATCAATTCCTTTATTTCTCTACATTTTTTCTGTGTGTTGCTTGGAAGCTTTGGAGAACTAAACAAATTCTTCTATGATGAGTTTCGCTGGTTTTTTAGTTGGCTTAAACAGATGTTAATTATGAATTTTAAGTTTATTTTAGCTCGTTACTGGCTGGCTTTTTAAATGCTTTTTATGATTTATTTTTTTGGTGAGGTGATGAGATATGAGATTGAGCTGATCATTTCTGTGTCTTTTGGTTTATGGTAATTTTGTAGCCTCTCAGTCTTGAAGTTAAAGCAGATTCAAATTTATCTGATACCTATGAATACCTGATCCTTTTTTTTTTTTTTTTTTTTTGCCTGCTCCTATGAATACCTGATCATCAGTGAAAATTTGCACAAAGGTTTGAGAGAGTATAATCAACTGATCTCCATCCAACTGAATCATGGCACCTTCATTTCTTTTAAAAGTTACACTTATTGCTGTAATAGGTGTTTTGAAGCTATGCATGATGTATCTTTGTTCTTTATATTACTCATCTCCATTTCCAATCGCTTTATCTGATATTCTTTGTGATATATGTACCGGAATCTTGTCAGCCTTTGCTCAGGGACTGTGTATATCTGGAACTACCAACCACTGGCGACTGTTATGCTCTTCTCAGCCATTATGTTCTTCTCCAAGTTCAAATATAGCAATTGATCACATATTGATCTTCCTATGTTCCATGCCATATTGGGTATTGACTGATGAATAGCAGTGGTATAGGAAGTAGATGTAATTTCTTCTTCTTCTTGAGAAAAATACGCCACATTAGTTTAAATTTTTCTTGTCATGTAAGTTACACTGCTAAAGACCTGTATCAAATTTGTGTGGACTATCTTTTTGCCTTAGATATGTTTCTGTCTAGTTGACTTAAATTGTAGAGAGTTTGAAGGATAGGAACAGAAGCAAGGGAATTTATTTTTTAAAAAATTCTGTATAGGTGAAACCCATCAAACTTAAGTTGCAGGTATAATATATTATCAACCCTTTTGTTATGTTTGTTTGAAGTTGTAAGGAGCCTGTAAACATGGTTGGAGTTTCCGTTTGAACTTCAAAATTTGATAAATCCTGCGAAAGAAAAGAATTCCTGAAAGGTTGGAGAGGCACTCTGTGAGAGGTGCTAGATATGGTCAAGGAAACAATATCTGATAATTGAATTAGTCTTGAGGGCCTCGATGATTGCATTCAGGTTTAAAATTGCTAGTTTTATGCACTAGCGGATTCTCGACAACTTGCACCAGTTTCCTTTATGTTCTTATTTGATAAGTTGCTAAGCTATGTATGGAGAAAGCACTGAGCTTATATTGTTTAACTTATAAGCATCAAAAATTCTTTGGTAAACTTCGAGAACACAAAGGTTTGATACATATTGAACATTTTCTCCTCCATCAAGAATGAAGGAATATAGTATTGGAAAGTTGAGATTCTGTTTTATGGCAACTCTTATTTCTGTACTAAAGTTGTTGTTTTCACCGGTCTTGAAAAGATATTTGTCCCTGGAAAACTGTGGGTAAAGGGATGGCACGTCAGGGAAAGAAGAATATATTTTCCCCATTATATTTTGCTAAACATATCTACAGAGGGACCTTACTGGCAGTGTGCTCAAATGAGTTAATTTGATTTGCTAACTGAAATGGAAGCATGTTAATACGGAGAATCAATGTTAGGGTCAAAGTATGTTCTGATATGACTGCAACTGACATCTTGGTTTTGTAGCTTTCTAATATTTTGTAATTGTTGGCTGCTTTTACTTCTCCGGAATGTCTATTGTGCAAAATGGTGACACAACGGCAACTAGTAGTGATTCCGCATTTTACATTCCAAAATGCATTTTAAAATGCTTCCCGTGGACTCTCCTATTTCAATATTGTACTGCCACCTTTAAGCACATGATCTAAACTTTTCACAATCAACTAAACCCTGAACACTGAGACCTATCGGTGATCAAGGTGTTGATGATGCATTTAAACTACTAAATGAAATAAATGAGCCAGTCAAACCTGGAATATGGGTTGGTGACTGTTTTATTTACAATAGCTCTTCTCGCAATTGGAAGCTCAACTACTGTATTGGTGGTGAGGTGTAAGAGGTACTCATGTTTGACTGCTCTTATTTTATGCCTAATGTTACATCATTTTACTATACTTATCATTCCCTCTGGTCTCCTAGGTTTTTAAGCTTCATTCTAGGAACAACTTTAGTCAGCAAATCAGCCACTTGAAATTGTGACGGATGAACTCAAATATCCCAGAGTCTATATTCTTCTTCATAAAATGTCTGCCAAGCTCCACATACTTTACCTTATAATGATGTACAAGCTTCTTAACGATACTAGTAGTGGCCATGTTATCTTATAAGGCCTTCAGAGGGATTTCAACTGGTATTCCCAAACCACTTAGAAGCCTCTTTAGCCACAACCCTTCACAAATGCCTTGAGATAAGGCCTCCTTTGGATTGCTTCTTGCAATGCTACTTGCTTTTCCATGTTGCTAGGTTACCTCACATAAGGTACAAGGTCTTAAGGTTTGCTTTCTATTAGTAATAGAGTCAGCCATATCAGCATCAACATACGCATGAACACCTGTATTAGTGCCCTTCAAAACTAGATATCCACCCTTGTTTGGAGTCATCTTTTAATATTTCAAGGTATAATAAACCACTTCC
Source organism: Inga laurina (assembly GCA_963855925.1). Taxonomy (NCBI): domain Eukaryota; kingdom Viridiplantae; phylum Streptophyta; class Magnoliopsida; order Fabales; family Fabaceae; genus Inga; species Inga laurina. The sequence continues at coordinate 19,996,909 of OY979702.1, read as the reverse complement.
ATATGCTCCTCAATTGGTCTGTTCATGTATCAACTCACCGCACTAACTAGAAAACTGGTGTCTAGTCAAATGAGGGAAGGATATATGAGCTTCCAAACAAACCCATATATTTTCCTATACCAACATAGGACTATCTACCTTAATGCTGGCTTATTGTTAGTCTCCATAGGAGTTTTAGTTGGCTTACATCCGCAAACTGGGTCCGTCCTAGAGATCAAGTGTGTAATCCCCTTTCTGAACAGCCTACTTTTATAACAACGAAATATCTTAGTTCACCAGGCAGCTTGATTTCAAACTCCTTGCAAGAGAATTTTTCATCATCTTTGTTTTTTCTTCAAAATCACCAGTCATGGTCCTATCACCCCCATAGACAATTATGACAACACTTTTACCTTGAGGAGAGAAATAAACTCTATGCATTTTTATTTTCTTCTCTTCAGCAGTGCTCCTGATATAGGCGATACAAATGCTTGTGAGATAGGAACCCATAAATCAGAAATCATATCCTGCTACAGTAGGACGCTGAAAAAGCTGAAGTTTGAGTAAATTTAACATAAGACAGTTAACAAACCTATCAAAAATAAAGAATAAATTTAAGAATAGGAAACCATGATAACGATGCCCACAACTTCTTCCTAATGCAATTCTGCTTAACTAATAACTCATTTAAGTTAAATAGTTAACTCTTCTGAAGTGGCTTTGTTGGCCTCTGTAGTCATTTCTAAATTATTTTGATATATTTCATTAGTCTCTGCTTTCCTCTAATCGCTGGTTTCGTTCCTGAAACTAGATATTATGACAATCTGATGAATGACCTTGATTTGAAGTTATGGCCAATCTACATAGAAAGAAATAGGTTATAAGGGGGAAGAGTTCAAATTAGTGCATCATTCATTGAGCTTATCTTCTCTTGTTTGTATTGGAGTACCTCTATTTTTATAAAATGGAAATTAATCATTTACTTTGCAACATTTTAACTTTCTGCAAGGAATATTACTTTGTACTGCAGTTTGGACTTCTTTTATGTTATTGTAGTTGTGCTGGCTAGTATGGCTTGATTTTTGGAATCTCAGGGATTGTTGGAAGATGCACAAGAAGTGGCCAAAGATCCTGACTACAGATTTGGTCTTGTTTTACAGCTTGACAGGCTATACATTGCAGAGGTAAATTATCTTTTCTACTACATTGGCAAGGGGACATTGAGTTCAAATTTGGTACTGAAGCCAATAGTTCAATTCTTTTCAAGAGTTGTTTTTTTTTTTCCAGATGACCTTTATTGTAACACCTAATTTCAAAACCCTTTAACGTTTTTGGCAAATCATTTAGCACTGCCATGGTGGACTACCATGGTAGAAAAAAGTTGAACTAATTAATTGAGGGCTAACTTTGGTAGAAAAGAACAAACTCAGTAACCCGAAGGTCCACCATGATTATAAAGAATCGAACTTAACATTAAGATCTACAATGGTAGAAAAGAACCAACCTAATGCCAACTATCATAGTAGAAAGGTCTTTGACCCAATCATTAAATCCAAACATGCCAATACATATTTAGTTGGCATAGGGCACATTTGAAGCCCAAAACACATAGCTAATTACAACCCCACAATCACAAGTGTAAGCCATCATACTTACAATCACAACAATTCTTGAATAACTCCAAATACTTTGATAAAACAGTCAATGTGGATCCACAATCATCACAAAAGTTGCCTAAGCCACTTGGCAACAACCAAGTGTTTCAAAACCCATGATCATGGTTAATACATTAAATCAATACTAAAATAAAGTCATTTAGTTTAAAAGTCATTTAATGCAAAAATATGTCAGAAGTATGATTGGAGGCCCTAAATGAAATATACAACACTCCATCACATATAGACAATAAAGAGGCATTACAAGGCAATATGATAAGCTTATGCCTAAGGAGCCTTCCCTTGACGACCTCCACTGGATCCCTCACCTAAAAATATTAAACCATGGGGTGAGACAAAGTTCCAGTAACCAATAGTCAATTTGCAATGGGTAGGCAAGGATGAAATACAAGATAGTAAAGCGGGACTTCAACTTTAATCGAACAGTTATAAATCATTCTTTATCATTTCAATGTAACGTGCATGCATGATATACCACATTCAACTTTATATCCTCCTTATTCCTCTGGCTGAACCCATGGTTTGTATAAGGGAATTTACCCCCTGCTGGATATTACTTAACTAATGCTGACAAATAATGTGCCAACCATGTGAAAAAGTTCAAAAAAGATGCAATTTAATGAAGCACTATCTGACAATGGGAATTTTGATCTCAAAGTATTAATTTATGAACTCGTAACTCCTTCTTCAGCTCTAAGAAAATTGCATGTAGTAAATGCTTCTTGTAAAAGACTGTTGAGCATGCTTGGGTTATCTTTTTAACAAGTTTGGCAACAAGATTGTTATAGAATAAAGCTGGTCATTTCTGAGTTAACTCCTTGTCATTGATGAAGTGCTTTATAGCACCAAGCCATTTCTTATTATATTTCCTTTGTTGTATGCACTGTTTCTGAAGTGCTGGGCATTGTTAGATATGGTTGAACTTGATCCACTGCTGCCTTTATTGCCCTTAAATTGGATGGCGTAGGAAGCCTCACGAAAATACTTCATAATTTTTGTGGGCAGTGCTTATTAAGAAGTGAAAGAATCAGCTCTCTTAAATCACCACAGGCATGAACCAATTGCTCTGAAAGCTTCTTGTTTTTTTTTTTTCCCAATTGAATGTTTGTCTGCCACATGCTGCTGTCACTTTGTAAAATGGTTTTTTTCTTCAGCATCTCTTGATGTTGATTTGGTTTAGTTTCTTTCACATGAGTGACGCCCTTAAAATTTTCTACCTTAACATTTTTAGGAGATGACTGAGAATAGGGAGAATAAGAGTGAAGACAAGGCCATAAAGGATTAGTGGAGAATCCTGTTTTAGCTGATGGTGTTTTGGTCATAATTAACAATGCAAGTAAATAAAAAAACGTTGTGTTCATTTCTTCTCAAGGGATTTGTCCTAAATCACTGCAGCCCTTCTGAACATTCTCCCCAAAATTAGAAAAGGTTAGGATCCTTGTTTCTTCCAATGCTCCTTGAAATATATTGCTTCTTACTCAGAAATTATTGTATACATATCCATGAATCGAAACCTGAGTTTCATTTGTAATTTGATGCAGAGGAGTTTTATGCCCTTGCACTCTCAAATTGACTCTTCGTTTGTCTTTCATAGAATCCTTGGTCAACTAATCGATCAATTGTACTAGGAAAATTAGGAGGAAGCAAACGAATGCTCAATTGAGGCCAATTCAACGATTTGTTAATGCCTATATCATTTTTGCTTCTTTTCCAACTTCTGAGATGTCAATGCTTTCACCACGTCAGTAGGTCATATTAAGCTTGATCCAGCTGTTACGCACTACTTTTCTTCGTTATCTTTTATTGCGTGGACGTTATACACATCCATCTCCTGCAATTTCTCATGAACATGGTTTTTATAATTACTTCACTATTTTACTTATAAGTGCCAACCTCATGAACAGCTGACATTCATTTTATAATTTGATCTAAATATGCATAGCTCCAGCTGAACATTTGATCTGCATTTTTTATTGCTAACTTGAAAAGGTCAACAACAAATCTTCTTGAAATTTCTTCAGGCCTAGTTTTTCTTCAGTCAAAAGCAACAACGAATTTGTCAGATACATGGTATCCAATCTCTGGAATCTTCTACCCTGAACCTTTTTTATATAAAGGACAAAAAATTTACTCACCGAAAAGAGGACAAAATCTTTTGGTAAAATGTTCCCGTCGTTTTACCTTTAGGTTATTCAATAACAATAGAACGCATTGAAGTTTCTTAATAACCAATTCTTTCAAGGAAAAGAAAAAGAAAAGAAAAGGGGAAAAAACGACTGACATTGTCATAGTTTTACTAGGAAACTTGACAGGAAAACCTTATACCTGTATCTGAGTTTCCCTTGTCTTCATAAATTAGATTATGTGGACGTGTCTTGTTTAAGAACATATTGCTTTAATACTTTTCTGTGGAGCCTTTTGTGCAAGAACTTTAGTAAGATCATCATGATTGTGTAATCTTTCCTTTCCTTTCTCTCTGTCTAATTCCCCATCTCTATCTTCCCCTTCAGCATAGCATGGAATGATAAAAATGTTTTTATATGCAATGGATACCCAAACCCAAGATTCTGTAATTGCAAAATACAATCATCATGTATGCTTTACAGTAATATTATTCACTTGTACAGTTGTTAGGTAAGGTTGGTTCTGGTCCATTGAAGTCCTGGACTAGGGACAAGTTTTATGCTTCCGTAGCTCTGAAACAATGCAACCTACTTTTTCATGTTATGTCAAGTGGTTGTTTGTTGCCATGTCAGCACTTTTCTTGGCATGAATCCTTGTTTTTCGCCTCCAGCTTTTGATTCATGTGTTTTCTACCCAATTTGCAGGGTGCTCTTTTTATTGTTTCCTTCTAAAGTGCCTCTCTTGAGTCTCCATCCACGAGTAGTAAATTATTCTTGTGATGCTACTTCGCTTTTTACAGAGACCCTGAAGGGTTAGGGCATGCAGAAATGAATGAGAAGTTTAAATTTTTCTTTTTAAAAAAAAAGGAGTGCTTTTGCAGGTCATACGCATATGTCCTTCAGCTTCTTCGTTGAATATGCTTTACAACTTGTTGCAGGCTGGCAGTGGGCCATAAACAGGTAACCCCCAGGGGACCAGGTGTCCCAAATGCTGTGTTTTCTTATTCTTTTTATTTATTTATTTATTTAGCAAAGGTATGCCTTTGTTCTTTAACTTCACACAAGTTCTCATTTTGGTCCCTTAATTTTATTAAGTGTCTTTTTATTCTTTAATCTTAAATTTATTTAGAAAAACTGATGACATTAAAATTTCAAAATAAGAATGATCGTTAGGGAAAATCATTATTTCAGACTAAGTATTGAGGTCAGAGAACTATAAAGATACTATTAAAAAAAAGCTAAAGGACTAAATTGAATCATTGTATAAAGTTAGAGGATCAAAGGGTATATTTTATCCCCTTTTTTGGGTGGGTTTGGTGGTGAAAATAAATCAATATTATGTAACGTATTATGCTACAATAATTGTAGTTTAGCACTAATATAAGAATGTTGGGTACAAATATATAGTCTGCCTTGCCTGTTCTTGTCCGTTTCTCTCCATTCCTTTGTGATTAGCTAAATACATTTTCACATTCTTAATCAATCTAAAGCTCATTACTCATTAAAGAATGTCCCAATCATAGCCAATCATTTGGTTACCTTTTGATTAAAAGCATTATTTGGGGAGAACATGAAGGTGGTCGGAGACCTAAAAGACCAGAAAAATACGAGTAAAAATGTTGTGAACTACTACTAAAAACTGGTCAATTATTTAAAACAATCACAAGCATCTCTTTGCAATTTGTATGTATCTTTTTTCATTTATTTTTTAAAATTTCAAGCTAAACCCTCTTGTATATCAGATATGCTACCTGAGCTGGCATTTAAAAAGATAACGTATTCCCTGAGGATGTGGGGTTTCTCTGTATACGCGTTTTTCAGCGAATCAAATTTTGTCACGGTTAGTTTCATCAACACAACAACTATATCGTTCTGCTCTAACGTGCCGACAAGTTCATATACATAAATATGCATATATATATATATATAATAGTTTTGGTGTCTTCCATGTATCTTTGTGGCTTTCTTTATATAAGCTTCACATGAGATAAGAGCAGAGCATTAAAAATGGGGAGGCAAATAAAGTGGTGGGAGTTGGTGGGTCTCATGTTCAGGTGATAACTACTGTTGAGTTTTGAACTTGCCTCGTGCCTACTTTACTGATTCTCTATTTCATCTTTGAAGATCTTGGAGATTAAATTAACAACAACCCTGCCTGCATTTAAATTTGTTAATATATAATATTCCTTAATCAAATGATTGATCATTGCATAATATATTCGAATTTCTTCTCGTTGGTTTCCATTGTCCATCATGGATTTTTATTATGATACCAGATACAGTGTATGTTGTGAAAATTCTTCTCCTCTTAGCCATTTGGGTGGTTATTGTTGAATAGAGGGGAAACGTAGGTTTAGTGCTCAAAAGGTGCTATGCTCAATTCTTTGTACCGGCGGTTGTGAGTTCGATCCCGCTAAACAAACGCCTCGCTTGCCCACTTAAAAACGAAGGAAGAATATTTGATATCAAGCTCTTGATTTGGTTGATGCCTTGACAAGGAGCTAACAACTAACAAGAGAAAAAAATTCAAGTACCAAATTGTGGATAATGTATCTTAACTGGTGGAATTGAAGGAACTCAGATTCTCTTCAAGTAGAGTTGATGGTTTGAATTTTGTGAATAAAAAAATTTTGTTAAGAGAATCGTCTCCAATTAGGTTATTGTGCATGAATCCAACCCAATAATAACAAATATCCAATAAGCCCATTAAAAAAAGGGAGAATTGCCCAAAAATACTTTTGGGGTAAATTAATTGTTGATTGCTGCCAAGCGTGCAAGCGATTTTCCGTGTGTATAAGCGATCTTTCGTTTTGTGCAAACCATCTTCCATGTGTGTAAAAATCTTCTATATAAATGTGCAAACAATCTTCCGTTGTGTGTAAAATATCTTCCGTTATGTGCAATAGATCTTCCATGGTAGCATTCAGTAATTAATTTGCAAAAAAAAAAAAAAAGTATTTATCAGCAATTCTCCCTTAAAAAAAACATATTTTTTTAATATTCAAGTACGGAATAATTGTGATACTATATTTGTTAATATTAGTACATTTTCTTAAAAAAAATGCAAAAGGTGGGTTGTAATGTGAACATAAGCATGGAAAAAGGAATGAGATAACTTCTATTAGATGCAACAATGTTAAAATATCATCCGTAATAAAAAATACTTCATCCGTGAATGCAAAAACTAGATAATTAATTTAGAGATTAAAAAATTAGTTTAGTTATTTATTTCTTTGCTTTTATTTATCAATCTCTTTAACATGTTTTATCAGAATTAATAAAAACCTTAAATTTTACCCTATTTAATACACATTTTACTTTAAAAGTACAAAGTTTACATAATACTAATAAATAAAGGATAAAATTATGCCTTCATATAAAAATATAATGATGTGACCCATTAATAGAATAAAAAGCCTTGTGTCTGCCTTATAAATAAGACCATAGGAGTATTAATAAAGATGCATGTTGATTTCTTTTAAAACATCTCTTTCATAATTTATATTAAAAACATCCTTTATAAGTACAATTAATAAAGATAATTTAAAATAAAAATACCACTCTGGTCCTGTTAATAAATGCAAATTAATTAACTCTCATATATTAAGGATAGTTAGTTAACTCATTAATTATAGACTAAATTTTTAATTTTTTCCTTATCTACATAAATAAATTCTTTTTATTTATTTCAATTAAGAGGGGCAAAAATGTAACAAATGTATTTATTATTCTTCAAGTGTACTTATAATAAGAATCAAAAATTTTTGTCAAAATAAACTTATAAATAAGACCAAAGTGACATATATATTATGAGACAATGAATAAGGATCTTGTATGTACTATCAAAATCAACCCCTCAACTAGCTTTTACATTTAAAATCGAAGAAATGATTAAGCAAATGAAGAGGGAATAAGATAGAGTAAATGTGGCAGTGATTTAGGGAGGTGAAAGAGACAAAAGCCACAAAGCAAGGAAAACCTTGGTTCTTTTGTAAAGAGAGGGAAGACAGAGTCTTATCTTTATTGGGGCACTTCGTTCCTGATAATGACGTTTTAAGAAACAAGCACATGGCACACCACACGGGCAAGTTCATAAGGGACCATCTTTAAGTTTAATTATTTTTTTAAATTCATAATTTTTACAATATTTGATTCCCATTTATATTGTACCAAAATTTATCTTCAATTAAACGTTGTTTGTGTTTGTCTTTAAAGGGATAAATATAGCCCTAACTCATAAGGCATTCATAGCCACGAGATACATCTCATAATGGTGTCACCGTTATTCTCAAATTAGTATGCTCATGCCACCTATATATCTATTAATACAACAAAACGTCAAAATGAAGAAAACAAATCCGATTGAAATTCATGTAATATATATCTCAAAACTTTAGGATTTTAAAAAAAAAACCAAGCAGAAGGAAAATATCAGAGTTGAAGCCACCATAGATTCCTATACTTATTTTGCTAAATAGATTATATATATAATTCTAGGGCTCCCAATATATAAGGGAATTTTTGGTTAGGCATTAGGAGAGTAGGTATGAAAAATTACACAATTTTTATATATTCATTTTATATATGTTACTACCTCCGGTCCTAATTATAGGACAACATTTGAGAGTTGAACTTGGTCCTAATTATATGACAAAATTCTAATTTTTGTCAATTTCTTCCCAAAATACCCCTATTGATACTTTCTTAATAATAATTAAACACAATAATAATTTAATAAGAGTAGATCGGAAGTTGTTGAGGGAGATTGACGACGCCAGATTGTATAAGAGCTTGGAGAAGTCGTGTGTGAGGTAGGAGATGTACAAGAAAAAATAGAGAATTAACGTAATTGGATGTCATTTCAAATTTTAAATAAGGGTATTTTAAGAAAATAAATATGATTAACTAATTTAACCACTATCCTTAATTTCTCCAAAGTTACATAAATATGTCTTATAATTAGGACCGGAAGGAGTATTTGGCAATATTTTTTTTTGATGAATTACTATAAGGTCCTAATAAAAGAATGTAATTATCAAAAAGTCTCATAAAAATTGAGCAACATATAATGATAAGTTATAGTACAGAAAATAACAATATGTTCATATTGTTCAATTGTTATTGATGTTTCTTAGTGATTACTGTAATACCCCGAATTTTAGGATTGGAGGCTAGTGAATAAGCCTGAAATAAGTGGACTATCAAGTCCCAGTTTAGCATGAGCTCCAAATTTATTCCCTAATATTTTTTATATCTTTGGGGTGTTAAAAAAAGTGAAATGGTGAATTTTGAAGAATGTGATTATGCTTCTATTGAAATTTCCTGCGAGGCAATGAGATTGTCTTAGAATTTTGGATGATCAAATGATGTCCAAAAATTATGAAATTTTACAAGGTGAAAGTATACATCAAGGGCTTTAATTTGATAGTTATTATAAGCCATTTTGACCAGTGGATTAAGAGTTATGAATTTTTGAAGTTAGTCCAGAAAATCTGGAAAGTCTCTAGAGCAGCAGTCAAAGAAATGAAATCTGGGAATGATATGCTTCTAACCGGCTAAAATCCATATTTTTATTTGAAATTAGACTCAATAAGAGTTTCATAGCCTTTGGAATCACTCCAAAAAGATGTTTACAAATTTAATTATGATTTTTCAAAATTAGGGCAGAAAATCTACCAGAATTGGCATTATTCCGAAAATTGAAAATAAAATGTGTTAGCAATTAAGTAAATTGTGGAATTAAAGATGCCAAGTGTCATTATCATATGAAGATAGGTGTAGGTTATGATTTATGAAGATGAGCACATGTCCAATTACATTAAAATAATGCTACATGGACGTAGCAATCATGATTGATGATGGTAAGGATTATCTTAAGTGTAAGGTTTGAGTAACTTGAGTGCATGGTTGGTTTAGTTGGAAGAAAACTCATTTGGTTAGAAAGAGTAAGAGGGGGACGGTTTTATGCTAACCAAAAGGGGGAAGAAAACTAGTTCAATGCCAAAGAAAGCTTAATGGAGTAAGTATGTCATAATGTGAAGGAGGTATGAGCTGTGACACGTGTCACCATAACATCCCTTGATGAAATCAAATGGTATAGGATAAAAGGAGAATTTTATGAAGCCATACTCCACCATTCCTCTTGTCATCTCACATCAAGCAAGAGGGGAGAAAGAGTTGAAGTGCAATTGAACATAAGACCATAATGTATATACACAAAGTCAAGGAGTTGGTAACTTTGGAATTGAAATAATCATGTAATTCAAAGGAAAATGAGAGAGATATTCTTAAGCTCTTGGTTCATCTTTCTCCACCCACGTTCACGCCTAAACACAAGAGAAAGAGAGAGAAAGTGTCTTAGAGTCTTGAGAAGCTTGAGAACACAAGAGAGCTTGAAGAAGCAAAATCAAATGTAAGTGTTGTGAAATTCACATGTTCTTGCCTCTAAATTCATGAGCAACTCTTTCTATCCTCTAATCCTTCTCGAAAGATACATATAGCAAGAGAAAAATCAAGGGAAAGAAGGAGAGAGGGAGGACAAAATGGGAGTCTAGAGAGAGGAATCAAAGGTAAACTCATAAATCTTACTCTCTTAGTTGAATTCAAGGTTGTGTTGTTGTTGTGATTGGATTGTTGGCATGTATTGGTTGAGTTTGTAAATTTGGAAAGCCCTAATCCTAAGGGGTTATGTTGCCCAAATTTCTTTAAATCATGGTTAAGATGTGTTTAAATGAGCTAATAAAGGAGTAGAAGAGGAAAAGTACAAGCTTTGGAAATTAAAACATAAAAGAATATTTTTTCCATTTTTTTCAAAAGTTTTGGCAAGCACTATTCTAGTGGAAGGAGCTGGATTTTCAAGAAATAAATGATTTTATTGGATTCAGTAGGCAAAAATAGGTGGGGTTACAGTTAATCACTTTTTCGGAAAAGCGTAATTACAAAAATGCCCCTAAACCCTAAATTGGGGCTGTCAAGGGTATTTTCATAATTTGGCACTGAATTTGGCAATTTCAAGCCCGGAAATGGATTCTTTGGGTGAAAATATGTCAGGATAGCCCTAGTCAAAATTTTGAAAAAAGTACAGTCAAACCAGGTATGGTGAGGCCAGGTTGAGTTCCCGGGGCCATTTTGGTCATTTTTGAATATAGACTCATATAACCCCTAGAAACACTATGGAAGTGTCTAAACTGTACATTTGACGTTTTAGGACTGAGTAGAGAGCCCAAGGGATTGACACACAAATCGTGACACGTTATTCAAGGATCAGGGAAGGGGGACTAAGATAGGGAACTTACCTCTCCTGCATGTATTTGATATTTGTGCTGGTATATTGATGTATGTTATTGCTTTGCTTGATTATGTGAAACATATATAAATAATTGAAGCTTTGTTTCTGCTTATGCTATGGTCATACGTATGTTGTTTGAAACATAGATATGTCATTGTGTGAACATGAGATATGTAATGCAAGCATGTCATGCATTAAACACTTATCTTGCATGCATATTGGTATTATTTTCCTACTGAGATTCTCTCAGATCTCAACCTCCCCTACCGACAATTTTGACAGGTAAAGATAGAAGCTATGCTAAGAGCAGCGAAGAGAACCGTATGAGGGGAATGCCGTGATGGAACAAGACTGGAAGATGTCTCCATTTTCCTTAGGACTGGGTTAAACACCCACGTAGCACTGCGAGGCTATATTAATTGTAATTATCAAGTATGAACCTCTATAGGGAATTTATGTAATCGTACACATAATATCAGTATATTTATGATATTCTTGTGTTGTCCACTGAACTGCGTTTCGTTTTCCACAAATACTTTGAAATAGGTGAAAATAAGATAAGGGTGTGTCATTTTGGTATCAGAGCCAGGTTTCAATCCTGGGACCTGTGGGTTATTAGAGTAGCGCAGCGGAAGCGTGGTGGGCTCATAACCTATAGGTCCCAGGATTGAAACCTGACTCTGATGCCAAAATGCCACACCCTTATCTTATTTCACCTATTTCAGAGTATTTGCAGAAAATGATACGCAGTTCGGTGGGCAACACAGGAATAGCATAAATATACTAATATTATGTGCACGATTACGGAAATTCCCCATAAGGGTTCGTACTTAATAATTACAATTAATATAGCCTTGCAGAGCTACGTAAGTGTCTAAACCAGTCCCAGGGAAAACGGAGACATCTTCCTGTCTTTACTCCACTATAGCATTCCCCTCCTACGGTTTTCTTCACTACTCTTAGCATAGCTTATGTCGTCACTTGTCTAAATTGTTGGTAGGGAAGGTTAAGATTCGAGAAAATCTCTGTAGAAAAATAATACCAATATCCATGCAAGATAAGTGCTTAATGCATGATATGCTTGCATTACATAACTCATGTTCATACAATGACATATCTATGTTTCAAACAACATACGTATGGTCATAGCATAAACAGAAACAGAGCTTCAATTATTCATATACGTTTCACATAATCAAGCAAAGCAATAACATACATCAATACATTAGCACAAATATCAAATACATAAAGGAGAGGTAAGTTCCCTACCTTAATCGCCCTTCCCTGATCCTTGAATAACGTGCCAATCCCTCGGGCTCTCTACTAACTCCTAAAACGTCAAATGTACAGTTTAGACACTTCCATAGTATTTTTAGGGGTTATATGAGTCTATATTCAAAAATGACCAAAATGCCCTCGAGAACCCGACCTGGCCTCACCATATCCGATCTGACTGTACTTTTCTCAAAATTTTGACCAAGCCTATCCTAACATATTTTCACCCAAGGAATCCATTTTCGGGCTTGAAATTGCCAAATTCAGTGTCAAATTATGAAAATACCCTTGACAGCCCCGATTTAGGGTTTTTTGGGCGTTTTCGTAATTACACTTTTCCGACATTTTCCGAAAAAGTGACTAACTGTAACCCCACCTATTTTGGGCTAATGAATCCAATGGAACCATTTATTTCATGAAAATCCAACTCCTTCTCCCAGAACAGTGCTGGTCGAAACTTTTGAAAAAAAAATGGAAAAAATATTCTTTTGTGTTTTAGCTTCCAAAGCTTGTATTTTTCTACTCTAATCCTTTATTAACTCATTTAAACACATCTTAACCATGATTCAAAGAAATTTGGGCAGCATAACCCCTTAGGATTAGGGCTTTCCAAATTTACAAGCTCAACCAATACATGCCAACAATCCAATCACAATAACAACACAACCTTGAATTCAACTAAGAGATTAAGGTTTGTAAGTTTACCTTTGATTCCTCTCTCTAGACTCCAATTTCATCCTCCCTCTCTCCTTCTTTCCCTTGATTTTCCTCTTGCTATATGTATCTTTCAAGAAGGATTACAGGATAGAAAGAGTTGCTCATGAATTTAGAGGCAAGAACATGTGAATTTCACAACCCTTACCTTTGATTTTTTTTTTTTTTTTGTAAGAATCTACGTCTTCCTCATCTTGCTGTTTAAACTTGATTGTATGTACAATCTTCAACGCCTTATCTCTTCGTATAACAAATATTGTAAATTTGTTTGCGAAATTTTCGCTAAAGAATAATGTTATCCTGAAAAAATTTTTTAGGTTCAATATGGTTTCGGAAGTGTTGAAATAAAGTAATGTTACCTTTTTTCGTTAAAAAGTTAACGGTCAACATCAATTTTTTAATAGTTAATATTAGTTTTTAAATAATATGAAGCAATATTACTACATTTTGAAATTTTCGAGGTGACATTGAATCTAAAAAAACTTATAAGGTAACATTGCTTCTCAACGAAAACTTTCAAGACAAATTTGCATCTTAACTCTAACAAATAAAAAACATTATTCCCTTTCATCCTCAGTATAAGAGTTATTAAATGGATTTGGTTTGGGGTTAAACGCAAAACCGCAATTCACATAGTCTTTTAAATTTATAATTTTTTCTTAAAATTTTTTCTTTAATTACATATACTAAAAAAAGTTTTTCACTAAGGAAGTAGTCACAAGTACAAAAAATTAATTTTTTTTCCGCCAGTAAAAGGAGAATTTTAAATTTGATAAGGGATTAAAATCGATTTAGAAAGTCGGACTCTTTTTAGATAGATTATCAGGTCGGTCTATAAACATATATTTTAGAGTGGTCGTCAAACATTACTTTTTAGATCTAATGTGAATAAAGCATGTCTAAAAATCCAACTTTTTAGTCATCATAACCAGCCCACAAGTATATCTAAAATGCAATTTAAATGCTATATTTAAATTATTTACATTTCTTGCTAGACTGGATTTGTAGATATCTGGAGTATCTATTAGACATTTAGACCACTCTAACGAGGAATCAGTCTAAAAATTCTACAAATATTTACAAAAAAAATAGCTCGTCATGCTTTTTAAACCCTTATGACTGGTCTAGAAAGGGTTGTCTAAATCTTTTTTTTTTTTTGTTTACATCCCCCGGTGTCCCACTTCCTTTAGAGGCAGACTAATCCAGAGTCGCCCCTTGGTGTAGAGGGACTTCCCAGGGATCGAACTCGAGCCCTTGAGGCAAATGGCGGAGGAGGCACCTTAGTTCCCCCTTTCAAACCATCCGAGCCACGCCCTCTGGACAGGGTTGTCTAAATCTTTTGTTTCAAGTGTCTAATACATATGATAAAAATTGATGTCTAAAAAGAAATCAACACACATTTTTCTCAGAAATAACTAGCTTATCTAATTTTTTTAATCTTTACGAGTTAATTATCTAAATCAAGTGTTTAACTCTATTGAGCATGATTCTTGAGATATCAACAAAAATGTATTCTTTGCCACATATATACGCCACAAATTTCGGGTTTGAAGAACTATAAGGTTTGTGGTGACCATTCAGTCAGCGGATTCTCTTAGCACAATTTTCTCAGGTAACAAACAAAGCAAAGCCCAGAACAAATATAAATATATATATATATATATATATAATCTAATTATATTTTCAAAGCATGCAGGCCTTCTGTGAGAAGTATTAAATATTAATTAATTAAATTAAATTATTAAATATTTGGGACGGAATTGAACAGACAATTGGCATGAGAAGCTGAGAACCATTACTTTCAGTATAATAGTTTTTGAAAATTTGTGTGTTTTAATATCGTGCAGTTTAATTTGAAGCCTTGACTTTGTTTGTGATTCACATAAGTTTATGGAGAGAAGAACATACATGACAGGTCAAGGGAATGTATGGGGAAAAAAAAAAAAGAAAGAAAGGTCAAGGGAATAATAATTATTATTCAAAACGATGAAAACCCTACGTTAATATTATCAAGTGTTTGAAGATTCAACTGGAAGAAAAAAGAAGAATAAGAACAATTTGAAGAAGAAAACGACCTTAGCAGGGTGGATTGCACGAAGAGAATATATTATGCAAACTATTGGGAGAAAATTCCTCTTTTTTTTCATGAATATATTAATATTATGCTCTACAAAAAAAAAATAGAAAGTGACGTTGTCTCAGTCTTGAATTGTTTTTTTTCCTAAGAACAAAAGTTTAGGTATATAAAGTTGCTAATAGACGGCAAGTCTTACACTTTGTGGGATTAGTTATATTCTTATTAAATGGACTAACATTCATTGGTTACAAGAGATGTTACTTATACCCCACCCGTTTGGTATAATAGAAGAGTTTTTTATAGAAGTGGAAGTGGGATTAGAAGTAGAATTGGAAGTAGAAATGTTTAATAAAACATGTTTGGTAGGATGGTGGAAGTGAGATATAATTTTTAATTAAAATAGGTACTTATAATATGAAAATACAGAAATGCCTTTCAACAAAAGAAAAATTCTCCTTCGTCTGTCCGATCACCGACCCACACCCACCACCTTCAAGTGAGCATCACCATTACAGGAAACACACCTGCGAACAGCTTCCATCGCAACAGTACCAGACACAATGCTTCATCTTCATTTATAAATCACCGGAACTAAACCATAAGAATAAGAAAAAATTGAAGCACAAAAAACAAAGCTGAAAAGCATAACCAAAAATCAAAGCATCAAAACCATCGTCGGTGAACACCATCCTTGTTGACTGGATAACAGAGATGCAAATCAACCAAACCAAAGACCCAAAGGTAATCGTCGTCATTGTCACTAAGCAGTAATCGTCGTTATCGTCACTAGTGGAAATAAGATGTCATCGTCGTCATCACTGTCGCTGGTGGAGAAGGGTCAATGAGCCATCCAAACAAGAAGAAGTCAAAGACAAAATGAGAGGAAGGAGAAAGGTCAGCCGTTGCCGTTGCTTCATCAAATCCATCAGAGGGTTCACCGTCGCTGCTATTAGTGGAGGACTATCACCGCTATTACTGTTGGAAGGCCACCATCGCCGCCGCTGAGGATGCCCATCATTGCTGGTGAAGGAAGGAGGAAAGAGAAGAAGGGTAAGGATGGAAATAGAACAATGGAAATGGGGCTGGAACTCAGTTTCTTCAGTTTAGGCATGGAAGCCACTTCCATCGATTTTGATGGAAGTGGCTTCCTTCAAGAAGTGATCTCTGTCATACCAAACACATTAATATTAGGTTCATCTTCCACTTCTACTTCCCACCCCTCCTATTTCCATGATACCAAATAGGCCTTTAAGGTTGCATGGTTGGGATAAGTAGAGGAGGGAAGTATAGTGGCTATTTGATTTTATTCTCTATTTTAATGTTCTTAGAATAATTTTATAAAATAATTATTTAAAACAAGTTTTAGAAATTAAAAATTTTAAAAAAAAATATTTGAATTACTCCCTCTGGTCCTTAATATAAGACATATTTGGAGAGTTGATCTTGATCTTAAATATGAGACAGAGTTTTCATATTAGTTATTATTTTCCTAATTTTCCCCTATTGATGCTCCCTCAATAAAAATTAAGGAGGAGAGGGAATGAAGGAATTAAAAAAGATGAATAGGGTGTTTTAGAAAATATATTTTATATTAACTAACTCAACCATTTTCCTTAATCTAATCAAATTAGGAAAATATGTCTTCTATTAAAAACCAAAAGAGTATTATTCTGAAAAATATAACTAAAATGGTGAAGTGAAGTGCAAAAGAATAATTTACCTTTTTTTAAAAAAAAATGGAAAGTTTAAGTGAGTTGGTTCTCAGGAGTCATCAGAATCAAGATATGCATGCAGGCTCAAAAATTGTTTATGGAATTAGTTATAGATCGTCTTCCAATAAGGTCTTCATATCGACAGTATAATTTGAACTCACAATTTTATTGTTATGTGTCAGCCCCTTATCAATTGAACCGATTGTTATTGCTATGATTGTCATTAATGACCCCTTTTATAACTTTGTGTAATAAAAAAACAAGACATAAAAATCCGTCCCCCTTTCCCTTAATCTAACCAAACCAATTTCTCTCCCAACTAACGAAACTAGCACTCAACCTCACCTATTCCTTCACTTAAGCTACTCCCTTACCATCACCCATCATGATCACCATGTTCATACCTTCATGTAATGCACATCTTACCATTGTCATCATTACTATCTTCATGTAGCATTTTGGCATGTGCTCTTGAAATCAAATTCCCCCTCCCTCGTTTTCATGTGTTGGATGAAAATATGGAGTAGAAGGGAAAGAAAAATGTGTTTCACTAATTCCATAATTCCCTTGATTGATTTACGCCCAAGTCCCTCTAATTCTACAATTCTTGATTTATTCCATTAAGAATATTCAATTTATACATTTTCCTTTATTTTCCTTGATTAATTGAAACTAACTCCAATTAATTGGAAAATAATTAATTCACCTTTGTAATTTAATTCCTTTCTTGAATTAATTTACCCATTTCCTTATGAATATGAATATTTCAAAATTCACAAGATCCAAATTTCATGAATATTCACCATTTTATTGAATTTCTCAATTAATTACAATATAATACAAAATTTGAGGTGTTACAGTTCTCCTCCACTTAATTAAATTTAGTCCCCAAAATTTGCTACGCTTATACATTCATAAACTCTGGGTAAAGCTTCTTCATACTTTCTTTCGTTTCCCATGAAGCCTCTCTGGGTGATAACCCTTTCCAGACGACTTTGACGAATAGGATGCTCTTGGTTCTGAGTTGCTTTTCCTACCGATTGATGATTCGGTCGAGCATGACTCCGTAGGCCACATCTTCGTGCATTTCCACATCTTCGTACTCTATTACGTGCTCTGGATCAAGTTGATACTTTTTCATCTGGGAAACATGAAAAACATCGTGTAGCCTACTCAAACTTTGTGGCAAAGCGATACGATACGCTATAAACCCAATCTTCTCTAAGATCTCGAACGGATCAATGTATCTTGATTATAGCTTCTTTGCTTTCAATGCTTTGCCAATACCCGTAATAGGTGATACTTTCATGAACACGTGGTCATCAACTTCAAATTCCAAAGGTTTTCGCCTCTTATCTGCATAACTTTTCTGTCTGCTCTGAGCAGCTAACAATCTCTGCTTGATCAACTTTATCTGCTCCGTTGCATAATCAACAAGATCCGACCCTAGCAATTCCCTCTCAAACAACTCGGTCCAGCATACTGGTGATTGACACTTCCTCCTGTAAAGCACCTTATACATAGCCATCTAGATGCTCGAATAATAAATGTTATTGCAAGCAAACTCAGCCAACAGAAGGAATCTGTCCTAGCTACCCTTATAATCAAGCACACACGCCCTTAGCATATCCTCGAGGGTTTGAATTGTTTGTTCTGTCTGCCTGTCAGTTTGAGGATGATATGCTATACTGAGTCAGAGCTTGGTGCCCAAAGCTTTATCTACTGCCTTCCAAAACTTGGAAGTGAAGCGTGAATCTCAATCAGAGATAATGTTCTTTGAAGTACCATGAAATCTCACAATCTCCTTAATGTAAATTTATGCCAGTCTGTCAGGAGAATAGTAAATACTAATCGGTAAGAAGTGAGTTGTCTTCATGAATCTGTCAACTATCACCCATATAGCATCATGGTTTCTGACCTTAGGTAATCCTGTCATGAAATTCATAGTAACGCTTTTCCACTTCCACTCAGGTATCTCAGGATTTGTCAAAAGCCCCAATGGTCGTTGATGTTCAACCTTCACTTTTTAACATGTCAAGTAACGAGCAACGAACTCAGTCACCTCTCTTTTCATTCCTGGCCAATAGTATTGAGCATTTAAGTCATGATATATCTTTGTAGCTCCAGGATGTAGAGTATACTTACTCTTATGCGCCTCCTCCAGGATTTTTCGTTTCAGTTCTGGTTGCAGTGGAACATAGATTCGTTTCTTGTACCTGACTAGCCTGCTGGGAGACAAGTCATATCCTAAGTCTCGCCCCTATCAATCATACCTCTGATAGATAGCACTTCATCATCATTCAGTTGGGCTTCCTCAATTACCGCCCTCAGATTGTTGTATATCTAGCTGACTCCACTGCCTAACAGAATCTGACTAGACAGATTTAGGTCTCTAAAATTCTCAATTAGTTTCTGCTCATAGATCATCATGGCTACCAGTTGCACTGATTTTCTGCTTAATGTATCAGCGACGACATTAGCCTTACCGGGATGATACTTGATTTTGAGGTTGTAATCTTTCAGCAACTCTATCCATCTACATTGTCTCATATTGAGCTCTTTCTGATTGTATAAGTACTTCAAGCTCTTGTGGTCGCAGTACAACTCTACAATCTAACCATAGAGATAGTATCTCCAGATTTTCAAAGCAAACATGATTGCCGCTAACTCAAGATCGTGGGTGGAATAGTTCAATTCATGAGGTTTCAGCTAACACGATGCATACGCCACTACTCGGCCATGCTGCATCAATACGCATCCTAATACATGCCCACTGGCATCTATATACACAACATACGAAAACTTGGGATCTGGGATCGTTAACACTGGTGTTATAGTTAACATCTGCTTCAACTCTATAAAGCTCTTCTCACAATTCTCATCCCACACAAAATGTTGAGCTTTCGGCATCAATTTTGTCAATGGTAACGCAATTCAGCTCCACCATCTCGCTTAGAGACATACGGTATGGGGTTTTAAAAATTAGACCCGCTCCAGGCCTCAAATCAATCGAGAACTTTACTTCCCTATCTGGAGATAATCCACTAACATCCTCCAAAAAAACATCAGGGAACTCACTTACTATAGGGATACTATCCAAGGCTACACCGGCCACTGATTGCATAGAGTAGAATACCATGTACCCCTGACAACCCTTCAATAGATATCTCTCAACCTTAGCCGTGGAAAGAAGGATAAGAGTGATTTATGATATAGAACTTTCTTCTGTTTACAATCCAACAACACACCGTTCACTGTCAACAAGTCAATTCCCAAAACTACTTTCAACCCTTGCAGTAGTAAACGGATCAAATTTACGGTTGATTCGCGCCCTCGGCATTTACTTCCAAACTTTAGCCATCACAACTGGTGCACCCATAGGTGTAGATATGACCAAATCATATAGGGATTTATGCATTGGTAAATGTAACCATCTCATGTAATTGTATGCAATAAATGAATGGCTTGCACCAGAATCATACATAACATGCACTAAACTGCTGTTCAGAAAAATTGTACCTTGAATCAACTCCGGAGACTTTCTGGCTTCTTCTTGTGTCAGTGTGTATACCCTGCCTGAAGCTCTGGGTCTCGTCTCCTCCGGCTGTTGCTTTTGTGGACAATCCCTAGCCATATGCCCCGGCTTGTTGCAATTATAACAGACAAGTGGTTAACTTGGGTCTGGCCTAACTGGAATCCCGTTGCAAGATCTACCAAGGTGAATTGGCTTTCGACAACGCCAACAAGTCTTGCTTCCCGAAAAACCCTGGCTTCCTCAGCCCCTAGATTGATTCTGCCTCTTGGGATCCCCTCCGGAATATCCACTCAGATCCTTTTGCTTTTGCGCTAAGCTACCGCTTCCAGAAGTACCTTTATTTGTAGTCTGTGCCGCCCAGTTTGACATGCGCTTCTTAATGTATCGGCACTACTCTACCGCTTTGCTAAATTCCATGAAGTGTTGTGAAATTAGCCTCTCCTTAAAACCCTTCGATCATCATGTCTGCATTCCACTCTTCACTGTCATTCAACTTAGCATATGACGAGCAGCGTGACAGTTGGATATACCGGGCCAGATAGTCATAAAAGCTCTCCCGATCTTGCTGTTTGATGCAGAGGAATTGTTTCTCTTTCTCTCTCTTGAAAGTCAAGGGAAAGTACTTCTCATTGAACTTTTCTTAGAATAGTTCCCACGTGATAGGAACATTCCTCCCCTTCATGATAAGATTTATGCCCTTCCACCAGCGATCAGCATCACCTTCCAGCTTGTATATGGCCAATCGGGCCTTCACCTCGTCTGGACATTACAGCATATCAAATATCTTGTCCAAACGAGCCAACCAGTCTTCCACCATATAAGGATCAAACTTCCCGCTGAACATAGGCGGTTGTTGTTTATTGAATCTGCTTAGCCAAACTTGGATATCCACCACAGGCTTTTATAAAAAAATTCGCTAGTGGAGGTTCCTCTTGTATTTCTTCATAATTTTCCTGCATAAACTCATCCATACGATGCTCCAGATGATCCTGCCTTTGTTGTACTCCTTGAAATCAACTCTTATTTCATTCATAGTTTGTTGTTGTTGCTCTAACACATCCAATATTCGCTGTTGGATAGGGTTAGGCCTCGTTTCTTCCTCATTGTTTCCATGTCTTCCATGCCATCGGTCTCAACCTCTACCTCGGCCTCTACCGCGGCCCCTACCACCTTCTTCTAGTTGTATCATTTCCATAATTCACTTTACATGAAATTTAAAAAAGAGTAAATTTTGATACAAGAGTAAGGGCATTCTTGTCATTCATAAAAAGTCAGAGTACAAATATGTCATACATGACACATAATGACTATTTACAGTAGTTATGAAGAAACGAAAACATTACATATCCTACATACTACTATTCATGATATATTGTCTTTTACATTTACCAAAATATTAATTTATAAACTTTCTCTGTACCCTCCCTAAAATACATCTTCTGGCTAAAATTTATTCTGTTTGTTGATTTCCTATGACTGCCTTAGCCTCAAAATACGTGCCAGTACCTCCTGGTCACACAAAATATGGGTCGGGCCCATTTCACTCCTCCTCATCCAGGTACTCCCTCGTGTACTCATGGATGTGGTCCAGAAATTCTAGAAAGTCGCTGCTGGGACTCTCCTCGATGATGCTAATCTTCTTCCGATTCCAGAAAGCGGTATCCGAAAAGAAGCTCATGGTAGTGAGAATCCAAGTAAGTTAATATCCAGAAGACGTCATTGACAGTACAGTGTCTACACGGAATCCAAATACGACAAGTAATAACCATCTGGGTCAGTGTATTCCCGTCTCGCACGCCTCAGCTTGATCCACAGATAATCAGCAAGCTCCTTATCCGGCTGCAAGTCGTATGGTACGTATACCGCCTCTACCCTTGAGAAACCGACACTCGAATCAGCCTCAATAGGGTCCTCCTCTGAATCATATGCTAGCAACTGTCTCGACTCACCTACCTCAGATCTTGGTGGACTCTCGGGTCTTAGCTGTGGTCCATATACCGGCAGCATCGGCACGTTTTTCCTGTCGTATAGCTCATCCGCATACCAGTATAATCAAAGTAGTCGATCAATAGTCAGAATATCCATGGTATCCTGTCACCATGCAAATAAAACCTTATCAGTATATATTTCTGATAATGCCAGAACCTCTTATTAGCTCTGATACCAAAAATGTCAACGCCCGTTTCCATTTCGATATTCGAAGAGTAATAAAGATGGAATTCAATGGGCATACAGAAAAGTACAATTATACTGACAAAAATATTCGTTTACAATCCCACGTCATTCATCAACAAAATACAGAAAATATAGCAGAAAATTAATATTTATATAATTCTCCAAAATATCTAAACGTAAAATAATTATAACCACGATCATGTCCTTGCCTGGAGACACATGACATTCACTTCCCGACGTCTATGCCTTTGCCCTTTGACCTATTGGCACCCGCTGAGATGTTTATTTAAAAATAGGGTGGGATTCCGAAGAATCCTGGTAGAAATATGCTATCATTCATAGAAAATGCGAAAAGTAAATATGACATGCGCCAAGGTATGCACAAATTAATGACCAATATAAATACATCATCATCATGTATACATGAGTAGGGCCCAACCCCACGATCTACACCGATTGGACTTCCGCCAACTCCCGGTGTAAGTACACACCGGCACTAACTGCCTCTCTCTAGGCAAACCATGTTGATTAATAAAGCACATTTACAAACATTGGCATCCACACAAGCATATAACTATGGCATGATGTATGAAAGATAATGTTCCTACCTCAAAGCTTTATAAACCCTTTTTTAGATGTGCCTAAAAAAACGTTCTTGTCCGGCATCCGACTCGATCCTAAAATATTAAATGTATAAGAAATAGGTCATAATCTATCCAAGTATCATTTTAGACTCTTCCACAGTGTTTCTTGTGGTTATATTAGTCTATGATGAAAATTTACCAAAATGCCCCCAGGGACCCGGCCCGGCCTCGCCGTACCCGGCCTGATGGCACGTTTTTTCAAAATTTTGACTAGGGCTATCCTAACATATTTTTGCCCAAGGAATTCATTTTCGGACTTGAAATCACCAAATTCACTGTCAAATTACCAAAATACATTGACAGCCCCAATTTAGGTATTCTAGGGGCGTTTTCGTAATTATGTTTTTTTTGTCTTTCCGAAAAAGTGACCAACTGTAACCCCACCTATTTTTGCCCACTAAATCCAATGGAACCATTTATTTCATGAAAATCCAGATCCTACCCCCTGAAACAGTGATGGCTGAGAGTTTTAAGAAAAATGGAAAACATGGAGTTTTGTGTTTTAGCGTCTAAAACTTGTACTTTTCCACTTCTAATTGTTCATTAACTTATTTAAACATATCTTAACCATGATTAAAATAAATTTGAGCAACATAACCCCCTTAGGGTTATAGCTTTTCCAATTTTTCAACTCAACCAAAAATCATCAAACTAATAACAAATTTCAAAACCAACTTCGTACAAGTATATATTTGAGTTTAGTGTAGTTACCTCTTAGAATTCTTAGATCCTCTCACTCTAGGAACCTCCTCCCTCTCTTCTTGATCTCAAAGTGTGTCTTCGCCACCATGGATTCATGAGGAACAAGAGTTTAGAGAAGGATTCCATGACAAAATCACAAGAAAACCTTAAGAGATTAGCTTCTTACCTTAAGTTCCTTCTTCTTCTTCTCTCTAGATCTCAAGAGTTTCTCCAAGATCTCTCTCTCCCTCTCTTTCTCTATGTTGGATGAAATGCACAAGGGAAAAGGAAGGGAATGGCTTAATAAATTTTGCTCCCTTCATTCTACACTATTGATCTCATTAAGGGATGTCATAGTGACACTTACCACCACCATACCTTCTCCACTTTATGACTTACTTGCTCCATTAGGTTTCACTTGGAATTGGACTAATTCTTCCCTTGGTTTGCTCACAAAAAACCGTCCCCCTCTTCCTTAATCTAACCAAACCAATTTCTCTCCCAATTAACCAAACTAGCACTCAACCTCACCCCTTTCTTCACTTAAGCTACTCCCTTACCATCACCCATCATAATCACCATGTCCATACCTTCATGTAATGCACACCTTACCATTGTCATCATTACTATCTTCATGTAGCATTTTGACATGTGCTCTTGAAATCAAATTCCCCCCCTCATTTTCATGTGTTGGACGAAAATATAGAGTAGAAGGGAAGGAAAAATGTATTCACTAATTTCATAATTCCCTTAATTGATTTACGCCCAAGTCCCTCTAATTCTACAATTCTTGATTTATTCCATTAAGAACATTCAATTTATACATTTTCCTTTATTTTCCTTGATTAATTGAAACTAACTCCAATTAATTGGAAAATAATTAATCTTGGAAAAAATTGGAAAAATATGATTTTTCTATCACATTTGTAATTTAATTCCTTTCTTGAATTAATTTACTCATTTCCTTATGAATATGAATATTTCAAAATTCACAAGATCCAAATTTCATGAATATTCACCATTTCATTGAATTTCTCAATTAATTACAATATATTTTTGGTGAATATAAAATTTGGGATGTTACAATTTCATTGAGTTTAGAAGGGAAAATTAGATAGGGTTACAGTGGGTCGCTTTTTCAGAAAATCCTGAAAAAACATAATTACGAAAACGCCCCTGAAACCCTTAAAGTGGGGCTGCCAAGTGTAATTTTGTAATTTGACATTGAATTTAATAATTCTGAGTCCGGAAATAGATTTCTTGGATAAAAATATGTTAGAATAGCCCATGTCAAAATTTTAGGAAAAGTACAGTCGGACCAGGTACAGCGGGGGCTGGTCCCCTAAGGGCATTTTGGTAATTTTTAAATATAGACTCATATAAACACCAGAAACCCTATGGAAGTGTCTAAATTGCACCTTTGAAATTTCAGGACCGAGTAGAGAGCCCGAGGGGTTGGCACGTAAATCGAGGTATACAATTCACTGAGAAAAAGGCTTAAGGTAGGGAACTTACCTCTCCTGCATATATTTGATATTTTTGTACTGGTGTATTGATGCATGTTATTTCTTTGCTTGATTATGTGAAACATATATAAATTATTGAAGCTCTATTTCTATTAATGAACGGCTATAAGTATGTTGTTTGAAACATTGAGCACGCAGATATGTCATTATGTTAGCATGAGTTATGTAATGCAAGTATGTCATGCATTAAGCACTTATCTTGCATGCATATTGGTACCGTTTTTCTACTGAGATTCTCTCGAATCCTACCCTCCCCTACCAACAAATTAGGCAGGTGAAAACAAGAGATATACTAAAAGCAGAAAAGAGAACTATACGGGAGGAATGCAGTGACGGAACAAAGATGGGAATATGTCTCCATTTTACTAGGACGGTTTTAGACATTCAAATAGCTCTGTGCGGCTACATTGATGGTAATTATTATATATGAACCCCTATGGGAATTTTCTGTAATCATGCACATATTATCAGTATATTTATGTTATTCATGTGTTGCCTATCAAACCGCATATCATTTCCCACAAATACTCTAAAATAACTAAAAATAAGATGAGGGTGTGACAACGTCTAACATATACCTATACATTTTAGTTTTTACAAGTCTTGAAAAGGGAAAACAAAAATACCCATCAATAGGTCTAGGTCCTTAAAAAAATTAATGAGACGTCCCAGCCATATTAGGACTGGGATAGGACATAGGATGAACTATCGTCTTGTGAACATCCCTACATATACTCTCTTTCTAAATAAAAGTATAATTAGAAAATAATACACACACATACATACATCTTATACATGTAAACATTTAACTAACATTTTGAATTGCGTGATTTTATTTGTTATCATAAAAAAGGTAAGAGAGAGTACTATTTAGCCAAAACGCCTTATGAAAAATAGAACCCTCCACCCCCTTAGGTAAGATCATTACTTTTTCACTTAATGGATCAAGTAAGATGAGAGAAAGTTGAACACTTTGAAAGGTAACCAGGTTTTCCTTGTTTGGTTGTTAAAAAATTTAACTTCTTAATAATAATTCAATTTATTATTAATTAAGAAATAAAGCAAACAATGACGCATGTAGTTATCGAAACTTAATTCCTGCAAAGTCAAGTAACTCATAAGATAGCTCATTTTAAGCTTCATATATATCCATGAATGCTCTAATTTTTAATACAAAATATTAAAATTGTATTCCACGAAAACTACAAAATTAGATCTCTTTTGAAATTATACATTCAAGAAACATTTTTAAAATAAGAGAGATAGAGAAGGTAGAATGAAAGAAAATAGTCTTATGCATACCCCTTTTTTGTGTATGCCATAAGCATCCTCAAGTATGTTTGTTTCAATGATTAGATTGCTTATAAGTTGTTTTTCACGTAGATCAAGACACAACTCCTCTCACATACTTATCTCGTATACCGTAAATTATGATTGAAAAGCTGCTTTAAGCATTCCAATCGCTCATCCAAACGAACACTATAGAATGAGTTTTAACAACTTAAATATGAAGTCTTGAGTTCGAATACAGGGGAATGCATAAAAGGCTTTTAGAAAGCTACTTCCAATTAAACTTGATAATGTTCAAATATGACCAAGTTATTGGTCATATAAAGAAAGTAAGATCAAACCCTAACAACATACTTAAGAGACCCAATTATTTGTCAAACGAACCACACCTTAATCATCATACCTTCTTTTTTTCTTTCATATCACATTCTTTCCTATTTTATATATACTTTAATTTTAAAATTCGAATTCTAAATAACTATGTAAAAAATTAACCCGTGCAAAATGGTGAATGACAATTTTTTTTTTCGTGATATAAGAAGCATTTACTCTCACCTGCGACTTGAGATTGTAAATGTAATTTGAAGTTCACAAAGAAATAGCTGGATGAAAATAATAAAAAATTCAACAGCCACTTGAGTTTTAATGCAATTTAAAATTATTTTCAATCCCAAATCGTCATATAATTATAAATAATTCAAATTCTGGCAACATATTAATTTACATTTATGTATTTCGCATTATTATATTCGTCTGGCAGGTTTTCATCCAATAATGTTTTTCCCTGCTTCAAGTATAGTGAGGATACATCCAACGACCACCTTACTAAAGATATAAATAAATATGGCTTCAATAAATACAAAAAAAAAAAAGTTATTTTGTTCATAACTTATTAATAAAATAAATTAAGGACATGTTTAAGCTATTATGGTTTCCAAAATCACAATACCTATTGAATTTTTTATCCAATGATGTTTATTGCATAAAATACTTTAGAATATTTGATTGATGCACCTAAAAAAATGCTACAAGGTGTTGGATACACTTTAGCCCTAATTAATAAACATTAACATAACTAATTTAAGAAATAATGTGAAGGCAAAAAAAATTAAGAAATAATGGTGCTGTTTAAAAATAGTATCAAATAGTTTATGCCTTATATGAGTAATAATTATCATATTATGATTGACTAAAATGTACTTTTAATCCTTTATATTTAGATATGTTTTATTTTAGTTCTTTAATTTTTAAAAGTTTGTTTTTATTCCTTTTTTGTTAACGTTGTTAACTTTACTAACGAAAATGTTGAGTTAGCAAAATAAAATGCTGACATGTCTAAATTTTAATTTTTCAATATAATTATTTTTTATATTTAAATTTTAAAATCAATTTTTTGGAAAGATATACTAACATTTTAAATTTACTAAGTTGGCATTTTAAGTTTGATGACTCGACTTTTTTCATTAGTAAAGTTAATGATCTTAGCTTAAAAAGGCTAAAACTACATTTTTTTTAAGTTAAATGAGTAAAATGAAACATTGTCTAAATTTAAAAGGAAAAAATTATACTTTAGACTATTATAATTTAAAAGAAGGAAAAATTCCAATTTAATGCCTTCAAAGTTTGGAATTTCCATTTGAGGGTAGTAGATTTGAGATTATTGAAATCCGGACCACTAGAAATAGGATTTTCAAGTTTTAGAGGTGTCTAATAATTAGAATTTTCCTTTAAAAGAACTATATATTCTCAAGTTTATGCTTTCATTACTCCTTGGTCCAAAATAGAAAATCATTGGTCCTTACATAAAAGTTTAAATTCTTGTGGAGACAGCAGAGCACGACTCTGGCATCAGTATATTTGATTTTTGCAAAAAATAAGAGGACAATAAAAAAAATTACCAAATAAGTTTATGAGAAAACATAACAGCTGCAGTAGATAGAAGAAGGATAAGCTTGTTTAGATTTTAATTTATATTCACAAAACATGTGCTTAAACTTTTATCAGAAATAAAATTCAATTAAGTTCATATTTTTCTAATATTTTTTTGATACAGTGGTTGATATAAATTTTTATTCATTAAAAAAATATTATCGGCATATGAAAACATCGTTTTCTCTTGAGGAAAAAAGGAAGGCGGGTACATAGTCAAGCTTTGACTTCTTGATTTTCTCCGTAATTACCGTTGCGGTTGACGCGTCTTTCTATTTTTAATGTCTAGCTTACCGCAGTAGAAGCCTAGAAGGACGTTTTTATTGATTTTTTTATTTATTTTTTATTAAATGTATCTATCATTAAATTAATTTTTAATTGTTGAAATTTAACAATATATAAAAAAATATTAATATAATAAGAATCTATTATGATAAATCTCAACCATTAAAAGTTAATCTAATAGAAGATACATCTAATGAAGAGGGAAATTAATAGAGACACACTTCTCCCCCAGTTTACAACACACTTATATATTCTAAAATTTCAATCCAGTATTAAATTCTTAACTTTAATATATTATCATAAAATTCCAAAACTTTTACTATTTTAAATTCATTCCATGAAAGTAAAAAAATTAAATCAGAAGAAAACCCAAAAAAAGAAAAGAAAAGAAAAGTGGGACATTGTTTCCTTTTATTTGGCTAATCTTCCATTTAAACAGATGAATGAACTTGAACTTTCATAATAGAACGTCCACTTTGCTTAGGAAAAGACGAAAAGTAAAAGTTGCTTTTAAATTTTTCCCCCCTTTATTCCATTCATCACAATCCTTTAGGATTAGCATCTTAATAATAGAAATGTTGAAATCTTACATTGCAAGTTATGTCTTTTGTTGTATCAAGTACTAAGCACCCTTCTTTATTTTATTACATATAGTAATCTATGTACCTGCCACTCCTCTAAATTCCATTTCTGTAAAACTACAAATAATGTGTAAGACTACTTCCTTCTTTGAGATTTTGTATCCTTTGGCTACTTCCCAAAATTGTTCCCCTCTTATCAATAGCAACTTTTTTTTTCTTTTTAATTTAGCTCTGTTTTGAATCCAGAATTATATTTATCGTTACTAATGGCTCGTGCCATCTCTATGCCTCTTCAAATATAAATATTGCAAATCCAGACCTTAGAGGGGATATAGAATTGCCTGAAGGTCCTAAGATGATAAATTATCACAACCAAGTCTTATAAAATCATCAAATTACTATAAAGTTTTAAGAGACTTGTGGGCTATTTATTGAAATTGTAAAAAAAAAAAAACAAGTTTATCCTAACTTGTTATTAGTGACACATTAACAAGTCAAGATGCATCAACTAATAAGCCAATGTGTCATTAATAACAAGTTATGGTGTCACTAATGATAAGTGAGGGCGCTTCAATTAATAAGTCAAGGTTTCACAATTGACTAGTCACGGTGTCATTAATAATATGTTAGGTGTCTTAAATGACAAGGTAATGTATCACTAATGATAAGTTAAGGTAAACTTTTTTTTTTTAAACAATTTTAGTAAATCTTTAACAAGTCTCTTGGAACTTGATAGCAATTTGATTATTTCATGCTACCTGATTGTGATAATTTGTCTTCCCAAGGATTTCAATGTAATTCCTTCACTAATACAAAATTCCAAGATCTTAGTAGCCCCAATATACTTGTACGTGTATATGTGTTTGTACTATTGGTTTTCTTTTTGACCTTGATACTCTTGGTATTTCGTACTTTCGGTTCAAACTATAATATTGTGAAACCTAAATGTAAAATAACTTTCAACATTTGTTTTTCTTAATCAAAACATTCAATCTTATATGATAAAAAAAATCTTAAATAAGCTATTAATAAGCGTTAATTCTAGTGTAGGAGTTATGACCGTTTAATATTAAGTATTATGTAACATCCCAAATTTTATATTCACTAAAAATATATTATAATTATTTGAGTAATTCAATAAAAATGTGAATATTTAAGGCTAAAGAAATTAAATATTGAAAATTGAAAGTTGAATAGTATTTTCAGTAAAATCGCCTACGAGGCAGTGAGTTTGTCATGTGGTTTTGGAAGAGCAAATGATGAGCAAAAATTATGAAATTTTATAGGATGAAATTGGACATCCTAAGCTTTAATTTGATAGGTCATACAAATCAATTGAAGCTATGTACAAGAAGATATGAATTTTTGAAGTTAGGCTAAAAAATCTGAAAAGTTTCTTGAGCAGCGGTTAAAGATTTAAAATCTGGGAATAATATGATCCCAGCTAGTAAAATTCCATATTTTTTCTTGAAACTAGACTCAATAAGGGTTTTATAGCCTTTGGAATCACTCCAAAATGATATCTACAAAATTAGTTATGATTTTTCAAAGTTAGGACAGAAAATTTACCAGAATTGGCATTATTCCGAAAATTGAAAATAAAATGTGTTAGAAATTGATTAATGTAATTAAAATGTCAAGTGTCATGAACATATAAGGAGGGGATTAAATTATAATGGATTTGTATGAGCAAATATCAAATTGCATTAAAATAATACTACATGGACAAATAATGATGAAACGGTATGCTACATTGAGTGCTAGTTTGGTTAGTTTGGAGAGAAATTGGTTTGGTTGAATCATGAGAAGGGGAGCACGTTTTTTTGAGGCTAACTAAGGGAAAAGTTAGTCAAACCCAATTGAAAACAAGTGATGAGAAGGCATGGCATAAAGATATGAGAGTATGGTTGGAGGTATAGGAGGAGGAATGATGTGCATGTTAGGTGTTGTGATCTCAACCATTGATGAGATCAATGGAGTAGAATGCATAGAGAAAATTTATGAAGCCTCATCCTTTTCCTCTTGCCTTCATTTTCGTCACTCACAACAAGAGAAGAGAGGGGGAGAGTTTTGAAGAGTTCTTGAAGACTTTAAGAAGATTAAGGTAAGTAGGTGTTGACTTAGTAATTTGGTTACATATTTTTGTGTAACAATTCCTCTAAGATTCTTTTCTTCATGTATTCATGTGTTTAGCAAGACAATGCTACAAGGAAGAGAAGGAGTTAAGGTGCTAAGCTCGGAAGCAAGAGGGTAATTTCATAAACTTGCTCTCTTGTGGTTGTGGTGTTGTTGTTAGTGACATTTCTTGACTTTTCAAATTTCTTGGTTGAGTTATGAAATTTGAAAAGCTATAACCCTAAGTGGTTATGCTGTCAAAAATCTTTTAAATCATGATTAAAAAGTGTTTAAATGAGTTAACCAAGGATTAAAAGTGGAAAAATACAAGTTTTAGAAGCTAAAAACAAAACTTCATTGTCCATTTTTCTTGAAATATTTCAGCCAGCACTGTTTCAGGGTGTAGGAGTTGGATTTTTATGAAATAAATGGTACCATTGGATTCATTTAGCAAAAATATGTGGGGTTACAGTTGGGCGCTTTTTCAGTAGAGGTCGAAAAAACATAATTGCGAAAACGCCACTAAAATTCCTAAACAGGGGCTGTCAAGGGTATTTTGTAATTTGATAGTGAATTTGGTGATTTCGAGTCCGGAAATGGATTCCTTGGGTGAAAATAAGTCAAAATAGCCTCAGTCAAAATTTTAGAAAAACGTGCCATTGGGCCGGGTACGGCGGGGCCGGGTCAGGATCCTTAGGGCATTTTAGTAAATTTTCACCATAGACTAATATAACCACAAGAAACACTATGGAAGATTCTAAAATGATACTTGGATAGGTTATGACCTATTTTTTGTACATTTAATATTTTAAGACCGATACGAGAGTCAGAATGACACGCTTTACGAGACACCATTAAATAGAGGATTATAAAACTTTGAGGTAGGGACATTATCCTTCATCCATGATGCTATAGTTATATGATTGTGTGGATGTCATTGTTTGTAAATGCACTTTATTAATTAACATGAATTTCCTAGAGAGAGACTGTTATTGCCAGTGTGCACTTACACTGGGAGTTGGCGGATGACAAACCAGTGTAGATTGTGGGGTTAGGCCCTACTCATATATATATGACGATGATGTGTTTATATTGTTCATTAATTTGTGCATACCTTGGCGTATGTCATATTTACTTTTCACATTCTCTATGAACGATATTATGTTTCTATGGGGATTCTTCGGAATCTCACCCTATTTTTAAACAAATACCTCAGCGGGTATCAGTGGGGCAAAGGGCAAAGAAGTAGATGACGGAAAGTGAGCGGCACGTGTCTCGAGGCGAGAATATGAACATGGTTATACCTTAGTCTATGCCTTAATATTTTGAAAATTTTGTAAATATTAAATTTCCACTGTATTTTCTGTTTCCATCAACGAACAATAACGGAATTGAAAATGAATATTTTTATAAGTATAATTGTACTTTTCTATGTGCCCATTGAATTTCGTCTTTATTACTCTTTGATTATTGAAATAAAAACCAGTGTTGACATATTAGATTTGAGTCTATGTGAATGAATTAGATTACAAATAGCGAGATTAAGAAAAAAAAGCCCTATGTTAAAATTTAAGTGCACCTTTAATGAAGATGGTCGAAGGAAACACATGATTTTATTATATTTTAAAAAAGGCAAGAGATTTAAATCTCACTTGCCTGTGAAATATAAATACTCCTTTAATTTCATTTATGAACCAATTTCAACATATTTCGTCCCAAGCAAAAACAACCTTAAATTAATTGGGGAAAATTGTTCATAAATATCTCATTGGAAACTTATTTATCAAATGGGATTTTTAGGTGCAAACAATCTTCCTTGTATGCAAAAGATTTACCCTTGTGTTCAAGTAATATTCCCCTGTGTTCAAAATATCTTTTCTATGTAACCTTCCCTTGTGTTCAAACAATTTTCCCTTGTGTGCAAAACATCTTCCCTCATATTCCATTTGATAAATAAGTTTTCAATGAGGTATTTATGGATAATTTTCTCAATTAACTATGACTTAAAATTTAATTACTTTTCAATTTTATCCCTATTTAATATAGACTACATTTTAAGGCAATGTTTGAATTTTTGTTTGGGGGAGAATATGGGAGGAAATACAAAAAAAAAAAAAAAAATCTAAAAATAATTTTTAAAAAATTATTATTTTTGAGAGTTTTTCCTCTTTTTGAGTACATGGTAAGGGTACAAAGTCTACCCAATAATAAAAATGAGGCTAAAGTATAGTTTTGATTCATTAAATTTACTTAAGGTATCATTTTAGTTTTCTTAAATTTATAATGCGTGTTTTTAATCCTTTAACCTTAATAATGTTGTAATCTTCACTAACAAAAAATGCTAACTCAGCAATTAAATGTTGACAAAATGGGCAAAACATATCCGAGAATCATGGAATTGAATTCGTATTTTATTTACAAAAAAATAAAATGTGAAATGATCTTTTTGTTCAACCAATACAAGTAAATGAAGAGTGTAAATGTCTGAATGAATGTTGATTCAGAAAAATTGAAATCCATATTACACACTCAAGTATGCAATAGGGACTTCATCAATATCTAATAGTTTATCAATAAATATAATGATGATTTGTTATAATATGGTGTAGCCATGATTACATTAAATTTTTTCGCCACTCAAGGAGGATCAGCAAAGTGTATCCGGATTACAAATAATCTAGATGCGTGGAATGGAAGATAAATTATTTATTAATTGAATCGACCTATCTTAACATATTTTTATGTTAATATTGATAAGGATATTGGTGGATAACTATTAATATTGTTAACGAGCTAGAATAACTACAAGTCAACAAATATACGAGTCTTCAAGTAATTACACCCTAGCTTCCGTCCAGCCCCATGCCAATTTTTATTTTTAGGGTCATTGTGTAAATCTGTTTTTTGAAGTTTTTATTGAGAAGTAATATTATTATAAAAAAATTTTTAGGTTTAATGTTATCTTACAAATTTTAAAATATAAGAATGTTATTTAATATTATTAAAAAATTAATATTGATCAATAACTTTTTAACTATAAAAAATAACATTACTCATTTTAATATTTTTAAGATGAGATTGAAGCCCTTGTCCCTTATTTTTATCTCAATACTATCATCTATTGTCTTATTCATGACACGTGTCCATGAACCTGAACCCACTTTTCCTTTACTATTGCTTGCCGGCTGGCAATTTTGTCCCCATGCGGGGCCACTATTCCCACGTCAGCATCTACGATTTTTCAGAATAAAATACATCCAAAATTCCAAATCTTTTTTGTTTTTTTGAATCACAGAGACAAGAAAAAAAAGACTTTTGAGACTACTACGAGCCAAAAACCTAAAGTTATAATTATAATTATTTCTGTAAAACTAAAATTATAATTGGGGTTTACGATTTTTTTTTGGTGCAAGGGTTTACGAATTTACTAGTGAATTTTCCTTAAAGCAAATATTTTTTATTTTTAAATATACTAATATTTTTTTTATTTTAATAATAACGTTAACTGTAAAAATAATTACAATTGTGAAGATGTTTTGGCACAACTATTTATTCTTATGCATTGATTTTATTTTATTTTATTTAGTCCAAGGCATAAATCTAAAACTAATAGTGTTTTAATTATTATTAGTATTTTGATTAATTATTACTTAGTGACAACGACTAATATAAGTTAGTATAAAACAATAATCCAGATTGATCTCATGATTGGATACCATTGGATGTGCATGCTTGTGCGTCAATTTAAAATTAAAAACATACCAAATGGTAGTGGTTGATCATATTTGATACAACTTGGTCTTTGACAATATTAACCAATTAATAATTATAGGTTAGTACTAATCAATATTAATTTATTGTCTCTTCATTGTGAGAATTGGCTTGCCTCGCCAAACGAATCATAACTTGCATAAATTTGTTCGTTGCAATTATATTCCTCATTATTTATTACACATGACATTAAAAAAAGTACTATTAGTTTTAACTAATCAATTATAATAAGCCTATCAACCTGCACCATTATATATATATATATATATACACACCATTCATATTATACTTGCAATTTATATAATTGATGGTCATATTTAAAAGATTCGTTGCAAATGGTTCTGAGCTTGAATCAGATGAAAAATTATATAAATTTTATATTCAGGTGTCGTATAAATAGTTTCAAATTTTGTAAATGAAAATTCATAGTATCACTTTTTTTAAATAAAATTATCTAAGTATTGTTATTAAACATTTGTTAATTTTTCATTAATTTTATTAATTGCAGTTAATCATGTGTTAATATTATTAACATTTTTTATCAACAAACAAGAAAAAAAGACAAATGGAAAAAAAAAAACTCACGTGGTAACTATATGAATCAGCTTAAACTAGACATATTTAAACTCTTCATATTTCACAGGATATGGGTATGAACTCAAGGTTGTGAAACTTGTGAGTTTAAGTAAACTCGTGATAGTGATGTAAATTCGTATCGTAAACTCGAATCATAAACTTGTAAGAGTTTAGTTTTACCATTAAATATATATTATTAGGATACGATTAAATAATTAAAATATAAAAAGTTAACAACAATTTAATTTAAATATATTTTAAATTCAAATAATTGAAATTAAATCTATCAACATTTATAATTTATCGTATTTAACAAAAAAATTTCAATAAAATTCATATATAAAGCTGTTGAGTATAATCAAATTGAAAAAGTTAACACGAGTTTAAAGGTGCGTTAACACAGTTTTGTAAGCTAGAAACGTAAAATCGGTAAACTCGGTGTATAAACTCATAAATTTAACTGAGTTTACAACGGTTACGAATTTATCAATGACTCGACTCGATTTTATAGGTTAGAAACGTAAAAACGGTAAATTCAGAAAATCAACTCGCGAGTTTGACAATAATTCTATAAACTATGGTAGTCCTGGCGGGGCAAAAAAAAAAAAAGATATGGTTATGGGAATAATGGTATGTTGATAGAGAAAAAATAATATGGGTACTAAGTTAAAAATGTTGAAAAATGAGGGAAACCATGATAGTTATTTCTTACATAAAATCTAAACAAAAATTAAGTTTAACAAAAAGGAATAAACGAGTAATTTACAAATTTCCCAAAACAATATCGTTTGTCCTCATTTGGGCCAAAGCAAAATTCACAAAAATGTCAGGGAACGCGCTTTGTAAAGAATAAATTGTGCCCTCATCAACGCCGTCAATATTTTTTATTTTTGGCTTTCTTATGTTTATTTTAAATTTAAATTCAATCGTGGTCTGCATGTAATTATACAATAACAACAAACATTATCACGACAAATTTGATCTCATCAATCGATCATACCATTTCATTTCACTCTACCAATAACTAAATATTTGGATAATCTATTAACCTAAAGGGCATGTTAAATAATTTAATTAGGTGTTTTTTAAAAAAATATTTCAGCCCATTTTCAGATAATTCATACTACGTGATCTACCATTTGCACTTCACCATACGCTACTTCATCACATAAGTGCATTACCCTAGTGGTAAATAGTGACACCCTTGACTAGGAGAGGTGGTGCTCGTTTGGAATAGCTTATTTTTGGGTAATAAGTGCTTATAATTTGTGATTCACAGTATATGAGATAAGTATGTGAGAGGAGTTTTGTTTCGGCTTGCATAATAAGGACTTATTTTTCAAATATAAGCTCTTCCAAACACACACGTGATGGGTTCAGTCCTCCTACCATACCAGTTTATCTAACCCATTTATACTTTTAAAAAAATACAATAGATGTTACCTCAGCTCTTTTTATATATATATATTATGAATTATATTTTTTTTACGATCATACATTTATTTCAATATCATTGTCTTGATTATTCTTACTTTATATTTTGGTTATCCTTTCGAAACCCAACATTAACAATCATACTGAATTATTGGTATTATAATACTGTGATAAAACTTTTCTTATACCTTATTATTAGGTATATTCTTTTTTTTTTCTTGGCTCAAAATTATTAGGCATATTCTGATTATAAACAACTTTAATAGCATTTTTTTTCATTTAATCCGCCCAACTTACATTCTATTTGTACATGCAAGTATTAACAAATAATTATTTATCATATATGGATATAATAATATGATTAATCAATAACATTACTCTTCTTTAATCCTTAATGTAACACTATTTATCCAATATGAGTATACTCAATAGAGTACTTAATTATAAGATGTGTGATATAATTTCTCTAAAATACTTATAAACAATATTAGATTATATATCAGTTTATAAGTTAAACCACTTATTTAAAAAATGATAAATATTATAGATAATATAAAAAAGGCTCTATATTTATTATCAATACCCATTTCTAAAATAGGCTCTACATTTACAATCCGCATAATATGTTATTTATAGAGAGAGAAAGGAAATAGATATCACAGAGCTGTAAAAAAGGGGGGGGGGGGGGAAGCAGGGGACTCAGCAAAACCCAAAAGAAGTGCGAAAATTCAAAATTCACCCCAAAAGAAAAAGAATGTGGGTCTTAGGCTAAAGCATTTAACAAATATATATATATATATATATATGGGCGTGTCAAAGTAACCATTTCATAATTCGTTTTTGTTTTTTGCCAACAACCATTTCATAATTCATACCATATGAAAGGATACATTATTAAAGTCATGTATAGTGAGTACTTCTTTGGGTAAAAAAAAAAAGTTAAAAGGAGATTTCTGGTGAAGAAACAAGGAACAATAAAATATTAAATAGTCCCTGCAGCATTATTAACATGGCATAAAGTGATTTCTTAAAAAAAAAAAAAACTCCATAAAACGGAAGAACTTTTGATTCCAGGTAAATTGCACTACAACCCCACTCATCATCCACCTAACCAAAAACACTTTTCAATTCACCTATGGAACCTGCCATTTCTGTTTATATATGTTCGTTTTGGATAGTTTTTTTTAGATAATAAGTGTTTATAATTAGTTATTTATGGTATGCGAGGTAAGTATATGAGAGAAATTTTATCTCAATTTATGTAATAAGTGTTTATTTCTCAGAAATAAGCTATTCCAAACACTCACTATCTCTCCTCAAACTCATCTAACATTATTTTTTCCCTTCATTCTAATTAATGTTAATTAAAAAAATAAATTGAAACAAGAGGAAAAATAGTACCACCTCCAATGCTTAATTTAAAATCATGAAGGAACATGGTAGTAATTTTGAAGGAAAAATAGAAGTATATTAAACTTTGAAGTTATCAAAATTAAATAAGTTTAATACTTAAAAACACTTTATATTTAATAGGAAAAATTATTTTATAAAGAAAATTAAGGTAACACGCATTCACATTTTTTAAGAAAATACTTTTTCTCATATCAAATATTATATAAATAATTTAAAGTCACAACTTTATTATTATGGCAAATTATCATTTACTGATTAAAGAACTTTGCCTAAGATAGAATAATTTTGATGGAAAAAAAGTAACTCAAATTTTATATTAAGAAATCTTACATTCAAGATAAGGAAAAGAACAATATTTAGACATACGATCATGCTTACCTTGAGACAAAGAAATTCGCAGTGTATTCTATATTACACTTCGCTGGAGCCAAAGCATAAGCGCGTTTAACGGTCATCACGGAATTTAAATTGGCCTGAGGGTGATTTGGTCATTTAGGGAAAAATAAAAAGGGTAAGCACAAAGGAGAAGAATGAGGATGCGGTGAGCGTTGACGCGCATGCGGACGCGGTGCACTCTAAAGCCTAAGGGGAATAGGTGGGGCCCTCACATCAGAGCCGACGATCCAGCCGGGCAAGACGTGACGCGTGGGTCCCAATCAAAGCACTTACGCTTCCTTCTCTCTCTTCCAATTTCCATGTCCACAACGGGACGTGGTCATTTGCCTGAGAAGTACTGTGGTAGGTCCCATCTAAGGCTCCCAGCACTTGCTGACCTGGCATCATCGGTGACCCGGACGCGCCGCACCGAAGCGCCTGGGGTTGGTAAATTTTGGGAATGTTACCTAAAGTTGTCGTTTCCATTTTGGTTTTGATTTAAAACGACGATAAAACGAGAAAACGCCCACCTCTAGTCGCCCTCCGCCCTCCCACAATTAAACGATCTACAGTTTACAAATCTTATAGTAAAAATAATATTACCTTGGGTCTTAAATATAAGATAAAATTTATATTATAAAATATTACATTATAAATTTTATTCTATATTTAAAGCTGAAGGCAGTAATTAATTATTAATAATCCGCGGTTCCTTATCGCCTGTATCTGCCAGCTTCTCAAATACGTCTGTTCCATATTCCAAGCTTTTCCAGGTCAAAAACAAAAAAGGTAGAAATTTAAATTATGCAAAACAAATAAGTTAATTAATTGTATTTATGAGTAAATTGTGTAATAAACGACAGGTGTAACTGGTTTAACCGGTCAACTCGCCGAAATTCGGCATTAAGGCATGGATTTGTCCATGTAGTATTTTACAATCATCATGCATACAGCTTTCTTTCTTTTTTTAAAAAAATAAAAAATGATGATTGATGTCAAACCAATGAGGCTGTACCAAGCTGCAAAAAAAAAAAAAAAGGAAAAAAATTTTAAATTATAAGTCATAATTGAAACAATTCATTATTTCATAGTTGAAAAAATTGTTCCGCGTCCACGGATTTATCCAAGCGCGTTAAAGGCAACAAGAAACTCAATGTAAATCAAGGTACTAAAAATCGGATTGGATATTGAATCGGTTAAGATATTGAGTTAAGGGTTAGTGGTTCAGATCGAGGTCAATCTGGGGGTCAGATCGGGAGTCAAACCGGGATTAATTAAAAATATATATATAATTTAAATATTCATGTATACCATTTAAAAAACTAAATAAGAGTTTTTTTTCCCAACCAATAGTCAAATATAACCTCGTGAACTTAATACCCACAAAAGTATCATTAAGTATATAAGGATTTTACTTCAACCAATACAAAACAGCAAAAGTATTCCACAATACTTTTAAAACTCCTTGTAAATCAAAAAATTTCAAAGAAATAATTTTAAAAAAAGACAAAATGACGTCATTTGAGATCTAAAAAATTTAAAAAAAATAAAAAAAAAAGGGGCAAACCGGTTCACCACGGGTCACCCCGGGTCGGACCGGTTCAGACCGGGTCGACCAGGTCAGTTAGACCCCGGTTTTTAGACCTTAACCGGATAAGTCCGACGACCGGTTCACCGGTTTTCAGTTTGAACAGGCCGGTCCGGTTTTTAATACATTGATGTAAACAAACACTGTCTGGTTTCTTTCAAAATATAAAAACAAACAAACAAAATTAAAAAAAAAATTAAAAAACTAATATAGTAATTAACTTAGTCAAGGAATTAAAAGAAGGAAAAATTAAAAATAAAAAAAATAAAGAAGAAGGAGGGAGAGAATAGAGTGGGCTTTTTGCTGAGGGTTGAGCTGTGAGTTAGCTGTCGTGGGATGAATTATTTCTGGCCCACCCTCCCTTCCCTTCACTCATTCATAAACTCACACGGCTCCAAAATCCCTAGAACAAGCCCTACTCTTTCCTCCTCCTCCTTCTTCATCCCAATCTCTCTCTCTCCCCTCCACCTGCATTTTCCTCAGATCTCAAGGTGGACGTTTCTGCAAAACCTACTTTGAGTCTCGCCTGAGAACAACATAGATATTGAGAGATTGTGGTAGGCGAAGAGAGCTTTGATCATATAGCGTGGCATTTGGGTTCTCATATGCCTCATGTGAGATGAAGAAGAAGGTCTATTTCTCTCTTCTTCTCATTGCCTTCTTCTTAGGCGCAATCTCTATCTCTGCCTCCGCCGATGTCCCCATTACCAGCCATGGAGCTCTCACTGACGCTGAGGTCATGTACATCAAGCAACGTCAACTTCTTTACTACAGAGACGAGTACGGAGACAGAGGCGAAGAAGTTACCGTCGATCCTTCTCTAGTTTTCGAGAATAATCGCATTAGAGATGCTTATAAAGCTTTACAAGCTTGGAAGCAAGCCATTCTTTCCGATCCGCAAAATTGTACACTCAGTTGGGTTGGTACCAATGTCTGTAACTATAAAAACGTTTTCTGTGCTCCGGCGTTGGACAACCCTAAGATTCGTACGGTTGCCGGCATTGATCTCAACCACTGTGACATTGCTGGGTACTTGCCGGAAGAGCTAGGACTACTCACGGATCTTGCTCTCCTCCACATCAACACGAACAGGTTCTGTGGTACTGTTCCTCACAAGTTTGATAGACTGAAACTTTTGTTTGAACTGGATATCAGTAACAATAGGTTCGCCGGGAACTTCCCTACGGTGGTTCTTAGGCTTCCCACTCTCAAGTTCTTGGATCTGAGATTCAATGAATTTGAAGGGACAGTGCCTAGAGAGCTTTTTGACAAGGATCTGGACGCGATCTTTATAAACAACAATCGTTTTGTGTTCGATCTTCCTGACAATTTTGGGAACTCCCCGGTGTCGGTCATTGTCGTCGCCAACAACAAGTTCCATGGCTGTCTCCCGGCGAGCTTGGGCAACATGACGAACCTGAACGAGATTATTCTGTTGAATAATGCCCTTCGTTCATGCTTGCCTTCAGAGATTGGGTTACTGAAGAACTTGACAGTGTTCGATGTGAGCTTCAATCAGCTCTTGGGTCCCTTGCCAGAAACCATTGGAGGCATGGTGAGTCTTGAGCAGTTGAATGTAGCTCACAATTTGCTTTCTGGTAAGATTCCAGGGGGCATTTGTATGCTGCCAAATCTACAGAACTTTACATATTCATATAACTTCTTTACTGGTGAGCCACCGTCGTGCCTCCGCTTGCCGTCGTTCGATGATCGAAGAAACTGCTTGCCGGCGAGGCCATTACAGCGTTCAGCGGCACAATGCAAGGCTTTCTTATCAAAGCCTGTGGACTGTAACTCGTTTAAATGTAAGCCATTTGTCCCGTCGCTTCCTCCATCTCCTAATCCGTCTCCTCCGGTTCCGGTACCTTCCCCACCACCCGTGGTCGTACCTTCACACTCTCCGCCTCCACCTTCACCTCCACCTCCGGTATATTCGCCCCCACCACCTCCCCCACCTCCGCCACCCCCACCTCCTCCGGTTTACTCACCACCACCTCCACCAGTCTACTCTCCACCTCCTCCTCCACCTCCACCACCTCCACCTCCACCGTCACCACCCCCGCCAGTATATTTACCACCACCGCCACCACCGTCACCTCCCCCTCCTTCACCACCGCCACCATCACCACCTCCGCCTCCACCACCATCACCCACTCCAACACCACCATACTGTGTCCGATCTCCGCCGCCCCCGCCACCAAATTCGCCTCCGCCACCAAATTCACCCCCGCCACCTGTATTTTACCCGCCACCAACTTACAGCTCGCCTCCACCTCCTCATCACTCGCCTCCACCACCTCCTCACTCTCCTCCACCTCCTCCTCACTCACCTCCGCCGCCGATTTATCCCTATTTATCACCGCCACCTCCTCCTCCAGTTCATTCTCCTCCTCCCCCTGTCCATTCACCACCCCCACCATCTCCCCCACCTTGTATAGAACCACCTCCACCTCCACCGCCTTGTGAAGAGCCACCGCCACCACCTTCTCCCACACCTTATTTACCACCTCCATCCCCATCTCCCCCTCCACCACCAGCTCCTGTTCACTACAGTTCACCACCGCCCCCTGTTCAGTACAGTTCGCCGCCGCCTCCACCAGTCCATTACAGTTCTTCCCCACCACCAGTATACCATTCTCCTCCACCACCATCACCTCCGCCCTGTGAAGAAACA
This sequence comes from Inga laurina, assembly GCA_963855925.1. NCBI lineage: Eukaryota > Viridiplantae > Streptophyta > Magnoliopsida > Fabales > Fabaceae > Inga > Inga laurina. Next base: position 19,953,473 of record OY979702.1, on the reverse strand, counting down.
CCGCCTTCCCCACCCCCACCCCCACCGGTCACATACGAAAACCCTCCACCTGCTCCTGTATATGAAGGGCCTTTGCCACCTGTCGTCGGAGTCTCTTACGCATCTCCACCTCCACCACCCTTCTATTGATTCTTTTGAGAACTTTTCTCCTCTATCCTTCGTTCCATCAACAACAAAAAAATTCATACATTGTGGGCAATATCTTTTATACCCTCTTCCTGTACTTGATCGACTCTGTTCTCTTTCACAACGCGACTCTCGTCGCCCATGGAGGAAAAATAAACAAAGTGAGAATGGTTTGTTCACCGCTGGGTTAGTCATAGTCATCACTCACCAGCATTGTTCTTTATTTGGATGCCATCAATAGTTCAGTCAGTCATAAAAAGGAACACACAGAAGAAGAGGTCAGAGTAGAGTTAATGAGTGAGGTATGAGGAGAAAGTCTCTCTATATTGATTTGAATTGTTATGAACGAGTTGTGAAATAATAAAAAAAAATTTGCAGAGAAAAAAAAAAGAGTAGGTTGCATAGGGATGAAATGGAGACCATAATTTCAAGGGCAGCAAAGACGGTAGCACTTTCTGCTGCTGCATCTTGTTTGTGGGGTTTATTGTTAATGTCTCTTATAATTATACATTTTTTTTCACTTTTGTTTCTTTTGTTCTTCGAATTTATAGTATAATTATGAACATTTTACTTGTATTGATGATTCTCCGAATTCATATCATTCCCTTTTCTGATCTGTCTCAGTCTGTTTCTGCTAATTGTGTGCTGTGGTTATGTGAGTCCATCAATCCTTTTCTTTGAGGAATTGAACATGGCTGGCTGCTTGTAATTTTCGGTATGATAGATACAGGCAAAATAAGCAGGATTATGTTCAATTGTTCATCCATCTACATTCTTGTTTTGCAAAGATAATTAAATTCTCTATCTATCCCTTTGCTTGCAAATGAAACTTAAATAAGAAAAGGATATATAGATCATCATGAGAATTGATGTGTCTTTATTATGCTCTAAAATAAGTGGCTTGGGCCTGCAATTATGTTGTGGGACATGTTATGGTTGAGGTTTGAAATTGAGAGGCCGAAACCAGAGTTTTCATTTCAAGCCCCCCCCCCCTCCTATCCAGTTAGTTGAGGGTGGGACCTTAATGGCCGGTTCAAGAATCATCAAGGAGGGAGGGGAGGGCCTGCAAGATGAAAGATTCTTTTTTTTTAAGTTTCTTTCATTTGATTTAATTTTTTTTATTTTTGAGATTACTCCCCCCCATGTGCAAGCTTATCTTTTGAGATTTGAATTCAAATTTTGTTCCACGCTGGCGCTATCTAACCCCCTTTTTTCCTCATTGGGATTATGAACATTTCATATACTGTTATGCTTGTGAGAAGAAGCTCTCAAAGCCCCACATTATTATGCCTCGTTTTTACTTCCTGCTTCTTCACATCACAATTTCACATTCACACTACCATTTTTAGTCCTTCCAACACTTGGCTTCCTCCTCTTTTGAGTATTGGTCACAGACTAATCTCAATGGACCATTATTGTTCTCCTTAGTCAACGTCACTCTTTATAGCTTGAGAGATTTTGTTTTTATCCCAATTAGGGTTCTTTCTCCATAGTGCTCTCCAGTTTCTTGAAGCTTCTGGTACCAGCTCAGTGAGGGTAACGTGGGTCGCATAAATAGGGGCATTAGGCCTCCCAATTGCGGGTTTTTTCCTAAAAGAAAAAAAAAATCTTTTTTGCGTTATCTATATATATAAAAATAGATGGTGGGTTCATATTCATTTAAGGTGAACTCGTTAATTTATTTCTTCTTTTTTTGACCTTGAGGTGAATCCATTAATTTCACAATTTATATCTGTAACCTCAAGGTAGGACGTTGTTTTAAATGGAGCGGCAGAAATTTATTAATTTGGGTTCAAGTCATGTGGATCATGAATATTAATTAATATAAACATGAAATTAAACCGAACCGCCGTTGCAATGAATTCAATTCACCCACCAATTACATAAAAGTAAAAGGGAAAGGGAAAGGAGGGAAAGCAATATGGACCTTCCACTTGTCCTTTTCTGCCCCTCTCTCTCTCTCTCATGGATGGAAAATGGGAAAAGATGCGAAGAAAGGCACAAAACCACCACGAAAAAGGGGCAGTGACCTTAATGAAATGGGCCCTCCATATATGTAACATTCACGTGGCTTGTAATGGCCATAAATCCTAAAAAAATTTCCCTTCACAGGATAAAGTCACCTGGAGAGTGAGTTATAGATTACTCCCTCCGTCTGGCAAGTGGCAACCTTTTAAATTTGTGAACGAGTGACTTTTAAAATATAAATTTTATTTTAAGTTTGTCTAAATAATTAGTGTATTTTTTCATTTTATCCGTTGTTGACTGTATCTATTACATTCATTTTTTCACACTCATCATCTTCACGCATAAGAGTATAATTAAAAAAGTAATACTCCTTTCAGCTCTTAACATAACTTATATTTACCTAATTTAATTAGATTAAGAAAGTTAATTAATATAACAGATATTTTTTACAACATTCTAGTCCTTTTTCTTAATTCCCTCCTGTCCCTTCCTCCTTAGTTATTATTAAGGGAGGATCAATAAGGGTAAATTAGGAAAAGATTGACAAATATAAAAACTATATCTTATATTTAAGTTTAAGATCAACTCTTCAAATACATCTTATATTATGGACAGGAGGAGTACACATTTATTGCCTTTAATTAGAGTTGATTAACGTAAATTAGTTACTTAAAGCTTTTAAAAAGGGATGGTGGGAGTGTCATTTTTCAATTTTACTTGGATTCATTGGTACACGTAGAATAGAGAAAGAAGAGAGGTGATATAGATATGAATAGGGGCCAAATTGAAAGTAGTTTTCAATTAGAGACAGATTTATGGAGCCAAACGTTATTTCTTTATTTTGAAGATGCGGTGTAAAGTGATGTATATTTTGCACAAGTGAGAACATATAGAAAATATATATATATATTAACTTGTATGAGAGGTTAATAAGTAGGTTGACTTGAGGGATTACCCCAACAAGGACATTTAATTAGGGTCTCGAGGGACAGCCTGTGATTTGGTCAAGCGTATTGATGGCGTTTCATAAAGTGGTGTTTATGATTTTGACCTCTTCACCCCCACATATTAAAAAACAACAGACAAGTCCCTATTTCAGGATAAGATGACACACAATTGGCCCTTTTAAATTTCAAATTAAAATTATCACAAAAACCAAAAAGTTTGATGAATTTCAATTTTCAACAAAAACAAAAAATGAACTCACATTGCAATTTACGTTACCCTCCTCACCTTTAAAAGATTCCCCACTCCATCATTTTTAAATCCTCTCACACAAACAAATGCTTTTTTTTTTCCCCTTTTCTTTTCGCTTTGTTTGGTTCTTGTTATTGCAATTTCGTTAGTTAAATTAAAATGATTCCCACTTACGACATGTCCCAACAAGTTTTTGGTTTGAATATGACCTTACCCTCCAAAAAAGGCAAACCCATACATCATATTCCTTGCCCAAAATTATTGATCATGGGCAAATTGTTAGAAAAGCATTTGTTTTATGTACTCCTATTGATCTTTTTTTTTTTTTTTTTTTAAATAGGAACCTTTTAAAAAGTTCGCCTTTAATCCTTTTTATAAGACACCTTTAAAATTATTTAGTAGATTAATTATTTTTTTTAAATACTCTTATTGATTAATCAAAAAGTGGAGATGCAATAATTGGGTAGAAAGAAATTAATCAATAATTTTAAGGGTAATTCTTTAAAACAAAAAACCATACAAATTGTTGTCAATTTTTTTATATGGCTATCTAACTGGGTTATATTCGAATATTGTTAGGCCTACTTGAGTAACTATGTACTCATTTGGGATAGCTTATTTTGAACTTATAAACACTTATAAATCGTGATTTACGGTATACGAAGTAAGTATGTGAGATAAGTTTTATCTCAACTTACGTAATAAGCACTTATTACCCCAAATATAAGCTATCACAAACTCCCCATATGTCTCTGTCAAAAGTATTTTTTGTATTCATACAGACTCGAACTCAAGACTTTGTACTTAAACAATTAACAACCAATGTCAATGACAAAGCTACCCCAAAGACATGTTCTTAATAATTGTTGGCAAATTTACTGCTGCCATATAAATTAACTAAATTTATTAATTTCTTTGAAATGGTCAAATTCTATATATAAGACCAGACTAGGTATACGTACATAAACATATATTACCGTCTCTAAAATGAGTCATGAATAATATTGTCAACTACTTAAACTTGGTGCAGCATGCAATCAGTTTGAACTGTAAACAATGAAAAAAATGGGGAATTATCTTGTTTTGCGGATCCAACAGTATCTTTATTCAATTATAGCCGATTGTAAGAAATTATTATTATTTTTAAAGATATTGGTGATCCAATTAATGGGGAGGAGGGGTAAAAGGGGTCTACACACTACAGGCTATAAATAGTCTACAACTAATTTATAACGATATTTGAAGAAGGCAGAAAATGGCATGGGAAATCTGACAACTAGGAATTTTGTACCATTTGGGTGCTTATTATAAGTTTAGTTGGACCGAATCTCATATCAAAAAATGAAAATTAATGTCACATCCTTACTTATTTTGATTTACAGTGGAATATTATTATGTGGTTTGGTGGCCAACACAAAAATAACATAAATATACTGATATTATATGCATAATTACAAAAATTTCCTATAGAAGTTCATACATGATAACAATGTAGCCGCATAGGGCTACTTGGGTGTATAAACCCGTCCCAGTGATCGGAGACATCTTCCTGTCTTCGTTCCACCATATCAATCCTCTTGTACAATTCTCTTATTTGATCTCTACATACCTTCTATATTCACCCGTCTAAACTGTTGGTAGAGAAGGATGAGATTCGAGAGAACTTAATAGGAAAACAGTACCAATATGCATACAGGACAAGTGCTTAATGCATGACATGCTTGCAATACATAAATTCATGCTAACACAATGACATATCTGCATGCTCAATGTTCAAACAACATACTTATGCCCATAGCATAATTAGAAACAGAGCCTCAATCATTTATATATGTTTCACATAATCATGCAAAGCAGTAATATGCATCAATACATCTGCATAAATATCAAATACATGCAATAGATTAAGTTCCCTACCTTAATCGCTCTTCCCTGATCCTTAGAGAGACTCCTCAAACTTCGTGCTGCAGCTTGGGCTATCAATCAGGTCCTAAAATGTCAAATGTATAAAAATTAAGTTAAAACTCAATCATGTACCATTATAGGCACTACCTTAGTGTTTATTGTGGTTATATTAGCCTATGATGAAAATTTATCAAAATGCCCCTAGATCCCGCTCGGCCCCACTATACTCGGTTTGATCGTATTTTTCTTGAAATTTTGACTAGGGCTATTCTAGCATATTTTCGCCTAAGGAATCCATTTTCGGACTCAAAATTACCAAATTCACTATCAAAAGATAAAATTACCCTTGGCAGCCCCGCGTTAAGGGTCTCAGGAGTGTTTTCATAATTATATTTTTTCAGGATTTTTCGAAAAAGTGACCAACTGTATCCCCACCTAATTTTTCCTCCTGAACACAATGGAATCATTAGATCATTGAAAATCCAACTCTAAGCCCCATTTCTGCCCCTGGCCAAATTACACAATTCCCCAAGAAAAAATTGGGGTTTTTCGATTCTAACTCCGCAGACGTGTTCCTTTCTACTCCTGACCACTTTATTAACTATTTAATTACGTTATAACTATCATTTAGACCTAATTTTGGCAGCATAACATTTCCAACACTACATTTCCCAATTTCACAAACAAAGACAATCCAGCGAAATTTCATCAATTAAATTACTCACAGCAGCTAGAATAATCAATATTCGAAGGTTTGGAAGTTACCTTTCGCTTCCTTTTGGTTCTCCTTTAGGTGGTTGAAACCCTAACCCTTGAAACACCAAGTTTTTGCTTCACAACACCTTCAATAATATAGAAGAGAAGTTTAGAAGAAGGATTATACACATTAGGTACGAATTCACCGAAGAAATTGACCTACCTTGTGGGATCTCTCTCTCTCTCTCTCTCTCTCTCTCTCTCTCTCTCTCTGCGCGCTAAAACATGTCAGTTTTGGGGCTAAAGGAAGGGGATGATAATTTTATATTATATCCATTTTTAATTAATTAATTTTCCCAATTTTGGATTTTACAAAATTTTGGCAAATTTTTGCTCTAAATTTGAAAAATCATAACTAAATTTGTAGACCTTGTATTAGAGTGATTATAAAGGCTATAGAACCCTTATTGAATCTAGTTTCAAGGAAAAATGTAGACTTTTGCCAATTGAAAGCACATCATTCCCAAAATTTAAATTTTTGAATGCTATTCCAGAAATTTTTCAGTTTTTCTGGGCTAATTTAAAAAATTCATAATTTTTTGTGTATAGTTTCAAATGATTTATACGACCTATCAAATTAAAGCTTAGAATGTCTACTTTTACTTTGTAAAATTTCATAACTTTTTATCATCATTTGGTCATTCAAAATCATATGACAATCTTGCTGTCTTGCCAAAAATTTCACTGGCAACATAATCACATTCTCTAAAATTCACCCTTCCATTTTATTAAATGTCACAAATGTTTATAAGGCATATTGGATAATAAAATTTGGAGTGTTACAGTTAAGACATTCAATATATCTTAATTTGATTTGCCTTTTCAAATTTACCCTTATTTATGATGAGCATTAAAAAAAATGTTATACATTTGCTCTCACGTGTATTTCTAATAGGGGTAAAATTGAAAAATGATCATTAATAATTTTTAGGGTAGATTTATATTTAGAACCAAAATTTTTTGACAAAGTAGACTTATAATAAACACCGTAACAGTATATTATTATTAGCTTAAGGTGACGCTTTTTTAGTATAATATTATTTGAGCCATCATTTTCCAAAATTTTGCATGTTTTGCAAATCCAATAATTGAGCATAAATGAAAAAGGCAGCATAACTGTCATTGTTTTAAACGCAGCAGCAACTTACGAAGAAGGAGAAGGAAAAGAAGAAGAAAAGGACAATTTATTATATAACTTTGCCAAAAGAGAATGGCACAATTCGGCTGGTTTTTCTTGTTTTGCCAGACAACTTGAAAATGATGTCTATATATATATATATATTGCAATATATATCTTCATGAAATTGATGTTCTTGGAAAAACAATCACACAGAGAAAAGAAATCCCATCAATTGATATCACCAACTAACCCAAGCCTTGTTTTGGATTTTGATTTTGCATCTTAACCTTCAAATTTCAACTTCAAAACCGTTATGTGCTTAAAGCTAATCTTATCCTTGTTTGGATTACTTTTCATTTCGCATCACATTTTTTAAGTAGGATTTTACATGAGAATATTACATTTAGGTCTCAAGGAAAAAGAGAAATGAAAAAATGATTTCTTAAAATTGCAAAATAAAAAAATAGTCCCATTAAGTTGTTAATGCAGGCTCCTGGAGTTGTCAATAACCTCCTCTTTGAGTTATTAATGAGACAATTTTCTCATTTTGTAATTTCAAATGATCATTTTTTTATTTATCTTTTTCTTTAAGACCTGAGTGTAATTCTTCCATTTTACATTGATGGTAATATACTAATAGGTTTATATATAGATATAGAGAGATCGATCTCTATTTTTTGAAAAGTTGAAGTATTTATCATTATATGTATTACGTGATATATTTTTTTAAAAAAATTAATAGCGCATTGATTAAATTATAAGCTAAAAGTGAAAACTTTCATCAACTCAAACCATTGAGATCAAATAGTTGAACAAGGAGAATGGGTCTGTCTGGCCTACAAATTTTAAGTGATGGGCTTACTTTTAAGCCCATAACAACATCTTTTGGACTTTGAGGCTTTCTTTTCTCCCTCTTGTTCCCCCCCCCCTCCTGGAATACAATCTTTTCTTCTAGCATTATTATTATGCATTAAAATCTGGAAAACCAACGAGTTTGAATCTAGTGGGAGGTATTAGTCTCTCACAACGTGATAAGCCAAAGTTTGAAACCTTGTTGGGAGATTAGAGGTGCCCACATTTAATGTTTAATAATGCCAAGAACATTAACCAAAATTCAAATTTTCATTAGAAGATGAGTGTGTTTAGTGACTGTTTGCTTTAGTTTTTAAGAAGTGATTTTACGATTTATAAGGTAAGTATATAAGAGGAGTTTTGTTTCGGCTTACGGAAAAATGTTTAAAGTATCCCTCCAATATGTTCAATAACATTGTCTGGCTTAGATGTACAGATTACCTTGATAAAAATGTCCATAGCCTGAGTGAAGCTCCCACACTGGATGTCTCTCCCTCATGCGAGGGAGGATCAGTGCAAGCTACGCTCAGGCCAAGTTGGAGCTATTGTGAGGGTTAACTTTCAAGCTTCTTAACTTGCTTGTGCAAACAAATTTCAAGCATTTTAGTGTTGATTTGGATTAGCGGTAGAAGCTGTTTTTTCAACATAATTTATGATAAATGAGATAAATTTGTGGGATGAGTTTTATTTCGATTTACGTAAACGAACTTTTACCACCACCTCAAACATGCCCTTATTTTCACAATCTCACTTTAGCTGGCATCATAGAGTAAATCAATTTATCAATATATATACACACACGAATTCAAGATCCAATGCAGATGTGAATAATAAAATAATGTATTGTAAGGAAGGGATGGCAGATAGAGCGTAGAAGATTGCGGATGTTACGCATTTCGCCTCAGAAAAAGTGAATGCTCCAATGACTTTCACCATCAAAAGTGTACCTCTGTATATTTTGGGAACCGAAGCCGTCCTTGATTGACGACTTTTTAATTCATGTTTCACTCTATCCTTCATACTAAAGTTATCTTTGAAATAATTTATTTTTAAGAAATAAATACTTATTATATAAATCGAGGTAAAACTCTTCTCATATATTTATTTTATATATTATAAATCACAGATTATAAGTATTTATAAGTAAAAAATAAGTTATCCCAAATAAACACCAAGTATAGCTTTGAATGAGCTTTTATAGCTTTTTCCCCCCTAATTATTTCCTTGGTTCCTATTTTTAAGTTTCTCCTTTTTTTGACATGGCGGGTCCTTTTTATAAGATAGTGTGTGTTTGGTATTGTTTATTGGGGGTCAATAAACACTTATTATATAAGTCGAGATAAAACTTCTTTTACATACTCACCTCATATATTATAAATCACGATTTATAAATATTTATTATTAAAAAATAAGCTATCTCAAACGAGCATATACTCTTTATGTTTATCTAAATAATAAAAAAATTTGTTTACTCCTTTTATACTTCATTAATTTTTTCATACATTTTATTTCATCATTTTTCTCATTATTATTTTCTCTTTTATCCAGTCATACGGGCCTATTTGAAAAATAAAGAATATGTTTTACATATTTATTATTTTTAATTATTTACAACTATTTTCTTGAATAATACTTTAGTTAAAAGGACCTTGTATGGGGACAGAGGAAGTTGAAGGAACCAACCACCCCATTAATTACTTTTCTCTCACTTTATCCTTGTTATTAATTGAGGCTAAAAGTTTGAAAAAAGAAGCCTTATCATTTTAAGAAGGATAAAGTTGAAAAATTTTAGCAATTCATGATAAGTTTAATGACTTAACTATCATTTTTTCATCCAAGGAAATTATTAATTGGTGTCTTAAAATAAGAACTAATCGCTAAAGTTGAGAAGCACAGTACCTTACAAGGTCAATTTTTTAAGGTAACCAACCATCTTGATGTGGGATCATGTAAATGTCACAAGCATACTCCCTTGTGTCTATAATACAAGTCACATTTAGAAAAATGTCTTGGACTACTATAAAACTCATTTGGAGACTGATTAATTTTTATTTGTTAATTTCACCCATGTAATTAATGCTTAGATGTGATTTTTAGTATTTTTCTATCATTTGAAACCTAATTTGATATGATAGAGTTGAAAAAAGTTTTCAATTTAAGACATATTTAATAAGTTAACTACCATTTCTTGATTCTAATAATTTAGTTGAAGTGACTTACGGTATTTTGTGGAGTGAAAATGGTTTTTGGGAGAACCACATCTTAAAAATTAGTAGTTAGAGTAGTAATGAAACCAAAAACCGTATAAGGCTCCCTTTCAACAAAACATTGCCCACATGACTTAAATATACATAGGCTCTCACTCTTATTCAAAAGGATTACTCCCTGTATCGCCCTTTGGCCAGCATCATGAAAGAGATTAGAGAACTAATAATGCGTGTCTGCATGGTTATATTTTTTCATCTTGTCTTTAGAGAAACTAATATTCTTAGACGGGTCCAAGGATACTTTGATTTATAGTATGTCCTAGCTCTTGTTTTCTTTTTTCTTTTTTTAATTTTTGTTGCAACCTTCTTATTTGGGAAATGGCCGATAAATCCCTCCATTCAAATATTTATTATCCAAATGTACCTAAAGTTTGTTCAAGAACCTAAGTCCTTGAGTGTGGAACTCATCTTCGACACGGGTGTAACTATTCATTAGCTATATGTGAAATATCCCAGGTAATATAGAACGCGCGTCAGGAATCGGCCAACCAGTCCGATCATGAATTTTTTTTAAAAAAAATGATTTTTTAAAAAAGTTTTCTTTAAAATTTTATATTAGTAAGCCTAAAATCTTTAATTTCTCATCAGTTTGGTCTTGGGTTAGCTTCGGTTTGACCCACTGACCCTCAACCCAATACTCCAACCAATTCAATAATTGGTTCATATTTAATTGCCTTAAAAAAAAATCTAGTTATGTGCATATGTCCTTCGTTTTGCTTTAAAATAGGATGTGTGCTACTCATATTCAAAGTACGGGTATAATTCTTTTTTTTTTTAGTGTACGACTTATCTTCAACTATGTGTAAAAGTCAAATTATCAGTTTTCTTAGAAAAATAAAAAATGATCATTTAAACATTATAGATTAAGAATTTTACACATGGGCTATTTATAAAGTATACTTGGTTGAAATTTCGTTATAGCAACTAACACACATTATACTTATCTTTCCCATGAGCATCAAATGGGATATAAAATATTGGGTTCAATTCAACACCAGAAAAGGAAAAGGAACGCCCTAAAGCTAAAAGCTGGAATGTGACATCGTGAAGTAATAAAAGTTCAACCTATAGGTTGCAACTTGCAACCCTTTTGTGCTCTCATTTATCCGAAACTCATAAACCAATTTTTTTTTTTAAAAAAATAAATAATATATATAGAGAGAGACTCATAAATTTTGGAATACCACGGAATCCCAAAGAGCATTATAAAAGGAAAATCTGCTTTCCGTCATAATATGGATTGATTTGGTGACCATTCTAATGGAATCTCAAACCCAAAAAAACGAAAAAAGAAACTAAATTCCCCTCTTCCTATGACCATATAAATTTGGATGGCTATTTTTTTAATTAAAAATTACACTTGAATTGTATATATTTTCTCTCATTACTTCTACTCGAATTTTTCAATGAAAAAGGAAATTTTTAACACTTTCACCGAGGGTGGTTAAAGAATATTTCTTTTGTCATTGGGAAAAATTATTTCTTTGATGTATGACTTCAAGAGTATTATGACCAACACCTTGTTTTTATTTTTTATTTTTTGAAAATGGAATTTTGGGACATTGTGAAAATTCATTTCCAATTGGAATCATGTGATTTTTTGGAATCAAATTTTATCGATTTCAATTGAACTTCAATAATTTCTAATTCAATGTTCTCAACTACTGTAATTATTCTTTTTACAAAGGTCTTAAAGTGTCATTTCCCTTTTTTTTTTTTATTGTTTCATTGTTTTTCCTTTTTTTTTTTTTGATAAAATGATTCGTTGTTTTTTTTATCAAACTTGACATCACATATAATAAATTAATAATAAACAATGATTTTTTATTTATTAATATTAACTACTATCTATTTCTATAAAATCATTCTCATAAATAACATGTAACCTATTAATCATAGAAAACTAATTGCAATTATTTGATACAATGATTCTATTGAACTAGTTTTGCCTATGTTTAGGAGCACTTATGAAACAAAAATTTTTTCATATATTTATCCCATACAATGTAAAATTGTTTAGAATAAGCTAATAAACACTTCATCATTATTGAACTTCAAAGGGTAAAACTTTTAATCTTGTATTTCCATTCCCAACGTTTGAATTTGAAACCCTCGATTTTATTTTATTTTTTAAAAATATATTTTCTACTTAAACTATCTATTATTGATACGTAAGTTTAGATTTTTTTAAAGGATTTTAAATGAGATATGAAGATAGAAAAGATAATATAGCAGGCCGACTTGTGTCTATATGAGTCACACAAAAATAGTAGTCCCACGTATTCAACCTATATCTCTTCACTTATTTCACCTAAATTATTAAAGTATATCACTTGGTAGGAACTTTATTCTGCAATAAGCATAGACAAATCATCCACGCAATTTTAATTTTAATTTTAATTGGCCAATTAATGGAAAAATATGATCTTATCTCGGCCACGTAACGAGAAATATAAGAACCTAACATTAGGAATATATCAACGTAATTTAAAAAAAAGAGAGACTATTCATTATCTAAAAAAAAAAAAAATCAGCTTCACACCAAATTGTTGCCAATGATTTTGCTCTGCGCATCCCCTCCAAGCTCCGACTACGTATGGCTGAGAACAAGCATATATGGGTGCGTGCGTTTTACGCAAAACGACAACGACATTGGAGAGTAACTATTCCACGAAGCAAAAACTCAAATTTGCCTTGAGAGCTACAGTGGGATAGTGCAGAATGGTTTAGGAATCCACCAAGGGACCATTTTATCTCTTATATGGGGCGGTGAGCATATATATGGGATCCTAGCTAATTATTTTCGTGGAGCACAAACCGAATATTCTTTTTAATTTCATTGTGTCCTATCATTTTATCTTTTTGAATTTTCTTTTTGCATTCAAGGAATTTTGCTGTTCACAACAAGACTCCAATATAACTAGTGGATCATCTTGTGGCTCTCACACTTTATCATATATTCAAATGCTCTGACCTCATACATAGGAATGGTCTAAGTGGTAAGTGGCTTGGTTCCGCTTAAGTAAAGTCTCAGGTTCGAGTCTTGTGTATGCAAAAAATTCTTATTGGGAGACTCTCCCACCATAGCCAGGTGCGCGATGCGGGTCGGATCCGGATGTAATCGGGGCAAAACTCCAGTGAACCAGGTGGGCAACAAAAAAAAAAAGCTCTGGCCTCATACATAGGATTGATTCTAAGGTATTTTCAATAAAAGGATTTTAGGTTTTAGTTACGGATTAAAAGTCAGATTTGAGGTCATGTCGTATTTGTCTAAATTAACTCATTTATTTCATTTCTTCAATCGATCTGAATTAATTTATCTTTTGTTTGTTCTTTTCGCATTCAAGGAATTTTGCTATTCACAATAAGATCCCAATAACTAGTGGATCGTCTTGTGGCTCACAAACTTTATATATTCAAATGCCCTAAGCTCATACCTAGCATTCCAAGGGATTTCAAGGAAAATATTTTAGGTTAAAATAAGATACTTAAAACTGAATTGGACAAGATAGTCTAAGGATTAATGGTCTAACTTTAGTAGAACCACGGGTCAAACGTTCCCAATCATTATTAAAATAAGGTTAAATTATACAAAACCTCCCTAAATTTTGAGTCAGTTATATATAACTCATGACATTTCAAAGCTTAAATTTAACCCTCTGACCTTTCATTTTTTAACTATTAACTCTCTGCCGCTAAGTAACCGTTATTTTTTTAATGAAAAATATCATATCAGATTATGAGATGGTATGTGGCATCCTGTATAAATAACTAGATCCATAAAAAACCCTAAACTTTGAATAGTTACAGATAATCCCCTAAACTTTGAACAGTTGTAGAGAACCTCCTAGACTTTAATTAGTAACAAATAACCCCTTAACATTTTAAATTTAAATTTAACTCCCTTAAAATTTTGGTTTATAACAATAAACTGCATGCAGTTACTATTATCATTTTAATAAATTTATTTAGATTTTTACTATCATTTTTTAATCAAAATAGTTCTTTTATATTGCAAAAACTAGAAGAATAACATTTAGAAAAATATAAGAAAAAAGGTTGAGCCTTTGATTCAAGAGAAAATATGCATTACTAATAAAAAATTAATGAGGGCAAAAGCTATCCTCTAATACAAATTCAATATTTAAACTATTAATGTTCAATCATCCCAAGAATATATTTAACACAAATGATGATATTTTTATGCTCAATTATCCCAAGAACATAAGTAAATGTTATGTAAATGATGACATTTTTTATTTTTATATTTTTTAAATATTATTCTTCTATTTTTTACCATACAAGAAAACTATTTTAATTGGAAAATGATAGTAAAAAACTTAATAAATTTATTAAAATGATAAAAGTAACAATATAAGGTTTAATATTATAAATTAAAATTTGAAGGGAGTTAAATTTAAATTTTGAAATGTCAAGGGGGTTATTTATAACTAATCAAAGTTTAATAGGTTATTTGCAACTTTTCAAAGTTCATATGGTTTTATGAAATTGGTAATCTACACAGGATGCCACATGTTATCTCATAATCTGATATTGCATTTTTTGTTAGAAAGATAACCGTCACTTAACGGTAGGAGTTAATAGTTAAAAAATAAAATGTCAGAGGGTTAAATTTAAACTTTTAAAATATCAGGGGGTTATATCCAACTGATCCAAAGTTTAAGAAGTTTTATATAATTTAGCCATAAAATAATATAATTTAATTAGAATATACAAAAATTTTGTATAAGAAAAGAATAATATTTGAATGAAAAGTATTAATCCACAAGTAAATCAAATGTTCATATATAAATAACATGTATTGGTCCACAAATAAATTAAACATTCATATATAAATAACATGTAAGTAAAGTTATTAAAGTATTTTTTTTATTGAAAATAAGCACCGGACATACACTAAGAAAGACTTAAAGAATCCCTCCTGACATATTGTTGCACACAGGACGGAGCTTCCGTAAATGCCATAAAACTACTCATAAACATCAAGGCCTCCTTGGTGAGAAGGTTCGTCGTGCTATTTGCCTTTCTGGTGCACCAGCAAACGCACACTTCCCAGTTCCGATCCAGCAGCTCGCAAACCTGCCTCTCAACACCATCATGTTCGACATCAAAAATTCCCTTGCTGTTCAACCTTTCCACTAGCTCCAAGCAATTCGACTTGAGAACTAACTGTCTCCAACCCTAATCCCATGCATATTTCAAACCCCACAATGCACCCCACACCTAAGCATCATAGCTCCTTCCAGGTCCAATATTCATGAGGACCCACTCATGACCCTCCCTACATGATCACGAACTAACCCTCCACAGGACGACTGATCTTCAGAACGTGTTTCCGCCCCATCAACATTTACTTTAAGAAAGCCCACAGAAGGCTGCCTCCACAACTCCGAAAATTTTGATGACCGCCGCTAGCACAGATTAAACCCGACCCCCACTTTACACACACACAAGCCTTCGAAATGATACTTACTGCACTCTCTCAATGCTGCTCAAATATCAAGGCATTCCAAGCCAGCCACAGCTATTTGCAAATCAGCCCAAAGACTACATCCCACCTTCCTTCCATGACTGAGAATCGTTGTTGCAGATTCCACTCGACCCAAGCCTTAATATTTGAGAATGAATAGAATTTCCAAACAGATGACTTGATAGCATCCTATTCCATACTTCCTCCGTGACCGTACACCCACGCAGCACGTGTAAGATAGTCTTAATGCAATTAGAGCATACCACACAACCTGAGGATATTGCAAAACCCTTATGACTCCGAATCTCATTCGTTAGGAACTTATCCTAGGCTCCCAACCATAAGAAGGTCCTATACCGCTGGGGACACGTAATCTCCATATCAATTTCCACAAACTCTTCCCAGATGAATCCCCCTTCTTCCCAATGCTGGTATAGGTAGACTTCATAGAGAATTCGCTTGAGGAAGTCTCACTTCATAAGGGGACACCATATTGCGTTACATCAGTCTGAATCCTAGTAATCAACAACACAACCTCCTTTGGGAGCAAGCCAGCAAGTACATTGGGTTTCCAGGCTCCTGTGCTGTCCATATAATCAACAACTTTATTTTCCAGATCAGACTCTGAGATGACCAGAGACGTATAATCACGTAGTTGCATAGCCCTTAGGCACCAATTGTCCAACCAAAGGCTAATACTCTTCCCATTCCCCACTAACCGCTTCAACCCCATAGTAACTTTAGGCCAGCAACTTCTAATACCCTTCCAAGCTTGTGATTCCATTCGACGCTTCTCAATTTTTGGTAGCACATCACCTCCACAACGGTATTTTTCCTTCAACATCCCAAAGGAATCATTATGCACCTTGGCACACTTCAAACTTAAACCACCCTTGTCTTTCTTCTAGCAGACCTTGTCCCAAGACAGTAGATGAAGCTTTCTATTCTCAGCTGTACCACCCTATAGGAATGTGTGGCATCGCTTATCAATTTCATAACAGATAGAACGAGGTAAAGGAGCTGATTGCATAGCATACAATAGGATTGATGACATAATAGAAGCCACTAATGTATGACGTGCTACAAATGAGAGAGACCTAGCCTTCCACCTACTTAAACACTTATCCATCTTTTCCAATAAATAGTTATAGGTAGAACGTGTCACCCTCTTATGATGAAGAGGCACCCCGAGATACTTCCCCAAGTTTGTAGTGTGCGAGAAGCCTAGAAAATCACTAATCTCCATAGCTCTATTATGATTCACATTCCTTGAAAAAAAATATCTGAGACTTTTGATCATTAACTTTCTCACTGGAAGCTGTACAGAAATCGTCTAAAATTGCCTTTAAAACCGTCACTTGATCTAGATAAGCCTTTACAAACAAAAGGAGATCATCCGCAAAAAATAAATGCGATATTGGCGTACCATTCCTCTTTAAACGGAAGGGCAACCAATTTTCTTGCTCCACCTCAGCCTGAATCAAATGAGCTAGTTTCTTCATAAGAATAACAAATAAATACGGGGAAATAGGATCACCCGGCCTCAGCCCTTTTGATGGGACAAACTCATCCCCATGCTCACCATTCCAAAACAACTTCATCATGGCTAAATTCATACAAGACACAAGTACTAGATTCACATTCTCTGGTATCCCAACCTCCCGTAAACAATTTACCACAAATGGCCAGTGAACTCAATGATAAGCTTTCTCCAAATCAATTTTAATTGCTATAAACCCTTTCCACCCCTTTTTTGTTTGTATAGAGTGAAAAATCTCTTGTGCCAATACAATGTTATCCACCCCCTGTCTACCTAAAACAAAACTACACTTATTTGGTGAAATGATAGTTGGCATGATAGAACGGAATCTATTTGCAACCACCTTTGTCATGATTTTATACACGACATTGCACAAACTAATTAGGCAGAAGTCACGAATCGTCTTCGGATGATCCACCTTCGGAATCAGAATTATATTAGTACCATTTACCTTCTTAATCTCCTCCGAATATTAAAACAAACGGCAAACCATCTCTATCACCATTGGCCTCACTAATTCCTATTGACTTTGTTAGAATAAAGGATTCAAACCATCTAGACCAGAAACTTTAAGAGGGCCCATTGCAAACAAAGCCTGCTTTACTTCTATAGCACCAATATTCCTACCAATTCTGGAAAGGGACTCAACATCCATTAAAGGGTAAGTGCCTCTAAATCAACATTTACCTCCTTATATCTATCCTCCTGGAACAGATTCCTAAAAAAAATTCATGCCCACCTGCATAATCTCCTCCCCGTTATATACCCAAACACCATCCTCCCTCTTCAATACCTTAATATTATTTCATCTTCTCCTTAAATTTGCCACCGAATGAAAATACTGGGTATTTCTATCACTATCGACGTACCAACTGCTCCGTGCCCTTTGCAACCATATTACCTCCTCCTGCATCAGAATTTCCTCCAAATCCTCCCACAGCTTCTTTTGACGACCTTCCTAACAAACATTACCAGGCCCCCTGATATTTATACTTAGGAAATCCATCCTTCGTAATATTTCCTCTTTTCGCCTATTAATGTTACCAAAGACTTCTATATTCCACTTGGATACATTCTGAGTAAAGCTCTTGACATTCTCCTCCCAGCTACTCATTCTACTCCATGAATCTCTAACACAGTTTGAGAAGTCCTCATGAGCAATCCATGGAGCAAAAAATCAAAATTGGCGAGGAGGTCTTCGACTACAGTGCCCATTCAAACAAACCAGAAGAGGATTATGGTTTGAACTACACCGAGGAAGATGTGTTACTGTTGAAGTAGGAAAAGAATCCATCCATCCTAAACTTGCTACCACTCTATCAATCCTACTACAACTCCTACCCTACTCCAATTAAATTTCAGTCCATTAAAATAAATATCCAATAAACCAAGCTGCCGAAACCAAGCACAAAAATCCCTATTCGGACCACGAGGTCGACGTAGAGATACTTTCATTCTACTTAAGAGTGGCATTAAAATCACCATAAATACACCAACAAGATGAAACGCCAGTAGCTATGTCATTCAAAGAAGTCTAAAGGCCTCTTCTTCGAATAACCGACAAGCTACCATAAACTATAGACAGAAGCCATTCCTCACGTGTGCCTTCATGCACCACCCTATGTAGCACCTGATCATACTTAGCTACTGCCGAGAAATGGAACTCCTTCCTTCAAAGGCACTATATGCCTCCACTAAACCCTTTACACTTAACCACATCAACCTCATCAAAACTAATCCTTTCAGCTAACCCTTTCGCCTTATTCCCATTCTACCTAGGCTTAAGAATAGCAACAAACTGAAGCTTGTGCATACGACATAACTCTATCAACAAAGGTCCAAAACTCTTCTTAGCCACCCCACACGAATTCCACACTAGCATACTATGATTTGACATATCCATTAAAAAAATAAGTAAAGCATACTTAGCATTGACCTACAGCTCCCTTATGAGAGCTCTGCTCCTCCAACTAATGCTCCCCAGTTGAACCAACATCCATATCTACCACACCATATGATATGCCCCTAACCGTCAACCACCTCTCCCTTTCTGTATTATCACGTGAAAGTGCTCCAAGGTCATACGGATTGGATACACCTAGTTCCACCCTCCACACCTCTTGTTGCTTGCTGACACCCATCTCCACTGTGTGTGCAACCTTATCTTCAAACACACTATAGAGAGCACTCTTTAATTCGTCACTAACAGCAGCATGGAAGGACTTATCCGACGCTGTATTTGTACTAGGATTAACCACCAGCAGTGTTTTTTCCCTTTACATGATGTCCACATCAGAAACCTGGCCCACGCCTACAACCTCCTCTAACGTATTAGAACCCACTTTCGACCCATTAATCCCCAGTCCATTTATAT
The DNA here is from genome assembly GCA_963855925.1 of Inga laurina. Classification (NCBI taxonomy): domain Eukaryota; kingdom Viridiplantae; phylum Streptophyta; class Magnoliopsida; order Fabales; family Fabaceae; genus Inga; species Inga laurina. The sequence goes on along the minus strand of OY979702.1, from coordinate 19,933,877 downwards.
TCTTTGGCCCAAGCCCATGTGAATTTCTCAGGAAATTTTCAACATGTTTTAATATTGAGAACAGTTAGTATTTAAATCATTCTTCCCTTCCACTACTTTCGCCTGTTTCGCCCCAATCCCACCTGAAATATTTTCGGTCAACATCTCCATATCTTCTACATTCAAGGCATTAAACCGTGACCCATTAATGCCCCCTGATTTGCTCCCTCCATGAATGCCCCATTCTCTCCCTTTCCCAAACTGCTCACCCTGCTAAGGATTTTGCCTAGGTTGTTGCACCACCATCCAAGAATCATAACCAGCCACTGTCTCCTCCATTGTGGCAGACGACTGTGACTTCTCCGTCGTGTTCCCCTTCACTGACCACTTAGACATTCCCACCTAAGCCATGGCCAATCTCCCTGAGAACCCCTATGGCCCACTCCCACCGTTATCCCTAACTCCCCCACACTCCTGTTCCATCCCATACGAGCACTGAGATTTTTCATGTCTGTAACGTCCACACTGCATGCATACAATATGAATACTCTCATACTAGATTTTATGCTCATGCCCATTCACCAAGATCATCAGACGTAATGGAGAATTAAGATCCAACTCAACACAAACTCTTACAAACTGACCCTTCTTCTTGTAGAGCATGTTCATATCCACCTTTAGAACTTTCCCCACCTGAGATCCGATCACTTATAACGCTCCCTTATCATAGTAATCAAGAGGTATTTTGGCAATTCTGATCCATGCAAAAATTTTGGATATCACTTCATCATCGGGATTGAAATCCAGCTTCCATTGCTGCACCGATAAATAATGACCAGACACTAGCCATGGTCGCCCCGTCAGAGCCAACTCATAGTCATGCTTATCTGAAAACGTAACCATGTAAAAACCAGAGCTCTCATTGATCAGCTCTATCTCACCATATTGAGCCCACAACTGCTGGATCTTTCTGTCTAAATACTCAGCGCTGACCATTCTTCCTAATAAAGAGATTATCAACGCATTCTTCCACTTTGTGGCTAACCTCTCCCTTTCTTGATCTGTGAAGATGACATTCGGTCCTCTACTAGGCATTTCAATTCTACACCTCGCTTGTCATCCCTCCTTATTCCACCATTCCTCTTTATCAGGCCTCTCATCGTTCCATCCAGCAACCGCTTCTTTGAAAGACTTTCGTTGTGAACCATTTGTCGGCGACTGCTTTGTCGGACTCTCCTCATCATGCATCCAGTCCTCATCCCGAGGGATCATAGACTACTCATTTGAGAATTCCCCATCCCCTGCCCTCACCTTCTTTCAAATTCGCTTCAATGCATCTTCCTCCTCCGGTGATATCGGTGACTTCACACCTTCTCGTACCACCAACGCCATACTAGCCTCTCGTGTAGTCCTTATGTTATTAAAGTATTAATATGGCGTACTGATATATTTTTAAGTTTTAACTCAAAATTACATTATTTCATGTTCAACAAAGGGAGAAAAAATATAAAAACTTCAACCTGGCCGATTTGTTGAAAGCTCTTGACCAAACTTGTTAATTAGGGACGGTTTCACTGGTGTAACTGATCCATCTAGGTTGGGTTTTAATACAATGAGTTCAAGGCTTAATTATGTATAATTTTATATATAAATAGTTCCTTTAGCTTTTAAATCTTACCAATAAATCCCATTTTTTATGTTTATTTTTGTCAAGGAAAATAGTATCTATTGAGATTTAAAAATGGTTAAGCAAACCCAATCTTTATGAATTAATTCTCGATCAACGATCAATTTACATAGACTGGTTTTGTTTTTTGTTTTAAAAAAAAAAACAGAGAGTTACAACCAAACCATGCGAACCTCAACAGCCATAATGATAAGGCTATATGCATACATATAGTAATAATAATAATATGGTTCCCCATTACTATTATTATTACGAAAAACATAATCATATTAAACATGGAGTAGACTTTGGCGTGACACAACAAAATCTCCTGTGACATAATTATGATACCCAAATTACCAACCACTCTCACATATGTTTGCTGTGTGCACGTTTCTAACCAACACTTCTTGGGATTTTCACCTTTCTACTATTATGTTACCAAATTAGCCATCTCCTTCGCTTTTTATATATATATATATATATATATATATATCATTACTTAAGTAAATTTCTCACTTAGTGAAAAAGTAATGTTGAAAATTGTATACTAATATATCAAATTATTAATAAGTTATCATCAGCATCAATATCATCATCAATGTAAAATATAAAATTTGTAATTGATTCACACTATTGTAAATAATGAGTTACTTTTTAGACTTTATGTAATGCTACAAGAACCATTTAATTTAAAATTAAATATAAAAAATTAAAGTCTGGGTAATAATTTTGGCAGAAGACTTTGGAGGCATGGGATCTTCCGGCGGGAAAATAAAAAAAAATAAAAACAGAATAAAAAAGTCCAGAAAGCAATTCCTCTCGTATAAATAATGAAATACACTCAGCTTAATCATTATTAAAACTAAAAAGAACCAAAAGCATAAATCAGAAACGATAAATCTCTCTCTCTCTCTCTCTGATTGTTTTTCCTTCAAAAGAAAGAAGAGAGAGATAGTGATGGAAGTGTGAGGAAAGCCTGTTCAAGAAATCATGATTCAGTGTTCGCTTGCGTCTTCGGCTTCTTCATACCGGCATTGATCTTCATATCTCAGGTACTTCCTTTTCTTGATTTTCTTTTATTTTTTTGGCTTCTTAGACAACAATTGATCGCGTTTTGTGCGGCATGATCGGTTCTTGATTCTGAGCTCCATTGCGAGGCTTCAATTTCTGTTAGTTTCCTCTTTCTTTCAGTTACTCCAACCTCTGATTATTGATCCTGCATTTTCTTTGGAATGACTAAGGACTGTATTGCTTAGCATTCTGTTATCTTTTCGTATAAGTATTTTTATAAATTTGTTCTCTGAGAAGGGAAAAAAAATTGTTATCGCTGCTTCTATGGCTGTTCTGCTGGATAATCTGTTTCAACTTTCATATTCTGTGGATTATAAATTACAGAGTAGCGTTTTTTAGAGAGAAACAATGTTGATAGAACTGCCTAGTGAGTAATGCCTATGCAATACGGGCGATTAAATTTTTTTTGGAGGTTTGTTGCCGAGGAACCGGGAAAGAGCAAGCAAACTATAATTTGAACTTGCTTCGAGTTAAAGGAAACGAATTACTCCATTCCACTCGACTCTTTCAAATGAAATGCCATGGAGGATAATTGAATGCTGCTTTTGTTTTCGTCTTGTGTATTATATTTTGTCAAATTCGAGAAGGCTTTTAGTGTCACTTCAGTTTTGAATCTCAGAGAAGGATATTTTTTTGGTGAGTTTTTTTACCTTCTCCTGAAAGCTGGAGGTTCAGAAATCAGTTCTCGATTTGTAGGACTTTGTTAAATTACAAGAAATTTTCGATCGACACATTCTGTGTGGATTTGTACGGGAAACATTTTTCTGTAAACATTCTTTATTGGAGTTATTGATTTTATTTCCCTCAAAGAAGACAATGAGAATTATTATTTTTTATTACAGTTGACCCCTTCACTTCTAGAAATCACATATAAAGCAAAGAGAATGATATGGTAAGAGAAACGGTTAATATTATCAAATTAAAATCTACGGATGCCAAAAATTCTGTCAGTTACGTGAAGGCACTTTAATCGTTTATTAAAATCTCAAGTTTCAATTTATGCAGAGCCAAAACAGTCATGAATCTGACATGATAACAAATCTGTTTCTGCATTTCAGGACAACAGAAGATGTTTGTAGAATGATAATGTGTTGTATTCATGCTTTTGGGTAGAGATGGAAAACGGCGCAAACAGTAATACTGGTAATGAGAGCTGTACCATATCCAAGGACCGTTCATGGTTCAGTCAATTTCGCAATGCATCGAATCCTTGGATGGCAAGATATGTCTATGGCTTCATTTTTCTAGTCGCAAATCTGTTGGCATGGGCAGCCCGAGATTATGCTGGTGGCGCTTTGATAGAAATGGAGAGTAAGAAGATTTCCCTAAATCTTTACAAGCTCATATATGAATCAAATGGCTCAATTAACTCTCATAGTTCACAGCTATTGAATATCTTCATGTATCCATTTGAACCTTTTGCTTTCTTAATTCTTGTGATGCCAACAGCTCAAAATGTCACAAATGCATTGTAGGGTTGGAAGGATGTGATGGTGGCAGAGACTGTTTGGGCGCAGAAGGTGTTTTGCGTGTGAGTTTCGGTTGTTTTGTATCCTTAACAAGACTCTTGGATCAAAGAGTTCAATAACTAGCATCTGAGCTCAAGCTTGAGTCTTAAAATCTCCGTTGTGATCCTTAATCCTTGATCAGATATTTTTTATGATGATGTTTTTTTCAACTGCTGGGACTTATAAATTGAAGGAACCCAGGGATTCATGGCACTCTGGATGGTGGACAGTTAAGCTGGTTCTCTGGGCCATGATGGCAATCTTTCCGTTTTTACTTCCGTCTGGTTTTATTCAGCTCTACGGTACGCAAATAGTATATTTGCAATAAGCTTCATAGTATTACTGCATCCTCTGTGATATGACAGGTAGCTAATGTTGCCTTTGTTATTCTTCTATTGCAATTTTGTTGCAGGGGAGATAGCTCATTTTGGTGCCGGGTAAGTTTGCACCTCGTATTAATGACTTTTGTCATATCATTTCTTGAACTGATTAGTGATAAAAGATTTCTGTGTGTTTTTTTTCCCCTCAGGGTTTTTCTTCTAATTCAACTAGTGAGCATAATCAGCTTCATTACATGGTTGAATGATTGGTGCGTGTCTGAAAAATATGCAGACAGATGGTAAGAGTTTCTTGGTTAACGAACAAACGGAATTCCTCAGCATGAACAATTTTCTAGAGATTAATTAATGTAAACATTGATGTCATTAAACATTTAAGCAAGACATATTCGGTCATACTTGGGTATCATTTTGTTATTACCTTGTTCGAAAGAGAAAGTGAGAAACAAATTTCATCCATGTTAAGCCTTGAATGGCTATTTAAGCATTAAGCTCTATTTACGTGGCAAGCGGTAGTAAGGATATGAGAACAATCACAAAACTGTCTGCTGTTCATTACTTGCATAGGTTGGCATACAAATACAAGTTGATAAATTTAGGATAATATTATTACTAATATGGCTTTAATCATAAATGTTATGCAGCCAAATTCATGTGATATTATTTGCAACTAGTGCGTATGTTATCTGCTTGTTGGGGATCATTTTGATGTACATTTGGTATGCGCCACAACCATCTTGCCTACTGAATATTTTCTTCATTACTTGGACACTAGTGCTTCTCCAGCTCATGACAAATGTGTCTCTGCACCCAAAAGTAAGTTTTACTTCTTACAGTGTGTTTGCTGGTTCTACTCATGATTTGACGGCAATTTCTAAATTTCCCTGTTAATAGGTGAATGCTGGCATTCTAACTCCAGGGCTGATGGGGCTTTATGTTGTATTCCTCTGCTGGTGTGCCGTTAGAAGGCATGCCTACTACTCCTCTCTTTTTTGTCAATGATCCCTCTTTAAAGAAAGCCACCTGATTGAAGTGAAATATGTGTATCTTTTATTTCTGGTTTTTGGTTGTTTAGATAATCCCTCTTATATCCACATCTACATTTCGGTTGAACTCGAGTTTTTGGTCATATTTGTTGTGCCTGCAGTGAACCAGATGGAGAAAACTGCGTCAGGAAGTCAGACCTTACAGCCAAAACAGACTGGTTAAGCATCATTGTAAATACTAATTCATTCTCAAGCGACATTTGTATTTAGTTCTAGTATTATGGGTGTGTGTGTGTATCTAGTCCTTTGCTTTTGTTAAATTCTTTGGTAATGCTAATTTCTACAGCTTTCCAATATATGGTCTCCAACTTGTTTGTGGGCTGACATGAAAAAATGAATTCTTGTGGACAGAGCTTTATTGTTGCAATATTAGCAATCGTTATTGCAACATTCTCGACGGGCATTGATTCCAAATGCTTTCAGGTTAGTTACAGAATTTGAACTGGAATTTTTGAATTAGGCATATATATCTGACAGAGAACCCTGCAGTTCAGGAAGGATGATACCCCGCCAGCAGAAGATGATGTGCCCTATGGTTATGGCTTCTTCCATTTTGTGTTTGCCACAGGAGCTATGTACTTCGCAATGCTATTGATTGGATGGAACACTAATAGCAATCATGTAATGAGGAAGTATGGTTCCCTCTTAGCGTTGGCCTATTCAATTACTAATAATTTAATGAAAAATAAGCTTTTACAATTTTCTTTGGGGAAATAATCATATATACTCTTCCATCAAGTTCTGAGTATGTTATTAAGACGTTCTAGATTCCAGCACCACGCTTGTATGGCCATCAATCATGCCACTGACGTGAATGTACTCAACCATATCATGTTGTTATAATCATCGAAAGCTTTCTTCAGAGCATTCATGAAGGATCCAGAAATAACATTGAATAAGTTTTTATTCTTGTGCAGATGGACAATTGATGTGGGCTGGACCAGCACCTGGGTCAGGATTGTAAATGAATGGCTCGCAGTCTGTGTTTACTGTAAGTTTTTGGTTCAGTGGAGTACGCAGGAATTTTAAATTTGCAGCGACAATGCAATGTAGGCACATAATTAAAGAAGCTCTTTTTTTTTTTTTGGGTTTTCAACAGTATGGATGTTGGTGGTGCCAATCATATGGAAGAGCCGACAAGCTAATGCTACATAAAAAAAAAAATCCTGTCATACCCGTTCCTGCTAGTTGAGATTCTTTTTTATCCTATAGAGAACGCACTGAACTCCCCGAGCTCTGACAGATTCACATATACTGATGGGATCTAATTTATTATTCCCACCTGAGGATATACAGTCTCCTAACACGATCTCAGGGACTAAAAAGAAAATACGCTTCTCCGACAAAAGCTGCTCTCGACCTGTACGTGTTATGTTACTCCTGAGATTCATGGATTGTTAGTTGGTTGTATCATAATTTGCTTAGGAAGTTTTATTGCTGGCTCCCTTTCAAAAAGAGAAGCATATTTTAGCGTCTCTAGGTGAGAAAGAGACATTGTAGTGAAGTATAGGAAATTTTGTCTATTTTTTTAATGTGCAGCACATGCCCCCCGAGGAGCATTCATCAGATAGAATAGTGATTTTACGTTTACAAAGTGGATTTCCAGGATCTGCTATGTATTATTATGTATTTTATCCACATAGGAATGGACTGAGGAATACTGTAGTCAGGAGTACAAGAATTTGACTATAATTTATCGGCCACACCATATCATACATCATGTAATATACAACACATGGCTTTGCAAAATTGTACAACACACGAGCAAAACACGAAACAAAACAACTGCTCCTTTCTACATACAAGAGTTCATTGGCTCTTCCCACCATAATTTATATTCCCTATACATTAGAGTATTACACCATCGAGGCTGCAATTCTACGTAAGAGTTCATTGGCTCTTTACCTACATAATTCCTATTTCCTATACATGAAGATAGTAGATTACGATCCTTTCTATATATAAACAAATTAAACAAATCACTCTTTGCACTTGTTCGCTTTAACTGACAGGAGGTGAAAAACTACAAACCTCTGTGATGAGCAAGGTGCTGGGCATCATCCAGATGGATTCCTTCCTGCAGAAGAAAGATTTGAAGAAGCAGAGGCTGAGAATGTACTGGCCAGACGCTGATCCAAGTTTGAGAAGCCAAAAGCAGCTCCCTCAGACCTTGGCATTGCCGCGTTCGTTTGCACTTGTTGCCCCATGTAAGGCCCTGAGGTTTTCAAAAAACATGGAAGGTCGAAATGTTGAATAGCCTGAGCATGAATCATGAAATAATCAACACAAGAATGATAGATGGATTAATATACTCGTTGCAATTGCTGGTGGATGAGGTTGTGTCCGTTGGGGCAGCACTAATCCGTAACCACGTGGATTCCATGCAAGTGATGGATTACTTAGGCTTGAAGGAGGCATTAAACTTGAAGTTGATGCACTTGGCAAGGATGGTCTCAAGGAAAACTACACCCAAGGGATACCAATCATAAAAGCATTACCCAAAATTTTTTTATACTGATAAAATTATGCTAATTATCGAGTCTGTAAATAATATGAAATCCATAGGAAACTGCATTATTTATAAGCTTTTAGTACTGCAATTTACCCCAAACACCATACAAAGCAGACTCACAATCTAGTTATAATAAAATTTGTCACCATAAACAGACAATAATATAAATTTTGAAGTTCAGATTTTCCATATTATCCGACACATTAGAAAGTTAGCATGACAAATTTGTTCCAGCTTAATAGATGCCTGATGATTATAAAGAAAACAAAGAATAATTTGAACACATTCACCAAATATACGTTTATACTATTAAACTACTAATAGGCATGCTCCTCTAAAGTGCGGTGTTCTCCTGAAATAATGTACCGTGGTAATGCTATAGAACAAAAACGGTGGACAAAATAAAAAACCACACCATTGATTTTCAACAAATGATTATTCAAAATAACTATCCTTTCTAAACCATGCCAGAGACTAAGAGAAGCAAATCCCCATTCAGCACTCAGTGGTTTAATTCAAATCTCTTGTATGACCTACCATCCATGGACAAGATTACGTAGTTTCCAAAGGTCTAAGATATAATGTATAGCACTATTATTCTAAAATAACGGAAGAAACGTACAGTTGTGGTTTGAACTGAAGGTGGTTCACCGCCAATATCAAATGGATTTGTTGATTTTGATGGTTGCTGAAGACTTGGCATGGGCTGTAACAGAGAGTAGGCATTCATATGAGAGATGCCTTACACAATTGTACAAGACACACATTAAGGGAACAAACTTGTGTGCTGATGTAGTTGGATTGCACTACCATTACCACAGTATTATATGGCATTGACATTCCCATGACATGAGGAGGAACTATTTGCCACCCTGGAATTGCAGCAGGGAAGGAAAAATGCTTTACAGTAAAAAGATTCTGCAGATATTTATAAGCTATCGTAAGTAATACTGTACATTACACACATCCATGTAAGTGTACAAAATAAGGAGGAAAAGTACCTCAGGAAGTTCTTTTCTTCCACCTGATTTTACTTCTACAGACGGTCCTGAAGCTGCACTGGAGTTAGTGTCAGTTGCAGGCTTAGAGATAAGATGGGGCACGTGTGGCAGTGACATTCTTGGATGGCCTTGTATTGTTGGCGCTGAATGTATACTCCATGGCTGCAAGATATTTCCATGAAATAAGGTGGTGAATAAAGACTACATCTACATAACATAAACAGAATGTTAGGGAAGATTTTTCCATAAGCCATGCCTGATTATTCAGTGCTCCAACTGGTGGTTGTGTAGATTGATGAGTCACAGACTGACCAACATGGGGAGGGAACAAAGGCTGCGGATGCTGCCATGCTGAAGCACCACTGGATGGAAAAGTCGCGAAGCTGCTAATAGTTGCAGCTCCAACAGCAGTAGCAGTAAGAGACGGTGCTGGTGCAGGCCACACAGGTGAAACAAATAAGTTCTCAGTTCCTTGTAATGTCATACTGCTCCCAGGAATAGGTGTTACGATGCTGGAACTATGTTGGACTTGACGAGCATGAGCTGGTAATGATGATGATACTGACAATTGAGAAAGCATGGATTCTATTGCATTTACATTTGAAGGAGTTTGAGTTGCTTTTGCTTCTAGGGCCACATCAAAAGAGGCCCAATTGTTGACATGGCCGGAATTTGGTTGCTCCACAATGGATTGGGCAGTCATTTGTTGTGCGCGAGGAATTGCCGGAGCTAGAGGAGGCTCAGGCTCAGCATCAAAATCAATAAGGCTCTTAGTAGTCTCAAGCTTAACTTCTGCAGGGTTTCCAATGCTGGATGCCAAGCTACTGGAAGATACAGTCCTCTGCAATTATATGCAGTCAGCTATGGTTATATATAATAGGGAGAAAAAGACAACGAGAGTTCAAAATGTAACAGTAACAGGGAATGGCAAGTGTTCATGCAAATCTGGCAAATTCCAACTTTTAGTAGATTGTAAATGTTGGAAAATAGCCTAGTCCACCCTTGGTGGATTAGGCACAAGCCCAATAGGATTGGGGTCAAAGTATAAATAATATAAATGTTTGGGTCATATATGTAATATTTTCCAAACTGTCATGAGTCATATTATTTAACCCATAGAATATGGCCCTTCAAGTGATATTGTTTCACTGATACAATATCTCTCAAACAAAAGGAAATCTTGTCTCTCCGATAAAAGGATACATCAATAAAGAGGAAGGGTGCATAAAACATTATAAATAGGTGTAAGGGATTCAATTGTGAGACACTTGAAATAATATACAGAAACTTTGTCATTTTGATTCCCTATTCCCTCTACTATATATCTCTCTTCTTCTTCCTGTCGGTGGTGTATTTGCTGTGTGTCATAATCACTTCCGCAACTGTGATCCGATTAGCGTGGGTACAAAGGATTAATGGCCGCACACCAGGTACGCCCAATAATTCTTACAGTAAAAAAAGAGATCAACTCATATGAGGATGATAATAAATCCACTAGTAACCAACAATATATATAATAAGAAATTTTTTTTGAAAGAAATGTAGAAATAGAAGCATTTATTTATTATGAAAGAACTGCCTCAATTTTGAGCGCGTATGCAGTCGGGCGATATTTAACATTTTAGTGTTTAAGACTAAAATATGATATTGGACTCAAACTGACATTAACAATGGTAAACCAAAAGCATGACGCCTACTGCATGGGCCACGCAAAATATAGTTGCATGCATAAAACAATAAATTTGAAATGCGACAAAGACTCATCCATTTTAAACACAAACCAACCAGTTATCTATATTGGGTAAAATTTCACTCCCAATTAAAAGGGAAGAAGTGCCTACTAAATGTCGTTGGACAAGACGTCTACTACGGAAATTCTTAGCTTTTTGTTTTATAGAATATAGAATTCCATACGGTTGAACCTAGAAGTTAAAAGGGAAAATAAAGCCTACCAAAATATGTACTCTAGTGAGATGTTGAAAGCTAATGATCAACTTTAATATACTAACAAATTTTAGGCAGCGACCTAGCACTGATTAACACTTGAAAAACTCTGCCATAACAGTAGGTCTTGCAGATGGCCCAAATGGCTGAATCATAAGGAACATCATAAATAATAATTTCACCTGTGTGAGGGCTGAGCCATCATTAGCTTTCTTACTATTTGTTTCAGGCGGTCTACTTATTTGAGGAGGCACCACATTTTCTCCCAAAATATCTCTAACAGACCGAACCACAGGTGGACTTGAAGAATCCTGGTTGTTGGCTTGCCCAGGCAATTGACCTTCCAGCTTATAATCTCCATCAGATGCTCTACGACCTTCAAACCTCTTTCCATCTCCAAATCTATCTTCTCGGTGCCAATCATTGATAATCGGAGGATGACTAGTACTTCCCTTGCCATTACTGTACTGCCTACTTGCTTGATCATACCCAGGACTTCTCCCACCTGGACTAGAGCTATCACTATACCGGCGTTTATGTGGGTCATCATATGGAGGGCTTTTTGGACCACCCTGATATGACTGAAATCTCGAGTTTTCTGAGAAATGATCCTTGTCACCCTGGACAACAAGCAATGTAGGAGCGGAGACATAAATATAATGGAAAGGCCCAGGTCTTTATAAAGTAAAATAGTATACTTGTCAAAGTTCAATTTTAAACAAAATGTTTTATCTCTTCCAAAAATAGTGAATACAAACGGGGGACAAATGAGACTTTACTGTATTTACTCTCTGTGATTTGTCATACGTCCTCTCACCAGTGAATCTTTTATCCACATAAACTTGTTTAATAAAGTTGCGGAGCCTGCCAACATTACTGGCACCAAACATGCCAATCAGAACAATGTATCTGGCAATTATAACAGTTTACAAGCAAATAGTTACCTGTTATCAGGGAGAGAATGATTTTTCGGGTCCCATTCTTTCAAATAAACTTCTTTTGCATGCTGCAAGAATTAAATAGAGCCAAAATCAACCAATGAAATGGAATCCCTGAAGTGTACTATAAGTAGAAACAAGCTTATAATACCTGATTTCCTCCTTCCTGAAGTGCAAGAACTTCTTGGGAAGTGAAATTGGCCATAGATATTGACTTTACTCGATGTGTGAATTCCCGGCTGCAAATTTGCACACGAAAAGTAATTGGCTTTCAAGTAAAGTGCATTCAACAGAAAGAAAACACCATACCTCTCCGGTTCAGAAGATTATAGCGTAAACCAAATGTACTTCTTATTCACACAGAATATGACAGCATGCCATGATTAGACATAGTTGAAGTAGAAACTCAAGTAAAATACATTAAAAGCATGCAAACCATAAGTACATGACAAAGATCAAGTCCATTACAACAAGTAATATATAGAAACATGTACCATTTGGAAACTATGAAAGCCATTTTTGGGAAGTTGAATAACATAGAACACAAAAAATATTATAAGGGACAAAGGGCTTACTGTATCCCACTACAGTTTGTGCAAACAAACGTTGAGAAATTTGTGCACACATATTGTGGCCCCTGCTTGGATGAAAAAACATTAAAGAAAGTATTAATGAAATGGATCAGTCACAATACTATTTCTAGAAGAACATTTCTTTGTACATATTCTAGAAGGAGCTGGTTAGATATTAATACTTAAATATGAAGAGTTGAAAGCAGTAAATTATTTTGAACTCCTAAAGGTATAAAAAAAAAAACCCAAAGTAGAAATTTTATGAACCTATTTTGGTACACGTTGGAACAAAGGTTTAAACCTTCTGTTGACTACCCTGTCAGTGATTTTGCAGTCCATTATAGCACATTCTAATGTACTAAAGAGAAAACGGTATATCATTATAAAAAAACAAAGAGAAAACGGCAAAATCTTAGTGACCTTCTGCAATGTGTTACTTCTGTTCCACCATTGTATATTTTCAGTACCAATAAATTGGATGATAATTTACAGAATTACACGGTTCGGCTGAATATAGCAACTTCTAATCAATTTCGTTTATATAATCTCATAAATATGAATTCGATGAAAAATGGAAATATCACGCGAATGACTTTTGACCACTAAAATAATGTAAGAAGCACGAGAGTTATTATACCAGACTGTCGCAATTAATACATCTCCGATTAGCTGGAAGTTTGAGAAGACCTCGAATTATTCGCTCATTTTTCTCATCTTCCCTCAGTCGATTTGCCATCTCTTCTGTCAAAATGAAACGATTTTCATATTACAGAAAAATCCGTAAACGCTCACTTAAAGCGAAATTTCTCACCAAAAATGACATCAAATTTCACTAACTTGCTCGAAAAGTAAAACCGGCGAACTGAGTAAAACCTCCACGCTTCTAAACTCATCATCATTCATGCACTTAATTTAACTAAACCAATAAATATACACTGGCCTCAAGCACTCTCAAGTCCATAAGACTCGCAATAAGTTCGTTGATGTCAGAAATTTGAAAAACTCTTTATTCCTTTCTTAGCGATCAACGTTCAAACGTAAAAAACACAGAAATGAGACAGAATTTCCGAAAGCGATACACTCAACGAAGAAAAACAAAAGGTGGAATGGCTTTATATGAACCTAAAGAAGAAGAGGCAAGGAACGGAAAAGTTGAGGAGAAGATGAAGTGAAAATGGAACTAACCTCAATTTAGCTGAATACAAAAGAAATAGTTCAATTTCTGCAGCTTTTTCATGAGCTGAAGAAGGTGTGCAAGCGATCCACGGCCACTTCACACGCGGAAGGGGAGAGAAAGATTGGCAGATCTTTCTGTTGGAAATCGCGGCTTTCTACAGCTCAGGGAGGTTTAGCCAAACTCTGCTTCTCTCTCTGTCAGAGGATAAAAATGTCATGAACAAGGCAGATAGAGAGAGGAGGTGGAAATTTTGTGAGATTTTAACGGTGTAATGATCTTGGAGAATGACGTGTCTCTATTTTAAGGCATTGATCATTTTTGTAGAACTTTTTTTTTTTGTGATATCCTTTTGTTGAACTCCCAATTCCAAGAACGGTCCATAGTCTAGTCATACATGGCGCCTCTATCAAATTACTACAAGTCTCCATGCTGGCTTTTCTTCGGTGGTATTTTTTTTTTTTTATTTACGAAGGATTACCTCTTCTTCTTTTTTTGTTCAAAAAAGGATTACCTCTCCTTTTTTTTTTTGACAAAACAAGGATTACCTCTTTCAAGGCTTTATTTGATGAAGGCCTGTATTCCATCACATATGCTTTTCTTATGCAATAAAGTTGCTTATCACGTGATCAACCGCTTGTTGGTTTTTCAATATCATTTTAATGTGTCTATGTTTATTTGTTTGGATTTAAATTTTTATTTTGTTAAATATACCCTACTGATGCTTTATAAAACACTCTCTCACCAGGAATTTTATCTCAACATTTAGTAACTTTTTAAATTTATCTCTATTTAATAAAGATTATAGATTTCATGTAATAAATTTAATGTGATAACTTATACTAAGAACAAGAAAAATATAATCACGTTCGAGTATGTTACTCCCGCCAATCTCTATTGTAAATCACTTTCGAGTTTCAACCACGTTATTAGAATAAAAATGAACAATTAACTCATTAAATCTTTAAAAAAAAAAAAACTAAAGAGAAAGAAAAACAAACATTAGAAAGTGAATCAGATTTAAATTCTCCTTTTAATAATTTGCTGAGGGATAAAATTGTAAAATATAAATTAATTAATGATGATGATGATGATCATGATTAATTTGACTTATATTAGAAATCATGGATTTATTTTAAAATGCGTCCTATAATAGAAGCCGAGGGACTATGTACCAAATTTTAAGGGATAATTATTAATTATTTCTAATAACACTCCCGGTAGATAGATGACATACGTTAAATGAAGATTAGAAATATGGAAAATTGTTGTCTTTGGTTCTTTACTTTTGACTTAGTTATAACTTTGTCTTTGTACTTTAATTCGGTGTAACTTAATCCTTATAATTTTGACTTGATTATAACTTAATCTCTATAATATTAACCATTTTATAATTTATTCCTTATATTTAAAGAAAATTAAAATTATATAATACTTCAAGTCTTTAATATAAGATTTAGTTCATAATTCAATTATAAAATATAGGGATTGAATTACAACTAAATCAAAATTATAAAAATAAAAGATTAATTTTTTCATAATAATAATATATTATTATTTTATTTTTTCTTAATATGCGTATTTTTTTATGACGACAAGGAAACATGAAAGATATCAAACTAGATTGTTTGACCATAACATTTTTGAATTTCTAGAAACATGGCGGCTTCGGAAACTCCCTAAATATATTCCTTCTTTATTACTGGTAAGAGAAGAAGGTTCTTTTTGCTATTTATATCAAGGAAACCCCTAATGGAGTTCAAAATAATCGTCCAGATCACACTTATAATCAGTGTGATTCCTTATAAAATAATAAGTATATTAATAAATCATGAATCGTAGTTTATTAATTTATTATTCAAATTTCTTATAATACAGGGAGTCTATATGTATTTACTGTTAAACCGGCACAATTAACTTCCTTTTTCGGGACTGAAAGCACATATAACTTCAACAAGACCACAATATCAAAGTAGACCCCAAAAAAAAGAAAATAAATAATAAATAAAGAAGAGTCAGTGAGAATTAAAATAGGAGCCATGTAACCAACGAATTATTACTTGAGATGATAAGCGGCATCATTCCGTAAATAGAAAAACATAAGTTCAAATCTTAAGAAATATATTTAATGAAAAATATGAAAATCTTTTGTTTTTTAAATCTTAAAGGGAAAAACCCTTAATCAAATTAAAAAAAAAAGAAAAAAAGAGCCATGGTGCACCTATCAATTGGGCATCATGATAACACTGGGCCTTTCTGAATACAAGAGGCTTTTTGTTTAAGGGAAAATTCCTTAAAAAACACTTTAAAAATGTCAAAACATAAAAGGTATTCTAAACATTTATAATATCAAAAATGCGTTAGGGCTTAATTTGTCTTTTTTAAAATTTTTAAAAAAATGAAAAAATTACCCCTCTAAGTTTAAAATTAAGAACAGAGAAGAAGACGTGATTTCACAAATTCTAATAAAGGTTTTCACAATTTTTTATAAGAATTTTACAAGTTGCAAATCAAAATTTACAAAATTTGATAAGATTTTCAGAAATTCGGATAAGGTTTTCATAAGTTTTCAAAAGAATTTCACAACTTACTTAAAGAATGTCATAAGTAGTGCTGGGCAAACGGGCCGGCCCGTGACGGGCTCGGGCCTAAACGGGCCGGCCCGTTTAGGCCCGCGAAGGAATCCGTACCCTTTTAAGGCGGCCCGGCCCGTTTAAGTTAGGCCCGCGGGCTTTTGGCCCGTTTATTTTTTTGCAATTCCTTTTTTTCTCTCTTATTCTCATAAAGACTAAAATACCTAATTTAAAACATAAATATCATTAACACTAATTTAAAATATAAATATTATCCAAGTTTAATAGAACACAAACACTAAAACTTAAGTCCAAACCATAATTAATGTTCATAACCAATTAAATAAGTTCACAGCCACAATCAAACAAGCCTACAAGCTTCAAATGTCAGTAATAATATAACACCTGATTTGGATTTTGGCGTATACATGCAAAAAAAGAAAAAAGAAAATCAAAGAAGAGAAGCTTCAAATGATGTCTGAATCAATGTGAGAGCATTTTTTATATGAGGGTTAGGTTAGGTTAACTCTACCTCTGACCAATGCTTACTACCCATTGTCTTGTTGCCATTTAAAAAAAAAAAGTTAAACGGGCCTAAAAGGGCCGGCCCTCAGGGCTTCAGGGCCGGCCCTTGACGGGCTCGGGCCTAAACGGGCCGGCCCTTTTAGGCCCGCTTCCATTTTCAGCCTCCAAATCATAGGCCCGGCCCGACGGGCTCGGCCCGAATTCCGGCTCTAGTCATAAGTTGCAAATTTGTATTCACAAGATCTGATAAGGGTTTCATAAGTTCAGCTAAGGTCTATGTTCCCAAAATAATTTCACAACTTCATTCAAGAATTTTACAAGTTGCAAATTTTGATTCGCTAGATCTAATAAGAGTTTTATAAGTTCTGATAAAGGATTCACAAGTTCGATCAACATTTTCATAAGTTTTCAGAAAAATTTCACAACTTCCTTAAAGAAATTCACAAGCTACAAATCAAAAACTCACAAAATTTGATAAGGGCTTCATAAGTTCTGGTAAAGATTTCACAAGTTATAGCAAGGTCTTCATGAGTTCTCAAAAGAATTTTACAACTTCCTTAAAGAAATTCACAAGTTGCAAATTTAAATTCACAATATCTGATAATATTTTCACAAGTTCTGATAAAGGTTTCACAAGTTTGGATAATATTTTCAGAATTAATTCTGTTGTGGTGAAAAATTAAACTCTGAGGGACAATTATATCATTTCATTTTAATTTTGAAAAGGACAAGTCAGGCCCTAATACCTCTTTGGCATATGAATATTCGGAACACTTTTTTATCTTTTGACATTTTTAAAGTTTTTTTTAGGGAAAATTCCAAAAAATATATAATTAAAAATAGGAAAAGACAAATTGGTGTTACGAATTTATCAAATCTCAAGTCAGAACTGAAGTAGGAATCTGCAATTTCCAATTCTGACCAAATAACCAAAATGCCCTTGGTTTAGTTCACAAGTTTCAGGGGTCAATAACAATATCTGTATCTATATTAACAACATCAGATTTTATACTAATGACTTTACTTTCACATTTTACAACTTTATATCCCAAAAACTAGAGATAATTTTAAGGGCATAAGTTTCAGAGATCAATAACAACATTTGTATCTATATTAACAACATCATATTTTCCACTGACGACTTTATTTTCATATTTTACAACTTTATATCCTAAAAACTAGGAATAATTTTGAAGGCATAAGTTTCAGGTGTCAATAACAATATCTATATCTATATTAACAATATCAGATTTTACATTAACGATTTCATTTTCATGTTTCATAATTGAACTAGGGGAATTAGTCATTTGGTCAGCATTAAAAATCTTAGATTCCTAATTCAGTTTTAACATAAGATTTTATAAAATTGCTGTAACAATTTATCTTTTTCTATTTTTAATTATATTTTTCAGAAATTTTCCCTACGTACTTTTCCCTTTGTTTTATTGCCTGAGGGAGAACTGTGGGATCAAACCCGTGAGCTGGTAGCACAAAGGCCACGTCTGACGCCACTGAACCCAAAGGTGTTTGGCAAATATAAAGTTACTCTGTGAGATCTCCCATTTTCAGTCCCAAAATCTTCCTCTTGCTTTTCTTACAGCTAGCCATATGCTATCTGATATTTTTGACTTGTGTTGGTCATCGCTCATTTAATTAATATCAATATATGTACTTTTATTTAAATTTTGATTATAATTTATTTTTATAGGGCAGTAAAAAAATGAGTAAATTTATATATTTTTATATGTTATATATATAGCCAGGAAAAAATGGCTGAAAAATGCCGCCATTACAAAATATGTTCTGCACAGGTGCTTAAGACCCAGGTCCTTGCAAGTGTGCACCTCATCTCCATGGAAGGGTGTAAGATATCTTCGACTATAGACAAACATCTTTCATTTGATATATAATTGAAAATAGGTTATATACAATTGAAGAAGAGTTACATCAAGTTTTTAAGCAAATTTAAGTACTTTATAAAAATAAATTTTACGATGATGAGTTTTTCAGCCATTTTCTCAGAAAATAATATGTGAATATTATTATTTGAAAATAGAATGATTTAATTTCCTTAAATTATAATTACAAACACCAACAGCCAGAATTTATAAATGGGGTCATACCCCTGATCTCTTACTTCCCGAGGAGTTTTACGTCATTCAACTAACAGAGAGGAATCTAAATACGGTGTTGGAAGAGGGTGGACAATAGGGTGGGGTTAACGAAGAAAGGCCGACAGAAACGCTGTAATATATTTGGATGTTTGTTGAACAGTCTGATCTTGTTTATGAAACCAACGCACAAAGATAAGTTTGTATCCCTATACACACACACACACACATATCCGTACTTACTATTTTTTCTGGATTCCCAAACACAGCTCATGTCACTACCTGACACCTTCCTCTGAGCGCATTTTTTTTAAAAGAAATTTTAAACCTCACTCTCTTTTCACGTGAGTTCGGATTAACTTTTAGAGAATAGCTTTTATGATTTATGAGGTAAATATGTGAGAAGAGTTTTATCTCAATTTACAAAAAATTATTTCTAAAACCATGATTTCAGAGCTTTCTTCTTTTTCTTCTGCTGATATGATTCCTTTCCACTCTTATCATATGCTTCTATTTCGCTCTTTTGTACTGTGAGAGCAGAGCAGATAAAAATCTATATGCATGTGATCTGGGAAGGTTGATTTGAACAAGTGGTATGGTACTGGTTCCCAATAATGGCGATTAATTATATGCACTCAAGTTATCAGTTTGATTATTAGAAACAACATCTCTAATCAGATTATAAAGTATTTTGATGGATATGTTAGGAATTATATGATCAAAGGCTTCAACATTGTTGTGCATGGACAATGTTGATAAATTGTATGTTTGGGAACACTTTTATTTTTTGAATATAAGTGTTTATTACGTAAGCTGAGATAAAACTCATCTCACATACTTACCTCGTATACCACGAATCACGATTTATAAACACTTATTATCTAAAAATAAGCTATTCTAAATTAGATGAAAGATAACTCAATAATTTTGCAAATTGGCTATTCATGATAAATTTTTGTCAATATTTCATACTTTGCTAACCCCTCATTTAGATTATAAGAGGGTAGCAGATTTGGATAGAGAGTGTTGGT
The DNA here is from genome assembly GCA_963855925.1 of Inga laurina. NCBI lineage: Eukaryota > Viridiplantae > Streptophyta > Magnoliopsida > Fabales > Fabaceae > Inga > Inga laurina. Next base: position 19,913,885 of record OY979702.1, on the reverse strand, counting down.
TATACCTAATTATGCCCTAAGCTCATTTCAATTGAAGCACAGATCACAATTAAAGGAAGTATGGATTAAGGAATATTGTGTTATTTGCTATGTTGCTTGATCGGAGTTCAGAAATGTGATATAGTTTCATGTGGGAACTTCAATCACTCTATTAGATTTGAGATACGCTTAAAATCCTACAGAAATAATCCAACTCTGATCCTAAATACATGCAAAAATCTTTTTTTTTTTTTTTTTTTATCTTCCTACATACTCTCACAAGTAAACACAGTATGGGAAAAAATTGTTTTTAAGAAAATTGAAGTAGAGCATCTTAAACATGACATAGATCACGTCTGGGAGACTGGGACCCCGAAAGCATTTATTTATATAAATCGAGATAAAACTCATCTCACATATTTATCTCGTATACCGTAAATCACGATTAAAAAGCTGCTTTTGAAGGCTCCAATCGCTATTCTAAACAAGCACGTAGTGTTTGTTTTTAATTGTGATTTATGGCGCATGAGGTAAATATGTAAGAAGGGTTTTGTTTCCATTTATATGAACGTGCTTCTTGAACGCTAATTCAAACATGCATATAATTGGGATAAGCTTTAAACTTTAAAGAAAGTTACATTGGACATGATTCCCAACAACAAGTTTTACCCTGTATATAGGGTCAGCCACATGGATTGCACGACTTTATTGAGCTATATCAATAATTAAATTTCAGAATAAATTATTAATCAATATGTTACTTTCAATAACTTGATTGAGAGTTTTGATCGGTTTTTCTCTACCATTTTTCATAGAACACAAAACTGTTTAATTTACTCTACCTCAAACGATTTTTTACTGCTGGAATATTTTTCAATAGATGCTCGAATGTTCATGACGACGATCGACCCACGAGAATCAAACAATCAAATTTTAACACATCACCTTACTTTTTAGTAAAATATTTAATTTAGAAAATATGCAGCGGAGCCCACAGTATGCACCTTTTCTTCTCATGCATGATTTTTTTTCCTTCCGCTATATGCATCTGTTTCAGTAAATGTACATGAACACCCCAGCAGAAAATGAAAATGGAAGAAAAATTGTATACAGTGGAAGAGAAATCGTATAATGGTGAAAGAAACGTTGCAGATATTGGCTTCCACACCGTGAACAATTTGCACATATTCAACTTCTCTCATTTTTCCCTTTTCACTATGCTCTCTTTACTTTATAATATAAGTCGCTTATAGAAGAATGTCCTCAGTATAAGTTATTTCAGAGAGCAATTAATGTTTATTTATTAATTTTACCTATATAATTAATGTTAATATATGGTTCTTTGTATTTTTTTCTTTCTTTTAATATGGGTAAAGTTGGAAATTTCTTTTAATTTAAGACGAATTTAATGAGTTAACTATCATTTCTTAGTTTTGATAAATTAGTTGAAGTAACTTATATTATGAACTAGAGAGAAAATATCTATTTTTTCTATAATGTATATGGAAATGAGAGACGACAGGACTTGTCATAGGACGATGATGAGGTGAAGGAGAGGTGATGGAAAGTGGGCAACAGTCAATGGGTGCGAGAGGATTAAGCAAAGGTGCGGCACAAGAAGATGGAGAAAGAATAAGGGGTAGAGATGAGGGTTTTAGGTTCTTTTTAAGTTTTAATTGTTTTATTTATGGATTTTATGAAATGCATAAAAGAAATATTTGATTATATAAGTGGGCATGAGCTACCTGAGAGTATGAGTAAATAAATAAATCAGTTACTCAATGACTTGCTCAACCCTACTTCTATCAATGTGTTTCGGACACATTTTAGAAGGATATAGACACATGAACAAGTGTTTGTAATTTTTTTTTTTTTTAAAAATCATCTCAAACTTTGCTATGAATCATCACTCAAACTAAAAAAACAAACATACTTTATATCAAGTTTAAATGGTATATTTTGCTATTAAAATGTTCAAGTGATCCTAATAATCGATTTGGTTATTAAATTTCTATCTCATTTACAAAACCTATTTAATTATCGCATTATTGAATGGATAACATAACGAAGAATGTAGTACTATAAGGAAACACATAAAAACATTCAAGTTTCATATTACCTTTTTTCCCAAGTTGCTTGCATGTAATAATATATGGGACCAAAGGAGGTGACATCCATTTTTAGGCATATGTATCCCCCTATCTTTTATTAGAGATAATCTTATTAGATATACTAACAGACACTAAATATAAGTATATATCGCAACAAAAAATTAAATATTGGTTCATGTTATGAATAACTAACATCCCTCACTATACTCAACTTTATTGATCAAATATATAATGTTTTCAAATATTCAATAATTGGAAAAATGCTGATCCCATGGACCTCCAATAATGCAAGGGCCGCATGTCATGTCCCATATAACCAAACCACAAGCCGAATACAACAAACCTCGACAGCCACCGCTCTCATTGGCACTCTCAGTTGCTTTTCATTTTCAATCAATCAATGTGCTCTAATGATCCAAATTCCCCAAATGCATATATATTCACATATATATATATTAGTCAATTCAATATATATATATATAGCTAATTAGTCATTCATTTCCTGTATTATCAAATATTAATCCCTTCATTTTGTTCCTTTCTTTTTGTCTTATTTTCCATGTCGTGTAATTAATGGATTTGGGCGGTACAGATAAGCTTATCCACACCATCTGTTTAGTTTAGATTAAGCATCACATCATATGTATTATCGATATAAATACCAAACATAAAATCTGTAATAAGCATAATACTAACAAAACGTAATATTATATTATGAGGTGCATATCACTTAAGTCCTAAGTGATTAATTTAATGACATTTAATCTTATTTGAGACATTGTCGAACTCTAAATATAGACATATCTCTCAATAAAAACTCGGACCTTAATTCACTATGTTGTAAGGGACCAGCCCCTTTTCACTTATTCAAGTCTGATTTGGTTGGGTTGTTTTTTCCTTCAAAGATAATTTAGTAGTATTTTCTTGTATAAAAAAAATAGTAGTATTTTCATCCTATATACATACTTGTATTAATAAAATACATAAACGGCATTGGTCTTTAGTGAAAGGAGTTTTGACATCAAATAACCACGAAGTTTTAAGTTTAAGTTCGTGTAAATATATATAAAAAAAAACCTTTGAGAGAGTTACTTTCACTTAAGCCCGGATGTGTTTAGTTCAGCGGAGGTTAGGTTAGGTTATGTGAGACTCATTAAAGTAAGGTTAGGGGAGATTATGAGTTTTGTTTGGTTCAAGAAGATGAGAGGGAAGTTTTGGTTTCTTGTTTAGTTCTGAAAGATAGTTGGGGGAATCTAATTATAAGTGGAGAAATATACCCTTGTTTCTTTATCTATATATTTCCCTTCTTTTATAATTTTTTATTAATAATTAATAGAATTTTAATTTAGCCGTCATGAAAAAAATAAGTGAAATAAACTTAATAAATCTACTTGAATTAATAATGATAGTCATGATTAAATTTATTGCTCCCATTCTTTATAGAAGACAACTTATTATTCTAAGTTTTTGCATTATGATTTATTGAGTAACATAAAATAATTGTCCAAGCATTGGACCGAATTCACAGGGCAAATCCAGGAAATGATGGAGAGACGTTATTCCCATAACCTCTAGGGGTGTTCAAAATATCCCGGTCCCGATTATCCTGGTCTTGTCCCGGAAATTTTATCTCAAGACCGGGACAGGGAAAATTGGGACCGGGATCTAAAAAACCCAGGACCGAGACCGGGATCACACCTTGTGATCCCGGAAATTCCCGGTCCCGTTTTTTTTTCCTTAAAAAATAGGTTATTATTTTATTTTTATATTTTTTACCCCATAAATTAAGTTATTATTTGATAAAATGTATATCACATATTTAGTTAGAGTTAAATTGTATATATCGTGATACAAATCCTAACTATATAATGTATAAAGATAATAACAAAAATGATGAATGTGATGTTAGGATCGGTAGGCATAGCGGAAGAATTTTAAAATTTTCACCGATCCTAATAGAGGATCTATCAACGACGTTTAAACCAAGTTGAAAGGATTCATACCTTTTTATGATTCAGAGTTTTCACGATCTCTAGGAGTCAACACGTCAGGTCCGCTCCCTCTACCGGTATCCACACGAATGCTCTCCAACTGAGACTGCGTGCTAGCGCCTCTAATGTCTCCTAGGGTTTCACTTGCGGCTCTCAATTCTCATGTGCATATGAATATATCTGCTCTATCAAGTTTATAACCTATGAGGGCTATTTTCAAATTTCAAAATTAATCATCATTAATTTCAAAATTAATTGAAAATTAATTATCTTGATGAGCTAATTAAATAAATTCAGTTTAAATTAAATCTGTCCAACAGTTTTAATTTAACCTATTTATTTAATCCAAATAAAGAGCCATTAGATTTAATTTATCTTCATAAATTAAATCTGAGATACTATATCTCTATCATGTTAGTTATTAAATTTAATATATCTTAATAAATTAAATTTAAAACTAACACAATATAATAATATCATATAATATATATATACATATGTATACATATATATATATATATATATATATAAGATATATATTTCGAAAATATATATATCTATATAATATTATTAAATATAATAATATCATATAATATATATATATATATATATATAAGATGTATATTTCGAAAATATATATATCTATATAATATTATTAATGAATTTTATATTATATATATAAATATAAAATTCATCCACCATAAATTAAACATTATCTCGTGTTGGGTCATTCTTGTGTGCGACCCTGGAGGCCCATATGAAGTTGGCAGTGGGCCAATAACTATACTAACCCAAAAGTCGCAAGCGGCCTCTAGCAAGACATTAGACTACCCAATTCATATGAGGATCGTTATCACGATGCAACCTGTCATACAACCATGTCACGTCCCTTTTGTCACACGATATATCAATCAAGGATAAGGCATGGATAATGTCATCCTCTTGTTCCTAATCATTACTTTCTTGATTCCTGAGTAGCCTGATAACAGAGACAGAAACTCCTTTCATCATAGTATGGCTATACATTTCTCAAACTCACTCATCGAGGGGCCCAGTAATATCTCTCTACTAATGTGAGGGATAAATTCCATCTTGATCATTCATATTCCTCTGCATGAAAAACCACTAAGCCCAATCGTAGCCTTTATCATCACCCGGTCAAAAGTGACTTTTGACTAGTTCAAAGCTTAGCAACTCTTATGTAGGAATCCATGATGACCTCAGGTCTAAAGGCATTGTGACGTGATTATACATGAGGAAAGCTTATGACTTGATCCATGTAGCTTTCTCATAGTGGGTCGGTCCAGCACCTTGTACTCTTACAAGTGCCTAAGACTTTGATTCGTATCTTTATATCTTATCAAAGTCATACCGGTTTTGTTTCATCTCTGCTCCCGCATAGATGACCGACTAGGGACATTTTAGGACAATCTTTATGAATTATCCAAGGATACAATTATCACAGTTAACATGCAAATAATATGATAAAAGAATGGAGAAATTTCATTAAAATAATAATGTTCAAAGTACAATGATTGGCCCTTAGGGCACAATTTCCAACATGTGATAATAATATTAATAATAATATTTTATTTTTCAATTCTAGCTTAATTTGTGTGATTTTCATGATCTTATTATGTGTTAAATAATCACTTTAAACACTAGATTATAAAAAATTTAACTAATATAATTATATTATTAAGACCGAGAATTCCCGATCCCGGTCCCGGTTGTCCCGGGAATTTCCCGGGACCGGGAATGACATCCCAGTCCCGGCCAATCCTGGGACGGGAACTTGTAATGGGTGATCCTGGTCCCGTCCTGGGATTTGAACACCCCTAATCACCTCATATTTTTGTTGTTCGCTTCACGTCGCTAGAAGGAAACTCTACAAAGCCACACACTCCAATCAAGCAATCAGAACTGAAAGTGGAAAGGGTTTAGAGAGGGGATGAGAGCGCTGGAATATTGAAAAATTGTTATAAGTAATTTAGTTACAATGAGATATAAATTTTCTCTCACATAAAAAAAATCTCAAATTTGAAGGTTATACAAAGGAGAGAATGTGGCAGTACAAGACTCTCCTCCCCTCATTTCCCTTACTTTCAGCCAAACAAAGTTTTTTAGTCTTTAAACCTCTCCTAATCTAAAAAAACCCTCAACCAAACCCATCCTATCGCCAATCATATGTTCAAATAAAAAATTAATAAAACACGTACTAGGATTGAAGCGAAGGGCCCTGAGTACTCATGTGAGAATAGTTGAGGTACAAAAATGTCATTTTATCCCAAATTAATATTTTAGAATTTAACTATGATCGCCTCTATATAACCTACTAATAGTTAAGTTTGTGGTTTCCCATTGTGTCCTGTCATCTGTGGCCCCCTCTTTCTACTTTCATTAGGATTCTAGCTGCGTCCCCTTCATCATGCCTAAAATGGACATTTCACACCATGTTTTGTCATTTCAGGACTTTTTTATGGTGTTCGAACTGCTTTCATTGGCGGGTCTATTTTGTTTTTATCAAAATAGTTTTGATTACTTGGTCACATGACAATCTCTGATCAAAATTAAACCAGCCCTCTAAAACTTATTGGGTCATGTGCCTAACTTTTGCCCTCCCCAATCAAACTTAACCTCAATGTCCTTTTCCACAGCCTACCCCTACGAGATATTTTGTAACCAACCTGTTTTGGGATTTTGCACCATTAAATTTAAAGTTGAGGAACCAACTCGTTGACTTGAAATTCTTCTTCTTCTTGAGAGAACAAGAACAGTGACTGAACTTCTCTCAGTCATCGTTCAGAAGAACAATCTGTGACTGAGAATATTAAAGAAGGTGGTGGTGAAATGGGAAAACTTGGTCGGATTTTGGACACGTTTTGTCTGTCACCATCATCATCATCGAGCTCAAGCTCTTGCTTCTGTGTGAATTCCATGGAGATTAAGGATTATGAGAATGAGATGAAGCCTTTGGTTGCTACTACTGAGAGTAGTAATGGAGGCCAAAAGCTCAGATTGAAGGATGTGGTTGCTGGGAAACAGACATTGGCTTTTCAATTGAAACCCAAGGTTCTTCTTCTTCTTAAATTTTCTGAAATATAATGAAGTTTCTGTATGTTTATTGCCTCACAAATCTTTCTCTCTGTAAGAGGAAGACAATAAGTGCTTTTACCATGTTTGGCATTACACTAAAGCTTGATGTGTTTGTGTTTGATGAAATGACCCACCCAGATAGTGATATTGAAGGTTTCCATGCATTGCGATGGGTGTGCCAAAAAAGTGGAGAAACATGTGTCCAAGTTAGAAGGTGAGTCTCAAACTATTATTAAATCATTAGTGAATTTTTACTCATTAATTTAAAACTTTTGATAAAGTTGTGTTTTGACATCTTTCTCGCTTAGTTGCTAGCTGAAGCTGTTCAGCCGTTCTTCTTCAACTTTCTATGCCTTTTTTTTTTCCAACATTTTTAATTAAGAAATTAGGTATTAAAGCCTTGAAATTACTCCCTTGGGTCCTTTTATTTCAGACTAAAATTGGTTGGGAAAAAAAAACAAAAGTCCAAAATTTAAATTGCACCGGTTTCTCTTTATAAGAGCTTGGTAAGAATTGTTTGAGTAATTAATATTTTTTTTTTTTCATTTTATCCCCCCCATATTACACTCTATTTGCAATCGTTATTACTCTATTTCTCCCTTACTTACATCATGTAATTTGATCAAGGAACTTTTATGCACTACTGAAATTGGATCGAGTGGTTTTTAATCATTTTGTTCTAATTAGTGATATATTTGTTCAGTGATACATGGGATCCTAAGTTTAGAATGCCCTCTACTGCTAAGAAAAATATTGCTTCAATGTACTGTGTACTATTAGAAAGATATTCTAGAATGTTGAATATATTTAAAAATTAGTTTAAAATATGAATGTTTCCAGAAAAATTAAAATGTATGAAGATACTAGTTACTCCAGGTCAAAAAAAAAGAAAAAAAAAAAAGAAGATACTAGTTACTTGAAATGACATTTCTAATAAAGTGAGAATAAAGAAAGGAAAAAAAGTTGAGACTTGCATACCTATTTTTTATGTCCATTACATGTCTGATCTAAGTATGATTGGCTTAGATTTTTAAAAATAATTTTTATAATTTATAAAATAAGTTCGGAAAAAAATTTTATCTCGATTATTAAAAAAAAATTGAAATCACGGTTTTTGACTTTTGCCCAACACTCATCTAACATATAATTTGTCTCCACTCTCTTTCACGGATTGACTTGAGAGCACCATGAGTTTGTTGAAACTTGAAACCAATTTAATTCCCAAAATAAACTCTCTGGGTTAAATGTTGAAAACAGAAGCAACTAGATCTAGTAATGGCCCGTGTTGTGAGTGATGTGACAAAAAAGCAGTGTCGTATGGGAAAAAGTCAACACAATTATTGCTTATTTTTCCTAGACACAATTATTGCTTATTTTTCTGAGAACATGGTATGGTACAAGTTTGTTTGTTTGTTGTGGTATCTGTTTGTGTAACAGAGATGCTGGTGTGGTGGAACAGGGGTGAGTTCATACAAGGTTGATCTGGAAAACAAAAGGGTGGTTCTTGTTGGGGACATTCTTCCTTTGGAAGTGTTAGAGAGTGTGTCCAAGGTTAAATACGCTGAGCTTTGCAATTAATAATTATATTCTTCCTCCACCATGTAATCTATTGTAATGCTTCTATGCTCTCTCTCTCTCTCTGTTGCAATTATTCTGAGGGCATATTATTACTTCCTTTTGCCTAGCTTTTAGCTTCTTTCTGCAATTCTCTTGCAGGATAGCAAATGTATTATTATATGAGTGTTTGGATGGGCGAAAATATGGTTTATAAGCTGCTTTTTACGTAAATCAAAATAGAACTTCTCTCACATACTTACCTTGTATACCGTAAATCACGATTGAAAAACTGTTTTTAAGCATTCCTATCGTTGTTCCAAACACACAATATGTTATAAGCACGGATGGCGTTTTGAATATCAATCTATGACTTGTAACCAAATATTTCAATTTCTTGTATCATGTCTACTCCTTATATATTATTGACATCCTAATAACATTTTCACATAAATTTATGAAATTAGTTAAAATTAGTTTCTTGTAAAATATTAAAATTATTCTCAATAAAAGCCATTAGTTAAATGAATTTGGTTAATTAGTTAGTAAGCTTTATAGTTAGGAATATTGTGCCTAAAAAATTAATACTTTAGATAAAACATGTTATATGATACTCCTTCCGGTTTTTAATATAAGACATATATATCTAATTTGATTAAATTAAAAAAATTAGTTAATATGATATATATTTTTTAAAACACTCTAATTATCTTCTTTAATTTTCTTATTCCTTTCTTTCTTTAGTTATTGTTGAAGAAGTATCAATAATAATAAATTAAAAAAAATATTGATAAATGTAAAAAATTTACTTTATATTTAAAATTAAGATGAATTTTTTACTTATTTCTTATATTAAGTACTCTAGCGGGTACATGACAAGGATCCTTACTATAATAATCACCACAGGCAAGTATAAAGTTTCGTTTCCTTTAGGAGAAAAACCTCTCACTTCATTTTACCCTAGTCTTAGAAGAAGGATTCCCATCTACCAAACTAGATTAGAGTGTTGATAGGTCCTATATATTTTTTCCCAATTTATGAAGTTTTTTTTTTTGATCAAACCCAATTTATGAAGTTGGAAAAATCATTTTAGGGGTATATATACTATACTTGTTTTTTCCCTATATAGTTTTCGGCCATTTTTAATTTGGTACCACTCTTCTCTTTATTATAAAGTCATATATAATTCATTTTCACATACCAAGAAATCTATTAAATTAATAAGATTTTCCAAATTTATTCTTATTAAATTTTTTTCTCTTTATGCATTTACAACTCATTTTCACATCACTGTCTGTTATTTCTTTCTTTCCAATAAAAATTAAATAAGGGTAAAATTGGAAAATGAATATTGAATATCCTGAAAGTTACTTATGGTTAGAACCAAAAATCTCTCGTACAAGTTATTTATAATAAGGACTGAATTGATAAATGAATCATTTTTCTCTTTATTAAGGGAAAATTCCAAAAAACAACACTCAAAATATCAAAAGGACAAATCAGTACATTGAAATTCAGAAAAGACGGATCAGGCGGATGTCAGAAAAAGGAGGAATCTGGCATTTTGAAATTTCGGCCAAATTACGAAAATGCCATTCAGCACTTCAGACCCACTTCAGAATAACAACATGATCATCGGAATTAACACCTCCAGATTCGTTATTAACAACTTCAATTCTTCTTTTACAATTCACAAGTTTCAGGGCTAATAACACCACCGATCTCGCCATTAACAACTCCGGATTCGATATTAACAACTCCATTTACTTCTTTCGCACTTAACAAATTTCAGGGCCAATAACACCATCAATCTCGTCATTAACAACTCCGGATTCGCCATTAACAACTTCTATGTTGTTATTCCGACTGAGGGCTGAAGGGCATTTTCGTCATTTGGCCGAAATTTCAAAATGCCAGATTCCTCAGCCCGTCTGACACAGCCTGATCTGTCCTTTTGCAATTTCAATGTACTGAATTGTCCTTTTGCTATTTTCAATGTAGTTTTTTGGAATTTTCCCCTTTATTAAATCCTTTAAATTTACTTTGTTAGCACTATTACATTTATAAGTTTGTTTTGTTAGCCCCGTTAACTCCTGTACAGAAATTAATGATGCTAACAAAACAATGTTAAAGAATGTATTAAAGAGGAAAAAAAAAGCCAATACGAGATTGAAAATTGAGAGAAAGTACATGTCCTTACAAAATAGTTTTTCTCGGCATATATTCAATAGCTATAATTTAATGATATAGGCAACTACGTACATTAATTACAAGTAATAGACAGTACTCTGTCTCATCTTTAATATAAGACATATTTATCAAATTTGATTAGATTAAAAAAATTAATTAAATTAATTAATATGACATATATTTTCTAAAACACTATAGTCATCTTAGAAGCGGCTTCTCTCTTTTTCCCTTATGGTCCACTACCCTCCTTTTCTACAAAACTAATAAGTTTTGGTGCAAAAATCTCAAGCTCCTCACCTTTGTTTTTTTTTTTTGAAAAACAACATTCACCATCCTAAAATATTTTTTCTGTACCAGTTAGTTCCCTAAAATATTTTTTCAAGATCCTAAAATAATTTTTCCGCATCCTAAAGTATTTTTTTTAGTGTCAATCAGTACTCTGAAATAATTTTGGTGCAATATTTTAAGACATTTGATGCCCTAAAAATTAGTTCAAGATATGGGATAATACTAAAAAAATATTGCAGAGTATTGACTGGTACTTAAGAAATACTTCTAGATGTTTACAATATTTTTTCAAGATCCTAAAATAATTTTTCAATATTATCCAGTATCCTGAGGTATATTTTTTAGTGTTAGTCAGTAGTCTGAAATATTTTTGATGTAATATTTTAGGATGTTGGATGTACTAAAAATTAATTTAGGATACTGGATAATACTGAAAAAATATTACATAATACTAACTGGTACTGAAAAAATACTTCAGGATGGTGAATGTTGTTTTTTAAAAAATATAAAGTGAGGAGCTTGAGTTTTTTGTGTCAAAACGATGCAGTTTATAGAAAAGGAGGGCAATGGACCATAAGGGAAAAGGGTAAATTAGAAAAAGATTGATAAATATGAAATTTATGTCTTATATTTAAAATCAATATTAACTCCTAAAATAAATCTTATATTAATAATTGGACGGTATACTTTATAGCATGTTGGCAAAAAAAAAAAAAAAAAGAAGATAAAATTAACGGGAGGCCCAAAATTATAAAGGCTTGTTTGTTTTTGTTTTTTGTCTGTTTTTCAAAATAGTTTTATGAAATTGTTTTTAAAAACAAGATTTGAAAACAAGAAAATAAATAAAAATATGTTTGATAGTTGTTCTAAGAAAATCACATTTGAAAACTGAAGGAAAACTATGGATAGATGGAGAGAAGAAATGAGTATCGGGTCGAGTCGAATCCGGCTATTGAGAGCTCACGCAAATATTAAACTACAAGAGCCTAATAGGGATTGGCACAGCAGTGCACCAAAACAAGCAAGATAACAGGAGAGAAGAGATTGTTAGAAAACTTAATAGTATGGGTGAATTGTAACTAGAGCCGGTAATACGGGCCCTATAACACCCCAAATTTTATAATTCACCGAATATATTGTAATTATTCAAAAAATTTAATAAAATGGTGAATATTCATGAGCAAATGGGCAAATTAATTTAAGAAAGGAATTAAATTACAAAAGTGATAGCAAAATCATAATTTTGTCAATTTAGCCCAAGATTAATTATATTCCAACTAATTGAAGTTAATTTCAATTAATCAAGGAAAATAAAGAAAAATGTATAATTGGAATATTCTTGGAAGAATAAATCAAGAATTGTGAAATTATAGGGAATTATACATAATTCATTTAATTGAATTATGTAAATGTTGAAAACAATTTTAGTTCCCTTTTCTTCCAAATTTTCGCCTATCACATGAAAATGAGAGGGAAAAATTGATGAATGAAATTAAATATGCCAAGTGTCATTATCATATGAAGAGGAGATTAACTTATAATTGATTTCCAAGAGCACATGTCTAATTGCTACAAGAACATAGTCATGATGACAATAATACACCACTTGAATGCAAGGTTGAGTGTACACTACATGAAGGCATGGTTGAATGTATGATGGGAATTAGATGGAGTAAACTCAATTCATTAATTGAGTCCATAGTTGAGTGCAAGTTTGGATTTAGTTGGAAAAAAGTAATTTGGTTAGGGAGCATGAGAGGAGGACTATTTTGTGAGGCAAACCAAGGGAGAAAAACTAGTTCAATGGTAAGGGAAGTCAAATGGAGTAATTATGGCCTAAATAGGAAGATGGTATGGGTGGAAGTATGGGTTTTGACAAGTGTCACAATAAGACTTCATCTTGAAAATCAAAGGTTAAGAGGAGAGAAGAGGCATTTTAGTTAAAACACATTTTCCTTCTCTTCCCATGCACATTTCGGCCATCAATAAGAGAGAGAGAGAGAGGAGAGAGCTTGAAGCCATTGAAGATCTAGAGAGAAGAAAGAAGGAGTTTAAGGTAAGAGGTGATTTCTTAAGCATTTCTTTGCAATTTTTCCATGAAAAACCTTCTCTAAACCTTTCTCTTCATAAAATCTGTCATGCCCTTACCTTGTTTTAACCTTTTTTTCAGAGTATTCGTGGAAAATGATATGCGGTTCGATAGGCAACACATGAATAATATGAATATATTGATAATAAGTGCATGATTACATAAATTCCCCATAAGGGTTCGTACATGATCATTACCATCAATGTAGCCACACAGGGCAACTTGGGTATCCAAACCCGTTCCAGTGAAACAGAGATGTTTTCACATCTTCGTTCCACCACTGCAATCCCCTCATATGGTGGTCTGCATTGTTCTCAGCATATCTTCTGTCTTCTTCTGTCTAAATTGTTGGTAGGGGAGGGTGAGATTTGAGAGAATCTCATTAGGAAAACAATACCAATATGCATGTATGATAAATGTTTAATGCATGACATACTAGAATAACATAACTCATGCTTACACAATGAAATAAATGGTTCTATTGGATTCAGTAGGGATAAATAAGTGGAGTTACAGTTTGTCACTTTTTCGGAAAAGACCGAGATAGAGTAATTACGAAAACGTCCCTAAAATCCTTAAACTGGGGCTGTCAAGGGTATTTTCATAATTGGACACTGAATTTGGTGATTTCGAGCCCAGAAATGGATTCTTTGGGTAAAAAATGTTAGGATAGCTCTAGTCAAAATTTTGGAAAAATGTGCCATCAGGCCTGGTACGGTGGGGCCGGGTCGGGGTCCCGGGGGCATTTTGGTAAATTTTCACCATAGACTAATATAACCACAAGAAACACTATAGAAGAGTCTAAAATGATACTTGGATAGGTTATGACCTATTTTTTTGTACATTTAATATTTTAGGACCGAGTCGGAAGCCGAAACAACATGTTTTATGAGGCACATTAAAAAGGGATTGATAAGACGTTGAGGTAGGGACTACCATCCTTTATACACTATGTGAATAATTGTATGCATGTGTTACTATATTTTGTGACATGTGTAACGCCCTAAATTTTGATTAAGGGCTAATGGCAATTATTGAAAATGATTTGGGAATTAAAGTTGATTTGAGATCCGAATTATTACTGGAAATGCCCAACACCCTGTGTTTTAGTATAATTATATGATGAAATAATTATTTGGGCTAAAATAGGGGTATTTGGTGCATACAGAAGAAAAAATGAATAATTATAATGATTGGGCAATTAGTTGGTGATTAATGGAAAATTAATAACTAACTAAGAGGAAAATGAGATGTATAATTAAAATGGCTAATGGAGGGATTAAGGTGACTAATTGGTTGATTACTTTATGATAGCTAATAAAAACCTGACACTTGGCATGTTGAGAAGAAGCAAGAGAGTGTAAAAAGTCAAATCCCCATTTGTTTAATCTTCTCTCTCTCTCTCTTTCCCTCCCATTTTGGCTGATGAGACAAGGAAGTAATCAAATTCGTCCACCATTGGAGCTCCAAGGAGAGAGGAAGTGTTCTTGATAAAAGGTGAGCTTTTGACCCTCTAAATGATCTCCATTGCTCAAACTCATTTCTTTAAAGTTGTTCCTTGAGTTAAGAGCTACATTTCTATGGTTATAGTTTACCATTTGGTGTTGGTTTGAGACTTTAAGAAATTGTGGTGGTTGGAGAATCAAGAAGCTCATTTGAGAAAGTTATTAAGGTGAGTTTAAGAGACCTTTCTATATAAGTTTTGTGCCAAATGCTTTAGCTTGAAAATTATGGAAATTTGGCTTGAAATTTCAAAAATTAGGGTCTTGTGGTGTTTGAGTTGTTGTCGTCATGGATTTGATGCTTTAAGATGTATCTTGGATAGATAGAATTTGATTGAAGCTTAAATGTAAGGTTTGACACCTTTGTGTTGGTTTTGTGCATTGGGCAAAATAGGGCATGTAATTGGGTTGTGATTTTGGTCATTTTGAGGTTGTCATTGTGTTCATTGTGGAAAATTGTATGGGAATAGGTTTGGTTAATGATTTTGGAGTCATTAGACACTTCGGTAGAAAAGTTGGAAATCTATCTTGTGTGAACTCTGTTCTGGGCAGTCAGTTTGTACGAAAGTTTTGAATAACCAAATGATGTTGGAAAATTTTGAAACTTTTCATTCTTAAAGTTCACATCCCAAGCTTCAAATTAGGAATTTCATTTTGGAATATTTGGTTATCATATTATATTTTGGATTATTTTATTGGGAAACCATTGTATATATTGGATTTATGGCTTAGTATTGTGTAATCCCCTAGTAAGGGTAATGGATTATTGGCAATTTTACCTTGTAAAACCCTTATTTATTGAATGGAACCCGAGTGTGTTGGGAATTTACATTGTACTCTGATATTAATGAATGGAATCCAATTGTACATGCCATTTGTGTATTTGAAACGTGAATATGAGACCGTTGTGAATAGGTTTTGTAAAAGTTTTTGTAAACCCTGTTTTGGGCATAAGATTATTTTTATAAGTTTCAAATCATCTTATGGTCTCTAATTCAACGTAATTATGTTTTTACGAACTAATCTCGGACCTGATGGAGAAGGGGGTTACAATATGATTGTGTGCTAAAGGCACAGTACCTAGATGTGGTTTGGTGCTTAATGAAGATATATCAGAAAATCTTAGTTGTGGTTCGGTACCCAATGAAGGTATATCAGAAAATCCTAGTTGTGGTTCGGTGCCCAGCTAAGGTACATTATCGAAAATCCTAGCTGTAGTCGGTGACTCGGCTGAGGTACTTACATGTGAATCGAATTGAACTTTTATTTTTGCCTAATATGGTGCATTGCATATTTAATTTTCACATTTTTTATGTCGATCGTATGTCTCTATGGGGATTCTTCAGAATCTCACCCTATTTTTAAAATAAACATCTCAACGGGTGCTAGTGGGATGAAAGGCAAAGGAGTAGACGCCGAGAAGTAATTGGCACATGTCTCGAGGAAAGGTCAAGGTTGGTGGTTATAATTAGTTTATACTTTAGATATTTTGGGATGTCCTGTAATTATTAAGACTTTCGATGTATTTTGTATTTCATTGATGAATGGGTTGGGATTGTAAACGAATACTTTTATACTATAATTGTACTTTTCTGTGTGCCCACGGAATCTTATCTTTATTACTCTTCAATTATCAAAATGGAAACGGGTGTTGACAGGCCCAACTGGCGGGCCCGTGGGGTATGACAGGGTAGGGTTGGGAAAATCCCAACTCTAAAAAATGCTGGCCTGTGCATAGCTCGCAGGTGATGCGGGCCGGCCCGCAGGTGATGTTGGCCAGCCTGCTGGTTGGCGGGCAATTTTTTTTATATATAAAGCATGGGATATGGATTGCATTTCCAATAATTTGATATTTGGACTCTGTCTACTTGGTGTTGGGCTAGGACAGTTGGCAAGTTGGGCCTAGAATTTGGTTTTTGTTAACAATTATTTTGAACAAAAAAAATTACTCCTTCATTTGCATGGTTGTTGGGCTTTTTTTGTTTTGGGTTTGGACTTTTGGAGGTTCTGTTTTCCCCCATAACTTATGCATGGCAAAAACTTAAAAAAAAAGTACGGGCTGCAGGCTGGCCCGCGAACCCACAATTGCGAGTTAGGGTTTGGGATTCCCCAACCTGTGGAAGTACCCGCAACTGTAAGTTAGGGTTTGGATTCCCCAACCTATGGAAGTGCAGGTCACACTGGCCCGCACCGCATAGCCTGCGGGCTGGTACGGGTCAGCCCGTAAGTTTTAAATCCAAGGGTTAGGTGGTGGAAATTAATGGGGGAGAAGTGGGAGATTTTTAAGAGAACTCTTGTGTAGGAGGGGGAGTGGGTGTTACAAGGAAGTGCTAATATCATATGGGAGCATATGTCTAAAAAGGTCCAGAAGGTTGCTAAAGCAATTTTGGGAGAATCAAAAGGTTTTGGTTGGCAAGATAAAGAGACTTGGTGGTGGGATGAGACTGTTCAAGAGAAAGTCAAGCATAAGAAAGATTTTTTTAGAGCAACACACTTGTGTAATAATGTTGACAATTGGGAAAGGTATTGTTTGGCTAAGAAGGAGACTAAGAAGGCAGTGAGTGAAGCTCGTTCTAAAGCATATGTGGAGTTTTATAAGGAGTTAGGAACAAAGGTGGGAGAGCGTAAGATTTACAAGATTGCAAAGAACGAGGAGAGAAAATCGAGAGACTTGGACAAAGTGAAGTGTATAAAGGATAAAGAAGGAAAAGTATTGGTTACTGATAGAGATATTAAGGATAGGTGGGAAGTTTACTTTTATAAGTTGTTTAATGATGGAGGGGGAGGGCCTTGTGATTGTAAAGATTTGACAACTCGAGAAGGTGATCTCAATTTGTCATTTTATTGCAGGATTCGAGTTGGCAAGGTTAGGGAAGCTCTTAAGAAAATGGAAAATGGTAAAGCTGTTAGGCCTGATGGGATTCCTATTGAAGTTTGGAAATGTTTGGGTAAAGAGGGTGTTTTGTGGCTCACAAAATTATTTAGTGAGATTTTATGATTTAAGAAAATGTCGGATGAGTGGAGGAAAAGTACTTTGATTCCTATTTATAAGAATAAAGGGGATATTCAAAATTGTGCAAACTATAGAGGAATTAAGCTTATGAGTCATACAATGAAATTATGGGAAAAAGTGATTGAGCGCAGGTTGAGGTTGAAGACTGAAATTGCTGAAAACCAATTTGGATTCATGCCAGGAAGGTCTACAACAGAAGCGATTTATTTATTCAGGGTTTTATGGAAAAGTATAGGAGCAAAGGAAGAGATTTGTATATGGTTTCATTGATTTAGAAAAAAGTATATGACCATGTGCCAAGAGATATACTTTGGAAAGCCTTGGAAAAGAATGGGGGTGTAGTTTGCATATATCAAAGCCATACATGACATGTATGAGGGGGTTACAACCGATGTTAGAATGCCTGGAGGTGTATGATAAACCCATTTTATTGCTACATTTTCTATGGGATTTTGTTGTTGTTAGAATATATTTCAGGGCTAAAATAGATAATTTGGGAACATATGATGCTACTGAAATTTGAGCCTTCTTGAATTTAGGTTGCCTCTTTCCCTCATTTACTTCTCATTACTCATTGTCTTGTTTATCATGTCTTGAGAATAAGTATGGGAGATGGGCCATTTCAATAGAATAGGAGTTTAATTTTTTTTAGACAGTGTCACATTGCTCCCGATTTACTCTCTATTTTTGTTTATTGCTACTGTTTGGTGCTCTCTTAGCTTATTTTGAGGCTGTTTGCATTGGGGACAATACAAAATTCAAGTTTGGGGGAGGTTTAGATGTCATTTGCTGCTTTACAAGTGTCATTGCTACTGTTTCTGTGAACATTTCATTGCTGTTATTAAGTTTCTATACACTTGAGTTTCTTTGCACTTAGATTTGCCATTTATTCTGGGCAGAGAAATTGAATATTAAAAATTCAATTTTCATTAGTTGTTGTAGAAGTAAGCTTGATTGAGATATGAGAACTTTGATTTGGCTATCTAATTCTGTATGATTGGTATATGAATGAGTAGTTATTCATGGCATTAGGATCAATTTAGTGTATAATTTTGTCTCTGTTAATGGGCTAGAGGAATTAACCCTTGATGGAAGGTTTTAGAGCTTTATTTCATTCCTAAACATTGAGAGCATACTCCCTAGAGTTAGTTCTCTCTAGAACTTGTCCTAGCTCTTTGTCAAGGCTACATTTATGCATGGGAAGAGGTGTAAATGATAGAGGCATTTGTTCTGAACCTTATATATACCTAAACACAAACTTTAAACAATTGACCCTTTGCAAACCACTTTGAGTGCTTCCTTTTCTTTTCTTTACATCATTGACCATTTGAGTGGAATGCATGACTATAGTTGCAAAATATGGATTAGCTGCTTAAGAAGTAATAGAGTCTAGTGACGTACTTGAAAGGAATTATGTAGTGGTGTTGAATTCAATGTCAATGAAGTATGTACAAGTAATCAGCTGTGAAGTTTTGTGCTTACAGACTTGATCTCTAAAAAAAGAAAAAAAGAGTAGGAAAAAAAAGAAAGAAAAAGAGCAAGTAGAAAGAAAAATCGAAAAAAAAAGAAAAAACAAGAAAAGAAAAAAGAAGAAGCAAATAATGATAGGAAAAAAAAGAGAAAAAGCATGAAGAAAGGGGAAAAATGAAGAAAAAAAATTTAAAAAAAACAAGAGAGATCAATTAAGCATTTAATCTTGTTAAAGTAGCAGCTGATGTACTGTGTGCATAATACAATTGACGTTATGTGAGTTTCAGCTTTGATTGATGTATTATACACATGTAGAAGAAAAAAAATTAGGAAGTTGGTTGTAGTTTTGCATGCTTCTTGAATATACCTTTTTGCTTAAATGGTCAATGCTTAATCTTTCCATATCCATCACAACCTTTCCAACATTACAGCCTAAAGAAAGACCTCTTGATATATTAATTCCTATGATTTTGAGTGGTGGAGATATTAGAGCTTTGACAAGCTTATGGTAGAGGCTAGCCTAGGAGAGAGGAGAGAAAGAAGCCTATATGAGAGAAGAGAGAAACACTAATTCCTGTGAGTCCTTGATGCCTATTACTAGTTACAAGATTGTGCATTAAAATGGTTATTTTGTCTGGATGATTACAAGTTTTTGTGTTGATTGTAAAGATGGAAGTGGTAAGATTAAGGAGCTCATATATTAGTTAAAGTTTGCTGCTAAAATGATTATTGAGAATTCAATTATAGATTGAGATTTATTTTCCCAGGAGTGCAAATATTCTAGTGTGGGGGAATTTGATAAACCCATTTCATTACTACATTTTCTATGGGATTTTGTTGTTGTTAGAATATATTTGGGGGCTAAAATAGATAATTTGGGAACATATGATGCTGCTGAAAATTCTAATATATGCAGGGACAAAGTGGTGATATAAGCAATCTTGAATCGTGAGAAAAAGGATTAGTTGCGAATAGTAGAAGGAAGTCAATGTGAATGTGTTGGTGTGGGGGCCATAAGATAAAGGCAAACACATTAACTAAAGAAAGGAATTGGACCAGCTATCATGTACCAAATTTCTCAATTTCTTAATGCTTTTGATCATGGACACATGGAGGATGATCTACATGTTGATTTCACTTTGGCTTCCCATGCCCAAAGAATTCTTTTGCACACACGAGGAGAGCTAGAGACAGGGAGAGGACTTTATTTTCTAAAGGAGTAAAAGCTTGCTACTGGAGAACATGTTGGAGACTTTTGGACAACAACAGGAGATTAATTTTAGGGGCTTGGAATTCATCAATATATTTTACTCTTCTTCGACATTAGCTGGATGATTTTTCTTTTCGCCACTTACCTTCAACCTCCCCATCTCTGATTCTTCTCATCGTTTTCTACAAGATCCTGCCATGGCCGAGTTGCAGAGGGAATTCATTGGAGATTATTCGAGATCCATGAGCAGCTAGACTTCCATTCTTCCTGAGATTAGCAGCCGATGCTGGAGCAGTGAGCATAATAAGGAGTTTCTATCAGATTCTTTCTTTTTGTAGATTTACGATTCATGTGTATCTGTTTAGAACATTGGAGTTGTACTTCTCAGATAGATTTAGACTATATTCACTATGAAGTATGATTTGTATTGTACCCAAGTGTCTAATTCTCTCTGACTTAGAGTAGGTTCGATTGCATTATGTGGTTCGTTGGAACTCGATTGTGTGATCAGATTGATTGATTCTTGATGAATGTTGTTCAATATTCATTTCAGGAGTTCTAGATGCAATATTTTCTTATACTTGATAGTGAGTATGATCGATGGTCTCGTTTGAGCTATAATAGGTAGAAATTCTATAGCCTATGATAATGCAATGAAAGCTAGGCATTAATCTCAGGAAGATGTATTCATCATTTGCGTCCTGTTTTACACATTCTCAAATTAGAAAATTATAAAAAAAACAATAGAAATAGATTTAATGTTAGCTAATGGTCATACTTTCAACAAAGCTTCTCTATTCAATTAATTTGTTTAAGAGCTCTCACTACTGAGATTCAAGATTACTTTACTCCTCAAGAGAATCAACCTAGGTTGTACTACTATATTGCATATTTAGTGTCCTAGTATTTTGATAAAACTTACACGATAGAGTTAATCAAATTGGCGCTATTTCCGGGGAGCTTAATTTCCTTGAATTTTAGTTGTTTGGGTGCTCTATTGAAGTGGCCTCTATTGAAGGAAAAATGGTAGAAAGTCATTTGAGGTGGTTTGGACATGCTCAACGAAAGCTGTTGAATGCACCGGTAAGGAGGGTTGATCAAGCAGTATGGAGTCCTATAAAACGAGATCGTGGAAGGTCGAAGCTTACGCTTAATGAGGTCATAGAGAGAGACATTTTGATTAATAATATTCCTAAAGATATGGTTTTCGACAGAGCACAATGGCCTCGTGCGATCCATGTGGCCGACCCCACCTAGTAGGATAAATGATTTATTGTTGTTGTATTTAGGAGGTACGCGTACCCTGAGGTGGAGTGTCGTTCATCTATATCTCCTTCCCAGTCGACGTCAGAGTATCCTCTAGATGCATATCTCTACATTGGTAACATAGCTTGTAATCTATGGTTCCCTTTAGGTACCTCATGATTCTCTTCATAGCTTCCCAATGCTTAATTCCTGTGTTGGATTGAAAATGGCTTACAAGCCTGACCGCGAAGCATATGTCTGGTTTAGTACATAGCATAGCGTACATCAAGCTTCCAACTTCATTGGAGTATATGACTATTTTCATGCTCTTTATTTTGGATTCTTCCACAGGACACATGTCTGTGCTGAGGTACTGTCCTTTAACAACAGGGGTATCCATAAGGTTGCAGTTTCTCATATTGAAGTGTTCTAAGATCTTTGCTATGTATGTCTTTTTATGACAAGGATAGAAATCTTTTTGAACGGTTTTGCTTTATCTTAACTCCTAAGATATATTCTGCTTGTCCCATGTCTTTCATTTCAAAGTTCAAGGATAACCAGTACTTGATTGTTTTAACTCCCTTAAGATTTGTTCCAGCCAAGAGTACATCGTCTACATAAAGAGACAAGATCACAAAATTATCTCCAAACTGTTTTATGTAGACATAGTGGTCTTCTTCGATCATTTCAAAGTTGAATATGGTTATTTCTTCTTGAAACATTAGATACCACTATCTAGAGATTGTTTAAGAACCCATTTGTTCCCAATTTCCTTTCGGCCTGGTAGCAGGTCAACCAATTCCCAAACTTGGTTAGCTTTCATGGAATCCATCTCCTCTTTTAAGGCTTTTTTTCCATTTTTTCTTAGTAGGTCCGGTAAGCACTTCTTTAATGCTTTTCGGATCTTCCTCATTATCTTTTGGGTTGATAATGAGTATTCCCCTTTGATAGAGAAGCGTTTTCTAGGGATTTTATCCTTTTGGCTTCTCCAGGGTGGGAGATCTTCAGGATTCTCTTCCTGAGCGTGATTTACACATTGTGAAAATGACTTATTTCTCCGACTCGAGTCAGTAATCTGAGGAGTGCCTTCTACTTCCTCACTCTCATATAGAGTTTCAGTTTGATTAAGGTTTCCTTTGCTAGGAAAATCTACTTCTAAGAATACTGCGTCTCTTGATTCTACCTTAGTCATTGAGCTGGCCTCATTTTCACTAATAAAAACGTATCCTTTTGATTGCTTAGAGAATCTTATAAAGATACATTTCCTGCCTCTTGGTCTGAACTTTCCATATTTATGGGACGAGTTGTGTATATAGGCTGTTAGATCCCCATGGTTATAAGACACTTAGATCTGGCTTATGTCCTGTCCACAACTCATAAGGCGTAGAAGTGACTGATTTTGAAGGCACTCGATTAAGTATGAATGTTGCAGTCAACAATGTGTCACCCTAATATGAAATTGGTAGTTCTTCTTGTGACATCATTTTCCTAACCATATCGAGAAGGGTTCTATTCCTTCTCTCAGCTACCCCGTTTTGTTGGGGAGTTCTAGGGATTGTAAGCTGTCTGGCAATTCTTTTTTCATCACAGAGTGTTTTGAACTGTTCTGATAGGTACTCTCGACCCCTATAAGTTCTTAAGGCTTTGACTTTGCAGTTTAGTTGATTTTCAACTAAATTGAGGTACTTCTTAAAGCATTATAAGCTTCAGACTTGTAAGAGATCAAGTATACATGCCCATATTGTGAAAAATCATCAATAAATGTAATAAAGTACCACGCTCCATGTCGTGCCCTCACACTCATAGGTCAGCAGATATCCGAGTGTATTAGTTTAAGAGGATGTTCTGCTCTAGTTGCCTTTTCGAAGGCTTTCCTTATGCTCTTGCCAGTAAGGCAATGCTCACATAGAGACATTTCCTTTTTCGACATTTCTTCTCGCAATCCTTCATTTGCTAGTTTGGTCATGCGTTCTTGACCAATGTGTCCTAATCTGGCATGCCATGTATCATAATTATCATTGGAGGAAATCGTATAGCAATGACTAGAATCAAAATCATAATTCATTAAAACAAAGAAACCATTCAAAATACAACCAGATCCGAAAAAATTGTTCCTATTTGAAATGTCAACAACTTGATCATAAAAGTTAGCATTAAAATTGAATTTAACTAAAGAATTAACAGATATAAGGTCTTGTTAGATATGCATAGTTTTGATGATGTCAAATATAGATGTCAAATATGAGCAAAAGGTTTGTATAATATACTTATCTTCTACATTGACTAACTGCTATATTTAATGTTGTATATCTTGTAGATTAATCATAAACCTAATGGTGGGTTGATGTTATAATGCCTCATATGTGGAGATGATCATCAAGAAGAAAGTCAAGAGGCAAGGGATTTAAGAAAGAAGGCATTGCAAGAACTAATGGGAATATCAAGCAAAGATTGAAGATATTCAAGAAGACATCTAATTGGGTTATGAAGAATGATCATCAATTCAAGAAGATATCTAGTTGGGTTATGAAGAATGATCATCAAGTGGCAAAACAAGAAGAAAGAGATTGAAGAAAGAAGAAGAAAGATTTAAGAAAGAAGAACTTGTAAGATCAAATGAGAATATCAAGATTCAAACTCTTAAAAGTAATACCGGAGGTTGGAATGGGTCAATACGAAGCTAAAATGATGTATACGGAAGTTATGGTACCTCTGGGGATGATTACTCGAGTAATCACTCGAATAATATGGCGCTGCCTCATTTTGGAGATGGCTACTCGAGTGATCTGCAAAGTTACTTGAAGATTACTCGAGTAACCACTCGAGTAATGGCACTTTGTTTTCGCGTGTCAGGACAGAGGTTCCGTATTTTGGTCATATCTCTCTAACCACAGGTTGGATTGATCTGAAACCGGTGGCATATGAAACTAAACTCCCAACACAAACTATGGACACCAAGGAGTTCAGATGACAGAGATATGATCTGTTGAAGTTGACACATGAATCAACGTCTTTTACAAGAATAAGGTTCAGTATTTTCGACATAACTCTCAAAATACATATCGGATTGAGACGAGACTGGTGCCATATAAAACTAGACTTAAAGAGCTTTCCATGGATATATAATGTTCCATATTTTAAGTTATATGCTAAGAGCTATGCCTTATGGAAGTTGATGCTCGTGATTTCAGACTTTGTCTAAATATAGAAGATATTCTTTGGATCATAACTTTCTATATACAAGTTTGGAGCTGATTCCTATTGCATTGGAATGTAGACTATGAGAGCTTTCCGATGATATATAATTTGCCATGTTTCGAATCAAAATCAAGAATTCACTTGAAGGGCTTACTCGAGTAATCTCCAATTTTATTTGGAAGCTTACTTGAGTAAGCACTCGAGTAATGTAGTTGGAAATGCTCTCGGCCAAGATTTGAATGATATTACTCGAGGGACCATTTGAGTATTCTGTAAAGTTATTTAAGAGCTTACTCGTGGGATCACTCTAGTAACTAGAGAAGAAATTTTCCAGTAGCTCTCGCCCAAGAAATGACCCATATTACTCGAGAGACTACTCGAATAACCAGATAAGAAAAAGAAACATTACTCGAGGGATCACTCAAGTAATGAAGTTGGAAATGCTCTCGGCCATATTTTGAATGGGATTACTCAAGGGCTCACTCGAGTAATGACCCAGGCTTACCCGAGTGACCACTCGAGTAATACTTCCCAGGAGAACAGAACAACGTACTGAAGCTTTCAAAAATCACGGGATTAATTATGAAACTCACTCTTCTTGCTTCCAATCATTCTTACACTTTATTGTATTAGTGTTTAATGTATTTCTCTAGGAATGCAATGAAGAGATGATGTGAAGAGATAAAAGCTGACTTTACGGAAGTGGAGCGTCCACCAAGCATAACGGCTAGTTTTTCAAATATGAAGAATGGTCAAATGAAGCAATGGGATTCTAACGGACAAGTTGAAATGCTCAAATGGTCATCAATCCTCATCAACTATAAATAGAAGATCATCCAAAATGGAAGAGACCAAGTGTGCATACATCGTCAAAATGTCAACATCCTGACACTAACGCTCATCGCACATACTCTTTGTTTCTCTAGCTTCTATATTATTTACCTTTAAGAGAGAAGTTATTTGTATTATACTTCAGTGAGTATTTTATCCATTCTGTGAGAGAGTTTGTAAACACTTATATTTCTGAATTAATCTCAAGGTAGAGGGACCTTGAGTGGGTTGATTTCCTTACAGAAAGTTGTAGAGAGATTCGCGGGTAAGACTTTCTGCTCGTAAGACTTACAAGGTGCAAGCAGTAGAGAACGTTGCTGGTCGTAAGACTTACAGTGGCGTAAGCAGGAGAGAACATTGCTGCTCGTTAGACTTGCAGAGGTAAGCAGGAGGGAAAGGTCTTCGGCATTGCTTCTCTCGTAAGACTTGTTGTAAGGGGGAGTATCTTGGTGAGAGATTTGTAAAAGGCTACACAAGTGCCCAGCTAAACTTGTGAGGTTGTAAAGGCTTTTCTTGTGCTCGGATTAAACAAGAAGATAGTGGATTTGAAAATCTCAGGAGGAGCCTGGGGACTGGACGTAGGCCATCGAAGATTGGACTGAACCAGGATAAATCACAGTTTGCATATTCTCTTCCTTAAGCTCTTATATTTCCAGTATATATTAACTGTTGATTTATGATTCATTACTGTCATATTTATTGCTTCCTCTAAGATGCAAAAAGATTTTCAAAGTTCTTAAGATTTTTATCTTACACTTAATTCACCCCTTTCTTGGGTGTCAACCAGTTCTAACAGGTTTCATCAGATATCCGGAGCGTAGAGGACATCTTGCAAAATTAGGGTTCGACCGCTTTGTAAAGTTAGTTTATAGGTGCCGATCCCTTTGACTTCTACTATCGCATTGTTCCCAACATAAAGCCATATGCTTCTAGCTAGTAGCCTGCGAAACTTTGTGAAGTTCCCACGATCTCTACTCACATGGTCTGTTGCCCTTGAGTCTACAACTAGTACTGGGAATTCGGGCCAGCCCGAACCCGACGGGCTGGCCCGACACGGGTTGGCAACCCGACGGGTTGTGCTACTTCAGCCTGACTCCCTAACGGGCTGCCAAATTGGCAGCCCGAGCCCGTTTAATCGGGCTGACGGGTTAGCCCGCCAGCCCGATTAAACACTTAAAAAAACATACGCATATTAAAGACATACGCATGACAAATTTCAGATGCAGAGTTTCAGATTCAGAATCTCACACTCACTGCCTCCCACGCCGGAAAAGCATTACAGATGATTACATATTTACATAAACCATGACAAATTGATAGAAATTTGGAACCATTACATACGATGAGAGTATTAGATGAGGGGAAATGGAAAATTGGAAACAATGGTTGCCAATCCACTCAGAAGAAATGGGGAACATATTACAGATCTAAACAATTCGAACAAAATTAAAAAAAAATTACCTCACTGCCTCACACAAACACACGGTGGACGGTGAAGACAAAGGTAGTCGCCGGACACGGGTCACGAGAGGAACTGAGGAAGAGGCGAAGAGGGAGACGAAGACGGAGAGACCGAGAGGTGAGGATCCGCCGCCGACGAGACAAGATGGGCCACCCACCACCGCACCAGTGCACCACCGTCCGCCAGCAAGGCCATCGCCTGTGAAGACCGAAGAGGGAGACGATCTGAGACGAAGGCGGAGAGGGTGAGCCGGCGAGAGGCGAGAGAGCTAGGGTTCGGTGCGGTCACTGGTCAGACTCGAGATGAGAGACAGAGAGAGCGTGAGGCCGTGAGCGAGGAGCGAGGAGCGAGGATCCGAGGGGCGAGGCGAGGCGAGGAGCCGAGGACTGAGATTGAGAATCTTGACAGGGTGAGAAAGAGATAGAGACAGAGTGACTTTGAGTGCGATTTTTTTTTTAATATTTTAATTGGTTAAACGGGCTAACCTGTTTAACCCGTTTAGCCCTTTTATTAAACGGGCTGAATTCCCCTAACCCGAGCCCGTGAATTTTGGCGGGCTGACGGGCTCAACCCGCCAGCCCGCCCCGTTTTACCACTTCTATCTACAACCCACACAGGATTAGCCTCAGCTATAAAGGCAGTACTAGAAACAAAAGAAAAATGAGAAGAGTTGTCACATAGTACCTTGTTCTTCTTAGGGCAATCTTTAGTGGCAAAATGGACTTTCTTTTTGCAATAGTAGCACTTGACCTTTAAAAGGTCTCGCTTTTTTACAGGTTTCTTGCTCTTCTTAAAGGCATTTTTATCCTTCTTTACCCCTAGGTTGCCCTTCTTCTTGTGGGGTCCCTTGACTTCATTAGGCTTTTGCTTCTAGGATGGAGCTTCTTTTTCTTCAGTTAAAAGTGCTTGACCGTTGGTCTTTGCACCATCCATATAGTCATCCTCCAGTTGGATGTGACAAGCAATGTCAGCAAAAGTCTTGATGGTATTATTGTGAGTTATTGTGTGCTTCATATGATCCCAACTAGCAGGGAGTGACCTCACAACAGCTTGCACTTGCTGTGCTTCAGAAAGGGTTCCTCCGGCCTCGATAAGTTCCCTTATTATGTTCTGCATTTTCCTTAGATGCTGCCTAATAGTAGTGTTTGGACCCAGCTTATAATTGTCAAGCTTGAAGGTAATTCTTCTGAGCCTCGCATCAAAAGTACCGTTAAACTCCTCTTTCAGCGTTGTCCACATGGCAGAGGCAATAACATGTCCTTCAAATTGACATATCACATCGTCAGCCATTGCCACAAGGATTGTTATCTAAGCAATGGTATCCTTTCTTTTCTAGGTTGCAAAAGCTTTATGTTCCCTTTGTGATGCATTAGCATCGGGCTGTTGAAGCACAATGGTCAAGACGTCTATGACATCTTGTTCCTCCAAGACATATGAGATGTTATGGCGCCACATATCGAAGTTCTCACCATTTAGCTTATCTCCTCTAACAAGATCAACAATAAAAGTCTTGCTTGTCATCTGAGCCATTTTTTTGTCACATAGACAACATGCGTTTTTCATTAGGTATGCAATTACATTTAGAGATACAATCTCTTGTTTAAGTAAGAAGAGAAATTAATAGAATGAGGGCTGGCTAGCTTTGTGTTCAGGAATTAACTAGGTTGACCCCCATCCTACTCATTCTAGTTTACCGCTCATTTTTCTTATATTCTATTCTTATTCAAACATATCCCCATAAACTGAATTTTCAAGAAAGCATAAGTCCAAAAAACTCCCACTCAAATAAAACATCATATGCAAGTAGAATAAATAATTCAAAAATAATTTATTCTTTAAGCAATAATCCATAAAAGGTTCATATGAGTTGCTATAGAATTCAAAATTTAAAAATAAGCAAACTATAACATAGATAATCAAGTTTCAATAACGAGGTACATCAATGCCAAAAAAATTGGATAAGAAGTTTCAATAACGAGGTACATCAATGCCAAAATCTTGTAAGGTTCTCCTAGCCTTGGCTCTATGTGCTCCTACATCAATATTATTTAAGCCTTTCTTGAAAACGTCTTTCTAAAACCCTAGGCCATGGTGATGACCCCTCTTTATCACTTGCTCACGGTATTCCACCATTGCTCTTGTATAGAACTCAGCATCACTAGCATTAGTGACTTGTCTACCATATCGACAGATAACTCCATAGACACTCTTGATTTGAACATAATCATTAGCACCCCTTTCAGCAAGTGATTTAATTAAAAGACTAGTCCTTGGTCTATCGACCTCTTCCTCTTCGAATTCATTATATATGATTTTTGCTTTCTCTACTTGCTTTACCTCATCAGGTGTGTTGGAGTCTTGTAGTAACAAAAGAGGACCTTTCTTGTTGGTGCTACCAACTCTACTTGTGGTCTTTGTCTCTTTTTCATCATCAGAACTCGGAGAATACTCAGAAAGGACCCTATTAAAGAAATGGTCAATCTCAACACTTGTCATATCTGACCAATAATTGTTTAACACGAAGAAAACAATTTTCAAAAATTATTTTAAATAATTTAAGGTAAAAAAACAACTCAAAAACATATATAAAACATTTTGAATGATTTCCAAAAATAGACAAATAGCATACGAATGTGAAGATCATGAATTTAGAAATTTTTAGGGCAAAAAATATCCCAAAAATACCCCTGTACGGGCCCCCAAAAGGCTTCTGGGTGGAAAATTCATGAAAAATAAAAAAAACAGAGAAGTTAACTCTCGAGAGGAGGTGCATGAAGGCCATGCGCCTCCTTGGAAACCACTATTGGACATGGTGACAATGTCATTGGACTTGTCTCGGCGCACTGAGTCTGATAGTGTCTTAACTTGGCCTATATGGCCTCAGGGTGGCTCCTATAGGCCACAAATGCGCATTACTTCCCAAGGATTTTTTTAAAAACATAATAAAATAGTTTTTTTTTGAAATCGAGTTGGGTCGATTCGGGTCTGTTGAACCGGCCTATTGTCCTTTGAATGGGTTTCAGGTCAGGCAGACCCGAAACCCTACATTTCATTTACTCGAAACACAATGCCTCTCACTGGCAGGAATGACATCATTTTGGCCAGCTCAAAACGTCGTCATTTCATTTAGTAAAACGACGCATTTAGGGGTTATGGCCAAAATGACGTCGTTTTGGCCCCCTTGGGTCGTCTTCAACCTCTGGCCCATTCATCGTGACCCGACCGAAGCTCCGACAGGTCTGTCGTGACCTGCCTGGCTTCGTTTGCTTATTTCTCCCTCATCTGACCTCCATTTCATGCGATTCTAGTGCCTTTGGGACCACCTCCTCGAGTACTTCACATTTATCACTTTTGTTCACACAAAAACTCATGTTTTTTAAGACCCAATTCTTTGAAGCTTATCGGTCACCGTTGGATTCACACAGAAAACACAGTCTAGCTCTTTCTTCTTATGTTTTATGATCTCATGCACTTATTTATACATTAAAGTTGTCGTTTTTGAATTCACACAGTTTCCAGAAGCAAACGACCATTTACAAAGAAAATTTGTAGAGAGAGAAAGAGCATATAGAGTGTTTGTAATGCCCCAAATTTCAATTAAGAGCTAATGATGATTATTGAGGGTAATCATTGAATTAAAGTGGAAAAATTATGTGTTTTATGGAAATATTAATTAATATGCCATGATTAGTGGAAATTGAAAGAATAAAATTATTGGGCAATTAGTTAGTGATTAATAGAGAAATTAATTACTAGCTAAGAGAAAAATGAGATATGTGATTAAATGGCTAATTGGTGACTTATTTTATGAGGGCCAATGGGATAGCAATACTTGGCAAAATGGTATGATGGAAGTTGTTAGAGGAAAAGTCAAATGGGTATTTTATATTTTATTTTCTCTTTCCTCTCTTCCCTTATTTTTTTTCGCTGGTGATGTATGGAGGGAGTATCATCATTATTTTTCATCTTCCTCCACACTCATTTCTCTCATTCTCTCTCTCCATTTCGTCCTCCATTGTTGGGCAAGAGGAAGAAAGGAAAAAGCTTGAGGAAATATAGGTAAATGACCTCTAATGCCAAAGTTTACTTCATTAATGTTGTTCCTTGGAGTGAGAGCTTAAATTTGATGATTGTAGTTTCTCCATTGGTGGTGATTTGAGGAGTCACGAAAATCTGGTAGTTGGAGAATCAAGAAGTGTCTTTAAAAAAGTTGAAGAGGTATGTGAATCAAATTTTTCTATTTATGTTTCATGCCATTTGATTGTTAGATCCCAAGTTTTGATGATAACAATAAGTCAATTATGTGAAAAATATGTTTTTAGAAGATTGAGAAAAGTTTCCAAGTTACCAAATGCATATTTAATGATTTGTTGATATCTGCTGTGAAATTGCACTGGAGTGCTCGAGCAAGGATTTTGCACTCGAGCACAAATCTTCTCTATGCTCGAGCAGACGCGAGAGAATGCCATAGAAGTCATTCTCACTCGAGCACACATGCGAGTGAGAGTCTGCAAGTGTCTGGCCGAGAGCAAGTAATGGCATGCTTCCTTCATTCACTCGAGCAAGGTACTGCGAGTGTTTGGCCGAGAGCAAGTGATGGGATGCTTCCTTTGTTCACTCGAGTAGGGTACTGCGAGCACTTGGCCGAGAGTCATGAAGTTCAGAGGAGTGCAAGTGTGCTCGAGCACACCCGTTCATGCTCGAGTGACACATCAATGCCTGCAAGTGAAAATTCATTCCCTCTCTAATTCTGCTGCAAATGCTTGTTCAAAAGGTATAATTCTTGAGAATATTCTTCTCACTCGAGCAGGAGTCTTTGTGCTCGAGTGAGGGCTCAGATCACTCACGAGTGAAAATTCTATCCCTTTGAAAATCTGATGCGAGTGATGATATTGAGAGCATATTCCCTGAGAATATGCGTCTCACTCGAGCAGAGGTAAGTGTGCTCAAGTGAGGGTCCATATCACCCGCGAGTACAAATTCTCACTCTTGTCAAAATGGTGTGCGAGTGATGACCCGAGAAGACATTTCCTATGAAAATTACCAAATCACTCGAGCAGAGGTTTTGTGCTCGAGTGAGACCCCTCTTCACCCGCGAGTGAAGATTCTGTCTCTCTGAAATCCCATGCAAGCACAACCCGATAACAGACGCTAATGAAGGAAAATAGGAGATCACTCGAAGTGAGACTTTCATGCTCGAGTGATGCCCTGTTTGACCACCGAAAATGCTAAGTATCACAACGTTCATTCCGAATATGGTTTATTATTATTAATTCATATCATCATTACTCTTTATCATTGTTTAACATTGTTTTGATTATTTTAAAAGTATAATACAGGAATATGAACGTTGGAATTGAACCACATGAGGAAAGTCAAACAACGGCAGACAATATGATTATATACACGCTGTCACCTACCGCACTCAGATTATTCAAAACATGCGCGTGTCTTCCATTAATTTCAAATGTCCCGCTCCACAAATGAAGAGTTTCCAAACGGGCAAAAACTGGAGCAACTATATATACAGAGATTCAAGGAGAACACAAATAACAACGTAGCACATGCATTCATAAGCTCATACCAAGTTTCTGCTATTCATCATTTTCCTCTGTATACACATTGATCTTCAGTGTTTATTCATTAGCTCTGTAAGAGAGTCTTCATACAATTCAAAATTCTATGTGTATTTGATCTCAAGGTATTGGGACCTTGAGAGGGTTGTTTTTCCTTACGAGAGAAGCCGTTGAGAGAATCCCTTGTTGTGTCTTCCACTCTTAAGCCTTATAAGATACAAGCAGAAGAGAACGTTGCTGCTCGTAAGACTTACAGTGGTGTAAGCAGGAGAGAACGTTGCTGCTCATAAGTCTTGTATACATAAGCAAGTGAGAAGAGCCATAGGTTGTTTTTCTGCACGTAAGACTTGTCGTAAGGGGGAGAGAAGTTTCTTGTTAAGAGAATATTTCTGCTCGTAGTCCATTCAAGGACGATTGTTGTTTTGTGGCATTCTGAGAGCCCATTGAATCTCGGAGGAATAGTGAAAATCTCAGTAGGTCTTGATCTCTGAGGACTGGACGTAGGCCTTGTTATTGGGCCGAACCAGTATAACTCTCTGTGTTCAAATCTCC
Organism: Inga laurina; assembly: GCA_963855925.1. Lineage (NCBI taxonomy): Eukaryota > Viridiplantae > Streptophyta > Magnoliopsida > Fabales > Fabaceae > Inga > Inga laurina. Next base: position 19,880,528 of record OY979702.1, on the reverse strand, counting down.
TCAACTCTACTCTATCTACTATATTTTTCATATCACCACATCAAGCGAAAAATTTATAACATCACCCAATTCACCCCCTCTTGGGTGAAGCTTGCCTCTTACATTTGGTATCAGAGCCTCGTCTTCTCCGAAGAGCTTAACAGCTTGAGAAGGATCCTACAAATGGCAACAATGGGTGAAAATATCCTTCCAGATGGAGCTTCAATCACTAGACCTCCTGGTTTTGCCGGAGAACATTTTTCATTCTGGAAAGCCAAATTCAGAGTGTTCGTGCTGGCCAACGAGTATGGATTATGGAATGTTATACAAGATGGTGACTATGTTCCAATGAAGAAAATCGAAGATAGAGCAGTTAAAAAGAGCCCAGATGAGTTTGACGAGAATGACAAAAGGTTAGTGACATTAAATAGTAAAGCTATTCTAATGATACAGAGTGCTCTTAGTCAAAAAGAATATTTTCGTATATGTACTCTACCAACTGCCAAAGATATGTGGGATGCTCTTGAAATTGCTCACGAAGGTACATCTGGAATCAAAGAAAATAGAATCAATACTTTAATTACAGAATATGATCTATTTCGTATGAAATATGGAGAAAGTATATCAGAATTTGAGCTAAGGTATACTCATCTTGTTAATCAATTATCTGCTCTTGGAAAGTCGTTTGATCAAAATTCCCAGGTGAGAAAGATTCTTAATATTCTTACGAAAGAGTGGGAAGCAAAGGTGACAGCCATTGAAGAAGCCAAAGGAGAATCTATGAGATCCGTAGCTGCTCTCTTTGGAAGTCTTTCTGAATATGAAGGTAAGTTGAGATTTAAAAAGGAACTTGAAGAATTCGATGATAAAAAGAAAAAGGGAGTTGCACTTAAAGCTATCAAAGAACAAGAAGAAACTTCCGAGAATGAAGATGTTCCTAGTGATGATGAAATGGGAATGATCGTGAGAAAGTTCAAGAAATTCTACAGAAGAGGACAAAGAAATTTCAAGAACTATAAAGGTGGACCAAGCAAGAAAGAAAACAAAGAACAACAAATAGTATGCTATGAATGTGGGAAACCAGGACACATCAAATCTGAATGCTTCAGAAACAAAGACAAAAAGAAGCAGAAAAAGAAAGCATATATATCATCTATTTGGGGTGATAGTTCGTCAGACGAAGAAAATGACAACGACGAAGTAGCTAATCTATGCTTGGTAGCTAAGGAAGAAGAATCAGACTCTGAGGTAAGTGACTCTGAACCCTCTTATGATGAATTGTTATCTGAATATAATGCATTGCATACAGAATTCATCAAAGTTGCTAAAGAAATGGTTAGTTATAAGAAGAAAGTAAAAGAATTAGAAAGTAATGCCATATCATCATATGAAATGTGTAAAGAGAAAGATAAGAAAATAGAAGATTTAACAAAGATTGTTGAAAAGTTTACTAAAGGAAGTGAAACACTCAAGGTTATTTTAAATTCTCAGAAAGTTTTATTTGATAAATCTGGAATTGGATATAATGCTATGCATAATAAGAATAAAAAGAATAGTAGAGACTATCTTAAATATTTTAGGAATTCTGTGCATACATCGAATCCATTTGTATCATGTAATTATTGTAATAGGAAAGGACATTATACTTCATCATGTTATTTCAAAAAAGGACAGGTTATTGGAACATATAAATGGGTTCCGAAAGGGACACATATTTCAAATACTAACCACAAAGGACCCAAGAAAGTGTGGGTACCTAAAACCTGATCATCTTATTCTAGGTATGTCTCAAAGCATCTCGAGCGAACAAATGGTATATTGATAGTGGATGTTCGAGACACATGACTGGTGACAAAAATAAGTTCACCATGTTTGAAACTAGAGAAGGAGGAAAGGTGACATTTGGAGGAAATCAATCTGGACGTATTGCTGGAATTGGTGAAGTAGGAAGAACCGATGGCATTCAAATCAACGGAGTATATTATGTTGAAGGGTTATGCCACAATCTCTTAAGCGTAAGCCAAAGCACTGAAAAAGATAACTGGGTGATTTTTGACTCAAAAGAATGCTTGATAGTAAGCAAGAAAGATCTACTCCTAAACAAAGAAACTATCAAAGCAAAGATCCGAGCTCAAAGGGACGGTAATTGTTATACTATTGATTTAAATTCAAATTCTTCTGAAAATTGTTTTCTTAGTCGATCAGAGGAAAGTTGGTTATGGCATAAGCGTTTGGCTCATGTCAATATGAATCAACTTGACAAATTGATTAGAAAAGATTTAGTTGTAGGCCTTCCTAAACTCAAATTCAAAGACGACATGATTTGTGAAGCATGTCAAAAAGGGAAACAAACTAAATCTTCTTTTAAAACTAAATATGAAATTTCTACTTCAAAACCTTTACAATTACTTCATATGGATTTGGTAGGTCCTGCAAGAGTAAAAAGTTTTGGAGGAAATTTATATACGTTAGTAATTGTTGATGATTTTACAAGATTTGCATGGACTATATTTATTGCCTCAAAAGATGAAACTTTTGCTGAATTTATTATGTTTGCCAAAAAGGTTCAAAATGAGAAAGGTATTCCTATTGTCTCTATTAGAACAGATCATGGAGGAGAATTTGATAATCAATTGTTTGAAGATTACTGCAACGACAAAGGAATAGATCACAACTTCTCAGCCCCTAGAACACCTCAACAAAATGGTGTAGTAGAAAGGAAGAACAGAGTGCTTACAGAAATGGCAAGAGCATTACTTAATGAAAAAGAAATGTCACAAGTATTCTGGGCAGATGCAATGAGTACTGCATGCTATATTTCAAACAGAGCATATATTCGCAAATCTCTTGGAAAGACACCATATGAACTTTACAAAGGAAGGAAGCCAAATATTGCTCATCTTCATATCTTCGGGTGTAAGTGCTTCATTCATAACAATGGTAAGGAAAATTTAGGTAAATTTGATTCAAAGTCTGATGAAGGGATTTTTCTAGGATATTCTAATAGAAGTAAAGCTTATAGAGTTTTCAATAAAAGAACATGTACTATTGAAGAATCTATTCATGTTGTGTTTGATAAAATTGAATCTCAGACAAAACTTAATGATGAAGAAGAAATGGATTCAATCAAGAAAAACAAATCCATTTCAAATCAGGATGATTTTGAAACAAATGATTTTCAAAATATAGAAGATGTCGATGATCATGCTCAACCTAAAGCATGGAGACATATGAAAGATCATCCAATTGATCAAGTTATAGGAGATATTCATGAAGGTGTCAAAACCAGAAATAGAATCCTCAATGAGGTAACTTTTTCAGCTTTTATTTCTGAAATTGAGCCTTCTAATATAGAAGAAGCTTTATCTGACAATGATTGGGTGATTGCTATGCAAGAAGAACTAAATCAATTTCAAAGAAATCAAGTTTGGGATTTAGTTCCTCGACCTAAAGATCATAGGGTTATAGGGACCAAATGGGTTTTCAAAAACAAGCTTGATGAATCAGCAATCATTGTGAGAAATAAAGCAAGATTGGTCGCCAAAGGCTATAATCAAGAAGAAGGTATTGATTATGAGGAAACATATGCTCCAGTGGCAAGATTGGAAGCAATACGAGTACTCTTAGCTTTTGCTTGCATCAAAAGTTTTAAACTTTATCAAATGGATGTAAAAAGCGCTTTTCTAAATGGTTATATTATGGAGGAAGTATATGTAGAACAACCTCCTGGTTTTGAAGATGAAACAAAACCTGATTATGTTTTCAAACTTAAGAAAGCATTATATGGTTTGAAACAAGCACCCCGAGCTTGGTATGAAAGACTAAGCAAATTTCTTCTTGATCAAGGTTTTGTCAGAGGTAAAGTTGATACAACTTTATTCATCAAACATAACAAAAATGATATTCTAATAGTTCAAATTTATGTTGATGATATTATTTTTGGTGCTACTAACGAATCTATGTGTCAAGAATTTTCTAAGATTATGCAGGGAGAATTTGAAATGTCCATGATGGGAGAATTGAACTTCTTTCTTGGACTTCAGATCAAACAAAAGAAGAATGGTATATTTATATCTCAGACAAAGTATTTGAAAGAATTATTGAAAAAATATGGATTAGATAATGCTAATGGAGCTGATACTCCAATGAGTTCTACAACATTATTGGATGCTGATGTAAAGGGACCGAGCTTCAACATCACAAAGTATAGAGGAATGATTGGTTCATTACTCTATCTTACAGCAAGCAGGCCAGATATTCAGTTCAGTGTAGGAATGTGTGCAAGGTATCAATCCAATCCTAAAGTATCTCATACAGAGACAGTAAAAAGGATTTTCAAATATCTTGGAGATACTTCTGAGCTTGGTCTGTGGTATCCAAAAAGAGGGAACGAGTATTTGATGGCATATTTAGATTCAGATCACGGTGGATACAAAACTGACAGAAAAAGTACCAGTGGTCAATGTCAATTTCTCGGAGGTTCTCTAGTGTCATGGTTCAGCAAGAAGCAGAACACAGTTTCATTATCTTCGACTGAAGCTGAATATATAGCTGTGGCAAGCTGTTGTTCACAAGTGCTATGGTTAAAACAACAACTTCAAGATTTGGGAATTTATTTAAAAGAAATCCCAATCTATTGTGATAATACTAGCACGATAAGCTTGGCAAAGAATCCTGTACAACATTCAAGAACCAAGCATATAGACATTCGACATCATTTCATTCGAGATCATGTTCAAAAGAAAGATGTCAAAGTGGAATTCATACCAACTCATCTTCAACTTGCGGATATTTTCACAAAACCAATTGCAAAAGAGCAATTCCTCTATATTTGAAGAGAATTGGGAATGGTTAATCCTAATGAGTTGTAAGTTTTCTTGTTAAAAAGTTTAATTAAATATTTATTTTGATGATAACCATACTGACTTTAGCATCGGAGTGGTCAAAAATTGTTTTTGCAGGATTCTCACTCGAAGCACAGAGGGTGTTGCTCGAGTGATGAGCTGTGTCACTCGAGCACAAGTAGCTCTGCTCGAGCACAACACTATTTAATATACTCTGCTCTTTGACATGAAAAACAGAGGTTAACAGAGGAGTTAAGAATACCAAGGGAATATATCAGAAACAACAGTGAGAATTGAACTCACTCGCGAGTGAGGAATCCTCACTCGAGCATGATATGAACATGCTTGAGGTGAGGAATGCCTGCTCGAGAGAAGAAGAAGAATCTCGTTGCAAAAGTTATCCAAATCATGGTTACTCAAATGATCTTGGAGGATTTGAGTACAAAGACACAAAAATATATCAAGGAATCCACAATCCAGGTACGTTTTACTTGTTTCTTTATTTTTCCAGAAGATCACTCGAGCACAGATAGAACACTCGCAAGCACAGTATGAACATCACTCGAGCCTAGGGTTCATGCTCGAGCACTGTCACTTATATCAATTACTGGGGAGCTCAGAACGTCGCACTTCCTCTTCTCACTCGAAGTGTTCTCTCACTCGAAGGGCACAACTCTTCACCTTCAACCGTTCTCTCACCATTCAATCACGTCTTTCTGCTTCAAATCGCCGTTACAACTCCTCAATCTTCTATAAAAGGTGATTCTTACCCTCTGCATTTCTCATTCAAGCCCTAATTTCGTTTTGCTCTTCACTTTCAAAATTTGTGTGTTCTTGCTTCGTTTTCACTTTCCCTACAATGGCAAGAACAAAGATACCTTCTATTCCTCAAAGATCCCATTCTCCATCTCCTACTCACTCTGCTGCCAGTGAATCTGGAACCCCTGAACTTACTCCTCCATCTCCCAAGATTTCATCCTCACCGTCACCTCCTCCTAAACCCAAGATCAAAAAGAGGACTCCGGCTAAGAAACCTCACCCAAAGCCTCAAATCTCAAAGAAAGACCAACCTCCTCAAAAGAAACCAAAGGGTGTGGCATTCAAGGAACCTATAATCACCCGGTCTCAATCCAAAGAGGTTCAAGGAAAAGGGAAGAAGAAGGAGTCAGAGCAACATCAATCATCTTCTTCTTCTGGTGATACCTTAAGTAGACAACTCCGAGAAGCAATAGAGAAATCCAAACTTGACAAGATAGTTGGGCAAATTGCTTCTCAAGCCGGTGCTTCAAGTTCACACAAAGTTAAGCAACCCAGTGTTTCTGCTTCTAGAGCACCCTCGGCATCACAAGCACCAGTGGATGATCAACTCACTAGTCCTCCTGAGGAATTCAATGTGACAGAACTTAAGGCATTATCTCAGCAGGTATATGATGATGAATTTAAGCATAGACATTTATGTCCTGTAGTGTATGTGGATTTGGATTACTTGAAAAAGAACTATCATTTGGACTTGTACCCTTACCTTCAATACTATGCTACCTGGTTAGAAATCCATTTACCATATTCCCCCACTGTTGTGAAAACCTTTTATTCCAATATGAAAACTCATAATGTTATGTCTAGATCTGGTGAGTTGATTGAAGAAGCTGTATCTACAACCATTAGAGGGAAATTCATTATGATTTCTGCCAAAATCATAAATGATTTACTTGGTTATGTTGCACCTCCTACTGATCCACCCTCCTTTTCTGCCAATGAAACCTTTAAAATTTTAAGACCTAAAGACCCAGTTGGCCCCCTCATTTTCAAGCCTATTGATATGCCTGATAATCACAGAATCCTTCATTACATTTATTCCCGGAGCATAGTCAATAAATCCAGGAACTTTACCCACTTTGCTCAAAAGGATTACTATCTCTTGGCTTCTTTGGTTGCTAAACAACAAAGGAATATAGGGGAGATCATTTTTAATGAGATGAGAAGGTTTAGATTCTCTTCAACAAAATCTGCAACCATTCCTTACCCTCAACTTGTTTCCTTCATCTTGATGAAAAACAAAATTTGGTATTTGGAAGGAAAAGAAAGGGTACTTATCTCACGGTTTGGTAAGACTCAGTTAACTCACATGGGTATCAATCTTCCGGTGAGTCGGACCAAAGCCACATCAAAGAGGGAAGCCACTCCATCCAGAGGAGATGAGGCACAATCATCTGCACAAGGGCCTATTCCTCCTCCTTCCTTTCTCAATGCCTCTCTGTCCAATCATCTGACTGAGGTAATTAATCAAGCTGTATCAAGTTTGAAGAAGGAATTAGTAAATGAATATGAGAAGCTTGTGGAGAAAATGGAAGCACAAGTCATTAATTTGGTAGACAAGGCCAATCTTAATTTTGAACTTATGTTCAAAACTTAGGATGAAATGTCACAGAGGATCACCAATATGGAGACCTTCCTGCACTCACATTTTCCCTCCTCATCTTCCGGGGTGCCTCCAGAGACTACTCATACCTCACCACTTCATCCACAGACTCATGTACTTTTCACCGATCCTGAATCTAATGTAAATGTTACATTTGATCGGTCGCCTTCACTACCTCCCTCATCATCTGTACCACAGCCACCATCTCCTTCTGATCAACCATTTGACCCTCTCACCGCCATGATTCCTTTTGTTCCACCTCCAAAACCCCCTTCTGATGTTGACAAAATGGGGGAGAAGGATGTGTGATGTTTTCTGAGCTTCTGCAGGGTGTATATGGGTGTTTGGGTAGATTTCTGTATTGGGTAGGATTTGATATGTATGTCATTTTGAATTACAAGTTATTATGTTATGTTGTGTTTTTCAAAAGTTAATGATATTATTCAAGCTTTAGAGTTTCAATGATGTTTCAAGTTATTAAGTTCTTATTAAGTTATATACCTCACACTATACTTACCTTGGCTGTTAAGTGTCCAGAGGAAACTTTGCAGGAAAACTTGAATTTGAAACTTAAACTTGATATGCATTTGGAAACATTGAAGAAATTTCAAAAAATTTTCAATCTCAATTAATTTCTCTTAAATCTTCATCACAAAGAGTTTTGTCATCATCAAAAAGGGGGAGAATGTTAGATCCCAAGTTTTGATGATAACAATAAGTCAATTATGTGCAAAATATGTTTTTAGAAGATTGAGAAAAGTTTCCAAGTTACCAAATGCATATTTAATGATTTGCTGATATCTGCTGTGAAATTGCACTGGAGTGCTCGAGCAAGGATTTTGCACTCGAGCACAAATCTTCTCTATGCTCGAGCAGACGCGAGAGAATGCCAGAGAAGTCATTCTCACTCGAGCACACATGCGAGTGAGAGTCTGCGAGTGTCTGGCCAAGAGCAAGTAATGGCATGCTTCCTTCATTCACTCGAGCAAGGTACTGCGAGTGTTTGGCCGAGAGCAAGTGATGGGATGCTTCCTTTGTTCACTCGAGCAGGGTACTGCGAGCACTTGGCCGAGAGTCATGAAGTTCAGAGGAGTGCAAGTGTGCTCGAGCACACCCGTTCATGCTCGAGTGACACATCAATGCCTGCAAGTGAAAATTCATTCCCTCTCCAATTCTGCTGCAAGTGCTTGTTCAAAAGGTATAATTCTTGAGAATATTCTTCTCACTCGAGCAGGAGTCTTTGTGCTCGAGTGAGGGCTCAGATCACTCGCGAGTGAAAATTCTATCCCTCTGAAAATCTGATGCGAGTGATGATATTAAGAGCATATTCCCTGAGAATATGCGTCTCACTCGAGCAGAGGTAAGTGTGCTCGAGTGAGGGTCCATATCACTCGCGAGTACAAATTCTCACTCTTGTCAAAATGGTGTGTGAGTGATGACCCGAGAAGACATTTCCTATGAAAATTGCCAAATCACTCGAGCAGAGGTTTTGTGCTCGAGTGAGACCCCTCTTCACCCGCGAGTGAAGATTCTGTCTCTCTGAAATCCCATGCAAGCACAACCCGATAACAGACGCTAATGAAGGAAAATAGGAGATCACTCGAAGTGAGACTTTCATGCTCGAGTGATGCCCTGTTTGACCACCGAAAATGCTAAGTATCACAACGTTCATTCCGAATATGGTTTATTATTATTAATTCATATCATCATTACTCTTTATCATTGTTTAACATTGTTTTGATTATTTTAAAAGTATAATACAGGAATATGAACGTTGGAATTGAACCACATGAGGAAAGTCAAACAACGGCAGACAATATGATTATATACACGCTGTCACCTACCGCACTCAGATTATTCAAAACATGCGCGTGTCTTCCATTAATTTCAAATGTCCCGCTCCACAAATGAAGAGTTTCCAAACGGGCAAAAACTGGAGCAACTATATATACAGAGATTCAAGGAGAACACAAATAACAACGTAGCACATGCATTCATAAGCTCATACCAAGTTTCTGCTATTCATCATTTTCCTCTGTATACACATTGATCTTCAGTGTTTATTCATTAGCTCTGTAAGAGAGTCTTCATACAATTCAAAATTCTATGTGTATTTGATCTCAAGGTATTGGGACCTTGAGAGGGTTGTTTTTCCTTACGAGAGAAGCCGTTGAGAGAATCCCTTGTTGTGTCTTCCACTCTTAAGCCTTATAAGATACAAGCAGAAGAGAACGTTGCTGCTCGTAAGACTTACAGTGGTGTAAGCAGGAGAGAACGTTGCTGCTCATAAGTCTTGTATACATAAGCAAGTGAGAAGAGCCATAGGTTGTTTTTCTGCACGTAAGACTTGTCGTAAGGGGGAGAGAAGTTTCTTGTTAAGAGAATATTTCTGCTCGTAGTCCATTCAAGGACGATTGTTGTTTTGTGGCATTCTGAGAGCCCATTGAATCTCGGAGGAATAGTGAAAATCTCAGTAGGTCTTGATCTCTGAGGACTGGACGTAGGCCTTGTTATTGGGCCGAACCAGTATAACTCTCTGTGTTCAAATCTCCTCAACTCTACTCTATCTACTATATTTTTCATATCACCACATCAAGCGAAAAATTTATAACATCACCCAATTCACCCCCCTCTTGGGTGAAGCTTGCCTCTTACATTGATGAAGTTTGGAATTTTTGGTAATTATAGCCTTAAATTTGAAAATGAGTGTCATCGGGAGTATGGCATGTTATTGGTATAGAAATGGGTGTTTGGTATGAGTTTTAGATAGATAGATGGATTTGGGATTGAAATATTTTGTTTGGATGATTTTGGATTTTGAATGTTTATATTGCCTAAAACCAAAGCATGATAATGAAATAGAAATTTGGTGGTTTTGAGGGTTCCCTTGGTTTCCTTGGGTGTTTTTATCTGAGAATAGCTTTGGTTGAGGTTTTAGGTCTATTGGAATCACTTGGGGAAAGTTTGGGAAGTGCTATTAGTTTTCTATATTTTTTGGGTTCTGATAGCATCACTTGAGTGATCCGAGGTTCACTCGAGTGCGAGATGAACATCACTCGAGTGAGGATAGGTTCACTCAAGTACGATAGAGTATTTCCCTTTCTGCTTCCAGTTTCATGTTGCACTTCCGTGGTTAAAGGCAAGAGTGCACCTTAACACTTGCGAGTGTTAAGCCATCACTCGAGTGCTTTAAGTTCCACTTGAGTGCTCTTGATCCTTGAAAACTCTTGTGCTCTCGGGTCCTCACTTTTGTGCTTCACTTCCTGGCACTCGAGTGAGCATTTGGCTGTCACTTGAGTGTGGCATTCTGGACTCGAGTGTTGTAGTCTTTTGAAGGCTCTTGTGCTCTCGGGTATTCACTCGTTGTTCTTCGCCCTCTAGTACCCGAGTGTAGACCGTACCACCACTCGAGTGAAGACTCCTTCACTCAAGTATCTGTATAATATCACTCGAGTGAGGCCATCTTCACTCGAGTGTCTTAGTGAAAAATATCAGTTTTGAGCTTTCAAAAAGGGGGTCTTTGGGGATAATCTTCCAACCCTTTAGAGAAATTGATAGAGTTATTCATGAGTACTAAAAGAGCAATAATGATAACCAACATTAAGTGTTATGAAAGTAAGATCTTGGAGTGGAGAATAACCCGATGTCCTTGATTTGGTTTATAGGGTTCGATATTCTCCCTGATCGTGAATAGCCGGTGCTGGAGCACACGTGGAAAGAACAAGGGTAGGGAACTTATCTCTCCTGCATGTATCTGATAATTGTGTTGGTGTATTGATGTATGTTATTGCTTTGCTTGATTATGTGAAACATACATGAGTGACTGAAGCTCTGTTTCAACTAATGCTATGGCCATGAGTATATTGTTTGAACATTGAGCATGCAGATATGTCATTGTGTGAACATGAATTATGTATTGCAAGCATGTCATGCATTAAACACTTATCTTGCATGCATATTGGTATTGTTTTCCTACTGAGATTCCCCAGAATTTCACCCTCCCCTACCAACAGTGTAGACATGGCAAATGGATCAAGATGGAGCAAGCAACCAAGGGCGGCTAGGTCTCCTTATGGGCAAGTGCATTGGTAGTTGGTTATCATTATAAGTGGGTTTAATTGTATATGTTTGGTCGTATATATTTAGATGATAGATTGGAATGTGAATTTGGAATTATTATTGTGTAATCCCCATTTGAGAAATTGTAAAGGGCATATATGCCCTATGAATCTTTAGTGAAGGTTTGAACCCGGGATTGACGGGATTATTATTGTGTACTTTGATATATTATATGAATATGATTTATCTTCATGAGATAATTGTATTTGAAATATGATTGTGAAACTAGGTTAAAGTGTTTGCGAAAGAAATTTGTGAAAACCCTGTCTTAAGGATGGGAATGTAAATGAGTTTTGATTATTATTGGTCTTTATTTTATTTTAAGCTATATTTCGGATATAATTACAGAAGGGGCATTACAGTGTTTATCAAAGAACATGCTTCATGGGAATTGGATCAGATTCATGAATACAAGTGAAAAAACACAGTGTTTGAATAAAAAAAGAAAAAGAAATTTTCATTCCAGAAGCAACACACTGACAAAGGAGAGAGAGACGAATGATAGAGAGAGAGAGAGTGATATATGTTCAAATATATATACACATTTATACATATTTATACATACAGAATAATAACATATTCAACATGTATGTATTCAGAATAGTAGCGGAAAAGAAAAAAAATTGAACATGTATAAGCAAGTAGAGGCAGAATATATATATCTATTATATATGTACACACATACGTATAAGCCTATGATCATGGCAGGAAAAATTAAACATAATTTACAGCCACAAGATCAAGTACGCCCTGATACCAATGAAGGAAAAATATGAATGATGGAGAGAAGGAACGAGTACCGGGTCGAGTCGAATCCGGGTTTTGAGAGCTCACTCAAATATTAGACTAAGAGAGCCTAATAGGGATTGGCACAGAAGTGCACCAAAACAAGCACGATGGTAGGAGAGAAGAGATTGCTAGAAAACTCAATAGCAAGGGTAAATTCTAACTGAGGAGGCATACCCTATTTATAGTGATTTAGAGTGGCCACTAATTAGAAAAATGTGTACACTCCTTCTTGCCCTCCAAGTCAGTAATTAAATTAATTGATCCCTAATTAATTTCCTAATATATAGTGACTTGTCTCTCAATTAACAATCCCATAATTAATACTGACTTGTTTTTCAATCCATAGTTAATGCTGATTGATTTCTTATTTGATAAGGCTAATTGTATCTTTAATCAAATAGCCTAGCCCATCAAGGGCGGACTTGGACCCTAAGTCCAACAAAAACAAAAAACATAAAAATTTGTTTGAAATAATTGTTCTCATAGCTTACTTTTAAATATAAAGTCAAACACAAAAATATGTGGGTAGTACGCCACCGACGGAAGCTATGATGCCATGTTGGCCGTTCGAGGGTTGGAGGACATTACATCGGCTTTCATTTGCGGTGACATTGCAGAGACTATTGACTGCAGGGCTGTTAATGACATTGCATTAGGGACATCGCTCTGCTAATGTTAGAGACCGACGACGACAGTGGCATGTTGGTGGTTGTCGTCGGTGATGTGGTGTCGTTGGCGGATAGATAGCGGCCTTCAATCTTTTAATGGAGAAGAAAGAATTTCTTCATTTTTCAAAAAAAAATATCTAAAAGTTGTTTTTGTTTTAAAAAACAAGTTACTAACTTTTTTATTTTTAAAACACTTAAATATAAACAAATTGTCAAATAGGGCTTTTTTATTTAACACAGGCCCTATATCTCAGCACATCAGTGAACAAATAGAAGCGAAACTTATACTCCTCATGTCTTAAATATAAAACAGAATTGACTTTTTAGAGATATTAAGGAAGATAATTAAATTACTTTATAGTATTTTTATTTTTATTTTTTCTCTAGATAAATTAGTTTGACTAATAAATTGATATATAATATAAGGATACATAACATATGATATTATTAAGTAACTTATTTAGCTTCCTTAATTTATCAAAAAATAAAAGTTAGTTTTGTCTTATATTTAGGACCGGAGGGAGTGATAACCAAAAAAGGTTTGAATCACTCAACTTTATTTGAGTTTTGCCCTTCTCACATTTGGACTCTGGTGTAAATGACTGTTTGGGATTAAATTCCCCACCTTCTATTGTAAATATTGTATATGGGTGTGTTAAAGAGTTTCTCCAATATTATAGAATATGGTTAAATGAAAAGAAAAATGTTATGTTCTTATAAATTACGGGATTTGTGTTTGTTTATGAATCAATATGGTTCATGAATTTAACATATAGTTATGACTTTCTAATTGAAGAGGTGTAGTTTTCAAGAGGCATCACTTCAAGACATTGATTCATGTTTATAAATACCCCAATCGTGACACCATTTAAAGTAGAGAAATAGAAGTCTCGGTATTCTTTTACTGAGTTACTTTATCTTTCGCCAGTTCTGCCGCCCTGTATCCTTACAGGAATGGTTCATTTAATTCAGGGGAGATGCATCTTCCTATTTACTAAGGGGGCTACGGAATATCTCTTAAGGACAGTGTCCTCGGATGCGACTCGAACCAAATACTTTCTTGTTTCTTTGCAGATTTTGCCAATAATCTTAAGAGATATTTTTCGCTTATTTGTGAGTGCATCATGATGGAGTGTTCTCAAGTTCATTTGGCAGATTGCAAAGAAATAAGATAAGTTTTAATTTCAATCTCTTGGGATTTTATTCAATTTGCACTTGTGGAAATTATTAGTTAGTATAGTACCCCGAATTTTGAGATTTGAGGCTAGAGGAGAAGCCTAAAATAAGTGGACTGCTAAGCTCCAGTTTATCAGGAGCCCAAATCTATTCCCTAATGATTATTATATCTTTAGGGTATTAAAAAAAGTAAAATGGTGAATTTTAGAGAAAGTAATTATGTTTTTGGTGAAATCTCCTATGAGATAGTGAGCTTTTCATGTGCTTTTGAATTATCAAATGATTATCAAAAATTATGAAATTTTACAGGGTGAAATTAGACATCCTAAGCTTTAATTTGATAGGTCATATAACTCAATTAGAGCTATATCCAAAAAGTTATGAATTTTTTAATTCAGCACAGAAAAACTATGAAATTTCTGGAATAGAATGCAAAGATTGGAATTCTGGGAATTTTTTTATTTCATATAGAAAAATTATATATTTTTCCTTGAAAATAGACTCAATAAGGGTTCTATAGGCTTTGAAATCACTTTCGATTTTTCTAGAATTAGTTATGATTTTTCAAAGCTAGGGCAGAAAATCTGCCAGAATTTCTGAAAAATCCGAAAATTGTGAAATTGACAAATAAGTGAATTATGACATCATCATGATATTAAAATATCATCTCCTTCCTTTCCTCAGCCATACCTGACGTGAATTTCAGCATTAAGAGAGAGGAAGTGCAGCCATGTCCTAGAGAGAGAAAGGAAGAGAGATCTTGTACGGTAAGCCGATTTCTTCGGTAAATCGGTTTCTAATGCGTATAACTCTGTTCCTAAGCTACTCTTCTATGTAATTTAAGGTTTGGAAGCTCCATTTCTTGTGTTTAAGTGAGCTAGGGTTCAACCACTCTTGAGAAAAGCTAGTGGGAGCTTGAGGTAACTTTTAAACTCTTGTATATTGACTATTCTGGCTGTTGTGGACAATTTAATCGGTGAAATTTTGTCGGATTGTCATTGGTTTTAAAAATGGAAAATGGGTGTGCGGGGCTGTTATGTTGCCCAAATTGGTACTAAATGGTAGTTGTAACCTAATGGAATAGTTAATAAAGTGGTTAGGAGTATAAAGGAACATGTTTAAGGAGCCAAAACCGAAAAACCCCGATTTTCCCCGGAAAACCCATATATTTTGGTTAGGGCTGTAAATGGGCCTTAGACTTAGATTTTCAATGATTTGATGGTTCCATTGAGTTCAGGAGGGAAAATTAGGTGGGGTTACAGTTGGGCACTTTTTCAGAAAAGGCCGAAAAAGCATAATTATGAAAACGCCCCTGAAACCCTTAAAGTGGGGCTGCCAAGGGTAATATTATAATTTGACATTGAATTTGATAATTATGAGTCCTGAAATGGATTTCTTGGATGAAAATATGTCAGGATAGCCCATGATAGAATTTCGGGAAAAGTATAGCCAGGCCGGGTACAGCCGGGCTGGCCGGGTCCTTGGGGCATTTTAGTAATTTTTCAATATAGCCTCATCTAACCCCTAGAAATACTATGGAAGTATCTAAACGGTACCTTTGGCATTGTAGGATCGAATATGAAGCTCGAGCTGTTGGCACTCTTTACACGGCACATGTTTTGAGGTGGAAAAAGGGTTAAGGTAGGGAACTTACCTCTTCTGCATGTATATGATATTTGTGTTAGTGTGTTTATGCATGTTATTGCTTTGCTTGATTTTTTGAAACATGTATGAATGATTTGAAGCTATGTTTCAATTTATGCTATGGCCATAAGTATATTGTTCGAAGCATTATTTGAATTTATCAGGTACGAACAGCTTGGGGGATATTATGTAATTATGTACATATTATCAATATATTCATTCTAATCCTGCGTTGCCCACCGAACTGCATATCATTTTTTGTGAACACTCTGAAAAAAGGTTAAAACATGATAAGGGTGTGACATTTTGGTATCAGAGCTGAAAGCGGTTCTGGTGGAGCCGAAAGTTGTTCTTCAGAGTGGAGGTTCCAGCAATATGATGGTATACTGATATGGTCTTAATTACACAGTGCTAGGAAATATGCACAGATGGGAGGTACCAAAGGAAGGTATCTTCCTTATTTGTGAATTAGCCCAGAGAAATGGTGAGTATTAAAGGGCAGCTAGTAGTGCAATACTAGACAAGAATGGTCTAAGGATATTGCGGAACCCGAGGAAGTGGGTACGGCTAAGGCCAATGCGTGGTTCACACCCAATATTTTGGTCACCAAAGATAGCCAGCACGTCTTTTGAGATGAGGGTAGTCATAGGGTACCCGTGGACGGAAGCAGTAGAAGCCGATATTTACGTTTGGGCATAGGTACGCGAAAGTTAAGCATGCTCAAGACAGGAAAATCCTAGGATGGGTGACCCCTTGGGAAGTGAGTTGATGGGGTATGAAGACTTGAGACATAGTGATGGTCTTAAGGTTTCTCCATGACTAATGATCATTTATGAAAGATGATCCATTAGATCCTGTGTGAGGGAAAGATGGGTCTGATTAGAGAATAGAGGAAAATGATTTCCAAGGAATGTGATATTGTGGTTCTAAGTTCATCATGACACCCACCTAGATATTGGGTGAGAAACCTTAGGTGGTATGACATCACTGGCCATGTCACACTGGACTTGTGTGTTTAAAGGCCCTAAGACCTAGGGGACCATTGTGTCTTAGGCTGGCAGAGATATTTGAACTTGTGTTGGGGTTGATGGTGCCCCGTGGAATTGAGGAAAGTGATTTCCTGGTTCTACTAATGTTGAGGTATAAGAGTTGAATTGTGATCTAAGGATCAAACTTAATAGTTGAGCTGATTCTTAGGAATTTGATTTGACCTGGATGGTCGGTGGTACCAGAGTATGGTACTAAATTTGAATTGAAATGTATATCGGGTATTCTGAGGTTGCTAGTAGTTAATTTAGCACAGGAGAAAAGTTATCTACAGAGGATTCGGATCGAAGAGTGTTATCTATGGGGAGTATTGATCGGAGAGGGCTACCTACGGTGACATCTGATCGGTAAGGCTATTTGTGTCTCTACTACCTATGCTCATCGGTGTTGACGGTGGGAGGACCATGCCTTCGGGGCGGTAGCATACGGGGGTGCCCATGATACTAAATAGCTTGTGGGGCATCTTTAAAAAAAATTATTTTTTTTTTGAAAAAAATATGTTGGAAAATTGTGAAATTGCCATGTGACATGTGCTATGTTGAAAGCTCGTTATTTGCTGTGAAAAGTAAATTTTGTAATGTGAATTATTAAATTATCTGTGGCTTGAAACAAGCATTTATGGCATGAAAATTTGATAATCTATCTATTGTAGATGTTTGCCATTTTCGTATTTTGTGGATATATACTTATCTTTGTACATGAACATATCATTATTGTTAATAATTTTTTGATGTGGATGGCATGGTCAAATTATGCTTTTTGAAGTTTGATTTGAAAGCATATATGAATGAGAATATATTTGTGGGTGTTAAGGCCATAAGGGAATAGTGGTGATCATATATAATTTTGAGAAATGCTTTTAAAGCTTGGTTTTTGAGAACCATTATGTGAATATTCTTTATGATATTGCTTGAGATGATTTTAAAGCTTAATCAATGTATACTCAAATTGTTAGCACTAATAAATGTCATAACATGGCAAATGATATGTGGCGATTGAGTATATATAAACTCTCATGAAGAGAAAGAAATGGTTAAGGGATGACATAAATGATGGCATCATGTATATTGGATTCCCATTGTATTGATATGTACAGATGGTAACTAAAATTCAGTTTATACGTGGAAACCCACTGGTTATCATTAACCTTTAGTGGTGACGAAAATAAAATATTATGTGAGTTTGAGTTGATTACTCTGGAAATGGATGGAATGATAAGAATGTTGAAAATCTCTAAACAACTATTTTGGTGTGAAACCGACACTATGTCGCTGATATGTGCCTGCTAAATATGACAATAACCATTGTAGAAAGAACAATGGTGTAAATACAAATCGTTTGAGATATTATATGAATAAGTATACTTAAGAATTGTAGTAGAGTTATCCCAATCGATTTTGTGAGGTTAATAATAGACCTATTGGATCCGTTAACAATACCCCTTGGGAGGAAAATGATTGTCGAAATGTCAAGAGGAATGGGACTAAAGCCAACTACTAATTGACAGCGATGAAAACCCAATGTTTGTGATTGATGATCCCATGAAGAAGGTTCAATAGGTCAGAACAAGTCGTTTGCAGTTCTGACTAGCACAAATATATTTTACATTCCTTCTTGTGACACTTTGAATATGCTAGATTACATTATTGTAGGTTGAGTAAAGCTCTTAATGATTTCATAATGAGACAGTGTGCATAGTCAAGGTACACTTACATGAAATCACATCTATGAATGTGGAGTATGGCCGCTCTTATAAGATCATGACAAAATCTCTAGAGCATTCATTGCACACCAGGCACGCTCATGGCCGACAAAACGCTCAAAACCGTCGTAAATAGCGAAAAAGAGAGGATATAGTCTAACCTATAATGCCTCTAATATATGCTCAAAAGATGTTAGTTCATAGTCCATAAGACCACTGACGTCTTTGTGTATCATGTGTTATCGATCTAGGTCTAGTTCATAGTTCAAATGACCACTAGATTCAATGGTTATATCTATGGGTGTAACTCAGCTAATGGTGTGTTTTCTTTGACACATGTGGGGGATTGTTGCAAATATTGTATATGGGTGTGTCAAAGAAAGAGTCTCTCCAATATTATGGAATATGGTTAAATGAAAAGATGTGTTTTAAGAAGTCATGTTCTTATAAATTAAGGGATTTGTGTTGGTTTATGAATCAACATGGTTCATGAATTTAACAAATAGTTATGACTTTCTAATTGAAGAGGTGTATTTTCAAGAGGCATCACTTCAAGGCATTGATTCATGTTTATAAATACCCCAACCGTTACATCATTTGAAGTAGAGAAATAGAAGCCTCGGTAATCTTTTATTGAATTACTTTATCTTTTGCCAGTTCTACCGCCCTGTATCCTTACAGGAAGGGTTCGTTTAATCCTAGGGAGATGCCGCTTCTTATTTACTGAGAGAGCTACTGAATATCTCTTAAGGACAGTGTTCTCATACGCGACTCGAACCAAATACTTTCTTATTTCTTTGCAGATTTTGCTAGCACCTTCTACTTAGTTTTTCTATTTCGGCTTAGGCCTCCCTTGTATTAAAAAAACGTTGTGGTTGAAGTGGGAAGAACTAGAGAAAAATTTAGTGTGTTTGGAGACCCCCTTAAGCCCAATTGAATACCATAAGTTCAATTGCCAATTGAGAACTCAAAGTTTTAGTGTTTGGAGAGGCCAATTGGCATTTGGGCTTTTGCCAAAGCCCAATTGGTGAAAGCTCAATTGGGAGAAGCTAGAAAATGGAGCTTTTGTTAAAAGCTAATGACATTTTATGCTATATTGGGTTATCTGGAAATTAGTTATATGATATTGACTTTTCCCATAAAATGTTTTTAAAATAGTATGTAGTATCAAAAAATATTTTTTGAGTGTTTTTAACCCCTTAAAATATTTTTCTAATTATACCTACTACCTAGTGTGCTATCAGACTGATTGTAATTTTACCCAATTTATAGTTGTACCCACTAAAAAAATATTTTGAGTGTTTTTAACCCCTTAAAATATTTTTTTGGTGTGTTTAACCTCTTAAAATATTTTTTCAGCTGTACCCAGTGTGTTATCAAACTGAGTACAATTTTACCTTGAATGTACTTTTCAGCTCAAAAAATTACTTTAAAATATTTTTTTGGTGTTTTTAAACCCTTAAAATATTTTTTCAGTTGTACCTAGTGTGTTATCAGACTTATTATAATTTTACCCCTAATGTACTTTTTCAGCTCCCAAAATTACTTTAAAATATTTTTTTTGCTTTTAACTGTTTAAAATAATTTTTCAGTTGTATCCAGTCTTAGGTGACTGACTACAATTTTACCTTTAATGTATTTTTTTTAGTAGTAAAGAGCACACAAAACTTAGAATATTGATTTATTGATTTCCAGCCACTCTAAAATATTTTTCCAGTAGCACCTAATATTTTAAAGTAATTTTAAATGTTTACTTGATTTTTTAAATATTTTTCCACCCATTCTCTCTTACCATTATCACAAAAACCCTTATGCTTAATTCAATCCAAACAAATTTTATTTTTGCAAAAGCCCAATTGACAATCATCAATCCAAACATAAATCACATTACATAATTTGACTTTTACCAAAAGTAATATCACAACAAGCCCAATTGAAACAAGCTCAATTACCAATCACTGTTCCAAACATACACTTTTAGTATCAATAGCATATTAATCAGCCTCACTTCTTACTTTTTTTTTTTTTTTTGAATTGGACACTTCTTACTGGCCAATGAACATATCCCTTAGTTTGATGTTCGGTAAAAAAAAATAGGGTTAACATGTTAAAAGAACGTTCAACTTTTATCAAAAGTGTAACAGTAACCATAAACTATTTTTTGGAGTAAAGTAACCATAAACTTTTAAAATTAAGGCAAAACTATTATACCCAACTAACTTTTATCTATTACAATGGAAAAGATTAATCTTTTGGCTTTTAAAGTTTTGACTTATATATAACTCAGTTCCTGAGCTTTTGATTCACTTGCAACTCAGTCCCTAATGTTTTTGAGTCATGCTATGCGGCAAAAATTTTTAAAATACTGTAAAAAATTATTTAGGTGGATTTTACATAAATTAAAAAAAAATAGCATCCTCATCCCTACTAACTCACATCCTTCTCTGCCTTTGTTTTCTAGAAATCTCGTTGTACATCCATTGTGTCCATGATAAATCCTTTTGAAGCACCAAAGGGCAATGAATGACTCATATTTGAGAATAGGTTGAAGTCACTTATGATGCTTTTAACTTTGATAAAGCATTCAAGTATGTAAGAAAAATCCATTGTGGAAACCAAAATTTCTTAACTTTTAAATGATAAATGATAAATAGCATTGGGAAGAGGATAAGATTAGAAAAAGTCGAAGCACACTCTGTAATATCCTTATTTTATTTCTAAGATGTAATTATAATTAGACAGTAATTAATTATGAAAAATAGATTTAGTAGAAAAAAGGGGTTCGGATAAAATATTAAAAAAAAAAGAAATTTTAAAAAATAAATAATAAAAAAATAATAAGAAGATATTATTAAAAAAAACTAAAAGGGCACGGTGGCCCTTTAGTCAAAGGCGGTTGGGGGGTTGATTAAATACCAGAGTTTTAAAAATTAGACCAGACAGGCCAGTTCAGGTCGAAAAGGCCAACCGGTGGTTCGACTGGTTTGATAGTTAACCCCGGTTCAACCATCTTTTTTGCGGTTTGACCGGCTTTTTACTACTTTTTTATTTTTTTTCCTTTTTTTATTTAGAATTTCATATAAATAACTGAAATTTTCACTACCTAACCGGTCTAGCCCTATGTTAGCCCCAGTTTGACTTCGATTTGACCCACTGACCCTTGACCCAGTATCTCAACCGATTTAGTGGCCAGTCCGAGTTTCAGAATCTTGTTAAATACCCCCCACCATCCACCATTTTTTCATATGTCTTGGCGTGAAATCGGAGGGAGCAATTCTTACAAGTAAGGTTTTAAACTTATCAGATAATTTTGGTACTTAAAATCACTTCTTCTTATCAAAC
Organism: Inga laurina; assembly: GCA_963855925.1. Classification (NCBI taxonomy): domain Eukaryota; kingdom Viridiplantae; phylum Streptophyta; class Magnoliopsida; order Fabales; family Fabaceae; genus Inga; species Inga laurina. The sequence continues at coordinate 19,858,799 of OY979702.1, read as the reverse complement.
ATCTCCTGAAAAGTTGTTCTACATATTTTTATTTTTCTATTGATGGTAATATTGCACTGATTAGTGAAAGTTTTGGGGTTAGGATTTTGGGAGAATTTTGAGTTTTGACAAAAGATGACTATAGATATGTAGAGGAAGGTGAATAACTAATTTTAATTAGTCTAGATTTATCATTTAGTTGTTTTATAATTTTATAATTAATTTCTTTTAAAATAGATCATAAATTATACTCTAGGGATATTTTTGACAGATTAAATTTGGAATAAACAATTTATTTGGGTTATTGAAGGTATTATTGAAATTTTAATTGGTTCAGTTTATTAGATTTTGAGCTATATGAAATTATAAGTTATGATTTAATATTTGAATTAGAGTTTGAAATGATTTAATTATGTGGAGGTTTCTGATTTTGTTTAATAATTAGGTTATACTCATCCACCCTAGAAAAGAGATTTAATTGGTTAGGATGTTGATATTGATGATTTTATGACTATTGGATTGTTAAGGTGATTAGAGTTATTGTTGTTAAAGATTTTATTGAGTGAAAGAGTTAAGAATTTTTAGGATTTGTGATTTGAAAAGAATTGTTCTCTTGAACTATTAATGGTTTTTTTGGAAGATTACACTTTATGTTATATGAACGCATGTTTTGCCTACTTAACTATATTGTAATAATTCCCTGCATGCTTGTTAAAATGGAATTGTGGTTACTGAGTCCATGTAACTCACCCCGTTGATATTTAATATTTTTTTCAGGAGAAAGTTCAGGCGGTGCTACCAAGGGGAAAGCGTACCAGACTTAATTTGATATCAATCGTATGTCTCGTTTAATTACATGAGCATAATGTATATTGCCAAACTTAAGGCCTTTTGGTATACATTGCATACATTGACTACTCTGCTGCATACTGGGATTTGTACTGTGGGTGAAGCCCTTTGAGATGTTGTTTATTGTGCAATACTACTTAATGTTTTGTTGGAATGGTTAGTTTTACGGTTATTCTAGGAGGTTGTTACACACTCACTGTTAAGGATGCTTAGTAAGGTTTTTGGAAAACCAAGACGGAGGAGGATATGAGTTGGTGGGAACATGGACGCTATTTTTTATTTATATAAAATCCATCTAAACAATTTTTAACAGTATTTTAACATTTTTTTGCCACATAGGATGACTAAGAAAAATCAAGAACTGAGTTGTAAGTAAGTTAAAAGTTTAGGAACTGAGTTGTTAGTGAATTAAAATTTTAAGGGTCAAAAGATTAATTTTTCCCATTGTAATATATGGAAGTTTGTTGGGTGTAATAGTTTTTCCCCGATATTAAAGAGGTTTTATATTTAGAATTAAGACCAACATTCCAACTAGTCCTTATAATTAGGATTGGAGGATTATTATTTATTCCAGGTTTCATCATCATGTTTTTTTTATCGACTAAATTTAAACCCTAAGATTTTACTTACTTCCTTTGGTTCTTAATATAAGACATATTTATTTAAATTGATTAGATTAAGAAAATTAGTTAAGTTAGTTAATATAACATATATTTTCTAAAACATGACACCCTGCTAATCTTCCTTAATTCCTTAATTCCCTTTCCTAATTGATTATTGTTAAGGGAGCGCCAATAGGAGTAAATTAGAAAAAAAATGATAAATATAAAAATTATATCTTATATTTAAGATCAAGATTAATTCCCTAAATTCGTTTTATATTAATGCCCGGAGGGAGAAGTAGATATCTACCCGTGTCTAGCCGAAAAAAGTCGTATCGAATTAGACCATTGTCAGTAGCCAACACAACAGAAACTCAGGCAATGGAATGTAATGCAATGATGATTACATGAATTTTTTTGATTCGTCATTAAGAAAAGATTATGCATATACATAAAAACATTTGGTTCGATTACATCGAATATAAAAATATATGGGAATAATATAGCAAGAGACAATATTGTATAATGTAAACGTTGGGTTTGTAATAATTTTTTCATTTTGTGCC